>CM060435.1:66500913-67710552 GCA_030545235.1 Helianthus tuberosus | reverse complement strand
CCTTCATTATTTTAAAACACTTAACTAACTAGGTTGATATTCCTAGTTATTTAGTGAGTTCCGGGAGTTATAACTCGTTTTATTTTAAGTCACATTAACTCGGGCTTCTTATAAACTTACTTTTCTCAAAGCTTTTATTCTCCTTTTTAATTAATATTAGGATTATTTGTTTAAATCCTAATATTCACCGGGTTAATTTTACCACTAACGGTATTAGACTTGTTCATTATTATTAACGTGGTTCAATTACCAATCTCGTTTTCAGGGTGTTACAATATGTGAATATATCATATACCGGAACATTGTTTACCATGTTAATTTTTTAATATTTTTTTAAAGTGGTTGTGAGTAGGGGTGTTCAGAAAAAAAACTGTAACCAAATAAAAAGCGTAAATCGAATTATAACCGTAACCGAATAAACTGATCCGAACAACGAATACGGTTTTTGGATCCACGTTTTTTTTATTTAGTTTATTCGGTTTATTTGGATAACCGAATAAACCGTCAGTTTAATTAATTATTAAATAAAAATAATAATGTTTAATAAACTATATACAATTTATTAGCCCAAAATACTAACTCTAATATCTAAGTCAACACACCGTGATACTTGTCACCAAACCCATCCCTATCACTCGTGATACACCCCTTGCGGCGGTGTATCACAGACCATTACCCATCACTTGCACACACTGACCACCTTTAGTGTAATTATAGGAATGAGGATAAAAAATTCAACGTGAATACTCTAAAAAGGGTTTAAAAACATATCATATAATTTATCGTGTGAGCCGATAATTCTAACCGAAAAAAATAAAGACTTCAAAATTCAAATAAGTTGAAGGTAAGGTTAGTTTTGGCTTACTTATCGAGTTGTTAGGTCAAGATAATTATTGGTATGTTAAATTTATCGAGTTGTTAAGTCAAGATAATTATTGGTATTTTATTTAACAAGTTATGTTTATCATGTTGGTATATTTAATGTATTTAAACAAAGTTTGAGTTGGGTGAGGTTAGTAAAAATAGATGATTAAGTCTATTGTAATTTGTATGTATTTTCACTAATGAATATAAAAGAGGTGCGAAGAGTTTTTTTCACAAAATCGATTATTCGTGTGTGCTTGAGGTGTGAATTTCCAAGACTTATAGCTTCGTTAACAAAACAACTTCAAAGGATGCATTTAAACGATTACACAACCCTCACAATCAATTTAATGTAAGAGAATACAATTTGATAATAAACGAACACCTACGCATGCATCAAACTTTATATCAATTTTGGAGTAAAGAAAGCCTACTTAAAGACTAAGAGCATGTTTTTATCCAACTTTATTACTTTGAAGAGCCACCTCCACATTGATTAATTTGGTAGTTTATTCAAATTGAGAGGTTTGTTTACAAAACTATATACAATATATTTACAAACTAAAAAAATAAAGTAGTAGTTTTAACTTGAAAAATATGAGAATCATATCATACACTTGTACACAACACTACTTAAAGCATCCACAATAGGTTTGTTTTAGGCCATTTACAAGAAAAAAAGGTTAATGATGTTGAGGAGGGGCTAAGAGGGGAAGAAGGTGAGTTCTTGTACAAGAAAAGCCCCCCCCCCCCCCCCCCCCCCCACACACACACACACAAAAAAAAAAAAAAAAAAAATTATGCGAGCTAGGAAGGAGGAGAGATGACACGTTTTTAGTTGGTTTTCGCTGCGAAAGGGTCAAAGCCTAAACATGTGCTTACGTTGCCATGTTTTTGTGACCCGCTATTGTTGGTGCTCTTAGGGTGGAGGGAGTGGGAAATCCAGCCACCCCGGGTAATGCCACATAGGACCGGCTAAGGGTGGTAAGGTGCCCCCTCCCCTCCGAGTACTTTGGTTGAGTTCCTCTACTCGGATATACTCGATGTGTGTGTAGGTAAAAATAGAAAAAAAGGTAGTGGGTTGAGCTAGGTAGCACAATATTATTGAATGGTGGGTGTTTTAAAGTTTGATTAAAGTTAGATGACACAATATTATTGGATAGTAATTGTTTTAAAGTTTGATTGAATAGTTTGGGTATCGAGGTATTCTAAATTCGAGTATTTTAGGTATTAGGGTAAGGCATACTCTCCTCCCTTAGAGGATATAATGAAAGTTCCAAAGAGACAAAAAGTTATTAAGTGGTTACATTTTTTTTTAAAATAAACTTCATTAAAAAACACCTCCGACCCAAACGGGCAAAAGGCCAAACAACACACACCCCCGACCCAAACGGGCAAAGGGCAAAAATTACATCATATACTACATAACTAGCCTAAATATAACATAACTAAAACAAAACTTATAAATGTTTATACGTCATACGATAGTCGCACTTAATAACCACATTAAGCTTACAAGTCTTTCTAGTGTTATTATCGTATAAGTTCGTAAGAAACTTGTTTGTCTAATTGATCAAATTTTGACATATACCGAACTAACCAAATGATGAATTACTTTGTGAAATAACCAAAATACTGGATCTAACGAACAATATATGTTACTTGTAACCTTTTTTATAATTATTTCAGAGGGTCAAGTTATTCTACAAAGACTTCTAATTGTAAGAAGTGTAAGAAGGATTTATAGAGTGACAAGTGTCCAATAACTTAAAACTAAACCCACTACATCACCACCAAAAACCTAAACACCCACCCCCACCCCACCACCACCCAAAAACCTAAACCCCCCCCCCACCCAAAAACCTAAACCCCCCCCCCCCCCCCCCCCCCGCAAAAAAAAAAAAAAAAAAAAAAACTATACCTCACCAAAAAAACCCCCAAAAAACCTAACCCCCCCCCCCCCCCCCCCCAAAAAAAAAAAAAACCTAAAAAAACCTAACCCCCCCCCCCCCCCCCCACCCTCAAAAAACCTAAAAAAACATATAAAAAAAACTAAACACCCACCCCCACCCCCACCACCACCCAAAAACCTAAACCCCCACCCCCCACCCCCTCGGCAAAAAAAAAAAAAAAAAAAAAAAAAAAAAAAAATTTTTTTTTTTTTTTTTTTGTGGGTGAGGTGGTGGGGGGGGGGGCGGGGTGGGGGGGGGGGTTGGTGGTGGTGGATGTTTAAGTTTTTTTTTTTTTTTTAGTGGGTTTTTTTGTGTAGTGGGTTTTTTAGGTTATTGGACACTTGTCACTCTATAAATCCTTCTTACACTTCTTACAATTAGGATCCTTTGTATTTGATCCTAATCCTTATTTCAGATATGTGAAATAATTACAATATGATAAATTGGTAAAATAAAAAAAGATATTAACTAAAAGAGTTAAATATATAGACACTTTCGAAATTCTTGGCTTTAGTAGTATTTGGTGATGCTCATTAAAAGCTGAATTAGACAGCAGTTTCACTTTCAAACTCATCGATTTTATACATTATTTTCTTGGCCGTTAAGAAATGTTAAAAACCCTCATTTTAAGTCACACACCCACTAACATTATATTATTGTAGGAGTCATGTCTAATGAGTAAACAAATCTTAGTCGAAAGTGTGTTAATTGTAAACCAATTTTACATGTTTGGTATCATGTCACCGAATTTTAAATTTGCTGTTATGCAAAGTATTGTTTTGACATTATATAATTAACTATATCGGTACCTTGATACAAGATCGTGTTAAGTAATGAGTTTTGATAAACATATCCCCTGTTCTTTTTACTGATTATACGCCTCTCTCCCTAACAAATCAGTCATATCATCTCTCTACTTTTACTGATTAGAAGTGTGTGTTTAGCCTCACCCTGAGGCTGTATGGTATGAGAATATGAGATAAAGCTCTTAGGGGCTTTATCACGCCATATCAGCATCACGTATGATCCACTTAAGCGGGAGGCTTTATCAATAACTTGCATAGTGTGAGATAATGTCCTCTTGAAACCTCTTTTAGCCATATTAAAAAAATGAAAAAAATATAAGAACAAATCTGATTGGATGTTACATTGGGGCTCATCACCTTCTTCTTCTCCCCCATACAGAGTAACAGAGGCGGGGCGGTATTGGAGGCGTCACCCAACAGAGATGGCTGGAGCAGCTACCCCCACACCGGTCACTCTAAGTAATCTAACATGTCGTAAAGAAACCCGCATGTCATAAAGTAGATCGACAACAAGAAGTTATGTGGAAAATTCCATATGTTCCAAAGTTATTTTTTAGACCAAATGACATGATTTTGATTTTTGACTTACGTTTGAGTGTAATATTTTTACATATGGTGTATGTTTGGCATGGAGCTTTTAGGAGCTTTTAAGAAAAAAACTCATACTCAATAAAAAGTCTTTTTTTGTTGAACGAGCTTGAAGCTTTTAGGTTAGGAGCTTGAACCTTTTGGTTGAACGCTCATACTAGTAGCGTTTAGAAGGAGCTACAAGCTTTTAGGGAAAAAATGACTAGTTTAACCTCTAAAAATAATGAACTTTTTAATGCACAAACTTTTTAAATTTTTAGTTATGTCCATTTTGGCCATTTTATACATTTTATTAAAAGCTCCAGCTACTCTGCCAAACACCAAATATATCTAAAAAACTACAAGATGAGATGGATATCTTGGGATAAAATAGTAAAGGCGAAAAGATATGGTGGGCTAGGGATCGGGGACATTCGGAGCGCTAATCTAGCTCTAATTGCAAAATGGTGGTGAAAGTTTAAGGAAAACCCTCATGCTTTATGGGCAAGAGTAATGGAAAACATTAATTCTAAACGAAATTCAATTTCTTTGGTACTTTCGAAAAATAAACTAAGTGGCACTTGGGAAGACATTTGTAGCATTGAAAAGAACTTTGCGACACTGAACTTACCTTTAAATAGAAATCTGATCGTAAGGCTAGGGGACGGACGTAAAACAAGATTCTGGTTCGACATATGGGCTGGGGAAACATCTCTCAAGGATCGATTTCCGACTGTATTTTCATTGGCAAAAGATAAAAACATTAAAGTGGCTGAATGTGTAAAAAGAGAAGGCGAGACATGCACGTGGGACTGGGTTTGGCAACGAGAGGCAAGGAACGAGGACGAACAGGTACAATACTAGGAATTGATAAAAGTATTAAAAGACCAAAAGATAAATTTATGTGAAGATAGCTTGAGATGGAGAAATAAACCAAATGAAGACTTGACTGTGGCTTTATTAAGAGATGAAATCACAAAAGCTTCGTTAAATGAGAGCGACAAGGCTTGGGAATTCTGGAGTAGTTGGGTACCACCAAAAGTAAACCTTTTTGCATGGAGAGCTTCAAAGAATCGAATTCCGGTAAAAGTAGAGCTGAAAAATAGGGGGATAAATATCGAAGACCAGATGTGTTCGAAGTGCGGAAAAGAGGAGGAGACGACTGAACATCTACTACTCAAATGTTTGTTGGCCCGCGCTACATGGTGGAATATCATGGTATGGTTAAAACTACCGTATAATGAGGACATAAACTCATGTGAAGAACTGTTTCAAAGAATACAAGTTTGCAATGGATCGAAGGAATGGAAGAAAGTAATAATGGCAATTTCTATGATAACAATGTGGCACATATGGAAGTCGAGAAACGAGTTGATTTTCAACGGGCAGAATGGGTCGGTAACAAAATCGGTTGATGAAATAAAAGAACTATCATTTCTATGGATTAAAGAAAGGGCGAAAATGAAAAATCTAGTGTCACACCCCGACCACGTAAAACAACAAAACGTGGTGGAAACGTCGGGGAGTGTTGTAACAGAATCATTGTTTCATAACACATGGAAATTGAAATATTGTTTTATTGATTAAAAGAGTTACAATGTCTTGACAATCAAAGAAATATAACATAAATAACTAGTCTTGCATCTTTTATTGTCACTAAGGCCCAAGTCCGCCTAAGTGTATCTTGATAAATCCTATGCATCATATCCTGAAACACATGTGAAAATAGGTACGTCAGCATAAAAATGCCTGTGAGATACATAGGTTTTGTGAAAATAGAATTCATGACTTATGTTTAAGAAAATGTTTAGTCATGAACCTTGTAATTTGCTTTGTCTTGTAAATCATTTGAAAATCAATAAGATCAGATGATATGTATAAATAAGAGAATAATGTATGGTTAAATGAATAACCAAGTAAAATGAGTTTGTATAAGATAAGTTGTTTTGTAAAACAATGTCTTGTGAAAAGTATGTTATTTGTATAAAATGTTATATGTCTAAATTGAAATGATTCAAATAACGCTACGATATGTAATACCATACAAGCACTTATATATAGGAAGTACCAGCGGCGTATCCACCATACTTGTATCGTATTACACACGCCTCGTTACTTAAATCACTTACCCAAACCAAACCAAACCAAACCAAACCACCAAAGTAAAATGTTTATGTATAATCAATTTTCCAAATGTTTATGTCTAATGTAAATCATGAATTGTGTATATCAATGTCAAAATGTTTATGTATGGTAAGTGAAATATGTCAACTAAACCATATGTAAAATGCACAAAAACAAGGTATTGAAGTAAAACATGGTTTAAATCAAAGTTATGTTTTGTATAATAAATGCATGCTATACTGATATAAACATCTATGCGGTATTGTAAAAATTCATACATCCAAGCCTTGTGAATGTAGAATAAACCCTAGCACAAAGTCTAAGGTCCACCTAGAAATGTATTCGGATTCGATCATTCCTTCCAATCCAAACAAACCCGGGACTTCAGGAATGGGAGTTGTCAAGTCCTATGGTACCACTACCTACTACCGAGCGGCATGATCGGTGTTAATGAATGTACATTGTCCCATTTAAACAAACCAAATGTCATACCAAAATGTAAGCATGTGATGAATAATAATGTACTAAGTATGCACACAATGGACATACATAGCATAAAATGTAATGTAAAACAATGTACTAAGTATGCACACAATGGGCATACATAGCATAAAATGTAATGTAAAACAATGTACTAAGTACGCACACAATGGGCATACATAGCATAAAATGTAATGTAAAACAATGTACTAAGTATGCACACAATGGGCATACATAGCATAAAATGTAATATAAAACAATGTACTAAGTATGCACACAATGGGCATACATAGCATAAAACACAATGAAATCATGTACTATAAATGTACTAATGAACATAGCAAGTATATGATGTGAAAACAGGAAAGCATGAAAGTAACAAGTAGGCACATGTGTTTCACCCCAAAACAGTTTGGAAAATAGTAAAAGAGGGGTCTATGTACTCACTTGAGATTGCTTAGTAGTCCTTGAGTAACAACCAAACAATGCTAGAGATCACGGATATCAAACGGCACCTAATATAGGTAACTATGTTAATATACCGGACCTGAATCGGAGGATCGGATAGAATGAGGGTTCGTAAACCAAATGAGTATGGGAACTCATGTAGTATGGTTTAACAAAGCCTACATACTACAATGAAACCTAACCTAAGTGCTTACGACCCAATACGACCCGTTTAGGTAGCTTATGCTACTTTAACGCGTCGTTCGCGTAAACGCGTTCGGAATGCCTAACTAGTCCTACGATAAGTAAAATATGCCTTAACATGTCTAATATTGTTACCAAATCAGTTTAGATACCAAAAGTTATGTTACATATGCTTAAAATGAATTTTGGCGTTAAAAGGGCATTTTGGTAATTTACCTAAGGCATATATACTACCTATCATACAACTAACTAAACGTCGTGACCATAAGGTATAACCTCGAAAGGTTATTCCCTACATACTATGGTCACCTAATGTGTTTGGTCGGATCCTAATGATCGACCAAACAGGTCGGGTTCGAAAGTATAAGCGATTGTTTAGATCGCTTACCTTACGACCCTATATAAGCACTAAACTAAAAGTGACGAGCTAAGCATGTTAAAACATTCTTAACTAAGTTTTGAAAACAGGTTTGGTATCAAAACAAACGGTTTTGATACCTAAGAGTAGTTTGGTTACAAAATACGTAATAACACACATTTTGGCCGAAACTACGACTCGTCACTGAGCCTAGATAACGTGGTAATCAGTATGTATAGTCACTAGGGACTATAACCATCGTGATTACGCTCACGTTATGAAGTTCAAACGAACTTCGCATTGACCATAAACTGGTCAATGCAGAAAGTCAAACAAAGTTTGACTTTTTAATGCTAAACGAATAAAGAGAATGAAGGAACACTTACAAAGGGTCACCGCTAGTAAATCTTGATCGAATAACTCAGGTATGAAGCAAGGGCTTCAACTTAGAGCACTTTTGATCAGATTTGTTAGGAAGAAGTGAAAACTAAGGTGGGTATTTATAGTAAATGGACAACCGTTAGGATCGTTTCTCGATATCCGGGCTTTAATCTCACCCCTACACTTGTTGGAATTCCCATGGAACACCAAAATGGCCCCTCATTAACATGAAGAGGCAAGTGCAATTGGGATTAGGAGAGTGTAACAGCTGTTAAGAGCTGTTTAAACAAGTTTCTGCTATCTGACCCCTGCTTGCGCACCGTAAGACTTAGAACCTTGCGGTGCGCAAGGACCTTGCAGGTCTGATACTTTCAAAAATGGCAGAACAGGCCCCTGAAGCTCCAAACTTGCTATTTGATGCACTTTTGACACGTTTAAGCCCCGTTAATCCCATTTCAAAGCTCTAAAATGAAGTTAAAGTATAGGGAACTTAAAATGTGCTCAAAAATATGTCGGATGTCGGTTCGTTTGGTCGTACGATCGCGATGTTCGCTTAATTACGACGGAATGCGCATACGCGCGAAAAACGATCTAAATTGCGTGACGAATGGATTTTTCTCATGCCAAACACTAAAATAAAATATTTTAGTGCTTACATAAATTTTTGGATGTCCGGATGTATTCAGAACGTAAGATATGCGTGAAAGTGCAAACTTGTGCACTTTTTGACGCTTTTAGTCCCTGAATGACCCAAAAGTTTATTTTAGCACACCGAACACCTCAAAGCCTATTTCTAAGCTATGTAAAGGATATTTATGATATGTTTGACTTATGGTCATGCTCCGGAATGTCTGTTACAGTTCAAATTGGCATACTTTCACAGTTTGTCAACTTTAGTCCCTGTAAGCGATTTAACTCGATTTTGCCATACCAAAGCCTTCAAAACTTATTTCTAAGTTATGTAAAGGTTATTTAAGGTATGTTAAGCCTATTTCACTATTCCGGAGCGTTCGTTGCATTAAACGGGTTATATTTACGCATCAGTGCGCGTATAACCTTCCAGAAAGCGATTTAAAGCTTGAAATCGAACAAGAATTGATAATGTGCAAAGGATACACATATTTATACATGTCCCAAGTATGAAATACAATATTTTATTGATACAGTATTTGTTTGATGGCCGTGGAGGCACAGGTGTCACAGTCTCCCCTACTTTAGGAAATTTCGTCCCGAAATTTTATTTAGAGGAAACTTGTGAGAGTTTAAAACATGAAGTTGAAAAGATCGAACAACATTGGTTAGGGTTCCGAACTTCTAGTAACTTTAATAACATCATGCTTGCAATGTAAGAGGGATACTTATATACAAGTATATGAAGCGTCATTGGTGCGTCCACCGTACCTCCATTACATCGTTCTCATTTTGTTATTGTTGTCACTATCGGTTCTTACACATAATAAATCTTACTGGGTGTCTGTGCACTGAATTTCATAATTATGTACGCGTCCATAATTAGACAATTCCTTGCATAGTTCACACAGTCTATTTTATAATGTGTAGGGGAAAACCAATGAACAAACCTGTGATGAGTGTGACTAGACCACCATAGGGTCCCTTTTATTAAATCAATAAATGATTTTAATAGACAACCAAGGAGTCTTTTCAGCTTATATCATCACATGTCATTCTTAACCAGATTTTTTTGAATCAATCTTTTTTACTAGACCCCTAAAAGGGTCTCTTATGAATCATGGAGTGGTACTATATAATCCAAGGGTCTTAACTATTACATAGAAGCCCATTAAGGATTTAAGGGAGTACCTTTTTGAATATCCTACTACGAATCCCTCATATGAAGATATGAAAGATTCTACGAGGATTTGGATAACGAATACCCAGAGTATACAAAAACACAAAATGCATAGAAGAAAACACAAGATGCATAAACACATAGTCATATAACTACAAAGATTGTTTATCTAGATCCTTAATTTGTTAATTTGTTTTGCTAACAGAGCACATGTATTTAAAGCACACTAGGAATCCATCTCGTGGATTTCATTTGGTACTTTAAACATTATCAAGAATCTAACTATAAAGATAGAAAGATTTTTAAAAGAAAAAATCCAATTTCGATTATAAGGAACCGAAATGTTCGAATTTAGGTACATAAGGAATCCAATTAAGGACTCTGATTTGAATGATAATCATCCACAAGGGTCTAAATGTGAGGATAAAAAGATCCCATATGGATTTTAGAAGTTGAAGATGTTTTGAAACCTTACACTGGATGTGTTTATGTCAAAACATGAAGTAAAAATGCTTATGAGGTTGAGACGCTAGATATGCCAAGGCGACATATGAATCGGAATTTGAAAGTTAAGTCAATGCATGAGGAGAATATTTTTGGAAAACTATGCATGGGGTTCTAAAAATGTGTTCAATGTTTTTGAAACCTTGTATATAATACCTTTGAAATCATAAAGTAGGTGTATTAGGTAGGTATATATTTAAAAAAAATTGTTTTAAAATCATGCGAGATAAATTTTGAAATTATGTATAAGGTTTTTTTTGAAAAACATGAATGATGCTTTTCGAAATCATGCACTTGATAAGAAAATGTACTGTGTTAATATTGTTTTCAGACTATATCAAACATTTTGAAATTATGAAGGTTGTTTTTGAAAACATAGCCAATGTTTTTGAAATAACATAGACAATGCATTTGAAAAAAAAAATGTTTTCAAACTATATGAAATGTTTTGAGATCATGAAGATTGTTTTTGAAATAGTCTTACTATGTATGTTGAAAAATCAAAACGTAATGGGTATGAGATTTGAAAATACCCTTAGTTATCTAACCAAGGATTCAAAGGCACAGATGTGCAGAAGCATGATTACTCATAATGTCACTTTATTTTCTGTACTTCGTATCTTAAAATGAAACGAGTACTTAGAATTTTCTATGAGAATCATGAGTAAACACAAGAATGGGAAATATTCACAAGAGTAGTTTGTAAGGAACATAGTTCCTTAATGTAGGTATTATAGGGAAATGCCATACACACATGTAACTACACTTGTATATCAGAATTATGAACAACCATTTATTTATAAACAAAACAGATTGTTTCACATTACAAGAAAATAGAAGAAACAAAAGCATAAGACAACAACATCTTCTAATCAGCCAACTGCTCATCCGTGGGTTGGATTTGCCTTAGCAAGCTTCGGGCATTTATTCACGAAATGACCCATCTTGCCACAGTTGTAGCACGATCCAGGCTGAAAGCGAGCTTGAGCAGAGTCGGCTTGTGGTTGATTTGGACCACCCTGGTTCGGGTTACATCGACAAGCACTTGCCAGGTGACCAATTCGCCCACATGATACACACAGACGACATTGTAAGTGAGCTTGGTGATGCCCATTACATTTGTCGCATATTGGTGTCGTTCCCTTGTATTGCTTCTTAGCAGGTGGTGTTGCCACCCGGATGGGTCCTGCTTGATTAGGTGTAACTGCTGCGGGTTTCCTTGAAGCCTTACGCTTCCTTGATTTTGGTGCTGGCTTAACTTCTGCTTCTTTTGGTGGCTCTTGAGTGGCTTCATTGTTGAGACGAGAGGCTTCATTGTTGAGACGAGACATGGCAATGCCTAAATCCACAGTCTTCAGAATCACTTCGCCTATTTGCTGGGCAAATTTGGCTGTTTGCTCGGACATTTGACCGTTGCTGAGAGGAAGAGACATTCTAGAAGAAAATGAAAGACATAGAAAGAAACAAGTGAAATGTTGTCGGCAAATAAAACAAAATGACAACGCATAGAAATTGCGATCATTTGTTTGTTACCTAAGGCAAACAAATGAGATGGTGACTAATCAAAGTAAGCGGGTCATATTAATGTATCGCGAAGACATGCTTTAGCCTATAAGTGGACACTCACCCCAAGAGTTCCCAGGTAAGAGTGACTGGTCCGATTATGTGGATTTGTACGAACACTCTAGCCTTAGACAGAAAACTCAGAGTACAGGCATCCACTCTTCCAGATTGCACGTGTTCACACTATAAGACCCAAACTTTGACGAGGTTTTGAAAATTCAAAGGGGTTCAAAACCTTATAACAGAGGGTTCAAAACCTAGTAATCGATCATCCTAGAACAGATGATTAGTTTTCAAAGCGGTTTTGAAATTTGTGTTCTTGTTGAGGTCGTCGCCTAAGGATAGGTGACGGTATTGTTTTATGACTAACGCAAGTAAACTCGCGTTAGGGTCCTAGGAAGGTTATAGACTATGTCACACCCCAACCGATGGCGGAATCATCGGGGCGTGGCACTGAGCGAAACAGATTGTCCAGAAGTTTCCATAACAACTATCATTACCATTCAAATTAAGATAACATGTCCCATACCATGTCTTCAAATAGCAAACAAGTTATTACAGACAAAAACTAAACAAATATTCTGTTCCGACAACTCAGATTTAAACATAACAATTTATTCGTTGGTTTCTAGGACTCCAGTTCCTAGCTTCAATTTCATCACAGCCCGAGAAGTATATAAACAACCTAAGCACCTGTCACATACGTTAAAATAAAGTCAATACATAAAATGTAAAGGTGAGCATACAAGTTTAATAATAGCATATAGAGTTCGAATTCGTTTACGCATAACCAGCACGTACACATAGTGAAATGAAGCACGTTAGTTATCGACATAGATCCATCGATACCAATGACTGCGGGTTGACTGCCCGAGGCAGTTCGCAATACACGATTACCACCGTAATCCTTGCAAGTAAAAGATCCTTAACAACCCCCGTATGAACGGGTGCTGAGTCCAAACTATAATACTATCGTTGCTAAGGCAGGTAGACAGCATTCCATGTGTAAACATAACAAACAAGCATTCATAAGCCACGTATAACATGCATAATTGGTTCAGCGTTAAAATAGCTTGAGTAGTGTGATTGTTGTAGTTTGAATATTCGTAACGTATGTAACACCCAAAAGTGCTAAAGCAAAAAGGGTTCGAGTATACTCACAGTGATTGTGGATTGAAGGGAGCGCTTTTCAGCGGGTACGGTTAGCCTGAATAGATTCGATAACGTAACGATAAGTGGCGCGTAAAACGATACAAAGTGAAAATGGGTAGGACGGTTGTCTGTCCGGAGCACTCATCCGTGCGGATAGCAATCCGTGCGGATGGCATTCCGTGCGGATGGCGTTCCGTCCGGATTGACTACTCGTGCGGATTGATTATCCGTGTGAGTGGAAGTCTGTCCGGATTGGTTATCCGTGCGAGTGGTAATCCGTCCGGATTGGCTACTCGTGCGGATAACTTATTCGTACGGACAACTTACTCGTGCGGATATCCTTTCAAGTGGATTGTTTCTTACTCGTTGTAGCATTTAGAAAACACATAAGTGTTTCTACCTTTCAAGCCGGTCGCGCGGACAACAATCCATACGGATGGCAGTCCGTGCGGACAACGCCCTTAAGGTTGAATCACTAAATGGATTAGGTAACCCGCCCGGATGGTAATCCGTGCGGATGGAGGTAATCCGTCCGGACAGTCTGTCCGTGCGGATGGACAATGCTTGTATTTGTTTTAAAGCCTTAGTATCTCATGATCCGAAGAGTAATCCATTCAGAGGTCGTCCGTCCGGATTGCTCGTTCGTCGATACTCAAACCTTGTCTGGAAAGTGGGTCCCAACGGTAGCTCGTCCGGGTGACAACCGTCCGGAGTGTCTGTACGTGCGGACAGCTAGTCCGTGTGGACAGCTAGTCCGTGCGGACAGCTTGTCCGTGCAGACAGCTTGTTCGTACGGACAACTGGTCTGGTCGTTCCGTCCGCCTACACTTAGTTTCCGTTGTCGTTTATCGAGACGTTCTGATTACGTGGCAACCACTTGGAATTGTATTCTCACCCACGTGACTAGACCGGTCAGGAACCACCCTAACTCGGCCTTTCGGCGACTCAGAACGGTCATCCTGGTTATCCCCGAAATCAGTTGTCTGTGGGTAGGATTCCAGATCTAGAACTAGTGCATCACTATTAACGAGTAGAACACTAGAACCGATCAGATTCGTACCGGTTTTAAGGGAAAAGAAAGAAAGAACTTAGGTTTATTTCTTTCAACTCTTTTATCCTTAAAAAGGTTTAGATCTAGGTGAAGTTATTGTGAAATCTTGTAGAAATCGTTTAGATCCGAGTTATTCTTGGTGGAATGAGGTCAAGCTTTGAAGTTCATAAGAACTTCATGATGACGTCACCCGAGAATACCTCAAATCCGGATGATTTCTTGGTTAAAAGTGAAGATTTGAAAGATAGGAATGTGTAGAATCGTGTAGTGATCAAAGATGTACAAGAATTAGTGCAAGATCTTACCTGGATTGAGAGAAATCTGAGAAAAAGTGAAGAATACGTGCTGTTCGGACGTCACTTGCCAAAAGTGGAAAAGTTGGAGAGTGACCCGTGTATTTATAGGATGCCAAAAGGGGAAAGGGGTAGCTCGTGCGGATTGCACGTTACCCGGATGGGGTTATCCGTGCGGATTGGCAATCCGTGCGGATTGTCAATCTGTGCGGATTGACCTTCCATTCGGATGTCACCCGTGTTGGTGCGTTCGGTGCGATTATTCGACGTTTCGATTTCGATTGAGTACGACTCGATAGGGTTTCCTAGTCAAATTACTTTCAGTCCCAACTACTTCTTATACGGTTCGACTCGGAATTCGGGTTTGGGTTCGCTTGCATTCGAGTTAGACTTCGAGTTCGATTGAGTTCGCTTGATTATCACATCATAACATAACATAACATGCACAGGTAACACGTAAGGCACACACACACGTATAAATGACAAGTAAAAAGGCATAGCTCGAGTTACGATTTGATGTCGAGTTGATTAGCATAACTTAATTAACTTTATCGCATTGTTACTTCCTATCGTTCACAGTCGTAGGTCGATTGAAATACGGTTAGCATGATTCGATTATTGTAATGTACGACATTTACTCCACATAACCTAAATATAATAAAAACAATTCTACGAGTCACGTCGCGCGAAATCGGTCGTTGACTTTGACCTTGACTTTGACTTTCACTCGTGAAAACACGGGGTGTTACAGCCTCCCTTTGTTTAGGGAATTTCGTCCCGAAATTAAGCTGGAAGCCGTAACTAACCGTGGATCACATGTGAGAGTCCTTCGTTCGGACCATTGAAAATTGTCAAATTAATCGGGTTTTTACGGTTAAAATTCGCTGATTTTTGGATATGATGTGCGAAAACATCTAATCTACAAGCCTATAAAGTTTCAGATTTCAATTTCACTCAGATTTGTCAAATTTCTTTATTTTATTTTATTGTAGGATCGGTGTTCAACACCGTACGATTGCGAACCGAACGTTCGACATGCGGGATCCGTGAACGTGCTTGACTACACATTGTAGGTCCCGGTTTGGATCCGTTTTGATTGCGAATCGACTCGTGAACGTGCGGGATCCGTACATGATCGTTACCGAACACACAAAACGTACAAATAATCGTGATTCAATAGATCCGTATGACGTGTACAAGTTCCGGAAATCACGTTGAGAACTTTCTTTCTCTAGTTTCTCTCTCTAGACTTTCTCTCTCTAAGATCATCTCTCTAATTAAACAGCTGCGGGTACTTGGCCTTCATGTCGTCTTCGAGTTCCCAAGTGAACTCTGCACCTCGTTTGCCTTCCCATCGGACTTTCACAATAGGAATGCGTGAGCGCCTGAGTTCTTTGGTCTGGCGATCCATGATCTCGACAGGCTTTTCCACGAAGTGTAATGTTTCGTTCACTTGTAGATCATCTAGAGGAACATGTAAGTCGTGGTCGGCGATGCACTTTCGGAGGTTCGACACGTGGAAAGTTGGGTGGAGATTGCTAAGTTCTTCCGATAATTCGAGTCTGTAGGCGACTTTACCGATCCTTTCCAGAATCTTAAAAGGTCCAACATATCGAGGCGCGAGCTTCCCCTTTTTGCCGAATCGGACTACACCCTTCCAAGGTGATACCTTTAGGAGTACGTAGTCACCAACGCCATATTCACGGTGCTTGCGCTTTTTATCGGCGAGAACTTTCTGTCTATCCCGAGCTTTCGCTAGATTGTCTCGAATTTGGAAAATTTTGTCTGTCGTCTCTTGTAGCAGCTCCGGACCGGTTAGTTGCGAGTGACCGATCTCGTGCCACACAATAGGCGATCGACATCTTCTTCCGTATAAGGCCTCGAAAGGTGCCATCTGGATGCTAGCCTGGTAGCTGTTGTTATACGAGAATTCGACTAACGGAAGGTGTCTATCCCAATTACCACCGAAGTCTAGAACACACGAACGGAGCATGTCTTTGAGAGTACGAATCGTTCTTTCAGTCTGACCATCGGTTTGTGGGTGGAACGCAGTACTTAGATTGAGCGTTGTACCGAGTGCCGCTTGAAACGTTTCCTACAGTCGTGAAGTAAATCGAGCATCACGATCAGAGATGATGTCACGAGGCGTCCCATGTCGACAAATGATCTCGTCGGTGTAGATTCGGGCTAATCGTTCCACCTTGTAGTCTTCTCGTATTGGCAGGAAGTGAGCTGATTTAGTCAAACGGTCAACAACAACCCAAATGCTATCGTGGCCTGATGACGTGGTTGGAAGCTTGGTTACGAAATCCATAGCTATGCTCTCCCACTTCCACATGGGAATTGGTGGTTGTTCGAGCAAGCCAGAGGGTCTTTGATGTTCAGCCTTGATTCTAGCACAGGTTAGGCATTTTCCGACGTAGAGGGCGATATCCCATTTCATACCCGGCCACCAGTACCTATAACGAAGATCATGGTACATTTTGTCAGCACCGGGATGGATAGAGTATCGGGATTTGTGGGCTTCATCCATGATAATCTGTCGCAAGTCGGTTCGCTTGGGAATCCAAATTCGGTCTAAGAAATGGAATATCCCGTTTGATTTGCTCACAAGCTGGGCTCCATCGTGGTAGATTCTTTCTTTATTCAGAGTGCGTTCGTTGAAACATGCATGCTGGGCGTCGCGAATGAGAGCTTCGAGGTTGTGCTGGGCTTGAACATTTGGAGTGCTAAGCAGATAGCTCCGTCTGCTAAGTGCGTCGGCAACAACATTTGCTTTGCCTGGGTGATAACGGATCTCACAGTCGTAATCGTTGAGAAGTTCTACCCATCGGCGTTGACGCATATTCAGTTCTCTCTGATTAAAGATGTGTTATAGGCTCCTATGATCGGTGAAGATCGTACACTTGGTACCATACAAGTAGTGTCGCCAAATCTTTAATGCAAAGACAACTGCGCCTGGCTCGAGATCATGGGTTGTATAGTTCTTCTCGTGGATCTTGAGCTGTCGAGATGCGTAAGCTATAACCTTGTCTCGTTGCATAAGGACACAACCGAGACCAAGGTTGGAAGCATCACAGTAGACAATGAAATTATCGTTTCCGTCGGGTAGTGTGAGAACAGGAGCGTTGCAAAGCATGTGTTTGAGGGTTCGAAAGGCAGACTCTTGTTTGGTTCCCCAGACAAAAGGCTGGTCCTTATGAGTAAGAGAGGTAAGTGGCACAGCAATCTTCGAAAATCCTTGGATGAATCGTCGATAATAGCCCGCTAGCCCAAGGAATGAACGGACTTCGGTCGGGTTCTTAGGCGTAACCCAGCTCTTAACAGCTTCAATCTTCGCAGGATCGACGTGAATGCCCTGACTATTTACGATGTCACCCAGAAACTGAACCTCCCCCAACCAAAATTCGCGCTTGGAGAATTTGGCGTAGAGTCGGTTCCCCTGGAGTAACTCGAGAACCAAACGTAGATGCTGCGCGTGTTCGGCTCTCGTCTTGGAATAGATCAAGACATCGTCGATGAACACGATGACGAAACGGTCGAGATATGGTCTACACACGCGATTCATTAGATCCATGAAAACTGCTGGTGCGTTGGTTAGGCCAAAAGGCATGACAACGAATTCGTAATGGCCGTAACGGGTTCGAAATGCGGTTTTGGGTATATCCTCCTCCTGTATACGCAGCTGATGGTATCCGGAACGTAAATCGATCTTTGAGAAACACGTAGCGCCTTGTAGCTGGTCAAACAAATCGTCGATTCGAGGCAGAGGATAGCGGTTCTTGATAGTCAACTTATTCAATTCCCGGTAGTCGATGCACATCCGGAACGACCCGTCCTTCTTTTTGACGAAAAGGACTGGTGCGCCCCAAGGAGAGGTGCTCGGGCGAATGAAGCCTTTTTCAAGTAATTCCTGGAGTTGGGTTGCGAGTTCGCGCATTTCGGACGGTGCGAGTCGATACGGAGCTCTGGCGGTAGGATTGGCTCCAGGAATAAGATCAATGCGAAAATCAATATCGCGTTTTGGAGGTAGTCCGGGAAGGTCCTCTGGAAAAACTTGAGGGAATTCTCGAACCACGGGAACGTCTTTTACTTCCTTCTTCTCTTTCTTTTCCTTCTCCGCTGCTACAACGTGAGCCAAGAAAGCCCTGTATTCCTTGCGGAGATACTTGCTAGCTTGGAGGCATGACATCAGCTTGAGCCCCTTTGAAGTAGTATCACCGTAAACACATAACGAGTCACCATTTGCGAGCGAAAAACGAATCATTTTATCGAAGCACACAACTTCGGCATGGTTTTCGCGAAGAAAGTCCATGCCTACTATGACATCAAAGCTCCCGAGTTGCTTCGGAATAAGGTCAATCGAGAAGATGTGATTGTTGAGTTCGAGAGTACAATCACGGATAACGGAATTAACAGCGACGGTTCTTCCAGTAGCGACTTCTACTTCGAATGCCGAGGAGAGTTTGGAACGTCTACGACTAAGGAGTTTCTCAAATTCGAACGACACAAAGCAATTATCCGCTCCAGTATCAAACAAACATGAAGCATAAATACCATTCATGAGGAACGTACCGTTGACCACGTTGTTGTCGGCCTGGGCTTAACGCACGTTGAGATTGAAAGTTCTGGCGCGTGCGGCCTGCTGTTGCTGTTGTTGTTGCTGCTGTGGTTGCTGCTGTTGCGGTTCTTGTTTCACCACCCTGTTCGGGCACATGTTGGCGAAATGATTCGGGTCGCCACACGTGAAGCAGGCTCTGGCTTTGACTGCGGGTGCCGGAGGAGCTTGTTGACCCTGTGGGGCAGCGAGTAGAGCTTGATTGGCAGGAGCTTGACGAATACGGCAGTTGGCAGTGAAGTGGCCGTACACGTTGCAATGAGCACAAAAGCGGCATTGGATAGCAGTTGGGTGATGATAGGTGCAAGTAGGGCAGAGTGGGTGTGGCCCAGTGTATGCACGCTTTGCGGGCGGGGCATTGGGCACAGGCGCCGCCACTTGACGCTGTTGAGCTGGTACAGCTTGGATCGGTGCAGCAGTAATCGCACAGTTCTTGTTGGTGGAGTTGCTCTTTCTCTTGTTCTTTCTCTTGTTGCTTGATGAGGTAGGTTCAGCAGTTGGTGGAGTAACGGTAGCTTGATGCAGATGCTTGGAGGTCTTATCCCACACCCCAACCTTGACCCTCTTGTCATTGATTTCAGCGGCTAGCAGATAGGTTTCCTCGATCGTGGTAGTCTTAGCCGCTTGCACGAAATCGGCAACGCAGTCGGGCAAAGCTCGGATGTACTTTTTGATGGTCATCTCAGGAGTCTTGACCTGGTCAGGACAGATAATGCTGAGCTGTTTGAAACGAGCAGTAAGACCAGCATTGTCTCCATCCTTCTGATGTATGTGCCAGAATTCATCTTCAAGCTTTTGACGCTCGTGAGGAGGGCAGAATTCCTCTAGCATGACTTCCTTGAGCTCGTCCCACGACAATCCGTAAGCTGCATCATTCCCTCTCTTGTTCCTCTCGGCCGTCCACCAGTCCAAAGCACGGGACTGAAAGACGCCGGTAGCGTTCAGAGTTCGAAGGTCATCAGGGCAACCACTTTGTCGCAGAGTAACCTCGATAGAGTCAAACCAGTGGAATAGTGCAGTAGGACCTCCCTCGCCTGTGAATTCTTTCGGCCCACACGATTTGAATTGTTTGAAGCTGAAAGGTCTTGCAGCAACTTTAGGACCTTCAGTCCTCGACTCCTCGGATGATTTGCTAGCGTTCTCATAGGCATCGCTCACAGCTTTAGCCACACTTTTCGCGATAATAGAGGCAAGACGTCGGTCCCTCTTTTCCCGACGAGTGAGTGTATGACGAGATCCAGACGACATTGTCTGCAATAGACATCGCCACGGAACTCAACACATGTATTCGAATCTCACCTCACACGTTTATTACTACTAAAGCTCAGTAACACGTACCAAGTAAACGCATGTAGTCACAAAATCATAGAATTGCACAAAATCTCATAAACACATAGAGCACATAGTCACAGTATTCCTAAACACGTAAGCACAATAGCAAGAACACATATATTCCTAGTCACTAAGGCATTCAGAGAACAGAAACCTAATAATTAAAGTTCGCGAGTGTTCGGAGGATGCATTGCGTGTCGTGTGTTTTAGCAGAAGCAATAGTGTTGAAAATCAATAGTACCTCAAAACGTTAACAAATAAGCAGGAAAACACCTAAAAGTCTTCATAAAAGTCGATAAATCAAAGGTAGATTGTCTGCGGCTAATAGACTTCGACTAACCAAAGTGGTTCGACTATTCGCAAGGATCCTGCACAATTACCTCCAGGACTATGCCTTTGCCTCGATTCTTGGGCATTGGCGCAATTCCCATCGGTTATATTGTGTCTTAAGATCGTTGGAGTCCATCGAAACTCTGGTGATAAGTAAAATATGCCTTAACATGTCTAATATTGTTACTAAATCAGTTTAGATACCAAAAGTTATGTTACATATGCTTAAAATGAATTTTGGCGTTAAAAGGGCATTTTGGTAATTTACCTAAGGCATATATACTACCTATCATACAACTAACTAAACGTCGTGACCATAAGGTATAACCTCGGAAGGTTATTCCCTACATACTATGATCACCTAATGTGTTTGGTCGGATCCTAATGATCGACCAAACGGGTCGGGTTCGAAAGTATAAGCGATTGTTTAGATAGCTTACCTTACGACCCTATATAAGCACTAAACTAAAAGTGACGAGCTAAGCATGTTAAAACATGCTTAACTAAGTTTTGAAAACAGGTTTGGTATCAAAACAAACGGTTTTGATACCTAAGAGTAGTTTGGTTACAAAATACGTAATAACACACATTTTGGCCGAAACTACGACTCGTCACAGAGCCTAGATAACGTGGTAATCAGTAGGTATAGTCACTAGGGACTATAACCATCGTGATTACGCTCACGTTATGAAGTTCAAACGAACTTCGCATTGACCATAAACTGGTCAATGCAGAAAGTCAAACAAAGTTTGACTTTTTAACGCTAAACGAATAAAGAGAACGAAGGAACACTTACAAAGGGTCCCCGCTAGTAAATCTTGATCGAATAACTCAGGTATGAAGCAAGGGCTTCAACTTAGAGCACTTTTGATCAGATTTGTGAGGAAGAAGTGAAAACTAAGGTGGGTATTTATAGTAAATGGACAACCGTTAGGATCGTTTCTCGATATCTGGGCTTTAATCTCACCCCTACACTTGTTGGAATTCCCATGGAACACCAAAATGGCCCCTCATTAACATGAAGAGGCAAGTGCAATTGGGATTAGGAGAGTGTAACAGCTGTTAACAGCTGTTTAAACAAGTTTCTGCTATCTGACCCCTGCTTGCGCACCGTAAGACTTAGAACCTTGCGGTGCGCAAGGACCTTGCAGGTCTGATACTTTCAAAAATGGCAGAACAGGCCCCTGAAGCTCCAAACTTGCTATTTGATGCACTTTTGACACGTTTAAGCCCCTTTAACCCCATTTCAAAGATCTAAAATGAAGTTAAAGTATAGGGAACTTAAAATGTGCTCAAAAATATGTCGGATGTCAGTTCGTTTGGTCGTACGATCGCGATGTTCGTTTAATTACGACGGAATGCGCATACGCGCGAAAAACGATCTAAATTGCGTGACGAATGGATTTTTCTCATGCCAAACACTAAAATAAAATATTTTAGTGCTTACATAAATTTTTGGATGTCCGGATGTATTCAGAACGTAAGATATGCGTGAAAGTGCAAACTTGTGCACTTTTTGACGCTTTTAGTCCCTGAATGACCCAAAAGTTTATTTTAGCACACCGAACACCTCAAAGCCTATTTCTAAGCTATGTAAAGGATATTTATGGTATGTTTAACTTATGGTCATGTTCCGAAATGTCTGTTATAGTTCAAATTGGCATACTTTCACAGTTTGTCAACTTTAGTCCCTGTAAGCGATTTAACTCGATTTTGCCATACCAAAGCCTTCAAAACTTATTTCTAAGTTATGTAAAGGTTATTTAAGGTATGTTAAGCCTAATTTACTATTCCGGAGCGTTCGTTGCATTAAACGGGTTATATTTACGCATCAGTGCGCGTATAACCTTCCAGAAAGCGATTTAAAGCTTGAAATCGAACAAGAATTGATAATGTGCAAAGGATACACATATTTATACATGTCCCAAGTATGAAATACAATATTTCATTGATACAGTATTTGTTTGATGGCCGTGGAGGCACAGGTGTCACATCTAGTATGGGAAAGGTGGAAAGGTGGAAAGATTTTAATGTAAGAGATATAATTAAGTGAAGTTGTAAGTTAATGTCTTTTGTTTTTGTTTCTTTTTCCTTGTAATGTTGGGTTTTACAGCTTGTTAGCCCTTGTTCTATTATCATAGAATCTTCGTCGTTCAAAAAAAAAAAAAATCTAAAAAGCTACAGCTACCAGCTACAACTACCAACCACTAACTATTTTTACCAAACATACCCATCATAAACTCAAACTCCACATTAGGTAGCTGATCTTTTTTTAACATGTGTGATGTATCTCACATAAAGATTACGTGTCGCACTAAGGGAAAATACAAGGTTTAGAAAGTGGATAAGATTTTTATATGTTACATAGTGATGGACCTATAAATTTTTTCAAGAGGTGTGAAATTTTTTAAGAATTTTAGGCCCCTAGCTATATAGTAATATCTTTCGGTTCGTAGCGGGTTAAATCAGGTCGGGTCATAGACTCGAGTAATGGGCTAATTGGTAATTATTATAACATAAGTTAATTAGCCAGTGTTTATATTATCATGTTTTATTTTTTTATAAATTTAAAATATAATTCTTCTTATGGGTCGTTTTCAAAAGTCATAAGGGGTGGTTAGTAGCGGAACTAGAATCTTTTTATTGAAGGGTCATAATTAAAAAAAAAATCCTACAAATATGTTTATCTTTTACTAATTCAGTTTTTTTTCCTGTAGATTTCTTTCAATATTATTGTTTATTTGTACTTAATGAATTTGATAGTCTTTGTATATCATTCAATTTTGCTATTAAATATTTTCTTAATAAGACATCTTTACTTATAGAAAATGTTATATGTAGGGCTGCAAACGAACCAAACAAATACGAACAAGACCTTTTTCGTGTTCGTTTGTTAAGAAATATATGTGTTCGCGAACCGTTCACGAATACTTATCGAACGAGATTTTATGTTTGTGTTCGTTTGTTAAGGAAATAAACTTGTTCGTGTTCGTTTGTGTTTGTTTGTTAATTTTAGGCAACGAACGTTGACGAACACAAATGAGCACAAACTAATGTTCATGAACACAAACAGAAACAAACAATCGTTCATGAACAGAATATATAATACACCGACACTTATTAGATATTTAATTTGTCAGAATTTTGAAGTATTTAAATAAATATAAAAACTAAAAACACTAATGAAGTATTGAACACAAACGAACAAGTTACCGAACGTTCACGAACATAAATGAACGAACACGACCTCTGTTCATGTTTGTTCATTTAACTAAACAAACGAAATTTCTTGTTCGTGTTCGTTTGTTTAGTAAACAAACGAACACAAACAAACTTCCCGCCGAACGGTTCACGAACTGTTCGCCGAACGTTTGGTTCGTTTGCAGCCGTATATTTGAAGATTAACAGAAAACTATATAAAGTAAGAAATTCAAGCAAATAATGTTATGTTGATTTAATACATAAAGAAAATAAAAATAGATCTTTATTATATGAACTAAACTAGCAAGTCATATGTAATTACAAATAACATGTTATTTGAGTAGTAACTAGTTTTAAGTATTTAGGATCTTTTTACAGAGAGATGGGGAGATAAATGGAGATGTAGCCCATTGTATCTAGGCCTACTGGTGTAGGTGGAAAGCTGGCACTAGGGTGTTGTGCAACAAGATGTTCCCAACAAAATTGAAGGTTTTTTCGAGTTGCAGTTAGCCCTGCTATGTTATATGGGACGGAGTATTGGGCCATCAAAAAGACACAAACACGTAAGATGGTTTTGGCATGTGAGGAGGAGACAAAAGACAACGCTAGTTAGAGTAGTGGAAAACCTCATTGTGAAAGGGAGGAAGGGCACATGTATACCTAAATTGATTTGGGATGAGTGGATTAAACATGAATTGCTAGAGTTGCACCTCTCTAAGAACATGGTTTATGATAGGAGAGCATGGAGGCGTAGGATTAAGGTTAAGGACTTTAAGGGGAATGTAAAAATGAGCCTTAGGTGTGATTTAGGAACTTAGATGTCCATGCACTTTAAGGGTTTTTTGCATGTGTTTGTGACTATGCCTATCTATATGTTATGCATCATATTATACATGTCTATGTTTTTCGTATGTTTCTCTTTCATCCCCTCTTTTATTAGTGGTAGCTTTTTATGTCTATCTATTTAGTTTTCTGTGTTTCTCAGCTGTTTGTTTGGAGTCAGTGAACTCTCTAAAACGTGTCTCTCTATCTCATAGATGGAGGTAATGTTTGCCTACATCTCATCCTCCTCAGACTCTACAAACGGCTTGTTGTTTATGGAATTTAGTGAGCATGATTGTTATATAGGGGTGGTGTTACACCTCCATGCCAAATACCACATAAACACAATTTGATACCAACTTGGATTTCCTTAGTGTTTCTATTGCATCACATTTCACAACAACCGACTCGCGGTTGGTGACCTCATGGCTCACAGTAAAAAGTTAATAAAAATATTGTTGTCGTATCAAAATATATCTTAATTAAATATTAAATAATGATTTTGGATAGTATATCAAGATATAAAGGATATTGATGCAAATTTTCTTCACAAAAGTAATAACCATTAATCATAATCAGATTCACAATAATATGAATTGAGTACTAACTAGCACGTCAGCCGGGCGTAGGGTGGATCTCCCCTCCGACGGGTCTGTAAGAAAATTAACCGGTGCCTCTTTCGTTGCCAAGATCCCTGCTCGTCTGAGAACCCGGCTCGTTTGTAACACCCTTAAAATTTCTACTTGAATTTAGTAATAATTCATAAGATTTTATACAAAAGATGTCTAAATTAAAACCTTAGTTTCAAGAACCAAGTTCTGAGGTAACAAACATTAGTTATCTACCGAATAATTTAAAACATCCATAAGTTATTTAACAAACGGTTCACATCATAACATTGTTTAAACAGAGTTAATTTATGCGGAAGCTTCAAAAATTCGTGTTCGGTTCTTCAAAAGCTTGCTTGACCGTCATCCGTAATCCTTGAATACCTAGAAACTGAAATGTTTACATTAAACATTAGTATTAGAGTACTTAGAAATATTACATAATCGAAACTACGTTTAAAACGGATTCGATTTCACAAAGAAATGCAAAATTAAACATAAATGCCAAAGCTCTACCGTAACTTACGGTAGTTACCGTAAGTTACGGTAGTTACCGTAAGTTACGGTAGCTTCTGGGAAACTCTGGTTCCACCGTAACACAGGAGGAATCCACCGTAGCTCTTTGGTCTCTACCGTAAATTACGGTATATACCGTAATTTACGGTAGACTCTGGAATATTATGTTTTGTTTGATTTGTTTATTTACTTGAGCCAAATTCTCGGATTTAATTCCTACAACCCAACATGTTAAATCCTCGTATTCTAATATGTCATTTGTCAACAATAACAAAAGACCGAGTAACCATACTACAATGTATTACTATGCCTTATTTGGTTATTCGACCCGTTTGGCTCATCTAAGGAATCCTCCATTTTGATGACTACCAACGAGGTCTAACCAGATTCTTGGCCTATTATTCGACATAGCGAACATCATCGCTTTAATCCAACTCAACTTTTAATACACAAACCAACTACATATATGCTAAATATCAAAATTTACTCAAATGTAACGAATCAAGTTACATACCTTCAAAGTAGGCCTTTCAAACGTGATTCGCCACCTGCTTGTCCGCTTGACGCTCCTGCGTCCTTTCCTATAGAGTTCATTTATGACATGTTTAGAACTCTCTTTAACCATATATCGCATAATACACCGAAACATCATAATTATGCGTTTAAACTTTAAATTTCAGTTTTAAGCCTTCTTTGAGGCATTTTCACAAACACTTTATGGGCAGATTTTCACATGATTAAATATCAAGTCTCTAGCTTATCACTTAGTCCTAATTTCACATCAATCAACCATTTTACATAATTGTTAGCTTCTATAATTCTGAAATCACTTCAAAATTGTCAAATTACACTAGAACAACACCCAATTTCCTAGTGTTCATCAATTTACACATAACCCACTAATCACCTACAATGGTGTTCATAGTTTTCACTAAAATTTCACATGATTTCAACTTGTATTTGTCTAGGGTTTGTCCCTAGACACTATATGGTTCCTAATTCATCATAAAACAAACATGCAACCATGAATTTCAGATTTTCCCAATTTCATGAGAATTTCAAGTGGAGAATTCTCGTTAAATTTTACATACCTTATAACCCTCTTGTGATGAGGATCACAATTCTAAGCTCGGATTTCGTTTTGGACCAGATTATCACCTTCAATTTATGAGATTTGTGCTTGTTAGGGTTTTGGAGAAGCTTGGTCGCCCCACTGGCTTCTGGTCGATCTCCGTACTCAATTTTATTGAGTTTGTGTTTTAATAAAATGTTTATTAAAACTAGTTTCAAGTTTGACACTTTAGTCCCTCTAGTTTCTTTTATTTTGTTTTAATGTCTTTAACTACTCATAAGTGTTAAACTAACTAGGTTAGTGCCATTACTAATTAGATTGTTTTACTAATTTATTCACAACTTAATTGCAAATTTAAAATTTTGTATTTTCGGGATGTTACATCGTTTGATTAAAAGTGAAATTTCTCATAATCACAGTAAATTTAGTTTACTCTAAATACTATTAACTTCTTAATGAATTAAAAGAGTCTTGTTCTGTTCAATAAATTTTAAAATAGAAAAATGAGATACATGTTTTCTTTGGCCAGGAAGCATCCAGAAAAAGTCCATAATCAAAAAGCCATAAGACTGAAATCCAAAGTCCATAATCAAAAAGCCATAAGACTGAAATCGCCCACAGGTCCTCTCAAAACCACCTTCACACCACGCTTAACTTTCCAATGCTATTACACAGAAAACGGACGGTGTGTCAAATTCAGAATCATAAAACCTTCAATTTTTGTTGGTTCGTGAGACACAAACATGAACGTGAGTCCGATTGTTCCTCAATTAACACCGTTGCGGCCTCCCAATCGCCACCGCTTGTCGCCGCAGTTGAAAGATCTAAAACTCTTTTTTCTTTCTCTGTCTCTACATTCCCTATTTACATCACCATCGGCTCTTACCATCACCGCACCGTGCCACCGTCTCTAATCTCCTCCGACCCGATCTGTGGTAGCTAGGGTTTCACGATCGGTCACGACTCTTGGTATCCAAAAGGACTTAATGGACTTAATGATTCAGATTTGTGGTGTTTTTGTTGTCCATTGTTCTTAATGTTTTTTTTAACTCTTTTCTTTCTGTCTGCCTACCACACAACACCACCACCACCACAACCCTTGGCGCCACCGTGACGGCCACCGGAGAAGACACCGCAAAACACCAACACACATCTGTTGTCGGCAAGAATACCAGAATCCAAAATCGTGGGGAAAAAATACATCAGGTACCACTGTGCAACTCCTGGTCAAGCATGTCACCGCACCACCAGGTGCGGACCGCCGTAGCTGGTGACCGGCCAACGACTGAGGATGCTTATTTTCGGCATCACTAATTTCTCCCTTTATTCTATAAAAGAACAAAAGCTTTTATGGTGGTCAAGGAAAAGAGAAATGTGAAGGCATGTAACATGGTGGTGGAAGGACATAAAATTGAACCACGCATGGAAAAAAGTGGCAGTACCTATAGCTTTACCTTACAGCTGTAATTTGAAACACAAACAAAGCAGATAGTACAACTTCTTATGCCACATTATGTTGCAAATTTATAATATTGAATAAACTAGTAAAAAAAGTTAAAATTCAATATACAATAAAATATATTTTTTTAAGTGATAGCAAAAGAAGTAACAATATCAAACAATATAATAATCATATTCTTTAGATCAAATAAAATAGTAATAAAAAATATATGAAAATAACTATTTCATATTTTTCGTTGTATTTGCTTTTTTTTTGGGTATTAGACATAGCTATAAGCTCATGCTTCATGTTTAATGTGTTATTTATAATTTACATATTGTAGAATATTTGTTTGGCATTGGCTCTTACCAACTTTACCAAGCTCCTTAGTAGAAAAGAAAAGTTAAAACATATCATTAGTTATGTATTAGCTTAAGTTTAATAAAAGCTCAATTGATATAATACTAGTAGTAACACCCGTATGAACACACGGGTATGTTTAATAACGAACGAAATCAAATACTAAAAAACAGATTATAATATATCATTTAAATTGTTTGAGTTTAGTAACATATCTTTATAAAACAATGTTAAAGACAGTATGTGTTAGGACATAAAAATTTTATTACTATGTTACGAAGAAATTATTAGTTCATGTTTGAAATAGAAATAAGCTAAGTAGTTGATAATATGTTGTCTAAAATGAAAGCATGACCTAATTTTATGTTGTCTAATAATTAAAACATGACCTTAATTTTTTGACACATTGTTAGTGTACAATTCAGTAAAGGCCCATTGTTATTGTACAATTCAGCATGACCTAGTTAAATGGACTATTCAATTTGGGATTTAAATAACCAAATGTTATTGAACAATTCAATAAAAGCCCATATATTTGATCCAATTAACTTTAAGAATGGGCCGGGTGGGTTCAAGCCCATTAGAACCCTTCTCTGAAATACAGAACATAGCCCTAAATTGAATAGCCCTAAATCCTAATCGGACATTTACATCTCCCTAATTCAAATTGCGAGAACGAAAAAACAAGCACTCTTCAAGATCTTTGCGACATCACCAACAGGTAATCTAAAAAGTTTTGATTACAGTTTCTTCTTCTGAAATCTTTTCTTCATGTAATTTATTATACCACGATTGTATGTTTGATGTTTGATCAGTCATTTCTTCTATGTTCCGTTCTTGGGTGTTTGTTCTATGAGTTATACTTCTGTTTTTCATATGTATTTTTGTATTGATGTTCGATTGAGGTTTATACTTTTAGTATTTGACAAATTATTTTATTTCACCTCATTTAGGGCTATGTTAAAAATGACTGTTTATCAGATTTTGTATAAAGATTTTGTAAGATTATGATGTTTAGTATAGTTTCAGTTGGTGTTCTTGACATTGAAAAAGATTAGATATATAATTTTAGTCTTCGACAGATTGAGTTATAATATTTTCTGTGTTTGGTTGGTTATGTATGTTCATATCTTGATTACTTATGTTACAAGAATTATTGATCAGTTTTGGTCTTTCGCATTCTTGTTGATCATATTAAATGTTACTCCAATTGGCTTAACGAATTATTATAAATTCTGCTGTGAAATTATTAGTTGTGGTTTGCACTTGATACGGATCAATAGTCAGTGGTTAGTCAGCAGTGGATTGAGTTGTAGGTTGCAACAGTAGATTGGATTATTGGTTAGCAACAGGGGATTAGTCAACAGTAGATTGGAGTCAACAGTAGATTGAGTGTGGGTTAGCAACAGTGGATTGGGTTGATTAGCAACAGGGGTTTGGGGTTGTTAGTTAGTTAGGCAGTTAGAAGGGTAGTTGGTTAGTAGTTGTAAGGGTTGTTGTAATCTGTGGGTATAAAAGGAAAAGATTGTAATAGTATAGGGTATCTGGTGAAATAATAATCAAATTCCCTCCTAACTTTTCTATCAACCACCATTAACGAACTTTCAGAGCTTATTCAATCATTGAGCTCCCTGAGCGTTAATACAACTTGACCATTGTTAATCAATCTCGAGTTCATTCAAATTCAACCCTTATCAGCACTATGGTAGTTTAGATGATACATTTGTGTTTTCAAGTCTTTGTTTGTATTCTTATCATTTTGTAGAAAACTTTTGTACATTATCTAATGTTTTAGTCTATTAGTTATACTCTTTTTAATTGCAATATATAGAATAATCTTTTAACATTTTATTCTTTTATTTATTAATGATATTCATAGTATTTTCTCTGATAGTTCAAAGTTAGAAGGATGTATGGGTTTGCTTGTTACATGGACGACAACCGAAGGAAATGTTTGGTTGGTATTTTAATCTCGGTTATGGCGAATTTAGTTTTCTTTATAATATCATATTAGACAGTTTCTGATTTTAATTTATTTATACATAGGTTCTGCAAAAAAAAATATAAACAATGGATTAAAGAGTTTAACTATCCAGTGGGCTTTATCAAAGTGTGGACAACTAATGGCCAGGTGTTTGAAGTCAAGGTATATGATTTAGGAAACTTCTGTTATTTCTACAATGGGTGGTATTCCGTAGTTGAAACTTTGAAACTACAATCTGGATCGTGGCTCGTATTTCAGTATGAAGAAGCATTAGAAAGTTTCCGGATATTTTATTTCTATGACAATATTGCATTTCCTCCATCTGATTATTTTTACTACAGACCCAATGGCGATTTTGATAAACCTGATGCTATGGTATGTAGTTCACAATCTGGATTCATTATATTTATTTTGGTTTGTTATTTATTGGTTGTTAGTATATCAAATTGCTAATATTTATTTTTTTCTCGTTGTAGCATATCAATTGTTTATTACCAAAAGGGAATTCAGGTAAGATATTTAAACTACAAAAATTGGAAACCAAAAATAAATTAGTATAAGATATCCAAAAAGTCTTACCTCATTAGCAACCTCAAGAGCATTACCATTACCATTACCAGCAACCAATTCAGCAATTATGTCCGGATTATCACATACTTTTTGGATAGTGTAAACGTGGTAATCATGGTTAAGGTTGTAATCAGAAACTTCAATTTTAAAAGCCAACTTCTTTTCGACCAACCGAGATATTTCATGTGGAAAACTTTCAGTATCACTGACCTTCAGTTGGCGTTCCCTAATATCACTCGCACTTGAACCAATGATCTTCGTTACATCTTTATCAAACATCACAAAAGACACACTACCGGTTTCATCTTGCACTCTCAAATGTACCTTGAACCTGTAATAAATAGTAATTAAATTACAATCCGATTATATAAACCTAAAAAGCAACATTAGCTTACTTAATGGTTATCGATGTGCATTCTTTATCGCATTTCGGACAAACCAATGAAGCAGGTGACAGATTCATGACCTCATTAGAAATGGTTTTAGCGTATTGTAAGTATTCAGTTTTAGTCAACACCTTCTTGTTACAGTTTCGACATGCCGGATAAAACCACCCATAGTTTTCTTGAACAATTTTGATCGTTTCAACTACCACACATGACATTACCTATAATATCAAAGATAAAACTTTATTAACATACTCAACTGATAAAACATAGAAAACAGTAGGAGTCTCAATCTCAATAATTTCATCAAAGATAAAGCTTTTTTTAGATGCCTATGTATGTGTATAGAATTATTCATACGCTTTCAATCTCAATAATTTCATCAACATGTCTCTTAGGAGTCTCAATTAGAAATTCTTGACGGACTGGAAATACACTCTGAGATGAAAGGATGGTTTGAGAAGAAGAAGCACCAGCTTCAAATTGTTTCACTAAAAGACTATAAAAATAAAAAAACCATTAGTGTTAATACTCACACTTGTGTTAATAAAAATATGAAAAATAAGAAATATAAATCAGTGATAGTACCTCCTACGAAGTTCATTAACCTCATCAATTTCTTCATTGAGAAACAGTCGAGTTCCAAACTTATCATTCTGAACAGTATATTTCCCTGCACGTAACAATATACATATCCAACAATTCATTACAAGTGTCTACAGAAATAACAAAATGTTCTTAAAAAATGTAACAAATAACACATTGGAAACACTAAAGTAAATGAATCAGTCAAATGTAAATTACCCTGCCACTTCTTAATCTTCACATGCTGAATGACAGCCATCACATTCTCATTCGGATTGTTTTGAGACAAAAAATCATTAAATTGTTGTGCATATCCATTCCACAAAGTACAACGGACTACTTCTCCCCTACAAGAAACAGATAAAAAAAACAACACTAAAAGTTCCACCAAAATCTATACTGTTTATTAAAACAACACTAATCATTAATAAATAATGGCAATGATTTACTGTTTGTTTGCATTAAATGCAATGAAGAATCTTATATATAAAACAACCTAATCATTGGTTTAGTATTAAATAAGAACAATCATTTAATGAATCTTCACTACATTTAGTACAATCATAACACACAAACAAATTGGTATAAATGGCAAAGTAGAATTTACTGCACATCTTGAAGATCCAAGTTCATCCTTTTTTTTCGTTAGGAAAGATTTCCATATCTCCACACCAGACAACAGTTCCAGCAACATCTAAAATGGTAAACATAGCAACAATGATCATATTCGAAAGGTAGGCAAAATATATAACGGACTATCAGAAACAGTCATACCAACAGTTAGCAGATTCTTTCCTTCTCCTTTAAGAATGTCTGAATGTGCCATGAAGTTAAATCCGTAATCAACACCTTGCCAACCATTCGCACGTGTAACAACCGTACAACGGTAAAAGTTAATCTTGTAACCATGACTAACAACTTTGTAGGCATCAGTGTTTTCTCCAACACCAAATCTGGACAGAATAGCAACTTCATCCTCATGAAGTTGTGAGATAAACACATGTATCAATGGAGCCTTAATACCTGCCTGAATTTTACGACCCTGAACAAATAAGTGAAATCAGATACTTTAGAAACAAACAAACAAACAGTACCTCAAAAAAATATAAAACATACTCAGCTATGGTAACATATGAAGGATCAAAAACCAAACAATATTCGTGTTTGTTTCATTATGCCTAACCCTAAAACAAAGAAACAAACAGTAACTATCTATAAAGGATCAAAAAGCAACCAAACAATATTGGTATTTGTTCCAGTATACCTAACCCTAAACAACACAAAACAGAAAATATATAACCGTATAACTTTAGTTACACAAAACTAAATTACACAAAACACGAAACACTTTCAAAAAACAAACAATATCCGTGTTTGTTTCATTATGCATAACCCTAAAACAAACAAACAAACAAACAGTAACTCACAACAAACATCTATCAACGATCAAAAACCAACCAAACAATATTCATCTTTGTTTCTTTATATCTAACCCTAAACTACACAAAACACAAAATATATAACCGTATAACTTTAGTTACACAAACCTAAATTACACAAAACACAAACCTAAATTACACAACCACCTCTGAGAAACAAAACACAAACCCAAAATCATAAAAAGAGTAAAAAAGGACAAATGAATATTGGGTTACTGTATAAACCCTAGAACAGTCAAATAAGAGAATCAACACTTCACAAATACTAATACCTTCTCATCGAGCAAGATCAGGTCCATCCGGCAGGACTGAACCCATTTCCGGATGATTCGACATTGATATTCCACATATCTTTCGACGGATTCAAATCGTCAATGAAACTGAGTGACAAAGATGGTGAATCACCGACGGATTTCTTTGGCGATGACATTCTTCGTGTGGAAGCTTTGTAAAAGAAACCCTAGATGTCGCCTGTGATTTTGAATAGAGAAGAAAGAGAGAGATGGAGATTAAAGTGCGAAGAAGAAATAGAGAGTTGGAGATATGATTACTTCTGAGTGCATTAAATGGCTAAAACAACTCCCCATGCATTTCAAATTTTGCCTCCTAAAAGAAAACAATAATTTTTCATAATAAATAAAAATCAGATTATATACATAATATAGATTTTTATATAGATTTATATATATAAATAAATCGGAATTATGACATCAGCATGGACAATGTGGCATAGCTCAGAGGTTGACACGTAAGCAAAGTGAGGTCATCGTCTAATCTCCTTTAATAGATAGTATAGATATGACCCATCAGACAATGCTTATCTTCTTTATCTTTTATAACCTAAAAAACTAGCAGCTTTCATACAAACTACACTAAAGCTACCGCCGCTGCTGCCTGAAAATTTTATATTCACTCTCCTTTCTTCATTTCTACTATTCTAGCAAAGTTTCAAGGGGTGCGGTCAGGATTTTTTCCGGAAATTAACACTGAATTATCTTTTTTCAAGGGATGCGCCCACCCACCCACGGCTTGCGGTGGGTCCGCCCCTGATGTTAAATATAGGTTTTGGTTTTGTTTGCTTTATTTTAAGACTTTATTGTCTTTACTCTTGATGTAATTTGAGTTAATTTTGTTTAGTATTATTTAAGAGGGTGTTTGGCCCATAATATTTTTAAGAAGTGATTGGAAAGGAAACCGAACTTGAATTCAAATGAATTTTGAATTGCAATTAAAACTATAATCTATAAAAAGAACTAAATTATGTGATGCGTTCAGTAGCGGAGCATCTTGGTGGCCGGGGATGCCCTGACCCCTCCCGATTTTTCGCTCGTAGTGTTAGTTTTACTGATAATTTTCAAAAAAAATTTAGTGTAAAATATTGGATTTTTAAGTGTTCGATCCCCACTGATTTGGATTTTAAGAGTCCGGCTCCCACTGATTTTTCGTTCAAGCTCCACCATTAGATGCGTTTGACAAAATACCCATGCTTGGTTTCTAAATTTGTCGAAGAACTGAAATGCGACAGTAACGGTGTCACCATGACAGCAGTGATGGCGACTAAAGTTATTCGCTCGAAGAAACAATTTTTTTTATAACATTATAACTATAATATTTTTCATTATCTAATCAAATATATTAATATATCAAACTAAATATTAAGGTGTGGGTTATAGACTAGCAATGAATATTAGTGTAATTTTTAGAAGTAGATTTAACGGAGGTGTGTATCATTCCAATAAAAGTAAATCAAATTATCCTCTGATCGATATATTTATTCGTAGTCAATGCTCGTAGTAGGTAAAAGTTTTTACTTTTATTATAAAACACACATATATATATGTGTGTGTGTATCAAAATTTCAAACCTAAAATGGTTCTTAATTATGAAGGGAAGTAATAATACATAAAAAGGAAATAATGATTTGTCAGAAAGAAAATTAGAATTATGTTGTAAAAAGATGAAAAGCAGAGTATAAGATAAAGAGAATCCAATGTGTGAATTTGTTTTTATAACCCATTCTCCTCTCTATTTCATACTCTCATTTCATCATCCATAGTTCCATACCCCCATTCTCTTCTTTTTAGTGCTCTTCCATCCTCATATCTCTCTCTATATACACATACATACACACACATATACACACACGCATGCATGGAGAAGCGTACACACATTTTACGACTCATTCAATACATAATTAATTTTAAGTATAAAACTACAACAATCACATAATACGATTGTATATAGTATTTTCGAGGTATAACGAGAGCATGAAAGATGGGTATGATGTTTAATGACTGCCACATGCCACATACACATAACTCACATTTAAAACACCACATTACTTACAACTAAGATGCAATGAACATCGTCCACCCACGCTTGCACACACCTATGTATACATTTGTACCTTGTGTTCTATTTTGATATATAAGATGGTTGTGTAATCATATAAACTAGTTTTGAACATTTGGGCTTTTTTTTTAAAGTCCTAAATGCTTTTCATTTCCATCAAAATGCACTTTACATCAATATCGCAGGTAAGCGAGCAACAAGCTGCGCCGCTACCCTTTTCTGAATAGCAAACCCTAACCTATTAAAGACAAACCCCTGCCCCATGTTGATGAGCCATTGCTGTGGACAAGCTGTTGGACCCTAGTCAGCAAACGGATACTACCTTATAAACTAAAAAAAAAATTGTAACATTTACTATATCTATAAAATACTACCTTATATGATTTTACATACCTTTATTGATAATTACTTGTGTGATTAACCTCTTAGCATATAGAATAAGTGGAGGAATTGGGGCACTTAAATATTTAATTAGGGATGAAAAATGCTTTAAAATAATTTGTAAGTGGATATACCAAAAAGCTTAGGGCATAACTTTAGTAATGTTATTGGATTGGGTAAACCTAACACTGTTTTATTTATTCCGAATTTGGATTCGTATGACGTCCTTTATTTCAATTTTTAATTAAGACCCAATTATATTTACTCAATTAGCATCAAACCCAAAACACACACACACACACGATGGTTATATATAAAATTATATCTGATAATAATTATACGCTAGTTAAAATATTATTATATTAGCATAAAACGAACATGTGTCGGTAGAAGATAAATAAGCAACGCCTGCATGACATTTATAAAAAGTATACACTAAGTTAAAAATATTAATACAACATATATATATTTTTTTTACCGTTTTGAGGCTTTAACCCACAACCAGAACGACATTGTTTTCACAGTACGGTTTAATAATATAGAAATTAATTCCTTATTTCCTATTTTTGAAACCTTTTATAGAAGTTAGTATGGGCAGTAGGTTGTTAAATGATGGAAGAGGATCCGATGCCAAGAATCCTAGGTATAATAAGATATCAAGATTCCTCTTCACTTTTCAAAATGGTAAATCTCTTTGTTTATTTTTTTAGGGTGCTACTATTCTCACCCCCCTAATTACTTTTCTCACCCCCCTCCCCTCACATACGATCAGGTGGGACCTGCGTGGGACCGACAGTTTTCCTCTCACAAAAGGGGGTGTAATCAGTAAAGAGGGGGGGTGTGTATAGAATTAGCCATTTTTTTAATGGGTATTTATTTATTATTAAATCACTAGAGTTCGTTCTTACAAAAATCTTTATGTCATAGCATTTATTAAATCACTAGAGTTCGTTCTTACAAAAATCTTTATGTCATAGCATTTAAAAAAATTGATTCCTAAAATCTATACTTATATTATATATAAGGTTTTAAACTATTAGCTAGATAGCTAACATTATTCCATGATGCAAAGTAGACCAATGTAACATAAATCATATAATTCTGAATATCTAATTATATAGATTAGTTAAATGACAATGAGTTAAGATGAGGTAAAACTAGAAAGATTATTATTAGGTTTGTTTAATCGGGTTAGGTTTTTTTTTTTTTTTTTTTGGGTTAATTGGCTTAAAATGTTATAGGGTTAGCATATTGTTGTGTTATAGGTTTTTTGTTTTAGAACAAATTTATATGTAACATATAGAAAAAAGGTTTATAAAAATAAAAAGTGGGCCCTTTCGTGGTGATGAGTCCCGTGCGACCACACCTCCTACACTTGCCCAAATCTAGCCGTGTATATTAGATATGATCTCTCTCTTTCTCATACACATATATATGATGGTTAAGGTGGTGTTTGTTTTTTGGAAGAAGAGCTTCCTGGCCTCTTCTGTCTGCACCGTGCAGACACGGGAAGAGGTTTAGGTGTTGTAGAGTGTTTGTTTGTTTTTTTTCGAGAAGTGCTTTTTACCTCTCCCCAACCTCTTCTTGGGGAAGAGATGAGACCTTAGCTTCTCCAAGCAGAGGTTTACCTCTTCTTGGCACCACCTCCACCTCCACCCCTGCTCCGCCACCACCACCACCACTGCTCCGCCACCACCACCCCTGCTCCGCCACCACCACCTCTGTAAACCCTAATCGACCACCACCTCCACCTCTGCAAACCCTAATCGACCTCTGCAAACCCTAATCGACCACTACCTCCACCTCTGCTCCGCCACCACCACCTCTGCAAACCCTAATCGACCACCACCTCCACCTCTGCAAACCCTAATCGACCTCTGCAAACCTTAATCGACCACCACCTCCACCTCTGCAAACCCTAATCGACGGTGGTGATGATGGCGGTGGTGATGATGACGGTGGTGATGATGACGGTGGTGAAGTGGTGGCGGTGGTGAAGATGACGGTGGTGAAGTGGTGGCGGTGGTGATGATGGCGGTGGTGATGATGGCGGTGGTGAAGATGGCGGTGGTAGAAAGAGAGTAGAGAGAGATCTGTGTGTGTGTTTGTGTGTGAAGAGGTTTTATATAAAAAAAAAACAAACCCTCTTCTCCTTGCAGACTGAAGACATTTGGTCCACCTCTTCTCCTGCAGATGCCTGCAGATATGGCCTGCAGCAGAAGAGGTTTTCCAGCAGAAAAAACAAACAGCACCTAAGTTTAAACATGTCTGACATATTAAACCTAAGTGCAATGAAAATGGTTCGAGGTAAGACCATGGGGTGTAGACTTGGGTTGGGGGCGTGGGTAGCCAAGCAATGTTGTTTTAGCCACACCGGGCCAGCGTGGGTAGCAGCGTTGCCCCGCTGGCGTGGCTATGAAGTCTGGCGTGGGGCGGGTTTGGGAGATGAAGTGAATGGCTGAGATTGGCTGGTTAATTAAATGAAATTTTTAATAAGGCTGGCCATGCTCAACTAAAAAAAAAGTCACGCCACCCCACACCAAAAAAAAGCCACCCCAGCCAAACCACACCTTATGGAGTCCACATCCGCCACATGTCAACCTAAGCCCTCCACACCCAGTGACAATGGTTATGGTTCATTTAAAAAAAACATGAGATGACAATGGTGTTAAAACAAAAAAAGAGAATGATGGTCGTGATGACTGGTGATGAACTTAAGGGTACTTGTATGGATTGACCACATTAACAACAATAATAAAAAATCACAAAAATATAAGGAAACAGAAAAAAAAAAAAAATCATCGTGCAAAACTTTACAAGTTAAAACAAGAGTTAAATGGAAAAAGGGGGGTTGGGGTTGGGCTCTCTTAAAGATATGAACATAAGTTTGTTGACAAAGTGGTGGTGGAGGTACAAACACGAAGCGGAAACACTGTGGGGGAAAACCATTACGGCGATACATCAACGTCCACGTTCAACTTCATATATCCCGGTTAAAGAAGGTATATCGGGTACTTGGAATAATATCGCTAGAATCGGAAAGGAGCTGGAAAACTATGATTTAGTAATACAAAATATGATAAAAGGAGAAGTCGGAGATGGGAAGAAAATTCGATTCTGGTTAGATTGGTGGAGCGGAGAAGGCCCATTAAAGAACAAGTTCCCGGAGCTGTTTGATTTAGAAAGTAACAAAAGTGTAACAGTATGCGATCGTATTGTAGGCTGGGAGTGGAGAAATAGTCCGGAAACCGATAACATCTCACAGGGCATCAGCTTGGAAGATCGATCGGACAAATGGAGTTGGCCAACGAATAGGGATGGAGAATTCTCGGTAGCATCATGTCGCAAGTTATTAAACAGATTTGTTGTGCCGTATTACCCGATTGAATGGATAAAATACGTACCAAAAAAGGTGAACATCTTTGCGTGGCGAGCGATTCAGGACCGGTTAGCAACCTTAAAAGGATTACAGAGGAGAGGCATGCTATCGGGTCCTCCATTATGCAAACTATGTAATCAATATGAGGAGGGCGCTGATCATCTCTTCGCTAGATGCTGTGTAACCGTATGTATCTTGCAGAAGATTACTTCGTGGTGTAAGACTCAACAGATCGAGGTGAGAAGCACAAAGGAGTTATTAAGTTTTCACAAGTCCGAGACAATAGACAAACACAAGAACAAAATTATAAAAGTGATACTCTTGGCAACGTGTTGGGAAATTTGGAAGGCAAGGAACGAATACATCTTCGGGGGCAAACGAATAAACCTTGACACAATCTTCGGCGAGATTCAAGCTATATCCTTTATGTGGATAAAATTTCGAGCGAAACGGATAAGCATAGATTGGGGAAACTGGGTGAGATTTAATTTGGAGAGATAAGCGAGAAGCCCACTGTTTTAAATTACATGTTCTTTTTTCTTATCTTTTTTTTTTGGTGATGATGTATTGGTGGTTGGTTTAGTAGCTTACTAACCATTGTATTGTCAAAACTTGGTGATGAATAAAGTTTTGTTGTTTGCCGTTCAAAAAAAAAAAAAAAAAAGAGTTAAATGCTTGGTTGGTCCCTGTGGTTTGCAAAAATTTCATACTTGGTCCTAGTGGTTTACTAATTATATGCGTGGTCCCAAAAGTTGTCAAAAATGAACTCGTTTGGTCCCATGACCTAAACTCTGTTAAATTTCTCAGTTAACTATGTGTGAAATGACTAGATTGCCCCTGAACAATAAAAAACTAAAAAAGAACTCGTCTTCTTACTCCTAAAACTTCCTGCTGTCACCTCCATTTTCAAAGCCTTACCTTTTTGCTTTCTTCTTTGTTTGAAAACAATCCTAAAATAGGATAAATTAGATTGTTGGCGACCATAAATCTTTCTGGTCAAACTTTATACAACCTATAGTTCTAAATCAGTATTAAGATGATATTTTGGTATCGGTCTATGTCTTTAATTTATTCCTATATCTGTAAAGGGGGTTTGATTTGAAATTTCCATGTCAATCGAAGTTGGGTTTCGATTTGGAGTTTCTGCGTCAATTGTTAAATGATGAGTAAACGGGGCGGTGAACTGTGGGTAGGGGTTAAAGTTTTTCGGGTGTTTGGATCTTGTAGCGGTGGGAGATGGATGGTGTTTTGGTAGGCGGTGACAGGCGGAGGAGATGATTACAGATGGTAGCGACCGTGGAGATGGTTGCAGGTGGTGGCGAATTTGGAGGAGATGACGGTGTAGGAGGTGGTTTGGATATGGGTTTGCGGTGGGGTTAAGGGTTACGAGGTGAAGGAGGTGAAGGAAGATGGTGATAGTGGACAACGATGGCGATGGTTTCTGGTTGCTGGTGGCAGCAGGGATGGTGACATTTAAACAATGGTGAAGGTTGAGAGACAGAGGGGTATTTTTTTTATTTCTTTTAATTGTTCAATGGTAATATAGTCATTTCACACATAGATAACTGAGAAATTTAACAGAGGTTAGGTCAGGGGACCAACCGAGTTCATTTTTTACAACTTTTGGGACCACGCGTGTAATTAGTAAACCACTAGGACCAAATATAATTTTTTTGCAAACCACAGGGACCAACCAAGCATTTAACTCTTAAAACAATATGTGAATCAAAGTATAAGCAAATTATTACGTAAAAACATTAAGGATTAAAAGATTTTTTTATGAAAGTTAGTAGGTTAACCCTTTTCTGGTGTTATCAATGCAATGTGTCACTTAGAGCATTACATCGCCAAATCCAACGATGTGGTTTAGATTTCGGACCAACAAAGCAGATGACACAAGCGATGAAGGTGGTTGTCACCCCAACCGATGGCGGAAACATCGGAGTGGGACGAAGATAGATTACTCATCACACATAACGCTAATTGCGACAATAATTAATTCAAAACCGATTCATATCATAACAAAATTGTAAATTACAACATGAAATTCAAAATACAACATGAAAGACAATACAACAAGTTCAACAACTAAATAACAAATCTAGTAATTTCAAGTGCGTTTCTAGTGTCGTCCCTACTATATTTCGTCATAATCAACCTGCAACATGTTAACAAAGTATAGTTCAACACAAAAATGCATTGGCGAGTACACAAGTCTAAGTATATAAGTATAAGTATAAAACGTTTAAAACGAATCCACATGGCAACCTAAGTTATTCAAGATCAACATATCATGGCATGTAATATTCTAGTCAACCCTCTGTTTACGCAATAAAGAATGAAATTTAACATGACATATCGTTCACGGGCGGTGCATTACTCGTATAGCGCTTACATGTTAAATGGAGGCTCGTACGAAGCTAATGCTATAGTATCACATAAGAATCACCCAAGAATATGAATCAAGCATAACATGTAGTTTTCATGTATTTGGATTGTTTCGTGTATTTGCATAAAGAATATTGTGTGGTGATTTTAATAAGGTTAACATATTGAACCCAAAAAGTGTAAAGCGAAAATGAGTCAAGTGTACTCACGGTTTGCAAGCTTCCACTTGTTATTCCATAAAGAGTTGTTGGTTTAGATGTGGAACACCGAGTCCTTCTACACGAGGAAACATAAGTGTATGAGTAATTTGGATGATAACGGAGGATTTAGAGTCGAAATTTAAAGTATAACAAAAGTAAGCATACGAGAAAATAATCATCTAGACTTAATGTAACACCTCGAAAATTTCGGGTTTAATAATAAAATGACACGTGTCATGTAAGACAAAACGCGTTGAAAAACCCGGATTTAATAAAGACGTTTTCGGTAGGATTTAAAGTGGCGTCATGTTAAATTGTTACCTCTGAACACCTCAATTATAAATCCCAAGACCCGATATAATATATTACACTTCTATACACCCTCAATTCAGGGAATTATTGCCAATAATGGAACTTCAAAAGTATGATGTGATCCCACGATGAAAAGCAATGGTAAACCGATGTTTTCGGGTCTTGTAAATGCATTCAAATGGGACAAATACAAATGGTAGGGTACCATACAGGAACATACACTTTAGGAGGGTCCTAAGTTGCAAATAGAGGCCACAAAGTCGTACAAGTGGGCTGCCTTTTCGAACAAATGAAGAAACAAGCAAACAGCCCCTGTATAAGGCCTGCGCATCGTAGCACATATACCCCTACGATGCGCAGGGGTTGCCCAGAACCAGAAAAACGGGCTGTTGCCTGTCTTTCGCGATTTTAACCCTTTAAGCCGGTTTTTCTTGCACATGCATGGCCCCTAGACACCCTCTACATACTAGAGACATGTGTTTATCACTTGTGGTGGATCATAGACTCTTGTGTCAATTGATTGTGGTGTGTAAACCCACTATATAAAGGACCTTCAAGTTCAACATTCATTCACACATCATATTCAAGCATTCTGATTATTTGGGGAGCTTGCAACTGATCAAGAGCCTTCCTAATCATTCATCAACCATCTAGTAAGTTGCCTAACCTTTCTAAATTAATTCTAGCTTAGTAATTAGCTTAAAAGTCAAACCGACGTAACTACGGTTTGACTTCGCGATTAATTAACGATAGCTCAGTCGTGTGTCGAATTAAAAGTACCGTTAGATAGGTAATTATATGGGTATTAAACCCTTATAAGGGCAAGTACCAAATCCAGACCTAACTAGGTCGTTTGTCGGGTCAAACGTTGACCGAAAAAGTCAACAGAATTACAAAATGCGATTTAATGCACGACTAGCAATCCGCGAGGCGTGCAACCTGTTTTAAACTTAATATAACTTGGTAATAAGTATAAAAACTTGTCTACGCTTGCCCGACTCGACAAATTTCTGTTTAAACCCGGTTCGGAACCGAAAGGCGCAAAACTTTGACTTTTGCGTTGACTTCGGTTCTGACCCGTTTTAGTTGGAATTAGACATGCCTTAAAGTCTCATTAGGGTTGGGTTACATGCTAGTATAAGTCTCTGTACTTGTTTCATTGATTATCCGATGCATGCGCACGTTTCCGTTAATCGCTTAAATTGGACCATAATGCCCTTATGACCCTACAACGAGAATTTTGAAAATGTGGAAGCACTATAATCTTAGTTACTGATTATTAAACATGCACGTAAATTTTCACGTCAATCGGAAGTCTAGATTATGAGATATGCGCATTAGCGTAAATATTAAGCTTTTTATTAATTAAACGGCGCGATTAGCGCATAGCCTATCTAAACCCGATTTTCGGTACCAAAACTTTTACCCACTGATGTTAAATAATATTTTGGGATTTTTGAAGATTTTTAATTATTTTTAAACTGATCTTAAGCTAGGCTTATCGCATTGATTCGGTTAATACCGAATATGCCCTTTTAGGCTATAAAACGAGTTTTACGAATCCGTTTGATTCCAATCCAATGGCCACTGATCTAAAATAACAAATATAAGATTTTGAGCCTGTTTTACTGATCAGAAAACTCAGATTGGTATTTTAACCCGTACGTCGCTTAAAACGGCTTTATACGCGTATTAAACGCGTAGTTTAGTATTAAAACCATTTTGCCACGTAAGACTTAATACCAATAGACATAACCTGTTAAATTAAGATATTTTTCTGATTTAATCAGACCCATACCTCAGAAGTATTATAAGTCTCTTTTATAACCTTTAAAATGACCAAAATACCCCTACGGGGCATAATTAGGGAATAAACTCGTTACGGGCATTATGGAAGATATCATAATGATATCACAACATATTTGAAGCGTATTAACTTAGGAAACCTGTTCACGACCCTTTCGGTTACCCGTTATGCATTTTACGCGTTCGGTTCGGTTTATGTAAAAAGTTTGCATAAACTAGCCGAAACGGGTCAAACGATATCATTTTCATCTCAAAATCCAGAATGTGAGTAGTAAACCCATATTAAACAAGTCTTCAAACTTGTCGGGTCTAAATCACATTCTATCCGGTCTTCGCTTAATCGTGCGTACGAACCGCATCTTTGAAACTAGCCGGTCTAAGCTTAAGCATAATTAAAGACCCGCTAGGATTCTAATAGGTTATATTTAACCTTTGTTCCAGATTAGGAGAAACAGTAAAAGCTACCTGCTATTTGATTATTGTGACTATACTTTGCATCAAGGTAAATACTTTTAACTTATTTTCCCTATACGGGCTTGGGTTACGGTACATAGCGTACCGCTTGATCGGGCATCAAATCTTCCACGCTTAGTGGTTAATTGAATAATTTGATCGGCTCGTTTTAAACAGATGTGTTTACTTTACAGCCTTTGGGGGGTTAATGACCATGTCCCGGATATCCTCGGCATTATCTTACGAGATTGCCACGACCTGAGCACGGGGTGTAGGCGTACTCCCGTGTATAACTCACTTACAGTGGTGTGTCTATTGATCTTTAACCCGGATACGTCCGGGCTACTGAACGCATAAGTAACATGTAAATCGTTAACAAGATTATCATATAAAATAATTCTCCCAAGTTAAACAAAATGTTTATGCCATGTGCATCCAAACCAATTTTCAATCATTTTATAAAATGAGTCAGTTGAATGTATTTACCAGTGTAAACTGACGTATTTTCCCAAAAAGATTAAATGCAGGTACTAGGCGAAATAGGCTGGGAGTCTCCTAAGCATCACTAGAAGTCTCGCAAACTTAAGATGCCGATGTCTGTTGAACCATAAACAATATTTTTATTATTAGATCCTACTGTGGATAAACACCGGATAATTGTGACTTTGTTTACAATAAATAAATTCGGTTGTATCTTATTTAAATTTGCTTCCGCTGTGCATTATTATATTGTGTTGTTTGACTATTACGTTGCCAACCACGTCACGATACTCCCCCACCGGGCCCACCGGTGACACGTGGAAATCGGGGTGTGACAGGTTGGTATCAGAGCCAACACTGAGTGAATTAAACACTAGCCTTTTGTGTTTAATCTCAGTTACACAATTGCACATATCTAAACTTTTGAGTCTAGACTTATAACATAGGACAAATTCCACCTTTTCGGGTTTTTGTTTTGTCCTTTAAAATTTTATATTTTGCTATTGTTATCTCATGCTTTATTGACAGGAATAACAAAATGCCGCCAAGATTTTTACGTATGCGAGGACGAGGAGGAAAGGGGCCGACCACCGCCCCCAACGACCATGAAGCTGGGCCGTCCAATACACGAGCTCCTATCCCCGCCGAGAGTGATGGTACTCGACGGAACCAGAGAGGTCTCTTTCAACCGGCAAGACGGTCGGTTTCAAACAGCTCTACGACTCCCGCTCAAGACTCATACGGGCCACAATCAGAAAATGAGCCTAGAGACCCCCACCATTCGCACATACCGTTACAGCGATCTATGTCGCACCGCCCTTTTGGAGACCCCACTCCAATCTTTCAAGGCCAGTTTAACCCGGCGGATTATATACAAGAACCAGTGGGTTTTAACCCATTGGGGCCGGAGGACCATTTTTCTGGAGGAAACGATATGGATGAGGAAGACGACCCAGAAGAACCCGCATCAGGAACTCCCAACCACCCAATCGAGGTCTCGGATAGTTCCATTTATCACGGGCCACCCTATAATGGTCCAGATAGCTTCCAGGCTATCTTTACTCGGCACGAATGGTATTATACACCTTCTCACCATTCGTCGCCGCATGAGCAGCCGCAGCCTCACTATTCTCCGCCGCATGAGCAGCAGCAGCAGCATCATCAAGATTCCTATGGGAATCACCAGTTTGAGGCAGTTACGCCACCGCCTCCACCGCCACCAGTTCAGCCGGCGCCTCCACAGCCGCAAAGACATAGGAGATCCGGAGCCCAGATGTCCACACGAAGAGAAGAGTTTCACTTTAACTCTCCTCTACAATCAAGTGGCAGAAATTATCAGCCGCTTCCAGAAGTTCCACAGATGGGTGGACCATCAAACCCCTTCGCGCAGCAACCGCCACCAATGGGTTTCGATAATCAGATACCAGCATACACGGGTCCTTCGATGTATAACCCGTTTGAGCTACCAACCCACACTAACCCCGGTTACACTGAAGCCGACCCATACCTGGTAGCTGCTAATTACAACGCTCTTAACCCTGAAGGACCGTATGGGGGTCCTTGGGGAGTAGGGTACCCAGTCCAGGGGTACCAGATGCCTACACAACCCCCGTATTACCAACAACCCCCGCCGTCTCTACAAATGTCGCCACCATTGCATCAGGAGATCCTGCAAAGTATTAGAGAGGTGCGACATGAGGCACGGGAAGATCGACGGCGCAACCAGGGAATGTTCAAGACCTTGACGAACCTAATCAAGGGAAAGAGCAAAAAGGATCAGTAAATCCTTTATGTGTATATGTCTACTTTAAAAATTAAGTCCCTGCGTGGGCATTTATGTGTGTTTGTTGGTTTGTTGTAAACCCCTACGTGGGTGTATGGTTTGAATAAGTAGTCCCTACGTGGACAATTGTTAGTATGTTAACCCCTACGTGGGCATGTCTTCTGTAAGACCCCTGCGTGGGCATGTTGTTATGTTGTAGCTCCTACGTGGGCAAATTTCATGTGTGAAAGACCCGTTTAGGGCGATATGTAATGTTGTTATAAATTATTGGAGTGTTGTTTTATAAATTTCATGTTTGCCATTTGTGCATATATAATAATTATAAATGAAATAAATAAATTAAAATCATTCCTTTTAATCTGCCTAAGTAATTATTTAATTAAGAATCTTAAAGTGTGGAACCTAGCCTCGTGTCAAATATAAGACCGGGCCAAAATGGTAATACCGGGTTAAAAGATTCAAATTCTTGTTAACATCTTAAAACATGTTAACACTCCTGGCAGAAGTGATTCGTTAAAAATCACATGTCATTTTTTTTAAAATGAATAAGGATTCTTTAGAAGTTTCCTAATCCAGTATAATGATCTCTGAATCCTGGATTTACATCATCAATTAAGGTGATCACATTCAACCATACGTGGTAAAATAGCGCCTACGGGCCATGCTCATTTCTATATAAGCCAAAAGACGGTGGTAGCTAGGACTCCCTGTCTAATAAAGGTAATGAACTAGGTTCAAACCTTAAAAGTCTTGATTCTCAGAAATCATAGTATATTAAATTGTCCATGTGACCAAGCCTTATGTGCTAATATATATATTGTTATTGTTATATGTTTAGGATAAATTTAATTGAAATCCTAAATTAATACGATTAATGAGTTAACCAAGAAGGGTCTCTGTTACCATGGTTAACGAGTTACCCTAAGGGGGTAATTCTATAATAAACTTTCAAATAAAATATTGTTCTTGTTTCTGTAACAGTTCAATACGAATGGCAAATTCTAATGAAGTCAATAGCCCTACAGCGGCGCCAAATGAAAACGCCCAGATTACATTGACGGGCGCCGAACTAAAAGCTATCATTGATGGTGCTGTCACTCAAGCCTTGGATAGGCAATATGAAGAATACAGTGGTACCAGGAGTAGGACCCACTCCGTATCACACTCAAAGCCAAGAACACATTCTGAGGCTCATAACAAGCCTCCTCCCAAGAAGAACGGACCAAAGAAAGACGGTGATGACCGTCAGTCCACCAACAATCAAAGTGACCCATCCCAGCACTTGGTACTGCATCAAGGACCCCGTAACAAGGGTTGCACTTACAAATACTTCGTGTCTTGCAAGCCCCGGGATTTTACAGGGGAAAAGGGGGCCGTTGATTGCATGACGTGGCTGGATGAAATGGACACAGTGGTGGACATAAGCGGGTGCGCTGAACGGGATATAGTGAAGTTTGTGTCACAGTCCTTCAAAGGTGAAGCATTGATCTGGTGGAGATCTCTGATGGAGGCCTCCGGAAAGATCCCGTTGTATAGCATGACGTGGGATCAATTCATTGCCTTGATCAAAGACAATTACTGCCCTCAACACGAGGTGGAAAAGATTGAATATGACTTTCTGTCATTGGTAATGAAGAACCTCGACTGCCAAGCTTACCTGACAAGCTTCAATACGCTGTCCAGGTTGGTTCCCTACCTGGTAACCCCCGAGCCAAAGAGGATCGCTCGTTTTATTGGTGGGTTGGAACCCGAGATCAAGGCCAGTGTTAAAGCTTCTCGGCCAGTTACCTTCAGGTCTGTAACTGACCTTTCCTTATCCCTCACACTTGATGCGGTCCGTCAGAGATCGCTGAGGAATAAGGATACTGAGAAGAGGAAGCGAGAAGATGATGGTTCGCGTTGGTCGAACAAGAAACACCGTGGGAACGGTGATCGAAAGAAGGGATCGGAGTCGAAGAAAGATGGGCATCGTTCTGATGAGAAGCCCACGTGCAAAACTTGCAAGAAAAAGCACTTTGGAAAGTGCAGATTTGGATCAAACTCGAATAACGAGTCAAGGTCTTTTGCTTGTGGTTTGTGCAAATCCAAGGAACACAAAACCTTGGACTGCAAGAAGATGAAAGATGCGACGTGCTATCGTTGCAATGAGAAGGGCCACATAAAGACTAACTGCCCCAAGAATAATAAGAAGCCTGAGGAGGCTAAGAAGACTAACGCCCGAGTCTTCAGGATGGATGCGCAGGAGGCTGTGCAAGATGATAACGTCATAACAGGTACATTCCTTGTAAATGATGTCTTTGCAAGAGTACTTTTTGATTCCGGTGCAGATAAGTCTTTTGTGGATCAGAAGTTTTGTAAATTGTTGAATTTACCTGTCAAAACCCTAAGCGTAAACTATGAGGTAGAGTTAGCAGATGGTACCATAGAAACCGTCTCTACTGTGTTAGGTGGATGTACTATATCCATTAAGAACCATTCTTTTCCTCTGTCTCTACTTCCGTTTAAATTAGCTGGTTTTGACATAGTGCTGGGTATGGACTGGTTATCTCATAACTAGGCCCAAATCGTCTGTAAACAGAAACAGGTGGTAATAAAGACTCCGTCTGGTGAGTCACTTACCATTCGGGGAGATACCCAGTACGGACTGCCTGAGCAGGTGACTATGCTCAAGGCTTCCAAGTGTTTGAAGAGGGGATGTGTCATTTACATGGCGCAAGTGATTTTGGAGGAACCTAAACCGAAGTTAGAAGACATCCCTGTCATTTCTGAATACCCAGGAGTGTTTCCTGAAGATCTACCTGGCCTACCACCAGATAGACAAGTCGAATTCAGGATCGATATCATTCCCGGAGCGGCACCAGTTGCCAGAGCACCATACAGATTGGCACCCACCGAAATGAAGGAGTTGCGGACGCAGCTAGATGAACTGCTGGCTAAGGGTTTCATTCGACCTAGTTCATCTCCTTGGGGAGCGCCAATCCTGTTTGTCAAGAAGAAGGATGGATCGATGCGTCTATGCATCGACTATCGCGAGCTTAACAAGGTCACGATCAAGAATAGGTATCCATTGCCCAGAATCGACGATTTGTTCGATCAGCTTCAAGGGGCAAGTTACTTCTCAAAGATTGATTTGAGGTCTGGATACCATCAGTTGAAGGTTAAGGATGAAGACGTTCACAAGACTGCATTTAGGACTCGTTACGGTCACTACGAGTTTCTAGTGATGCCTTTTGGGCTCACCAATGCACCGGCTGCGTTCATGGATCTCATGAATCGCGTTTGCAAGCCGCACTTAGATAAATTCGTCATCGTTTTCATCGACGACATTCTCATTTATTCTAAGAACAAAGCTGACCACGAGAAACATCTTCGATGTATTCTCAAACTTCTGCATAAGGAAAAGCTCTATGCCAAATTCTCCAAGTGTGAATTTTGGCTTAGGGAAGTCCAATTTCTTGGACATGTGGTCAGTGAGTGTGGTATCCAGGTGGATCCCGCTAAGGTTGAAGCAGTAATGAACTGGCAAGAGCCAAAGACGCCAACAGAAATCCGTAGCTTCCTAGGGTTGGCAGGATATTACAGGCGCTTCATTGAAAATTTTTCAAGGATTGCTGCACCCCTAACTTCCCTGACCAAGAAGAAAGTAAAGTTCGTTTGGGGTCCTAAGCAGCAAGAGTCCTTCGATGTTTTGAAACAAAAGTTGAGCAACGCTCCTGTGCTTACCTTACCTGAAGGTGCTGAAGAATTTGTAGTTTATTGTGATGCATCACACACTGGCATGGGGTGTGTGCTTATGCAGAAAGGCAAGGTGATTGCCTATGCATCACGACAGTTAAAGGTGCACGAAAAGAATTACACCACCCACGACTTGGAATTGGGTGCCGTTGTGTTCGCACTAAAACTGTGGAGGCATTATCTTTATGGAATCAAGTTTGTGATCTTTTCTGATCACAAGAGCCTCCAGCATCTGTTTAACCAGAAAGAATTAAACATGAGGCAACGCCGTTGGATGGAAACTTTGAATGATTATGATTGTGAAATCAAATACCATCCCGGCAAAGCGAATGTAGTCGCTGATGCCTTGAGCAGAAAGGAAAGGGTTAAACCCATACGAATTAACGCCAAGCGTATGGAGATAAAGAACAGTTTGATAGAAAGGGTGTTAGCTGCACAGAAGGAAGCTGTGTTGGAAGCTAACTATCCTAATGAAAAGTTAGGAGTAACTGAGGAGCAGTTAACTCTTAGCAAGGACGGAATTTTACGGTTAAACGGACGAATATGGGTTCCAATTTTTGGAGGACTTCGTGATGTCATCCTCCAAGAAGCCCATAGTTCCAAATACTCCGTTCATCCTGGAGCTGACAAGATGTACCAGGATTTAAAGGCAAATTATTGGTGGATAGGCTTGAAAAAGTCTGTGGCCGCCCATGTAGCAAAATGCTTGACATGTGCGCAAGTCAAAGCCGAGCATCAGAAACCGTCAGGTTTGCTACAACAACCTGAACTTCCTACGTGGAAGTGGGAAATGGTAACTATGGATTTTATTACCAAGTTACCTAAGACAAGGAAAGGCAATGATACAATATGGGTTATAGTTGACCGACTGACTAAGTCAGCTCATTTCTTACCCATCAAGGAGACTTATAGCTCCGATATGTTAGCCCAGTTATATGTGGATAAGATTGTAGCCCTACACGGCATACCTGTAGCTATTATCTCTGACCGAGATACTAGGTACACGTCACATTTTTGGAAGAGCTTCCAGCAATCTTTGGGCACACGTTTGAACTTTAGTACGGCTTACCATCCTCAGACAGACGGTCAGAGTGAGCGTACCATTCAAACGTTGGAAGACATGCTACGTGCATGTGCGATCGAATTAAAAGGTAGCTGGGATAAGAACCTACCATTGATCGAGTTCTCCTACAACAATAGCTACCATACCAGCATTAAGGCTGCGCCTTTTGAGGCATTATACGGAAGAAAGTGTAGATCGCCAGTTTGTTGGGCGGAAGTTGGAGAAGTCCAGTTATCAGGACCAGAGATCGTGTTTGAAACGACGGACAAGATTGTCCAGATTCGTAACAACCTCCAAGCTGCCCGGAATAGGCAGAAGAGTTACGCGGATCCAAGTCGTAAGGATTTTCACTTCGAGGTAGGTGACAAAGTCCTACTCAAAGTATCACCATGGAAGGGGGTGATGCGATTTGGTAAGAAAGGTAAACTAAGCCCGAGATACATAGGACCTTTCGAGGTTATCGAACGTGTCGGGTCAGTTGCCTATAAGTTAAACTTACCAGAAGAGCTCAGTGGAATTCACAACGTATTCCACATCTGCAATCTAAAGAAGTGTTCCGCTGACGAAACACATGTCATGCCACATACAGATGTGCATATTGACGAGAGCTTGAAATTTGTGGAAAAACCTGTGTCGATTGAAGATCGGCAGGTAAGAAAGCTTCGGAGAAAGCATATACCTTTTGTTAAGGTCAAATGGGATGCCCGTAGAGGTCCCGATTTCACGTGGGAAGTAGAATCCACGATGAAGGAAAAGTACCCTTACTTGTTTCAGTAAATCTCGGGTCGAGATTTATTTTAAGGGGGTGAGGATGTAACACCTCGAAAATTTCGGGTTTAATAATAAAATGACACGTGTCATGTAAGACAAAACGCGTTGAAAAACCCGGATTTAATAAAGACGTTTTCGGTAGGATTTAAAGTGGCGTCATGTTAAATTGTTACCTCTGAACACCTCAATTATAAATCCCAAGACCCGATATAATATATTACACTTCTATACACCCTCAATTCAGGGAATTATTGCCAATAATGGAACTTCAAAAGTATGATGTGATCCCACGATGAAAAGCAATGGTAAACCGATGTTTTCGGGTCTTGTAAATGCATTCAAATGGGACAAATACAAATGGTAGGGTACCATACAGGAACATACACTTTAGGAGGGTCCTAAGTTGCAAATAGAGGCCACAAAGTCGTACAAGTGGGCTGCCTTTTCGAACAAATGAAGAAACAAGCAAACAGCCCCTGTATAAGGCCTGCGCATCGTAGCACATATACCCCTACGATGCGCAGGGGTTGCCCAGAACCAGAAAAACGGGCTGTTGCCTGTCTTTCGCGATTTTAACCCTTTAAGCCGGTTTTTCTTGCACATGCATGGCCCCTAGACACCCTCTACATACTAGAGACATGTGTTTATCACTTGTGGTGGATCATAGACTCTTGTGTCAATTGATTGTGGTGTGTAAACCCACTATATAAAGGACCTTCAAGTTCAACATTCATTCACACATCATATTCAAGCATTCTGATTATTTGGGGAGCTTGCAACTGATCAAGAGCCTTCCTAATCATTCATCAACCATCTAGTAAGTTGCCTAACCTTTCTAAATTAATTCTAGCTTAGTAATTAGCTTAAAAGTCAAACCGACGTAACTACGGTTTGACTTCGCGATTAATTAACGATAGCTCAGTCGTGTGTCGAATTAAAAGTACCGTTAGATAGGTAATTATATGGGTATTAAACCCTTATAAGGGCAAGTACCAAATCCAGACCTAACTAGGTCGTTTGTCGGGTCAAACGTTGACCGAAAAAGTCAACAGAATTACAAAATGCGATTTAATGCACGACTAGCAATCCGCGAGGCGTGCAACCTGTTTTAAACTTAATATAACTTGGTAATAAGTATAAAAACTTGTCTACGCTTGCCCGACTCGACAAATTTCTGTTTAAACCCGGTTCGGAACCGAAAGGCGCAAAACTTTGACTTTTGCGTTGACTTCGGTTCTGACCCGTTTTAGTTGGAATTAGACATGCCTTAAAGTCTCATTAGGGTTGGGTTACATGCTAGTATAAGTCTCTGTACTTGTTTCATTGATTATCCGATGCATGCGCACGTTTCCGTTAATCGCTTAAATTGGACCATAATGCCCTTATGACCCTACAACGAGAATTTTGAAAATGTGGAAGCACTATAATCTTAGTTACTGATTATTAAACATGCACGTAAATTTTCACGTCAATCGGAAGTCTAGATTATGAGATATGCGCATTAGCGTAAATATTAAGCTTTTTATTAATTAAACGGCGCGATTAGCGCATAGCCTATCTAAACCCGATTTTCGGTACCAAAACTTTTACCCAATGATGTTAAATAATATTTTGGGATTTTTGAAGATTTTTAATTATTTTTAAACTGATCTTAAGCTAGGCTTATCGCATTGATTCGGTTAATACCGAATATGCCCTTTTAGGCTATAAAACGAGTTTTACGAATCCGTTTGATTCCAATCCAATGGCCACTGATCTAAAATAACAAATATAAGATTTTGAGCCTGTTTTACTGATCAGAAAACTCAGATTGGTATTTTAACCCGTACGTCGCTTAAAACGGCTTTATACGCGTATTAAACGCGTAGTTTAGTATTAAAACCATTTTGCCACGTAAGACTTAATACCAATAGACATAACCTGTTAAATTAAGATATTTTTCTGATTTAATCAGACCCATACCTCAGAAGTATTATAAGTCTCTTTTATAACCTTTAAAATGACCAAAATACCCCTACGGGGCATAATTAGGGAATAAACTCGTTACGGGCATTATGGAAGATATCATAATGATATCACAACATATTTGAAGCGTATTAACTTAGGAAACCTGTTCACGACCCTTTCGGTTACCCGTTATGCATTTTACGCGTTCGGTTCGGTTTATGTAAAAAGTTTGCATAAACTAGCCGAAACGGGTCAAACGATATCATTTTCATCTCAAAATCCAGAATGTGAGTAGTAAACCCATATTAAACAAGTCTTCAAACTTGTCGGGTCTAAATCACATTCTATCCGGTCTTCGCTTAATCGTGCGTACGAACCGCATCTTTGAAACTAGCCGGTCTAAGCTTAAGCATAATTAAAGACCCGCTAGGATTCTAATAGGTTATATTTAACCTTTGTTCCAGATTAGGAGAAACAGTAAAAGCTACCTGCTATTTGATTATTGTGACTATACTTTGCATCAAGGTAAATACTTTTAACTTATTTTCCCTATACGGGCTTGGGTTACGGTACATAGCGTACCGCTTGATCGGGCATCAAATCTTCCACGCTTAGTGGTTAATTGAATAATTTGATCGGCTCGTTTTAAACAGATGTGTTTACTTTACAGCCTTTGGGGGGTTAATGACCATGTCCCGGATATCCTCGGCATTATCTTACGAGATTGCCACGACCTGAGCACGGGGTGTAGGCGTACTCCCGTGTATAACTCACTTACAGTGGTGTGTCTATTGATCTTTAACCCGGATACGTCCGGGCTACTGAACGCATAAGTAACATGTAAATCGTTAACAAGATTATCATATAAAATAATTCTCCCAAGTTAAACAAAATGTTTATGCCATGTGCATCCAAACCAATTTTCAATAATTTTATAAAATGAGTCAGTTGAATGTATTTACCAGTGTAAACTGACGTATTTTCCCAAAAAGATTAAATGCAGGTACTAGGCGAAATAGGCTGGGAGTCTCCTAAGCATCACTAGAAGTCTCGCAAACTTAAGATGCCGATGTCTGTTGAACCATAAACAATATTTTTATTATTAGATCCTACTGTGGATAAACACCGGATAATTGTGACTTTGTTTACAATAAATAAATTCGGTTGTATCTTATTTAAATTTGCTTCCGCTGTGCATTATTATATTGTGTTGTTTGACTATTACGTTGCCAACCACGTCACGATACTCCCCCACCGGGCCCACCGGTGACACGTGGAAATCGGGGTGTGACACTTAATACTCGTTCTTGACACTATAAAACCCATAGGGGTTAGAATGATTTCATGGGTTAAAATACCCATTAGAATCATAACGAGAATTTAAGTACTTAGATTATGTAACTTAGTACCATGACGAATAATCATTTGATTATCATCAAAGGTTCGGTTGTTATATGTTTTATATATTCTATATAGTATATTGTATAAGTCTAGTCCAACATATATTACAAGGATCTCATATAAGAGGCTGTTTGGTAGCCTCTGAATAGTCATTAAGAGGCTACCTCTTAATGGAACCATTAAGAATTTTACCAATGAGAAGGTAGAAGAACGTGACATGTGATGATTTAGCATTCAGATGTTACCTCTTAACCATTCAGACTTGAGGTTACCTCTTATTCATTCAGAGGTTTTAAACCATTAAGAGGTAGCATCTGAATGGTCATTAAGAGGCTACCAAACAGCCCCTAAGTCATGCAAGGAGGTAGGAGGATAATCCTTCCATTTAAGACCTCTTTCGTAAATTCACCAATGCACAAGTTGTTACAAGAACATCAAGGATGGTCATGAATACAATAAGAATGAAAATGAAATGAACTAACTACTCAAGGGACAAATCATCAAGTGAGGTGGTGGATTGAAGGTAGGATAGCCCAAGCTTCCAAATAATCACACATTCATCACAAGTCTTGTTACAAGAACAAGCTTGGAGGATACAACACTTGTGGGTTAAAACCCTTACAAAAACAGAAAGTATGGAGTGATAAAACACCTCCGAATTGTATGTAACAACCTTGTTTTTAAGCTTACTAATCATAGACTTGATTAAGAGCATAAGCACATAGGTTTGTATGAATAAAACATAAGTTTAAAGTAAGTTTTAATAAGTTTTCTTCCAAAATATGAAGAATTAAAAAGATAAAAATGAGCAGAATTATAGGTGCACTTTGGACCTCAAAAATAGTGAGGTTTCACCTTAGTTTGCCTAAGCAAACTTGTGAAAACCTTCCTAGAGGTTATCCAAGTGTTGTAGAAGAAAGAATAAGAAGGAATTATAAGGAGAAGTGAGCTAGATCTCACTTATAAGGGCTGGAACTTTCTGATGTTACTGAAAACTCAGCTATGTTTAAGTGGGTTTTTGAGAGTGGTAAAAGTGGGATGAAGGATGGGGAAGTGCTTATTATATAGGGAAGGGATTAGGGTTTCAATGGGTTGGGCTTTGGAAGTGATTAGAAGGGGTTAAACATTGAAACAAGTCTACCAAGAGCAACCCAAAGCTACGATCAGCCTTATAATCTATTTATTTTTTTTGTAACATTTTAACATGTATAATTGTTGAATATGATAAGTGTTGAAGATGTACCAATGTTTGTTTATCATGTAATAAGGTCTAAATGCATAATATACATGTTTTTAATCACTAAAATGGGTGATACATAAGTATGTAAACATGGTTGCAAGTAACAAGTGTATGTAACATATTAGATGATTAATTGTTGTGTATTGTATGTATTTAAGGTGTATATCAATTGTATATGAGTCATGTAACATGTCCTAATATATATAACAAACATGAAACAAGGGTTTAATCAAATAATTAAACATGAATTTGGTGTTGTAAGAATGAAAGAAGTGTTGCAAGGATTTAAACAAGTATAGGCAATGTATAATGAAGTATCAAATAATTATAAGTCTCGTATTCGAAAAACCAAGTATCTTGTATCTATGTAACGTTTACGAATTACGAATCAACGATCATTGTTTACGAGTTAAACTTATGTTTATGGGAATTACGAATCATGTATCAAACGAATGCACGTATCAATGTATAAACGATGTATAAAAGATTCATTTCATTAGGATCAAAGTCTCGGATTTACAATGGCTGGAAACGAAATACGATTACAAGGGAAACAAGTTTCCGAAAATAGAATTACAAGATGAACTTTCTAAAACGGAAGCTGCGAAATGCGAGGCGTTACAGTGATGACTTGGATTAATTTGGAGGGCTTGTGGTCCGGTAGAGCGGACGAGTATGGGGGGGGGGTCCCTTATGGACCTCTTTGATTATAATAAAAAAAGCTTGTTTGAATTAAAAAAAGCTTAAAATTGTTTAAATTTTAATAAAATAACATAAAATTTTAAAAACAAATATATAAAATAAAAATAATACAAAGTAAAAAAAACAAATTTATTAAAATTAAAAACATTACACAAGCCACATAATTAACCTAAACAAACTGTATTATTAAACCTAAACACTGGATAATTAAACCTAAACAAGACGAGATAATAAAACCTAAACAAACCAGATAAATAAACGTAAACAAAGCAAATGATTAAACCTAATCATCAAGCCCTAAACCTCAGAGTCGGCATCTCGAGGGAGAGCAGGTTGCATACGAGAATGATTTCTTATTAATTGCCAGGATGACATGTGAAAAAATCTTTTATTGTGTGTGTTTTCGTATTTCCAACGGGCCCAGGCAATCACTTGTGCCTCTGTTATGCCATCACATTGAGTCATCATGTAGTTGAAGAATGCATGAAATGTGCAAACCTCCTTAAACAGAAGATGAAACCTTGTGGCAAACAAAGAGCAATTGGTTTCTCCTACACGTTGACAGAATCATTCAAATAAAGGTTCCCTAATTGAAATGGCTCCTCATCTGTTGGTCATTTTTATTATTTCTTTTTTTTTGTTATCACTTTTATATTTTATTTTATTTTTAATTTTTTTATCTCTCTCTTATACCAACACATCATGGATGAATACACCACATTTATCTACATCTACACTATATAATAAAAGAAATCAATCTATAATATATTATTCTTTTATTTTCATTATAAAAAAAATATTATATCGATTTTATTGTATAGTATATAAATCAAATTGTCAAAATTGGTATCAACATTTTATCAATCAAATAGCTGTTGATTTACTTCTTGAATAACGTATCTTCTTTTCAAGAACCATCTCCACAATCATCCTATCTATCATGTATCGAGTATATTCGTTAGTTTTTTTTAAAGATGTAACTATTTTATTATTTACTATACAAAATTATATTTATTCAAACCGTGTAATATATGATGTTCCTAAAGATACAACTTTTTCATTATTTGGTATATAAAATTAGATTTATTTAACCCGTGCAATACGTGATTTTTTTAAAGATATAAACAATACCAAATATATAATTTAAAGTTATAAATAGTGGAATCCCTCTCACAATGCGGCAAGAATTCAGGTTCGGTCGGTATAAGTTTGATTCGTTACGATACCGTCATTCGGTATAGCAACCTAAAGAAAAAACAAATGAAATTAAATCCTTAAACATTAGTATAAAAATCTTGTGCTAACTTTAAAAAATAAATTATACTATTTTTTACACAAAAAATAAAATATAATATGAAAGTGAAACTCATTAATGAAATATGTGTTCTACCTAATATTAAGATTTAAGCGTTTCCATTTCGAATTATTCATAATTCAAGTTGTCTAAAGTGTAAGGTTTAACTTATGTATATATTGATAAATAGTAATAATTATCTATGATACATTAGCATTTTAAATTGTGTTAATTTATTTTGATTTTCTTCAAATTTAGGAATTGACATTTTTGTGGACCATGTCCTGGGTGACGTAGTCCATATCATGGGCCCAAAACACATGACTGGGCTGATCAAGTCCTAGACAATATATAAAAAGGCCCATAAAGAGTGAAATACCTAGACCAACCAAATATGGTTGAAAACCAACCATATAAGCCCAAAATGGACGGAACAAATAATCTAATTTATGGATGTACACCATAACTAGACAAATGCTTATTTACCACAACGTGGTTAAAATGGAGGCAATCATGAATTCATCCTGGATATAACAGATAACCAAGGAATGTGGTATTATTGTGTGTGGGGGTAAGCATTCTATTTGATCATTCCATCGAATTATACATTAATGGGTGTTATATAGTGAGTTGATCGAGCTTTATAAGTTGTGAGAAGTAATGTCCGTAACACAAGCATGTGAATGACCAAATAACACCAATGTTAGGCTGGTGGGTATGGTCCCGTCCTCCACCCTGGCGCCGCCACGGTGTCATCGTCCCTCCACGCCCCCCCCCCCCCCCCCCCCCGGTCTTCATCCCGTCACCATACCCAGTAGCCTTATAAATACATAATACAATAATGAAACTTGGAATAATAAACTATGTTTCTTCTTTAAGTGTGGGTTAACAAAAGCCGTATGTCTAATCAAACACAAACTAAATTCTTTTTATTAAAGTCTCTTAGACTGTTTTCAATTATATAAATCATTGCAAGTGTAAAGAATAAATAACATTTAGGGATAAAAAATTAATGTTTAAAAGAAATCAGATTATAATGTTGTTATGATTTGCATTTTTCATAATTATTTAAAACCAAGTAAATGAATGGAAAATTTGACCCGAAGGAATACGTATTTGTCTTCACTCAGTTTTTAACTAATTTTATAAGTTCATAAATAACAAACAAAAATAATTAATACCCTTATTAAGGATAAAATGGATATCCATAAACAAAGTGGTCCCATGGTCTAGTGGTTAGGACATTGGACTCTGAATCCAGTAACCCGAGTTCAAGTCTCGGTGGGACCTTTATTTTTACTTTAATTTCTGAATTTTTTTTCTCTTTATTCTTCGCACACAATATGAACTACTTTTTAATATTATTATATGTCTAGGGTTGTTCACTAGTTAGCCAAACAAGCACCAACTTTGGCTTGAGTTACTAATAAAACCACCCGAACCGGGTAGTATTCGGCTCTTCCTTTTAGTCAAGCCGCTCATAGCTCAACAAGTTAACTCACCTAATTTACTCTAGCCAAATCAATTCAAGATTTCAAGGTTGTACACAAGTGAGCTCCCTTCGGCTCGGACTCAGCTCTGCATTTTGTACAAGCCACCAAGCTCGAGCCAAGTCGCATCGTGTTTTTAACGAACTAATTTGTACGATTGAGGCATATGCTATTTAAACCATACAACAAGCTGATTTTTATGACTACGATAGTTCACTAAACAAGTATCAACTTGGGCTCGACTCACTAATAAAACAAGCTGAACCTGTGAACCAGCTTGCTTTGATATTTCCAACTGAGTTGGTATCGGCTCGCCTTTTAATCAAGCCGCTCGTGGCTCTATGAGTTGACTCGTCATCCTTAATTCTAAATAACCAAACTACTAATATACAAAGAAAAATATTCGAGCCAAATCAATCTGAGGTTTTACACGAGTGAGTTACCTTCGGTTCGAACTCTGCTCTTAATACTTGTACAAACCAGAAAGGAGAAAGCTCAGGCCAAGTCGGATCGATTTTTAACAAAATAATATATACAAACGAACGAAGCAAGAACTACTTAAACCATGCAACAAATATGCATGTAATTTACTTTGATTCTTTAAATTATAAACAGAAATATGATTACATATATGCATTCTTATTTTCATGACAAGATAAAAGACACAACAAGAAACCATATACAATTTCAATCCAAGTGTTAAATACAATCAGTGTTGGACCTCAATAAACTTGTCTGTCATCCATCTTCTTGCAGCTTCCGATAACTTACGATCTTCGACTTGCAGGTTTCTCAGTTGCCGAGAATTCAAGATCAAGAACTCGACACCCTCCACCTGAATCCCATGGCAGTAAAGTATATCCACACTCTCCAAACGCTTACAGTTCTTGCACAATGAAATCAACGATACGTTGGTTAATCTGCTGCAACCCCGTAGTTTCAGTTTTCGTAGATTACAGTATGAACTGATCATCGATGCAAATTCTTTATCGAGGAGAGTATGATTGTATGACAAATCCAGTATTTTGATCTTTTTTAGATTCTGAGCTAATTCGACAAGGAACCCGTCTTGTCCATTGATAACATCACAGTTTGTTAAAGCTAGTTCTTCAAGGCTATCATTCAAAGCTAACCCTAGTGTTTTGAGACCTTCACCTGCAACCATACAATACAATTTTCTAACTTATGTTTCTACTATTATTGGTATAATAATGGTAAATTACAAAAATCGTCCAATATTTATATTGACACCAAATTGCATACTATGTCCTTTGTCTTCGATAATTACAGAACGTACTCTGCGTTTACAAACTCTTGTTTCCTTTGACCCTAACTCGGTTAACTTTATTTTACCTGTAACCATACAGCAACTTTGCAAGCGAAGAACACGCAAGCGACTAAATTTCACACCAATTTCGAACAGATGAGTGTCATCCAAATCAAGCGGCAACCGGAGATCAAGTCTCCGAAGATCACAAGTCGTTTCACGAATGAACCGAAGCAAGCTCTCCTTATTTCCACCATCATAAACTAACAAACTCTTACAATTCTCACCCAAATTAAGCAAAATCAATGACACAATTGACCTGCAAGTCCTCAATTCAACTTCTCCAACATTCTCCAATCCTTTTACAAAACACGCAAACGAAGAATTATCACCTACGCCTTCACAATTCTCCAAAACGAGCTTCTTAGGGTTTTGCAATCACAGTTCTTCCAAAGCCAGTTGAGAGAGTAATCGCCGGCGCAAATTCCGGACAGACGGAGTGATTGTAACCGCAGAGAAGAGGAAACGGTGAATTCATCGGAAACAGAGTCTGGCGAGGCGTTTCCGGCGAGAGTTAGGGTTAGGGTTTTGAGATTGGTGAAAGAGGTTAGAAGTTGAAGAGAGAGAAGAGGTCTGGAGAGGACGATTGAGAGAGATGATAACTGAGGACAGGCGGCGGAGATGGAGCGGAGGAGGTCACCGGAGAAGACGGTGGTTCCGGCGGAGGAGGAGGAGACGGAGAGAGAAGAGAGGGAGGTGTGGTGAGAGAGGAAGGAGGAGAGAGAGGGTAGGGATGGGTGGTTAGGTGAGAGACGGAGGGAGAGGGAGGAGAGAGAAGAACGGAGGAGGTGGCGCCACCGTCTGGAGACGAGGGAGACGGCAGAGGATGACGGAGGAGGGAGGTGGTGGAAGATTTCTTGAAGGAGCTCGTCGCAGAGGATTGTGTCCATTTAGTTACTAGGAGAAATGTTTTAAAAACTAAATAATATATAATATTTATAAAAGAAATTTTGGCGAATAATTTTCTTGGACAACGAAGTCTAGCCAATAATGTTTCGCAGATTCCAATTATCCTCAACCGCCACTGCGGTCATCGCACAGGAGACCAAAAGTACATCCAGATAACGGCGTTTGGCCAATGACGTTCTGTGAATTGCTCTTCCCAGTCACCACTAACGATTAGCACAAAAGAGACACACGAACACCCTCATAGCGACGCATGGCCAATGATGTCCTGTAAATACACCCCCTCCTCTGCTACCGCTGATGGTCAGCACAGAGAGGTTTTCCTTCTCATGTAATCCAAATCCATACTCTCTAATTTCACTCATGTCAGAGAGTATTTACGAAAATAACCACCATCTTCTCTTTTTCATGACGAACCTAACCTAGACCATCCGTTCAGCCTATTGTTTCTTCAACTAGTTATATTTATGCGGTACAACATATTATTACCGACTAATTCACTAGTCATTACATTATACCATATACGTCTATTTAGAAACTTTCTTTGTTTAATATAAGTTTGGTAAAGAAGCATAAATTAAGATAACAAATTCGGTCTTATGTTAAAATCATATTAGTCTCTCCTTGCTAGCAATCACACAGAGCTTTTTTTTCCCCGAAAAGTATACATCCATTCCCCTCGTTTATACATCCTGTAACTTGTTTGTGACACATGTGTAGTGGAAGACACAAATAATGCTTCTACACTTGGGCGTTTTGCGTTATGTGGCAGTCTAGTCAGCAATGGAGCATTATGGGGCGTTTTTTTTTAAATGGGTGTAGTGGGGATGTGGGGCATTATATTAAAAGAGTGTAATAAAATTAAATAAAAAAACCATCAAAAAATTTTATTGGACAAACAAAAAGAAGATTAAGGGCGATTGGCCAAAAGCAATGAAGCAAGGCATGGAAAAAAGCACGCAAAAAGCAATTTTTTTGAAAAAAACATCCCCGGGGACGGAAGATGGGTGTTGTGGAGCGTTTTTTTTTTTCCAGAAAAAACGCTCAAACCCCCCTCCCCCTCGGGTGGTCGTAGGTTATCTAATTTACAAAAATTAAAGGTGAAGAATTGAAAATGATATATGGATCGTTCTTATAATTCACAAAATTAGGTGGATGTAGCCAAAAACCATAGAAAATGACAAAAGGTGTAGTCATTTGTGGTGGAAGTGAAAATAGCAACATCCATTTAGATTGCATTCACAATCACCACAACTAGCCTGTCAATGAAATTTTACTTGGAATATAAAATAGCTGGGTTTATCTTATTACAATACTATTATGTTTTTCATGCTTTTTAAATTTATTTTAATCTGTATGATATTGTATGATCTATTAGGGTGGAGGGTATAACCCTCGGGGACTTGTGCGGTGACTATACCCGGGTGTTTGAAATGTGCGGTGACCAAGAGAGAGGCATCCAAAATCGGCGAACCTTCACCGAAGATGAGTGAGTGAGATTGAGAGGTGAGGAGAGAGGAGAGAGAGAGGATGGACCAATCATTTTTTTTTAATTGAGGGGTGTTTGACTATACCTAGTGATTGAGTGTAAAATGGGGAGTAGAATGGAGAGTTGATATGGCATAATACTATTGGGTAGAATTTCACTCAAACACCCTAAGTAACACACTAATTAACACTTAAAACATACTACTTAACGTTCTTGGCATTGTGTTTTAAGTTTTAAGCCTAAAATTCATTGCATTGTATCTGAAATTGTTATCTTTGATGTTTTTCTTGCCAAAATAAGCCAAACCATCATGCATACATCCAAAACATGATGCCTATATGTTAATTCCTATGTCTTCTCATACTTCTTACGAAAAATGTCATTTTTACAGGATCTTAAACCTATGTACATATATACCATTACTCAACTTTTTTTGAGACTTATGACAAGGATTAAGGTGTTTTAATAATACGACACTAATGTATTATCATTGTATTTTACATATTTTCTGTATCACTGTATGATATATGTTTTATACATATAATAAATCTTGATATTAAATGTATTTTTAGGCTATAATTTTAAAATATCAAAATTGTCACATTTCAAGCATATCATGATATTTGTGTTTCTTATTTGGATGTTACTTTTAAAACCTCAAATTTATGTACTACAAAATATTGCCTTTAATTACAAAGTCTACATAACATATAGTTTTGTTGATATTTTTTCAACTTACTTGTTTGGTGGTGTATTTGTAAGTTTATTTTTTAGCATATATGTTCGTGACAAGTGTTTAGATTTTTCTTCACAAAGTCTTAAACAAGATAAAACATCACCATGCATTGAAAACAATATATTTCTTAACTTAATAATTTTATCATATTTTAGTGATAAAGAACAAGATGTGCTATAAAATATTTTTGAGCTCACCTACTTTCAAATTGCTATTTAATTATTATTTTACAAATAATATTTAGCATGTAAAATAAATGTTGTAGCTTTAAGAAAAAAACATAGAGTCAAGAAACTTCCCTTAATATCAACTTATGCCGAACATTTGAATCATGTATATTATGAAGTTATCGATTTTATACCTGTACTTAGTTTACATCCGCATACTTTTTTTAAGCTTTCTATATATAACATATATTTAAAAAGATCCCAAAAGGTGAAAAAAGTAAGAAATTGATATATAATTTTTTTAATCACGTATTAGTTCCAACGTATGTGTTTCTGTTTTAGTGATTGGCATATTTAGCGGATAAATTGTTTATAACATACGAAGCTTGAATCAAAAAACTAAAGTTGAATCGAATAACTGGACAAACCACATAGACGAAAATGACAATTAACTCATGTTTTTTTGGACGGAACTGGCACGTTTCAAGAATGTCAGGGACGGAAATGGTACAAACTTGAAATTTTGTTTGAACTGACATAATTGGACAAACTACAGAGACGAAAATGACAGTTAACCCTTTTTCTTAATCAAGCGTGAATCCAGAGTAAGATGCATGTTGATCAAACTAAATGTAAATGAATCTTAACCCATTGTGTAAAAGGACTTTTACTCAAGAAAGATGGTTTGTTTGTTTCAAAAAGTATTGTCACTTTGACTTATTAATTCAAACCATTATATATATAAGTCAAGCATGATTTGGAGACCTTCACCTTTATGAAACTTGGTTGTATGATTTGGAGACCTTCACCTTTATGAAACTTGGTTTACTTTATATAACATTTTAGTTAAATATACAGAAGATGTACATATATAAGTTATAGATTTACACTGATTAATTACTCTTATTCTTTGAGTGCATATGAGTGGGCATATTTGATGTCAAATACCCGATCTCTTTATTGAAAAATATTCCCACACTATGGACTCTTAATTTGTGGTCGTATCATTTAACAATCATGGTTCTTCTACTTTAAGAATTTTGATGTTTGCTTTTTTATTAGACACGTTCATGCCATTTATTATTCGTGATGCTTTAGCCAACATTTAACTTTCACTTGGACACAGTCGATTAGACACGTTCGTGCCATTTATTATACATGATGCTTTAGCCCTCATTCGACTTTCACCTGGACATAGTCGATATATGGCATAGTAGTTGTCCCCCCAATCCCCCTAGTGCTCAGGTCAGTGTAGTGATTATGATACGTTTTTTCATAGTTAAGTATATTTTTTAAATTACAATTTTTATATTGCCCCTTTTCCATGTTAAACTAATTACAAAATTAATATAAGTAACAAATTATTTCTCTACTTTATGGGAAAACTTACAATTTATCAGTCATTTATTATTTTTAAGTGAATTGTGACATGCCTAAATCAAAATAATATATAAATTATAAACTTATTTACACAAATTACCTTATTTATAAACTGTCTGAGTTTTGTTTTTTAATTTATAAAAATTATTGAGTATTTTTTTTATTATTAATTGCCCTATTTAAGTAAATAACCTTGTATGTTAATAATTTCGTTTAACAATGTTCTAGTTGAGGATATTGCTTCGAAGAAATAAACAAAACTAAGTTAAATTCATACAAATTCTATTGAGAGAAGTTATCAAAATAAAATGCACTTATTGAAAGGAATGTAATAGAGTAAAATGCACGGATAGTCCCTGTGGTTTTGCAAAGTTTCAGCTATAGTCCCCAGCTTTTGAAAATTACACTCATAGTCCCTGTGGTTTGACCAGTTGTTACTCGGATAGTCCCCGAAGTGGATGGGGGTTAGTTTTCTCAGTTAATTGGATGTGAAATTACCAAACTACCCTTCTCATTAAAAAATTATTAACAACTCATATATTTTAGAAAGACTCTCTCACTCTCAAACACACACACAATCAAACCAGAATAACACGAACCCTAATTCCCCAATTTTGCCTCCAATTATCCTCCACATTAACTTCAGAATCTGTTCAAACACAAACCCTCCACATTATAATAACTCCTCAATTATCCTCCACATTAACTTCAGAATCTGTTCAAACACAAACCCTAATTCCCCAATTTTGCCTCCAATTTCCACAACTTCATCAACATGCAAAACAAACCGCCTTTCATGAAGTCCGATTTGGAGTCTGGAACAACCGGAACACTCTACCCGACTATGACGGAGTCGCCGGAACTCCGGTGGTCGTTTATTCGCAAGGTTTACTCAATCGTAGCCATACAGTTGCTTCTCACCGTCGCTGTGGGTGCTGTCGTCGTGTCGTTTCATCCGATTGTCACTTTCTTAACGACTACCACCGCTGGATTGGCTTGTTATATCATCCTCATCATCACGCCGTTCATCAGTAAGTTATTGTTACCAATTTCGTTTGTTATGTTCGTGTTATTCTGGTTTGATTTTGTGTAGTTGGTTTGATTTCGTTTTAATGAGAAGGGTAGTTTGGTAATTTCACATCCAATTAACTGAGAAAACTAACCCCCATCCACTTTAGGGACTATCCGAGTAACAACTGGTCAAACCACAGGGACTATGAGTGTAATTTCCAAAAGCTGGGGACTATAGCTGAAACTTTGCAAAACCACAGGGACTATCCGTGCATTTTACTCAATGTAATATTTAGGGGTTGTTTGGTAGCCTCTGAATGGTCATTAAGAGGCTACCTTTTAATGGAACCATTAAAAATTTTACCAATGAGAAGGTAAAAGAATGTGACATGTGATGATTTACCATTCATAGGTTACCTCTTAACCATTCAGACTTGAGGTTACCTCTTATTCATTCAGAGGTTTTAAACCATTAAGAGGTAGAATCTGAATGGTCATTAAGAGGCTACCAACAGTGGCGGATCCAGGGATTTTTTCCACCGGGTTCCTTTTGGTAGATTTCCCCAAAACACCCCTAGATCCGCCACTGGCTACCAAACAGCCCATTAGAAAGGGCAAGGTGTCTTATCAAGGCATCAAACATCTTTATCTCACAACCACTAATTTCTAATTTTTAAACTAGATTACAAGTCAATATTCCTTTCTTAAATCAAATTACAACGCATATTAAGATGTCTTTATGGCCCCAAATATATTCATCTACCCACTCCACTTACAAATTATTGTTCAAAAGAATGCATCTTTTCACAAGAATGTAGACAAAAATAGTAATTTATAATGTTCTCTTTTAACTTTATATACATAACATATGCAATAATCATATATTTATATTATTATTTATCTTGTTTTCCATCCAACTAACTTGTAATTAATTCTATAAGTGGTTGCACAAACAGTATAAAAGAATAAAGGATACGAAATTTTAAGCACATTTTTCATTTCACGCACGCACATTGTTTTTTTTTCTTTTTAAATTAGAGGTACTAACAACAAAAATATTAGATGTTATTTATAGGATAAATTACACTTTTCGTCTGTTGGGATTGAACCCTACCAGAGGAACAGATAATGTAAAGCCAAAACCAGGTCACAACAGAGGATTCACAATAAGCAGCAGTTTACACTTTGCTCTCCCCTTGAAAGTGATTTATAACAACTGATGGTCTCTATCCGCTGTTCATATTCAACTGCTGCTGTCCTTTCAACTGCTGATGAAAACCCTGAAGTATCCAACACTGCTGGTCCTATCTACTGATGATAAAGCACTGCCCAGTCAAGGACTGATCAACCTTGAGGAAAGCACTCACATAAAGAGAAAGCAGCTGTTTAGTGAATTATCTGTTTTATGTATAGTCAGTGGTTAGGTTAGCAGTGTTTGTGTAAGGACAGTAGATACAGGTTGTTAGGCTGTTAGACGTCGCTTTCATGGTGACGTCAGCTGAGATACCTCAGTGGTTTGGTTTGCCTATAAATGTAACAGTACCCTGTACTGTTACATTTGATTGACTGAGCGGGTTCTTCTCCTCATGTCTAATCCTTTCATCTTGTGTGCAACCAACCTTGGGGCATCAGGCTGAGGGGGAGTTTAGTTTGTAAGCATATCTGTAATCTTTTGCTTTGATTTGTAAATCCTTTGACTCTATGAGAAGCAATTGTTTATCAAACTATTTTCTCCTTTGATTGTGGTTACAAAGTTTGTTTTCATTTCCGCTGCACTTTATTTGTTTTATATTCACAAATTGTTCAAAACATACAAACAAACACAATCACAAGAGCCTCCGATCCTAACAATTGGTATCAGAGCTTGGACAGTCAATTTCGATTTAACAGTCAAATTGACATAACAGTTCAGCTCAAAATTCATTGATACTAAGGTTGGTTGTATTTAGTTGAAAAACAGAGTATCGAGTAAATCATGTTCAAAATGGTTATTCAACAACTCTGTACATCAACCAAGATGTCATATGACACACAAAATTTCACACAATAAGTGAATTTATGCACACAAAAAAAAAAAAAAAAAAAAAACTCATGGTTTCTAGATCTGAAATAAATATCTGTTAAACTATGAGATTACTTCTTATTTTCTAAATTAATTTCAATTGTTGATGTGAAATTTGTGATGTTTTCCATAAATACTAAAGTCTGAACCTCATATTAACAAAACATATGTTCATAAAAACATTGATGTTTTGCTAACACAAAAAGAGGGAAATTATAACTTTAGTCATTTGATCTTATGTGTTGAAAACAGGTTGAATTCCTCAAAAGGACAAAATCAAATATGTTAAAACATATTAAGAAAATTCACAAAAACTCAGAAGTGTGTTTATCTCAAAACTTTTGATGTCAAAAGAAAAAGAGTATAAACATAAAACACTTATGAGTCAAAGTTTGGGGTAATAATGGTCATTAAGCAACTATGTGCATTCATCTGTTCAGGGAAAGGTTTTGATTCCAGTGAATGAACTCCAAAGAGGACTAGACAAATGTTCAAAAATTTATCCATGTGTCCTCATGTTTGCAATCACTGACAAAGAAAATGGTACCAAAACAGTGGTCAAAATGCATTCCAAAAGTTTCCTATCACTGTTGTCAAACTACTGACCATTTTCAATAAATTGAGAATGATGTGATTATGTGCTTTATTGTAATTATACCAAATCCTTTTTGATGCTATTCTCTGAAAATCCTTTAACCATTTTTTTTTTCAAAGGATTTTCTTGATTAATCAGGATATATTGTTCATTTTTTTTTTTGGAATAATATATTTGGAATGTTTGCTTGTTTTTGTTGGCAATAGTTTCAGTTCCTGTCAGGATGTAATACCTTATTTTTGATGGTATTTTTGTCCTCATAAATAGGTCAAAAGAATATGGTACATTTGTCAAGATCATGTCATACTCAGTTTTGCCCTAAATTTTTTATCTAAGGTTGATTGCAAACTGTGCTTGAATTACTAGGGTACTCATGTTTTAATTGAATATTAAACTAAAATGAGTTGCCTTAGCAAAAAGTTTTCATCATCTGGGGTATCAAACCATTGTCTTTCAAAATTGACATGTGGCAAAAACCTTGAATGAAAATCTTCTAAACTGTTGCTGAAACACCTGTCCTTCAAGATCTGTACCATTTACCCTAACAACTGTTTTGTTTCAACGTCTGATCTCTAAACACTGTCCACTGCTGAAAGTTAACCACTGATCCCTCATTTTCCTGAAAAACACTGATGTTCAAAATCAGTGTCTTATCCACTGATATGCTATCCACTGATAGTAAAAATCACCCATTGTCCTCATTTTGACCGTTGCAACCACTGATACTTGTTTCATCAGTGGTTTCTTAAAACAACTGTCCTCCATTATTCATCGTCTCATCAGGTGTTGACACGTGGTCAGTTTTTAGCCTTCAGATCATAATAACCGCTGCCACATCAGCGATCACTTTTTCCTAAATAAAACCCTGCCCTAAACCCCCAAACAGGGTTTTACACTGTCGAATTGAATTCCAAAATTCTCTTCACAAAAGCAGTTTCCAACCCTTCTTCTCAAAATCTTCAAAAAACGTTCTTCGTTCTTCTCCGCAAAAATGACAAAATCAAAGTCAAAATCAAAATCAAAACCTGAATCACCACCACCTTCAAAAGAGGTCGCTCAAACGGCCGAAGAACCCATCGAAATACCATTCAAACAATCTCACAATTATTTGGGTTTACTCACAAAACCCAAAGACAACCACACTTTCGACTCCATCATTGATACAATGTCTACATCAAAGTACAAAACTTTGTTGACGGCAGATGCTCCCATTTACTTGCAAACCCAGAGAGAGTTTTGGAAAAAGGCGTCGCTTGAAAAACAAGACGGAAAAGTCATAGCCATTAACTCCTCAATACAGGGTTAAGCAGTTCAAATAACCCCACAGTCGATCTCCGAAGTCTTTAATCTCAACGATCAGGAAGGTAAACTCTCTTTTGAGAAAGCCGAGATGAAAACTGATTTCGTAAAAAGGGGATATGCAGAACAATCAAAGGTTGATACCTTACAAAAAGGTTATTTTCCTTCTGCTCCAAGATTTTTATTTCACACACTGTTGATGTGTGTTTCAAATAAAACAACATCATTTAATGAAATACCATTGAAGATTCAATGCCTGGGGTATGCCATTTTGAATAACAAAGATTACAACTATTCCCAGGAAATCTTCAATGACTTAGTGAAAAATGTTGACAACAAAGCATTTTTACTTTTTCCAAGATTTTTGAGTTATTACTTTAAACAAAAATTTGTAAAGGAAAATGAAAATTTGCCAAAACAAGGTGTTCATTGTCAAATAAAAAGCTTAACAAAAGAAACATTTTCAAGGATGATGGCACCAATAAAAACAAAAGCAGGGGTACCTGAGCAGATTTTAGCGGTTACAACTGCTCCTCAGGTATCAGCTGCTGAGCCCACTGCTCCAGGTGATCATAGCAGCACAACCACTGCTTTGAAACCCACACCTGACATCACCAAAAAGACCAACAGAAAAACATCCAGAAAACCCACCATACCCAAAACAAAGGCAACTCTGGAAGATGAGATCCCAGAGGAAATGCCTGTGACAGCACAAAAGTCACCACAAACCACTGCTGCTACTTCCTCACAGCAGTTGGAAGAAAGATCTCAATCCATGCCTAAAACTCCTCCTGCATCCTCACAAAAGGATCAGGTTGTAAGCACAGGGACACCACAATATGAAGCTCTGAATCCACTCGGATCCATCTTCCTCAGTCCTGATCCCAAGGACATATCTCTTTCAACCCCCATCCCCTCACCAATAATAATGCCACAATCCATGCTACCTTTGTTGCATGCAGCTGCTATAGCTCAGACACAAACCAGTTCCTCTCTATCACCTATCACTGAGAGTATACCCCTACAAGTGACTGGGTCTGATGCTACTACTCCTGCTATCCTAGCAACAATTGAGGAGGTTACACCCCCTGAGTTACAAGTAACTCTGGGTGGTAGTTCAAGTGGAGCAGCAACTACAATTGGTGGATCAACAGATCCTCAGTTGGACAGTTGTTTCATAAGTAAGACTCCCTTGAAGGCAATTTCTTCCATGGCAACTTCGGTGACCACCAGTGAGTTGGATCTAACCACTGGTACCATCAAAGGTTTATCGAGTGCTGAAGAAAGAAGTCCCCAGTACCGAGAACAAGGGGCATCAATGGATGATTTTTGGGACACAGTTCCTAAGTCACACATTGATATAACCACTACTGGTGGGGATTCAGATGATCTTACTAAAGTAGGTGATGATTCAAAATATCAGGAATTGACGGGCAGAGTTGACAAACTTGAAGAATCAGTTGCTGAAATAAAGGAGATGGTGCAAGAGATTTTAAAAGCTCAGAAAGCACAAACCACTGCTGTTCCTGCTCAAGCACCTGCACAACATGCATTTGCTGAAAAAGAGTTTTGGAATACTTTTCAACCCATGCTTGAAGCACAGCAACTTATGGCTGACAAAAAGCATGCTATTCAAGTACAAATGCTGACCAACATGGTTGAATCAAGATTTAAAGACACTCAAGCAGATATCAAGGCTATAAAGGCTAGCATTCAAAGTGCCTCTGGCAAAGTTCCTTCTTCCATACCATTTCTTGTAAACCCCCCTTCAGATAATGCCAAAAGGGGGGAGAATAACAAGCTGTTGGGAAAAATGAATAGGATGGGAATAGAACATGGCCTTCATATTGAACCTGAAAAAGAAAAAGAAAAAGAAAAAGAAAAGCAGGTCTCAAAACCTGTTAGTCAAACAGCTGATACACCAGTAGTTTCAAAAACTGTTGTCAGTAGCCAAACAGCTGCCATGTCATCAACACACACACTTTCAACACACACCACCACAACTACTGCTCTACCACCATCATCTACAATCACACCATCATCACTGCCTCCTGCCATAAAGCAAAAGACAGCAGATGTTACAACATCTGCTGTAATGACAACAGTGATTGAAACACCAGTTGTTTCAACCACTGTCAGTCAATCACTGTCACAAACCACTGCCATCCAATCTATCACCACTGATCCACCCAAAACATCATCTGCTCCTTCTTCATTAAAAAGGAAAAGGAATCTCATATCAGATGATGATTCACCACCACCATCACTACCATCAAAACCTACCTCACCACTTCCATCCCCTGCTCAAAAGCAGAAGACAACTGCTGACATATCAGCAGTTGTAATGACAGTAGATGTTGAGACACCAGTTATCTCAACAGCTGTTAGTCAGTCATCCACCACTGCTCTCACCTATCCTACTTCACAGCCAAAGCTCTTCAACAGAAAAAGAAAGCCAATACCTGCCGATGAGGGTACACATGATCCTAATGCTGCACAACATCCACTGGAGCTTGAAGCTATCAAAAATGAGATGAGACAATTCTATACAGAAGAAGATCCTTCAAAAAGAAGATTCTCCTCACTCATAGGCTACATGCCACCAGATGATATGGATGACTACCTCAAAATCAAGGCAAGGCAAGCTAAACTAAGAGCTAAATTTGAAAGTGAACGTGACCATTTAAGCGAAGATGGAATTGCTAAAAGACTGGAGTTCTTTCTCACAAAAGTAAAGCAGATAGAAGGGTTTGCACAAGACCTAAACAAAGAAAAGGCTGATCAAAAGAAAGAGTTAAGAAAACAATATCTAGCCTACATCATGAAAGAGAAATTCTATCCTGCTGAAGAACAACAGTTCAAAGAATGGCCAGTAGTAGCTCTTAAACGTGAGGCAGAAAGGATTGAAAAGATTAAGAATGATCCTACGAAGAAGAGGAATGCTCCTAACTGGAGAAAATATGAAAAGCTCATTGCTGACTTAACGGCTGAATATAAAAGAAAGAAAAAGGAGCTGGTGGATGCGAAAATGGATACTGCTGAAGCCATATCAAAATGGTCAAAACAGCAGACCGATGAAGCCTATGAAAGGCTAAAGAAAAGAAAGATAACTGTTTCAAGCACCTCAAAGAAGCGAGAACATATGATGAAGCTTGAACAGAAAATTGAAAACCTCATTGCAATGTTAAAATCAGCAGACAGTTCTACTCTTGTGTCAAACCAAGTTGAAGGCAAACAGCTGACTGAAGAAGAGGAAATAGAAAAAGAAGCAGAGTATCTCAAGGGCGCCATCTTGAAAATGGGTCTGAATGAAGACAGCTCATCAAAGCTTCAAAACCTTTTTAAGAAGGTATTAAACAAACCTGCGTCTCCAAACACTGCTAAAGACAAGACAGAAGTTGAAAGACAAGAACTTATTGAACAAGAAACTGCAGAAGAAATAGCTGCAGTAGACAAAGTCATTGAAGAAGCTTTCAAAAGAATGTCTGAAAGTCTGCAGGTGTTTTCAAGGCCATCATCCCTCAACTCATCTTCAAATAAGTCTCTCCCAAGAAACCCACTTGGCTTAAAAATACTAAAGTGGATGTCTGATCAAAAGACTCACGTATTGACCCTGGTCAGAGCCAATGGCGAAGTGAAGTACATATCAAGGAAAGAAGCACTAGGCCTTAGTGTTCAAGATTTGCAGGATCTCCTTGAACTTACACTGTGTAGGGATGAGGATGACCAGAGTGCACAGGAATTTGAAGCTGAATTCAAAGATCAAGCTAAGGCACTCTTGATGAGTAATAAAGGTCCTGAATAATGAAGGGTTTTGGCATTATCTGTTCCAGGGGGAGATTGTTGGGATTGAACCCTACCAGAGGAACAGATAATGTAAAGCCAAAACCAGGTCACAACAGAGGATTCACAATAAGCAGCAGTTTACACTTTGCTCTCCCCTTGAAAGTGATTTATAACAACTGATGGTCTCTATCCGCTGTTCATATTCAACTGCTGCTGTCCTTTCAACTGCTGATGAAAACCCTGAAGTATCCAACACTGCTGGTCCTATCTACTGATGATAAAGCACTGCCCAGTCAAGGACTGATCAACCTTGAGGAAAGCACTCACATAAAGAGAAAGCAGCTGTTTAGTGAATTATCTGTTTTATGTATAGTCAGTGGTTAGGTTAGCAGTGTTTGTGTAAGGACAGTAGATACAGGTTGTTAGGCTGTTAGACGTCGCTTTCATGGTGACGTCAGCTGAGATACCTCAGTGGTTTGGTTTGCCTATAAATGTAACAGTACCCTGTACTGTTACATTTGATTGACTGAGCGGGTTCTTCTCCTCATGTCTAATCCTTTCATCTTGTGTGCAACCAACCTTGGGGCATCAGGCTGAGGGGGAGTTTAGTTTGTAAGCATATCTGTAATCTTTTGCTTTGATTTGTAAATCCTTTGACTCTATGAGAAGCAATTGTTTATCAAACTATTTTCTCCTTTGATTGTGGTTACAAAGTTTGTTTTCATTTCCGCTGCACTTTATTTGTTTTATATTCACAAATTGTTCAAAACATACAAACAAACACAATCACATGAGCATAACTCCTAATCTAGACCTCCAACTGATGTGAAATTTTAGGGACATGTTTATAAATCAGTATCAAAGGTTATTGTCCCTTCACATATTCAAAAATCTCGTTTTATGGTAAAAAGGGCATTATGGTCAACGTTTAGGCAATTAACGGAAACGTGTAAACGAATCGGATAATCAATGAACCAACCACAGAGGATTATGCTAACATGTAGCCTGGTCCTAAGGAAGCTCTAAGGCATTTCCAAATCATACTAAATCTGGTCAGAACTGAAGTCAAAGCAAAAGTCAAACTATGCGTCTTTCGGTTCCAAATCGATCCTAAGCTGAAAATTGTCAGATCAAACATGTTTAGACATGTTCTTACATTGATTACTAAGTTATATGAGTGTTAAAACATGTTACACGCCTTCTACAATGTTAATTATGTATTAATTCGAAAAATGCATTTTTGTTGACTTTTTCGGATTACGTTTGACCCGACATTTGACCTAGTTAGAAAGGGAAACAGAGGGTGCCCTTTTAAGGGTTTATTACCCACATAAATGCCAACTTATAACAACCCTAAGTTTGACAAATCGCTGGACCATTATCGATAAATCAATAAGTCAACCGTTAATTACGACGGTTTGACTTTAAGGCTATAAACTAAGCAAAACTTAATTAAGGAAGGTTAATAATATTTACCAAGGTCCTAATGATGATTAGAGATGCTTAGGAATTGGCCTTGAGTTCCAGAAATCCTCAGATGTGAAGTTTGGAATGAATGATCAAATGGTGCAACAAAGTGGGTTCTTATATAGGAGTTTAGATTGATCAAGATCATGCCAAACAAAGTCTACAAGTGTTATGGGATCATCCCAAGTGTCCCTAGGCTAGTATAAGGCATCAAACAAGCCCCTATAATCGAAAAATGGCAAGTTAAGTCGGTTAAACCGGCTGTACAGGCTGCTGCCTGTGTTTTCTGCATCTGCATGTGGGACGCGGCCCGCGTAAGTTTCTTCAAGGTCTTACGCGGCCCGCCTGGGTCTCCGATTCAGGTTTCAAACTTTTCCTTTATTGCACTTTTGGCCCCCGGTCCTCCTAAACATCGTTTTCACATTATTTCTTGCATAATGGGGCTTTTAAATTGACATATAAGGGCTTTAAGACTTATACCCACTTTGTGAAGTCTTTGAACACTTTGTGTTTACCCGAAAAGTCATTAATTTCATTGTTGACGCTTCTAACCCCTCGAATACGAATTTTATCATAACTTTCTCATACGATAACGAAACTTGGTGAAATTTTTATCACGTATCCTAGTGAGCATAATTAATCGTTACAAGGCTTTGGGTTTGCTAAAAGGTTACTCAGAGGTATATCTTAAACATGTTGACACATTTAACCCCTGTAGTTTGTAATCTCTCACTTTCTTTCATATCTTGCTTCGTATGATCTATGATTTATTCGTTTGAAGGTATAAACAGTATGTAGGGTTACTGTAAAGTATATTTATCCCTTGTTGACATTTTGAATCCTTATATTCACATACTTTCTATGTTTGTCAACTTTAGTCCCTCAAAAGTATTCTTTCACACGTTCAAGCTTATGACACGTGTCAATACATTATAGGACGTGAATTTTCGGGGTGTTACATGTTGTGTCGATTAAACATATGTATGCTCCAGATCTGAGTTCTGAGTTTTGGTTGGAGGATACATGTTCAAGAAATCAAATTACTTGCCAAGAAAGTAGATCAACAGAGTCTAGATTTAGCGATTGATGAGCTCGTTGGAACCTAATGAGAGGAGATTGGAACTTCCTGTAACTACACCAGAGAGATTCATATGTATAGATATAGATACAAGATCTTCATCGCCTAGATAGATTCAGATGTATAGATATAGATGCGTATCTAGAGAGAGAGAGAGAAAGAGTGTAACATATGAGAGCATTCACATCCTGTCCTCCATCTTCACCTCCAAAATTTTGGAGATATTATAGTTGTTGATTAATGGCAACAGAGGTGATGATCTTAAATGCTGCAGGTATGGATAAACCCTAAAATAGGTATTTGGGGGAGAAGAGTGGTATTTATATGGTGGGGGTAGTTGCTATGTGAATGGACATAAATGCCCTTACGTGCTCTGCACGTGATGTAACTTAACTTAATTTTCTAACTGGGTTTGGGGTAAAGGACGAAAGACGTAACAGGTTTTCAAAATAAAGGACTGTGGCTGTAATTATTAAAGGTAAAGGTCATCCATTGCAACTAGCTACAAACATAAAGGACGAAAAATGTAATTTTTCCTTATTTATATTGAGAGTAAATTGTCATTTTAGTTCCTGAGGTTTGTCCTAATTTGTCATTTTAGTCAAAATGTTTTTTTTTCTCCCATGGGTCACTAACTTTTCCCATTTGTTATCATTTTAGTCCGACCCACTAACTCCGTTAAAAATGTGAGTAAACTCACTCTAAATAATTTGGTACTTGTCATTTTCATCCAAAAACATTTTTAACCCTTTATACATACATATATATATATATATATAATGTAATAAATATATAAAAATAATTTATATAGTGTTACTTTTTAATATATATAAGAGCTTTTAACTTTTCAAACTACAAATTACCAATATACCCCTTCTTTACCCCCTTATATCCAAAAGAATGCTCATTTTAGTCATTTTACATCAATAAGCTAATCCAAACACTTTTTTTAAAAACTCATTTTCAAAAAGTCCTTTTCTCAAAAGTCATTTTTCCAAAAGTCCTTTTTAACTATAATAAGCTTAGCCAAACATGCCCGTAGCAATCTATTATACAAGCAGGGACTAATAAGAAGCTCGTACCCATGCAAAACCCGACATCTATAATTTGTATGTAACATTAAATTTACACTATATAGGGTGGGGGTTGTGTTCATTGTCCAATTGGCAAAGCGATTGGAGTTAAGGTCATGGGCGGACTTAAAAGGTTAGTAGGGGTAGCACGGGCTACCCCTTAACCCCATCTTCATAGTGTAAAAATACCCCTTTAAGGCTTCAACATCTTACTTTGGGAAGGCTTCGAGTAGAGAGTAGATATAACTTCCAATATATCGGAAAGCATTTCTTTGTGGGATTTTGCACCACAACCGAACCTGCTATCATACCTCCTTTGCGCTTACAAATGGTCAGATTATGCTCGATTTCCTCCCGTGCATTGCCACATTTTTTTGAACGGCAAGGAACGACGTGTCAACCGCCGTGACACCGAGCGCTATGGCCAAGGTCGACTATTCGACCGCCGCCAGCCCCTTGGCTCTCCCAGATGCGTGGAAACCCGGCCTCCACCCGCCCGAAGGCACGACATTGGAATAATCGGTAAAACCTCGCCACTCATATCCGCCCTTCACCTGGATGCCGCAGAAAATAATGGGGAGAGTGGGAGTCGAACCTGGGTCACAAGAAACACCAAATCTTTCCCCAACCACTCCACCACTACTCATTGGCTATGCATTAGCCGGATGTGGATGGAAGATTGATAGACACATAATCGAATACAAATTGGCAAAGTTAAATACAGAACTGACAACAATGAATGCAAGACTAACATTTTAAAGATGTCGTTGAAGTCAAATGGAATTTACTAAGAATAAATTTTTTTTGGAATGAGCGGATCAACCGGTTACCTTGGCCGCCTCTAGACGTACCCGTTCAGGTTCGAATCCGCCGGCCCGCAATGCGATACCTCCCGATCGGTCTGGTCTAAGCCCCGTGCAGGAACCCCACTGGCCCGGGATCGAACACGTGACCTGTGGGTAAACCTTCACACCTCTTACCAGCTGAGCTGGTAAGAATAAATGATGATTATTAAATACGTTTTATAAAACCAATCGGGTTCATAAAAATTTAGTTTTGGTTAAAGAAATTAAACTCTTTGAAGATGTTTATAAAACAGATCAAAAGTTTTTGTAAGTCTGGACTGTTATAATAAAGTAATCTAAAAAATGAATACAATAAGTTTTTATAAGATCAATTATAACTTTTAGAAGATAACGTTTTTATAAAACAAAAGTTCATAAAACTAACTTTTATAAATCCCATCCTATTTTCAAATAAATCTAAATGATTGATGAAATGATCTTATGAGAAAGTCTTCCGACATGTTTTAATTCTTCTTCCCTCTTCCCCCTTCTATTTTTTTAATACATAAACTCTTTATATAATATATAAAATTTTCATTAATTAAAAATAAAATTACATAGGCTACAAAAAAATACATAATTAAAAAATACATAATTTAAAAAATACATTATTACCCTTGGTGTATTTTTTTAATAGCCGCCGCCAAAACATATCAATCATTTGAACCACTTGGACGATTGTTCCATTCGTTTTGATATATACCCGCAAAGACACCAACTTTTGCTTTCATTTCTTTCCATTTTGAACTAACGGAATGGACTAATCGATATGGTTTGCGTTGCATCAATTTGAAAAATTCAACACAAACTTGGTTGTAAAAGCCTTCACGTTTTCGATTATTTGCTACACATAAAAATTTAAAAATATAATCAGTGTTTATTAATAAAATACAAATATTAATTTTTATACTTTATTTAGAAAATAAAAAAAAAATTATACCTAATATCGGATCGGTCGAAGCTTTAACCCACGCTCGTGCAAGTGCTTCCGACTCATCCGGTGTCCAAGGAATGCTATCTGCCTTCACGCTTGCCTTTTCTTGAGTTTCTTGAGCTCGTTTTTTTCCCTTTCTTTGCCTTTGTCTTTTGTGGTTGCGTTTTTGGTATAACATCGTCATCTACGGCTAAAGAAACGAAGTCATGCTCGGTGTGGTTTGAGTAAACGGTTGGGACGGTGGCATTTGTGGTAGTTGTGATTGCATTTGCATAGCATGTTGTTGATGTTGGTATTGCATTTGCCAAGCATTTTGAGTTTGGCTAAAACTACTAAACGAAAATGGATCCATCAGTGTCGTGGGGTACACGAGTGGAGGTTGAGTCGAGGGAGTAGCGGGTGTGTGTGGAAAGAATGGACGCGGGTTCGATCAGCTCGGATCCATGAGTTTTTTTAGTAAAATAGTGAAGAATGGTTGAGAGATTGAGTTTGTGAATTGAAAAATGGTTTAAAGGTGTTTAAATAGGAAAAAGAATAGTTAATTAAAGTTTTTTTTAAAAAAAATTGTACCGTTACCAACCGCAACATGGTTTCAAGGCGCTCGGGATTGGACTACCGATTGTACCAAAATGTTATGGGGGGGGGGGGGGGTTCCGCTCGGGGATGCCATCCACGTCTGCATCCCAATCATGTCCCCGCTCCCACACCCCACGTCTAAGAAAAAAAATACAGTAAGAATACAGTATCATTGGTGTAAAATGCTGTGCCTCTCCATTAGGTTGGGGGTTCGAGTTAAAGATCAAATCGACCCGACTCCTAGTGGTTTCATCATGATCATCCATACAATCAAATAAGCAATCAAGCTCTTGTCGGTGATTAACAAACACAACACAAATGTAATGTAAACACGAAAGTGAAACCTAGCCAACAAAATTTTATATGAAAGAACTTACAAAGCTAAATGAGTTCTATTGTACAAAATCTAACATGGATGTAACAAAATGTAAATACACAAAACCCAACAAGGAAGATGAACCATGCATATATAGATGTAAGTGGCACTATTCCACGCCCATAAAGACTCCACCCAGTACCAAAACTCGACTAAACTAGACCCGTTTTCAAACCCGAACACACTTTTCACCACAAAAAATGTAGCACCAGGAAACCCAATGATCACCAAAACTAAATTTAACGCAGACTGAACTTTACCCGCTACCCGCCATGGTTTAGTCATCAAACACATTGGAACCAATAATAAAGCGCCAATTTCAGCAGTTGCAAAGTTGATAACCGACATCAAACACAACCCGATAAATGCAGATAATACCGTGACAGATTTCAAAAGAGCCCATTCAGCAGAACGGGCCCTAAAAAATGAGCCCAGAACAATTAGGATAATGAGTGAAAGGGAAGCCCAGATTAGAAGGCGAGATGTCGGTTGAGAGTCGGGTATTTGATATATGAAATAAGGAAGTAACGAGACGATGGCTCCCCATAAATGAACGAGAAATACGGTTTTTGTCGGGTAAAGCCATCTCCAAGATTTAAAGGGTTCATTTTTTTCTGATTTGACGTATGATTTAATGGTGTCGGAAAATAGAGAAGCGGCAAGAACGGGAAGGGGAGCAACAAGCAGTAAGAATGCGATCATGTAGACTCCGACGGATACAAACTTGTTCGATGATGTTAATAAGTATAAGAAAAAGGATTGGTGAAACTTCTCTAGGAGGTTATTGACGGACCGTATAACTCCTTCAACTAACCTGCCACCTCGAAACAACAACTCTGTTTGTCTGCCTTTGCTGTTAGAAAACAGTTTCGGTGAAATCTCCATAGTAATCGCATCAACTTGATAATCACGAAACGCACCATGGGAACCAGTGGGGACACCTAACGCCTGACACAATAAACAGAGAATTACGTTAATCCAACAAAACTATTTATTTATGTTATACATTCATTTTGTTTACTTTCTTTGTATTTCTCTTTAAAGTAAATTACGTTTTTCGTCCCTGTGGTTTGTTAAAAATAACCATTACGGTCTATTAGTTTAAAAATTGCTAAAACAGTACCAGTACTTTCACTTTTGTAACAATTACAGGCCACCTCTATTAACCCCAATCCATATCACCCTTAACTTTTTAGTGAAACGACTAAAATTAGAGGGCATTTTAGTCATTTCACTAAAAAGATGGTGGGCCCCTTTCAATAATAACAGGGGCATTTTAGTCATTTCACTAAAAAGTTAACGGTGATATGGATGGGATTAACAGAGGTGGACTGTAATCGTTACAAAAGCGAAGTACTGGTAATTTTCAAACTAATGGATTATAATGGTCATTTTCAACAAATCATAGGGACGAAAAACGTAATTAACTCTATTTATGTTAGACATTCATTTAGGGAAGATTGGAAAAACTAACCTGGTTATAGAGTGAACTGACAAGAGTAGCACTGCCTTCAACATACTCCTTTACGGAAATGCCGAATTTCCATTGAGGATTCACGCTTCTAGCAATTTTTCCGACCGTCTCAAACACTTCACCAATGAATTTCAGCCACGTAGAGTCAAGCAACGACACAAGTTTATCCACCTGTACACGAAGACCCTGTCCATGCACCGCCAGATAACTCACGACATTTATAAGGTCAAGATTTGGCATTTGACCGTTAGACGCCTCAGCGTAAATGTTTAATGCATCTTGCTCGCCTGCTTCACCAGTGTTTGCGACCTTAATTACGAGGGCTGCTGCCATGGTACCAGCTCGTCTAAGAGTATCAGATACTTCCGTTTCAATAATATCATTGCTTATGTGGCACTCATCATCATGTAGCTTCCCAAAACCCCCAAATGAAGGGGTATGATAGTCTTTTAACCAAGCGGCAACCGAGTTATATTGTCCGTGCTGTGAGTCTGCGGCTAGCCATATGATATCTTTGGCTAGCCAACTAACTTGAGTTAATAATGAAAACACAGAGTATGCGATTCCTAAAGATAAAGTCTCGTTTGGACTAAGATTTACAGGGTTGTAAGGGGTCACAAGCACGATAGATTCTTTCCCGTCACCACGTGGAGCCCTAATAATTCCGACAGTATTTGTAGCGTATGATTCACAAGTCTGGTTTACATTGTTTGCTTCTGTATCAGTACTTGTGAAGAAGTGAAGAGGGTGAAATTTGTTCGGTTGATTTTGAAACATATGATAACTGACTTCTCCACCCAAGTTTGCCATGTGTAGTGCTATCAGTCTTGGAATTTCTCTGCGTTTATAGATGATAAGGGCAAATTTTGTTAGTAGTTAGACTCGATAATGAAAAAAATACATGGAAGTATGTGAGGATTCACATACATGTTGAGACTCTGAGACTTCGAGTTTAGGCTAGTTAGCTCATTGATGAAGTTGTTTGCACCGGAAACATCCTGATCAGTGATCATAGGTATTGCAGAACCTGTGAGATTACGTTATGGTCATTTAATCACAGCAGAAAACAAAAAAAAAAGTTTGGATATATCAATCTTAACAGTTATAAATCACTAAATCATTATATATAGAGGAGTGTTCAAATAAGAACCAAGAAATATGAACTATGGGAATCACAGAATGCATTTGTACTTATTGGCTATTGCTTTAAATGTGGTACACATGATAGTTATTTAACAGTCCATATTTCTCTCTCCCGCGACCTCTAATTATACTTTTATACACACTGTGCAAGTGCAATTTGTCGTTCTCATGGTCCATTGGCAAAGGCAAAGCCTTTAAACACCTTGGGAGGGGGAGGTCTTGGGTTCAAGTCCCACAGACAGCAGAGAATAAAAGAAATTTGCCGTTCAAAAAAAAGTTGGTTTTGAAAAGAACGCAATTAGTGTTCAAATTAGAACCAAGAAACATGTTGAAAAATACAACAACCGCATATTGCTTTAAATGCAGTACATCTGACACGTATATAACCGTCCATATTTCTCTCCTTCCCGCTACCTCTAATTTTTACTTTAGACACAATGTACAAGTGCATTATGCCGTTCACGTGGTTCCCAACATTATACTATTTCTAAAAAGAATTCACCCGGTATCCAGATCATAACCAAATAAAACACGGTGAAAACTGCAAGAACCGCAAGCCACCACCCCGGGGGCTTGGGTTGGGGCATGGGTTTGGGCGTGGCCCCATTGGCGTGGGTTTGAAGCCGGGCGTGGGGCGGGCTAGTAAGGTGACATGGCGGGCTCTCAATGGCCAAACCAAACTCATGCCCCCAACCCAAGCCCCAACATACCCCATGGGCGTGGGTTTGGGTGGTGGGGGGGCTCCCATTCCACGTGTCAACAAATGCCCCAACCTAAGCCCCACCATACCCCACGGTCTAACGGTTACGTAACTGTCCCTATTTCTCTCTCCAACTATCTCTAATTATAATTTATGCACAGTGTACAAGTGCATTATGCGGTTCTCGTCATTATACTGGTTCTGGAAAGAATGAACCAAACCCTAACCCTAGAAAGTGTTGACACAAATCAAATACACATATTCCAAAACCTTCACCAAATTCAACATCCAAACAACTAAAACCACATATCACAGATCAAATTACAACAAACTAACCAGGCATAAGCGCATTTTCCGACACGTAGGTTTTCTTCGCGAGAACAGGTAACAATAACAGAGCCAAAACTCCAGCTGTACAGCAAACAACACTAGATATACAACAACAATAAGCAAATCGATTAGTTCAATGAATCAATTCCTGATGATCTAGTGTAATATACATGTAAATGTTGATATATTTACAAAAAAATTGTTGTAAGTGTGAAGGAAGTGAGATGTGAAGTACCTGACTATGAAGCTGTGAGCGATTATGAAGATTCCGATGCGGATAATCGGGCGGTGTTTCGGTTTTTGACCCTCGGTTTCCGGCGTTGACGCCATTGATGACCTCGAATTCGTGATCGGCGACGAGATCTTTGCGGATATGAGTTTGAGAGATGTTTGGATCTGAGGTTACTCGATGTTTGGAAGCATAAAATGTTGTTGAATTACCAAACTGCCCTTTAAAATTACAAAATACCGAGTCATTTTCGGTATCAATTCAGTACCTGCTTTTTATGTTTTTCAAGATCAATACTTTTGTTCCGAAACCAGTGTGGTATCGGTACCAACTAGGGTTGGTGGCTGAGCTGTATTTAATGGTGGAGCTTGACCAAAAGTTTTATGGAGGTGGAAAGTAATGGGACCCAAAAAAGAATTTCCAGAAATATTGGCGTGGGCGAACCTATATGATTTTAAAATTTCGGACGAAAAATCAAAAAATTTACACTACTAACCAATGCAGGGGCAGGTGCACCCTTGTGCCCCTTAAAAGTTGTGTCGCTGGTTGTAGTGTATATTTATGGGGTGGTCTCATGTTTCATCGCACATGTAATTATTTAATCAGTACACAAATATATCCAATCAACTGTAACACCCACATTTTGAGTAGAACTTGTACTTTTATAGAATTATAGGGTTAACTAGTTAATCCGATTAAACCGTTTCTGAGCCCAACCGATACGGTTTAAAAACTGATTCTTAAAACATTGCCTAAAAGTATCTATGAAATCGTAGTTTTTAAAAAAGTATTTAGTTGTGTAATTCATTATTCATCTATATGAAAGTTGGTAGTAATGAAACAATTTAAGGCCAAGGTGTGACAACGTGAGCTTGGACGTATTAAAGAGTGAGTTATGAGCGTATGTTACTATGTTATGTTAGTACACTTGGGCCGTTGGGCGACTTCTTAACGAAAAACCCGATCAAATGAGTTAGAAGATTGGCCCAATGGGCTTATTTTTTCTAAATCACTTATAAAGAATTGTAATTTTCATTCTAAAATCAAAATTTCTGATAATCAGATTTCTTGAACGGGTCCAATGGGTTGTTCACAGCAACATTTCGTCTCCTAGAGATCGGGGTTTCGTTTTTACTAGGTTAGGTTTCGCTATTCAAAAGGGGGTAGCGGCGCAGCTTGTTACCCGCTTACCGGCTATCTTGGTGTAATTTGTTTGACCTTATATATAAATATTATTGCCCATTTAAAAAAAATATATATATATTACCAAAAACAAAAAGATAACAATAAAATTGGCTTTTTCATTCTAACTTGTTTAAACTCATTTGATACATTTAGACAAACTAGCGGGATGCCCTCACGCTTCGCGGCGGATTTTCAGACAGTATCGGTATGGTTCGTTATGGTACTAGTAAGGTAACGACACTCGATGTAACTTACAATGCCATGGAATACTTTATTGCGAATACAATTTTGTGTTCAACGAAATTTATACCGTCACGTCGAGAAAACGATAAAAACGAATAAACCATCGGTACCAATGTTTTTTGGTTGGTATATGTTCGGTTTGCAACGATAAAATATAAATTTACTATATTGGACCATTTGTTTATGAAACTGGATCTCTTGGTTGTGATATGATGTTTGATTGGTTCCTCATGAAAATCGGATCAACTACTTAGCATTTCTATTTTCTCACTTAATTTTATGAATGATTCATACATACCAGTGTTTGAAACGAAATTAAAATTACTATTTTTTTCTCATTTTCATCCATGAAGTGCATTATTTCTCTTCACAAAGCTTCATCGCAATGGCATCACACTAAAACTTCGAGGCTACTAACTCGCCGGTTCGCCACCACACCGCCACCCGAAAAGACTCAATTTGGCAACTTAAGCGACTCGGATCGCATATTCACAAACCTATACGGTGTACACGACCCGTATCTCAAAGGCGCCCGAAGGCGAGGTGATTGGCATAGAACTAAAGACCTTGTTCTCAAAGGCACGGATTGGATCGTGGAAGAGATCAAGAAGTCGGGTTTACGTGGTCGTGGTGGGGCCGGGTTTCCGTCCGGGCTTAAATGGTCGTTTATGCCGAAAGTGTCTGACGGTCGACCCGCGTATCTTGTTGTCAATGCGGATGAAAGCGAGCCCGGAACGTGTAAAGATCGCGAAATTATGCGACATGACCCGCATAAGCTGTTGGAGGGTTGCTTAATTGCGGGTGTCGGGATGAGGGCGAGTGCCGCGTATATTTACATTCGGGGTGAGTACGTTAACGAACGAATTAGCCTCGACAAAGCGAGAGTCGAAGCTTACAAGGCCGGGTTGTTGGGGAAAAACGCTTGTGGTTCGGGGTATGATTTTGATGTTCATATACATTACGGTGCGGGAGCGTATATTTGCGGTGAGGAAACCGCGCTTATTGAAAGTCTTGAAGGGAAACAAGGAAAACCGCGGTTGAAACCGCCTTTTCCGGCAAATACGGGTCTTTACGGGTGTCCGACGACGGTTACAAATGTAGAAACGGTTGCGGTTGCTCCTACCATTCTACGACGTGGACCCGAATGGTTCGCGGGGTTTGGGAGGAAAAACAATTCGGGGACGAAGTTGTTTTGTGTGTCGGGTCATGTTAACAAGCCGTGTACGGTTGAAGAGGAGATGAGTATACCGTTAAAGGAGTTGATAGAGCGGCATTGCGGTGGTGTCCGGGGTGGGTGGGATAATTTACTAGCGATTATCCCCGGTGGTTCGTCAGTGCCTTTAATTCCGAAGAGCGTGTGTGATGATGTATTGATGGATTTCGATGCGTTGAAAGACGTGCAAACCGGGTTGGGAACCGCGGCGGTTATGGTCATGGATAAGTCAACGGATATTGTTGACGCGATTGCCAGATTATCGTATTTTTACAAACACGAGAGTTGTGGTCAGTGTACACCGTGTCGGGAGGGTACGACATGGTTGTGGATGGTCATGGAGAGATTGAAAGTCGGGAACGCAAAGTTGGAAGAAATCGATATGCTACAAGAGATAACGAAACAGATCGAAGGGCACACGATTTGCGCGTTGGGTGACGCCGCGGCTTGGCCGGTTCAGGGTCTAATTCGGTACTTTAGGCCCGAGCTCGAGAGGCGGATCAAGGACCGTGTTCATAGAGAGCTAGCACAAGTTGATAACTGAATCCGGTTTAATTTTCGTTACATTACAACACATGTTATAACATCGAAAATTCTAACGTTTATTCGTGTGACAATCAAATAAGTGATAAATAAAGATTTAATAGCAGGTCCGGCCCACTAAGAACTTTAGGCCCTAAACGGCCCTAACTTTATAAGTGGCCCAATGTTGTCTTATCTGTTTTTTATTTTTATTTTTTTGTTGGCCCAATTTTTTTATTATTATTTTTTGAATGACTAACTGCTTTCCACGTGTAAACCCATCATTTTGGAGCTATGTACAAAGGCCGACTACTCGACCACCATAAATTCATTTTAATTATATAATTGACAAACTAGTTGATTGGTGTGGATTTAGAGCTGAAAAGTGTCGTATTCGTATTCTGTTAAAGGGGACGAACACGACACAAAATATTCTGCACAATTAGCGAGTCTCAACACATACGTTGAACTAAACGTGTCGTGTTTTTAAACACTAGCAATACATGTTTAATAAGTGTATTACATGACATGACATTTAGTCATTTATACGAATAAACATTATCGACTCATGAAAGACAGCATGTTTAACACGATTGAATATTGGCAGTTAAAAAACACGAATGACACGACATGTTTAACACAATTACTAAACACTTAAAAAGCAACAAGACATAAGTAACATAACAATATCGAGTTACCAAAAATTACAATTTATATGATAAAACACGTCATAAACATGTTGGTCTGTTAACCCAACCAATTAGAATGATTTCATCCAAAGTTAATGGTTTATAGAAAATTCCTAAATTATAACGTATTATCCAAAATTGAAAGTGACCAAACCAAACCCTACACTCAATTCCAACTTTAGTTTGTCTATCATATACGTATCTATCTATTCGACTACCCATATGTCATTTATTTCCTTACGGTTTTTTTTTTTTTTTTTTGTAAAATATAGTGACTACCCAGATGTCATTTATTTCCTCAGTTTTTTTTTTTTTTTTTGTAATATAATAATATACAATAAGATAGATTCCATCTTAATTCAACGTATACAATAATATCTATATTTTTTTTCCTAACGACAATAATATCTATGCAACTATAAAATTATCAATCTAAGCGTTTTGGTTCAATACTATAAATTATCTCATATCAACTTAAATAAACAGCAATATTCTCTTAGTTAAATGAATTAAATTAAATAACTATTTATATTGTATTTCACTCTATATTCTTTATATAATTCTTATTTCATAACAATAAGCAATTAACAGTTACCATGTGGATTAATTTTAATTATTTTGTATTCATATAGCACGGTGTGATGAATTTTGTTTCTATAAACGATAATTACTAATTAGCTGGAAATAAATAAAATACACAACTGCTAACTTTACTTCTTTTTTTTTTAATAAAAAAAAGGTAATTCATTTGATATACGTTTTATCTTTTAAAATTTAGTAAATTTAAACAAGCTAGTAGTGATATATTTAAGACATCAATGATGCTTGCAAGCGTTAACAGCCAAGCATAATCTCGCATGTTATTGAATCAACGCAAATAATTGAGGCTCAAATTAAACATTAGATTTGCATTATTTGTCTTCATAACCCCACCCAAACACCTCACCAACCAACCCAAACCAAACCCACATGTGCTCTTGGTTCAAATGCATGAACAAACTTTTGTATTTATACATTTTCTATACATTTTCGGTGAGAGTAACACTTAGTGTCTAGTTTAAAAAGTTGCATGTTTTAGATCTATGTTTTTTCTGCTCAAGTTACAATAGGGCCGGCTCTGGGCCCGGCAAACCCGTGCCGACGCCCGAGACCCAAAATTTCAAAGGGCCCGAAAAGTCTTTATAAGCTTGTATATATTTAGTATATTTATCCGTTTATTATGCAAAAAAAAAATATTGGTGGAGTATTGGCAAAAACCATCTCAAAATAATGTAAAGGTCTCAAGGTCGAGTTTTTGCTCCATCACTAAGTTTTTATTTTTGTAATTCATTTACCCTTAACCATAATTTTGGGCCCAATTCTTTTCGTCGCCTGAGGCCTAAATTTTTTCAAGAGTTTTCTGAGACGGCTCTGAGCTACAATAACAAATCTCTAAAAAATGTTGAGGGCATTGATAACAGCCGATGAATGAGACTAAATTTTTTATACGAAATAACAAATCAAGAAAGTATATAGGATGGTAGTCAGTGACGGACTCAAAATTTATTTTCTAAAAGGCAATTGAAGGGATTAATCGAACTCTTGGCACAAGTTCAACATATTCGTTAACATATTATTTGACACAAGTTTAACTTTAACATATCAGTTAACGAAGTTTTAGTTACACTATAAACATCTAACAAATTGAAATTCAATCTTAAACAATGCTAACCTTTTTAATGATACACCCTATAAAGGCTATTTGTGTAGCTAACTCTTAGTTTTATTTTATTTCTATAATGTCAAACAAATCATATCCTTTTGATGCTATAGCTTTGGCTTTTGGTTACTAACTAAAATATCATATAATGATGGATTAAGAATAGCGGTGGCTACTTTTGTAGTTTAAGATTCAGATTATCAAAATAAATAAATAAGAACCAAAAACCAAATCGAATTTGTTTTTAGCTTTACATATTATTTTGGATAAAAAAAAAATAGGCCGATTCTAATAAAGGAGAAAAATAATTTAGAGATTGGATAAAAAAAAACATAGGCCGATTCTAATAAAGGAGAAAAATCATTTAGAGATTTAAGAATATATTGGGATAATTGATTAAGTCAAATCAATAATTAAGATGAGTCAATGATAATGGTATAATAAAATAAAAATTAGTTATCACTAATAAAGAGATAAAGAGTAAACACATTATTTGACTTTCTATGTGCTTTTATAATTTTCTTAAATTTCTTATATATATCTTGTATTTTTCTTTGAGTTTTGAAGAAACACGTAACTAATTGGGTTTATGTTTCAAGCATGAGGGTTAATCTTTTTAATCATTCCTGAGCTCGAGTGTGATCCTTCCTGCAAAACAGTAACACCCGTTAAGCTCGTTAAGAGGTGAATATGGGGGTTTCCCTCTTAACCACTCTCCGGCGTGAGAATAAGTAACTGCTTTTGGGAAAATAAGTGTGTGTTAAGAGGGAGATTATAGAGAGCAGAATGTTTAGCCTGTGTATGAAGGTCCCTATTTATAGTCGGAGTGGTGTAGGAGGAGATGAGCTGATGGTCCTTGGGCCGAAATGCGACAATAAGGAATATCTTCTTTGTCTCTCTAATGTCGACCGTTAGTGACTTCTAGAAGATCTTCGGTGCTAGCGCACCTTGATTGGAGCCACGTGTCCGGGTTGTCGACCCTATCGTCCTTCTGACATCAGCAGGTGAGTGGAGATCGTGGGGCAGTTGTCGCTGCTTCCTGATTGGTGCCACGTAGGCGTCCTTGTGTACCTTTTGTCTCCTGCACGATTGTTAATCGTGGAGCACGATAGGGTACAGCCTGCTGGACGCTGATTGGCTCATTCTTCTGCCACTTGCACCTTTGATGCTTCCTGAAATGGCTCTGCGCAGCTTCCCACGCGCGACGTTTGGTGTGTGTCCAAGTAGTCGGCGCATGGTTCAGGGGTTGAGAGCTCTTATTCAGGATGTCAAGTGTGAAATCTGATGTTATATCTTGTTTGGACCTCGCGCGCGGCTTAGGTATTGACTAACTATTTGGCGCTGGGTCTGCAGAATGATCAGAATAATGAATAAGGAGTATGGTTCAGCGCGCGACCTGATTGGTCTGCGCGGCTTTTTGGGACCATACCCCTTCAAGTTTCTATGTGCTTTTATAATTTTCTTAAATTTCTTATATATATCTTGTGTTTTTCTTAGAAAAATAACTTTTATAGATTAGAGATCATATACAAGAGAGAATTTATGTACAAAGTGTAGGAGACAAGCTTAACCATTAATCTCCCAAGATCAATGGCTCAAAACTAGAGAGTGTCATTTTCTTAAATATAAGGTTAAGACAATTGAACAAACAAACAAATAGATAAAGGGTATTCTGGTCCTTGCACACTTGAACTCCCCCTGATTTTCAAATGGGTGTAACTTTTTCATACGTTAATATTTTTTAAAAACAATTACACTGTATTAACGAGCATTTCATTTTCTTTAATTCGAGCAACCTATTGCTATAGTTTTCTTAAAAAAATTACATGATTTTAAATACTCATTACGTGATTACGTCATTTTAAATACCCAACACATGACTACATGATTTCGAATACCGATTACGTGATTTCATTATAGAATATGAAACTACACTAAGTGATTACGTAACAATCCTTGACTATGTATTATTAAGTGACTGTGATTTTGAGGGTGGGAGTTGGCTACAAAGTCTATTTTTCCTACAAAGTGTATAAAGTCATAAAACACTATAATGTCAACCATAAAACACACTCAAACCCCACAAATAACAAAGTGAAGATTACTAAAACGTCATATTTGTGGGTTTTATGTTATATTTTGGATGATAAGGCTTTAATTATCGAATGACTAACATTAGTGTGTTTTATGTTGATTATCATGTTGTGTTTTACATTCATAGTTCAGCGATGGTGTGTTTGAAGTTTTTATGGATTGTTAGGGTTTAGATATTGTGTTTGAGTGATCTTCACTCTGTTATTTGTGGGCTTTGAGTGTGTTTTATGGCTGTAATTGTGATGTTTTATGACTTTGTACACTTTGTAGGAAAAATGGACTTTGTAGCTGAACCCCACCCGTGATTTTGAATACCTATTTCGTGATTACGTGATTGCATTATAATATTTTATGTGAAACACACTGAGTGATTACATTATAAGCATAATTGTAATAACATTAGTTATAACAAATCATATTGAATGTGAAATCAAAATCAAGTAATGAATTTATATTGAAAGTGTAATCACATAATGGTTTATGTTAAATGTGTAATCACGTAATAGGTATTCAAAATCACGTAGTAATGTGCTGGGTATTCAAAATCACGTAATGACTGATGAGTATTCAAAATCCTGTAATTTTTTTTAAGAAAACTATAGCAATAAGCTGCTTAAAGAGAATGAAATGCTTGTTAATACGGTGTTTTTTTTTAAATATTAACATAGGAAAAAGTTATAGCTGTTTGAAAATAAAGGGGAAAGTTGTTCTCTAAATGACTAAATTACCCTTACTCCCAATTACACTTATCATCCTTTAATTATACTTCACTAGGTTAGAACCCCGTGTAATACACGGGTTGAATAAATGAAATTTTATATATCAAATAATAAAAAAAATTATTTTTGAAACCTTGTTTATTACAACGGGTTGAATAAATGTAATTTTACATACCAAATAATAAAAGTTTATATCTTAAAAAAAACTCATTTATTACATGTGTTGAATAAATGTAATTTTATTATTAAATAATAAAAAGTTATATTTTTAAGAACTCTGTGTATTGTACGGGTTGAGTAAATTTTATTTTATAAATTAATAATGAAAAAAGCTACATTTTTAAGAACCTCATGTATTGTATGGGTTGAGCACATGTAATTTTATATACCAATTAATAAAAAGTTATATCTTATTATATCTTTATAAACCCTGTGTATTATAAAACTTTTGGACTAAACTGACAAAATGACCCAAACCACAGGGACTAAAATGACATTTAACTCTTTACATTATATTAATTTATATTTAGTGTACGTCTTTTGTTAATGGCAAGATAAATAATTTCAAAAGATTATATTATCTCCTATACGAATTGTTTAAATTTCATTTTATAATTATCTTTTAATTAATATTAATTATTTATAGTTAAGTAGGAGATAAAGATGAGAAAACTAAAAAATAGATGGCTCTAATGAATGACATGTGTCCCAAAATTGGTTTCTTTTATTATATAGTATAGATATAGATATGAAATTTATGTGTTGTACGTGATCCAACCTCAACTTTTATAAACAGTATTATTATCTTTTATAAACTAATTGTATATTGTAAATTCAAGTATTTTATTCTTTTCGATTTGAGTGGTATTACCATATATTTCTTGTGAGTTCTTTTTTCTTAAATTGATATACTAATTATTTTATTATAAAATCAGGTATTTTATTCTTTTCTATTTCAGTGGTATTACCATATATTTCTTAAGAGTTCTTTTTTTTTTCTTAAATTTATTTCTTAAAAGTTGTTCTTTTCTTAAATTGACATATTGGTGTATTTCTTAAGAGTTCGTTTTCTCTTAAATTGATATACTGGTGCGTCAAAAAACCGGTGTATTTAAAGGTACTCTTGACCCATTTGCATGGTTTGTCCAAATTCAAAACCCATTACATGGTGCATCAGAATAGCCCAGTGGTGTTGGTGAGTTTAGATAGAGTTTAGGATAGGAGAGGTCAGGGGTTCAATCCCCATGGTGTGCAACGTTAGCCATTCAAAAAAAATCAATTTTACACGTTTAAGATGCACAAAAGCTAATAATTAAACGGACAAAAGTATCCTTTGCCATAGATTAATTAATCAAAAAAGGGTTGCAACGCAACTTGTTCTCAGTTTACCTGTTATTTGCTATTTTGACATTTTCATGAGAATTATTGAAAGCTAAGTTATTCCAAAAGTAATTAGTCAATAATTTGACATTTTCATGAGAGTTATTGAAAGCTAAGTTAATCCAAAAATAAGTAGTCAATAAAATTGTAATCGTGACGTGATCTACCTCGTACATTGTATGTGTTCAGCAAAGTTGGATCACTGATCATCGTGCCACCAGCGGAATCACCCAATCATATCCATATCCATTAGACATAATGCCTATACACCAATTCAGGAGGAAACCTAATAAATATGAAAAAACCCGCTCTTGTGGGAATCGAACCCAAGACCTATTGATCCAAAAGATTTATCTTACCCTAAAGATGCCACTAGGCTATAAAGCAATTTTTTTTTTTTGTTGGTTTTAGGTTATTAAAATCTTCAATGTAAATGTTTTTTTTTTTTTTTTCAAATGATTGTATAATTGCTACAAAAGTTAGCCAAATGGGTAATATGATATTCGATTATGTAAAGTTTAATATGATATTATAATTTTACATGATGTGGGTAATCCTCATCATAAACCTAAGAACGAAAGTAAAGGAGCAAAAAGCTTGACGCCACTTCAAGATTCAATGCGTAAACAATGTATATATGATGCTTAATGCTTAAGGAAATAACAAAGCTAACTAGCTAAGTTAATCCAAAACAATGTATATGGCATGCCAAATGTTTCTTCTTAAAAGAATATGTACGTATAGGTGATTCATCCTACTATGATGGTAAGTTTTAAAAACCTTAAAAAACAGTACACACATTATCGTAACTTTCTATATGCTAAGACTCGAAACTAAAAAATGAAAGACATTATTAATGTATGAAAGACATTATTATTAACTTTCTATTTGCGTTTGATACCTTTGGTGGTCTCGCTCCTGACGTTGTGCGACTCTTGAATCGGGTTCAAAAAGTCGTTAACAGTAATTTTTCGTCGCTAAAGGTTTCAAACTTTGTATTTAGTAGAATTGGTTTTCCTATTCAAAAGGGGGTGGCGGCGCAACTTGTTGCCCGACTACCTGCCATTGCTTTGTAATTGCCCTTTTTTCGTGTGGAATGATATAACAAGTGAAATTCATGTGAAAAAAAAATGTATGTATATAACAAACTTTCCTAGTGACGTATTCACCTCTCCAACATGCTTGATAATCACATACGTCTATCTCCATAGATACAACGATAAATTAATCTAGCAACACAACCAAATTATCTAAGCGAACCAAACATTCATAATGCATTCACTCTATTATGGAAGCTTAGCGCCATACTAGAGCCATCAAATGCGATAACAAAGTCGCTATTGATAGACAAGGATGGATGGAAAATCAAAAGTTAGGTTTAATGAGTTCCATTGGGTATGTTGAAAGGTCACATCATGTTACAACTTTTTCCATCACTTGAGCATCGAATGTCATTCAAAATCCCATAACTTTTAACGATACATCACATGAATGAAATTGATAAGTGAAGCAAGGATCAATGAGTGGGTGTCCTAATACGTTTTTCTAATTCTCATTAGCATATGATATATATGCATTATATCTTAAACATTCCCTTGTGAAACATAAGTAAAATGATTGTACATATCGCAAATCAAAGATTCTAAATGTTGTATCATTTAGTTAATGAGGAATGTTTGAGTTAACACGGTTTGTTATTCAGGTTGACATGTTCAACTTTTTAATTAAACAGTTCGATCCGCTAACCCGTTTTTGACATGTCTAATCCATTTTGTAACCAAATCGATTAACACGTTTACATTGATTACTACCGTCAACCCGTTTGACATGTTTACATAAATTGGTTATACGGATCGTGAATGAGTTACACAAATTTAAGTGTGGACAAACTATTGATGTTTTCTACATAAATAAAAACTAGTATTAACACACACCCCCCACCCCCCTCCTCCACTCCCGACCACCCTCCGCCATCGACCAACGCTACCCAACGTCGCCGCCACCCATCACTGTCGTAGACCACCGGCGCCAATGTCGATCATCGTACCGCCACCTCCCATCGGTTCCACCGGCCACCATAAACTAAGGCAACCATCTGCCCCCACCATTGACCGCTGCCACCGGCCACCACTACTGCTACACATCACCAGTTTTATTCCTTCGTCTTTTCTTGTCTAGTAAATAACACAAGGTAATAATTCATTTCATTCTCATATGGTAACTAAACAAGACCATGGAATGGTAATAATCCATTTAATTTTTTGTCCATTCCATTATCTCGTCCATTCCATTACCACGTACCAAACAGAACCTTAGGTTTTATCATATCACTTGATAGAGGCTTTTGTCTCTTAGAGTTCCCACAAAGCTGGGTTGAGAGCAAGCCAACTAAAGCCTTTTCTTTAGGCCCCACTCCTCTAAGGACCTCAATTTGAAAATAAAGTTATATATTATTTTTGTTGTTGGTTTACGAAGGGGTAAAACGATAAGTTTTTTTGTAACGCTTCGCATTTTCTGTACTTTCCTTTTTTAGAAAGTGTATTCGTATTTCTATTGTTGGAAACTTGTAATCATATCGTATTTGTATTTCTTTCTCAATCTTGTAATCCGAAACTTTGATTATAATGGAATTCTATTTTTATATACTTGTACACATGCTAAATACTTGTATCATACGCAAAAACCTTGAATGCATATTATACGCGAAACCAATACTTGCAATACTTGGATTTACAATTTATACTTACATTACACTCATACAAAGCATTGTTACATCTTAGCATACTACATCAAATTTAAAGATTCATAAATCAAGTTCACGATTCAAGATTTAAAGATTCAAAACGCTCAAATCAAGTTCAAGATTCATGGCGTAAAGAAATTGAACACGGTTACTAAATAAGGAAATATCATATTAATAAAAACACGAGTTATGTTAAAATGCCCGGATAGTCCTTGCGGTTTGGGCTTTTTTGACCTTTAGTGTAACACCCCGTGTTTTCACAAGTGAAAGTCAAAGTCAAGGTCAAAGTCAACGACCGATTTCGCGCGACTTGACTCGTAGAAATGTTTTTATTTTATTTATATTATGTGGAGTAAGTGTCGTTCATTACAATAATCGAATCATGCTGACCGTATCTCAATCGACCTACGACTGTGAATGATAGGAAGTAACAATGCGATAAAGTTAATCAAGCTATGCTAATCGAATCGACATCGAACCGTAACTCGAACTGTGTATTTTACTTGTTGTTTATACGTGCGTGTGTGTGCCTTACGTGTTACCTGTGCATGTTTATTTATGTTTTGTGGTGGTAATCAAGCGAACTCAATCGAACTCGAAGTCTAACTCGAATGTAAACGAACCCGAACCCGAATTATACGAAGTAGTTGGGACTGAAAGTAATTTGACTAGGAAACCCTATCGAATCGCTCGAAAACCGAAGCCGAAGCGTCGTCGCACCGAACGCACCAAATCAGGCGACATCCGAACGGATGGTCAATCCGCACGGATGGTCAATCCTCACGGATTGCCAATCCGCACGGATGACCAATCCGGACGGATAGCCTATCCGGGTTACGTGCCATCCGCACGGCTCACCCTTTCCCCTTTTAGCATCCTATAAATACACGGGTCACTCTCCAACTTTTCCACTTTTGGCAAGTGACGTCCGGACCGCACGCCTTCTTCACCTTTTTCTCAGATTTCTCTCGATCCAGGTAAGATCTTGCACTAATTCTTGTACATTCTTGATCACTACACAATTCTACACCTTTCCATCTTTCAAATCTCAACTTTTAACCATGAAATCACGAGGATTCGAGGTATTCTCGGGTGACATCATCATGAAGTTCTTATGAACTTCAAGCTTGACCTCATTCCACCAAGAATAACTCAGATCTGAACGATTTCCATAAGATTTCACAACAACTTCACCTAAATCTAAACTTTTCTAAGGATAAAAGAGTTGAAAGAAATAAACCTAAGTTCTCTCCTTCTTTTACCCTTAAAATCGGTATGAATCTGATCGGTTCTAGTGTTCTACTCGTTAATGGTGATGCACTAGTCCTAGATCTGGATTCTACCCCCCAGACACCTGATTTCGGGGTCAACCGGAACGACCGTTCTGAGTCGCCGACAGGCCAAGTTAGGGTGGTTCCTGACCGGTCTAGTCGTGCGGATGAGAATGCAACTCCAAAGTGGTGGCCACGTAATCAGAACGTCTCGATAAACGACAACAGGAACCAAGAGTAGACGAACGGAACAATCAGACCAGTTGTCCGTACGGACAAGCTGTCCGCACTGACTAGCTGTCCGCACGGACAGGCTATACGGGCGGGTTGTCACCCGGACGAGCTACCCATGGGACCCACTTTCCAAACAAGGTTTGAGTATCGACGAATGAGCAATCCGGACGGACGACCTCTGAATGGATTACTATTCGGATCATGAGATACTAAGACCTTGACTACATTAAAACCAAGTTCATCCGCACGGACCATTTGTCCGCACGGACAGACTATCCGGACGGATTGTCTTGTCCGCACGAACAGCTACCCGCACGGATTACTAGTTTCCGTACGGACTGCCATCCGGGCGGATTATTGTCCGCGCGACCGGCTTGAAAGGTAGAGACACTTAAAGGTTTTCTAAATGCTACAACGAAAACTCCAAAGCACAAGCCATCATACACAAACACATCTCACACTTAGGAAGAAACAATCCACTTGAACGTTTATCCGCACGAGCAACTTGTCCGTACGGATAAGCAATCCGCACGGGCGACTAGTCCGTACGGATTACCGTCCGCACGGACAGCTCACGCGCACGGATAGCTTATCCGGATGGGTCACCATCCGCACGGATTACCATCCGTACGGATAGTTCACCCGCACGGATGACTTCCTCTCACGGATAGTTAATCCGCACGATCAGCCATCCTAACCACTCTCACTTTGTACTGATTGCGTGCCACTTACCTTTACGCTATCGAATCTATTCAGGCTACTGTACTCGCTGAAAAGCGCTCCCTTCAATCCATAATCGCTGTGAGTATACTCGAACCCTTTTTGCTTTAGCACTTTTGGGTGTTACATACGTTACGAATATTCAAGCTACAAATTATCACACTACTCAAGCTATTTTTAACGCTAAACCATTAATGCATGTTATACGTGGCTTATGAATGCTTGTTTGTTATGTTTACACATGGAATGCTGTCTACCTGCCTTAGCAACGATAGTACTATAGTTTGGACTCAGCACCCGTTCACACGGGGGTTGTTAAGGATCTTTTACTTGCATGGATTATGGTGGTAATCATGTATTGCGAACTGCCTCGGGCAGTCAACCCGCAGTCATTGGTATCGATGGATCTATGTCGATAACTAACGTGCTTCATTTCACTATGTGTACGTGCTGGTTATGCGTAAACGAATTCGAACTCTATTATGCTATTATCAAACTTGTATGCTCACCTTTACATTATATGTATTGACTTTATTTTAACGTATGTGACAGGTGCCTAGGTTGTTTATATGCTTCTCGGGCTGTGATGAAATTGAAGCTAGGAACTGGAGTCCTAGAAACCAACGAATAAATTGTTATGTTTAAATCTGAGTTGTCGGAACAGAATATTTGTTTAGTTTTTGTCTGTAATAACTTGTTTGCTATTTGAGACATGGTATGGGACATGTTAACTTAAATTGAATGGTAATGATAGTTGTTATGGAAACTTCTGGACAATCTGTTTCGCTCAGTGCCGCGCCCCGATGATTCCGCCATCGGTTGGGGTGTGACAGATTGTTATCAGAGCCATAACTATAGGGAATTAGGCAAGACTCGACCTAGTCCGGGTCGAAGTCTTAGAGACCTAGTCTATAGTCAGGAACCAACAGACCGACTCGAGTACATCCCTGCTGGATAATGTACAAGCTCATTCCTCGCTATTTGTATGCACCTACACTATCACTGCACTCGAATTTTCAATTTATGAACAGGTAATGAGGTCGAGAATAGGTGTGAAAACCGCAAACTCTCGACTAAAGTTGCCTAATCAGTTTGCGTTTTGACTACAAACGAGGAGAAATCATACCAAATTAGGAGTGAAATCCATATTTTGAAGAATAATCTCCTCACATTTTATTAAGAACAAGGGCGAAGTTGTAAGATAGGGGTGAAACCCTAACCTTGACGACTTGTCCTGCTTTATACAAAACTCCCACCAAAGTTTCGATGGACTCCAACGGCCTAAAGACACAATATAACCAATGGGAATTGCGCCAATGCCCAGGAATCGAGGCAAAGGCTGTCACACCCTGGCTTTGCGGAAGCGTGGTTAATTTTGGTGTGACTTCTTAATACCATAGCTTAACCATAACAAGCTATATGAATTAAAAACCATGCAAGTCATCCATTGAGTTTTGAAAATCAAACACATTACCATTGTTTTAACATACAACCATAACCTTGTTCAGCAGACATTACAACTTATAACATAACATAAACGTGGTTTAAGGACTGTGTCTTGTCCAGGAAAGAGACACATCCCCTAAACCCTGATGACTTCATGACAAGTGCAGCGGAAAACGTTCCATACCGTGCCAGATCCGTTTAATTTCCTGAAATACATGTGAGTTGAAAAATCAACAATAATGTTGAGCGAGTTCATGTGTAAGTGAGTATGTAAAACACTTGTGAGTATAAAAATAGTTGTGGTATGTAGCAGTGTAAGAGGACTTGTGATCACCAATGGTTTGCAAGGCCACTGACATATGTGAAGTGCAAATAGGGAGACTCAAACCTAGCAGATTTCGCCACGGCAAAGTATGTGGACAAAGTCACCCCACGGTCCGTTTCTAGTTTGGCCGGGGGCTGGGCTCGCTACACCCAGATAGATCTACCGCTCCTGTCCCTCGGTCCCTCCATGAGGACTAATGGCCCCATGTTGTTCCTATCCAGTCACATGATCGTATAACACCTCCTTACGTTAAACATACCGTTGTAAAGTACTCGTAAATCATAGTAACATGTATTTCACCCCCGCGGTTAAGTAAACTGAAAACAGTTAGAGAAAAGGGGGACATGAACTCACAGTGAATGCGCGTCTCTACCAAGTGTCTCCAATACAGTAAGCTGTGCAACGACCTACAAGTGCTAATTCTATTAGACGGACGGCCGTGCCTTAGCTTTACAGTTTATGTCTTTGGGAAATAGTTAGACAACTATTTCGTGTTCATGTTCCGTATACACTTGGTAGTTATTCTTCTTCCCAAGGATGGGGGATACAATACATGTGCGTAAGTTACGTTTTATCAATCTTGTGGTAATGTAATTACCGGTGTAACTTATATGTTTGTGGAAGCGTTCGTAAAGTTTTGGAATCATTAACGCTTGTAAATATTATTTTCACCCTAAAATAATATTTATGTATTTCACAAAATAATCATAAACAGTGTTGTGACAAATATATTTATCACGTTTAATCTTTGTGAAAACCCCACCTCCGAATATTTAGTAAATAAAGTCATGGCGAAATTTATGTTTCGAAAGCGTGACGAAAAAAATGATTCTAACACTTGTAATGTAAATAAGTTTAAGTGTTAGGTTTTTAAGAAAATTTCGCCAGAGTTTCCTCTGTAACTGGAGGTGGCCACGCTTGTAAGCGTATCATTTTCTTTTAATAATCAAATCAACAATTGTTCCCAACAATTTCCAACAACCTTTCAGCATTTTAACTAGTCAAATATGGACATATTCGTCAAAATACACAAACTTGTGGTTTGTCTAAAAATAAGTAGTAAATCTCTTTACTTTTGGTGGATCTTGTGTGTAAATAATCCGTTTTGGTGAAAACCCCGTTTTTAGAGAAATCCGTCTTTACAACTTCTAGTCATTTTTCCCAAAAATAGTTATTTTGTCGAAATCTTTTCATTTCACAAGTGTTTACACACTTGTGGTTCGTAAAATCATGTTTAGTAGCACAAGATCTATTCTTTAAAATACATGGTTTCTTAAATGTGTGGTTCTTCAAAAATACCACTTGCAGATACGTAGATCCGCTAGTTTTAAACACCATTGTACCGGTTAAATCACTTTTACACAAGTAAAATATTTTTACACAAGTTTATGCTTTAAGTGTGGTAGAGTTTCACCTTTTAATCCTTGTGGTAACCAAAAACGAGCTTATGTGAAGATACATGATCTTACAAAGTCGGGTTAAACGGAGATCCGAGCTACCACATCATAGATCGGGTCTAGATAAACACAAATTCCCAATACTACATCTTTTACACAACACATGTGTTATTAACCACCACTTTTATAGTTTTTACTAGACTTTTATGCATCAAAACGTATGTTTACGATGTTTAGCCGACAAAATTCCTTTTAACCACTTTAGATAAGTTCAAAAACAAGTTTTAAGTGTTATACCTCTAGCTCAAGGCTAGGGAAGATTCTTGGCGAAAATGGCGTGGATAAAAGCAAAAGAAAGAGGTCCTTCGCGTTCCGTTTGCTCCAAACCTCCTAATATGCAACCCTTGATGCTTGTATCACCTCGAAATGGCAAGATCGGAACTCGAAAGTGGGTGGGTGAATGAGGGGTGTTTGGCCGAGAGTATAAGGGAGAGGGAGAGAGAGTTGTGGTTGGTGTTGTGAATTAAGAATAATCACATGTGTAAGTGAGGTTACTTATAGACAATTCATGTGGGTATTAACCAAAGGAAATTACGTCTAGTTGATATTAAGCATGCTAGATTAAACAAATCAATGAGGTACAAGTGTGTCCCCTAGGGGACGGTTTCGGTTCAAAAGGGGGGGGGGGGGTCCTTGGTTCGAAATCAACTAGATAGTTAGGACATAGTTATGTTAAACCAAGTTAAGTTAAGTAATTAACCCCGTTACTAATATATAGCGTGTTATGACGGGTGTTAGGGTAATCAGAGACCCTAACTGGCTCAGAAAAATATAAATAGTGAAAATATTAATATTTTCGTGTTCCGGGTAAAGTCCGGGTGTCCGGTTGGATAGTAATTCGTTAAAGCGTTACAAAAGCTTTAAAGTGTCGTTATTGTACTTTTAGTGACACCATTTGTTTTCCCGACACTTTAGAAAGTGTCTAGTGATATTTTTCCCATATTTTGGCACTTTACTAGTCAGCTAGAAGCTGGTTAAATTATTAAAGTGCTGTGTTTTGTACTTAACGTACGTTTTAGGCACATCCGAATCAGTGTATCTTATTCCTAGAGACGCGGTTCTACAATACTTGTATCCCTACACTCACTGCTAGTGTAGTAACTTTCTCAGGCTCTTACAGGCCTTAGAGGCAGTGTCTGCCTGATGCTGGTTATATCAGCATGTTCGCCGTGTATCCGTTTATCGTGCTACTGTGCGTTTAGTGCATCAAGTTTGTCACGAAGGTGCTAATAGCAGAATATAGTGTGACGGCAAGTAAAGTATGATGCAAGTAAGTTCATGTATCAGTATTCAAGTAGCAGTTCATCAGCTAGTTCAAACAAGCACAGTAATCAAGTAGTAATTAATCATTAATTAAGTTGTACGGATACCTGGTTTAGTGCGGGTTGTCACATTCTCCCCCCGTTAAATAAATTTCGTCCCGAAATTTAAGTTCTGCTTGTAGATGCAGAGTTCTTAGGAAATAAGTGGGGGTATTTCTCTTTCATCCGGTCCTCACGTTCCCAGGTGTATTCAGGACCATGTCTGGCATTCCAACGAACCTTGACGAGCTTGACACTGCTCCGGCGGGTCTTGTTAACTTTCCAATCTGTGACCTCGACAGGTTCTTCAACGAAGTGGAGCGTGTCGTCAATATGAATCTCGTCGATGGGAATGGCAACGTCAACTTGAGTTGGACTTTTCTTTAAATTGGATACATGAAATGTATCGTGAACACCATTCAGTTCAGCAGGTAGGTCCAACTTGTATGCTACAGTTCCAATTCTTTCCAGAATTTTGAAGGGACCAATGTAGCGCGGATTTAACTTCCCACGCTTCCTGAAGCGTGCTACCCCCTCCCAGGGTGAAACTTTCAATAACACCATCTCTCCGTCTTGGAAGTCCACATGCTTCCGGTTTGGATCCGCGTAGGCCTTTTGCCTGTGGCGAACGGCTTCGATGCGTTTAAGTATTTGTGCAATCTTGTCTGTCGTCTCTTGGACGATCTCGGGACCAGCAAGCTGCCTATCACCCGTGTCAGACCAACATAGTGGTGACCGGCACTTGCGTCCGTATAGGGCCTCAAATGGCGCGACACCAATACTGGTGTGGTAGCTGTTGTTGTATGAAAATTCGACCAAAGGTAAGTGTTTATCCCAGCTACCGCCTAAATCCATAACACATGCCCTCAGCATGTCTTCCAAAGTTTGTATCGTTCGCTCGCTCTGGCCGTCAGTTTGCGGATGGAACGCAGTGCTCAGATTTAATTGTGAGCCAAAAGGCTTCTTGGAAGGATTGCCATATCCTTGACACAAACCTTCCGTCTCTATCAGAGATGATCGAGAGAGGCACTCCGTGACGTGCGACGATCTCTCTCATGTAAATTTCCGCAAGTTTGCTCGTGCTATCTTTCTCTTTGATTGGCAGAAAGTGTGCGGATTTTGTCAGGCGGTCAACTATCACCCAAATCATAACATGGCCTCTTGGCGTTCTTGGCAATTTCGTAACAAAATCCATTGAGATTTGTTCCCATTTCCACTTGGGAATCTCAGGTTGTTGCAGCAGCCCCGAGGGCTCCTGGTATTCCGCCTTAACCTTCGCGCAAGCTAAACATTTGCTCACGTAGACGGCAACGTCGCCTTTCATCCTAGGCCACCAATAATAATCCTTGAGATCCTGGTACATCTTATCTGATCCAGGGTGGATAGAGTACCTTGACTTGTGCGCTTCGTCGAAAATAACTTCCCTTAATCCACCAAACAGTGGAACCCAAATCCTTTTCTCAAAACATAATGTTCCTTCCTCGTTTGGTACCAAAAGCTTTTCCATTCCACGGAGATGTTCTTCCTCAAGGTTTCCCTCCTTGAGAGCTTCCTTTTGTGCAGCACGAATGCGCAAGGAAAGATCGGTTCGTATGATCATTTCCAAAGTTCTAACCCTTATGGGTTTGATTCTTTCTTTACGACTTAGGGCATCGGCGACTACATTCGCCTTTCCTGGGTGATACTTTATCTCGCAGTCGTAGTCGTTTAGCAACTCAACCCATCGTCTTTGTCTCATATTCAACTCCTTCTGGTTGAATATATGCTGTAGGCTTTTGTGATCTGTGAAGATTGTGCACTTCGTGCCATACAGGTAGTGTCTCCAGATCTTTAAAGCGAAAACCACTGCGCCAAGCTCTAAATCGTGGGTGGTATAGTTCTTTTCGTGCACTTTCAGTTGGCGTGATGCGTAAGCAATGACCTTTTGGCGTTGCATCAACACACAACCCAGTCCTTGACGCGATGCGTCGCAGTATACCACAAAGTCATCAGTGCCTTCTGGTAGAGCTAAGATTGGCGCGTTACAAAGCTTATCCTTTAATATCTGAAACGCTTCATCCTGTTTGATTCCCCAATCAAACGTCTTGTCCTTCTGCGTGAGGAGCGTCAAAGGTTGAGCGATTTTCGAGAAATCCTCGATGAACCTTCGATAGTAGCCAGCCAACCCCAAGAATTGTCGGATCTCGGTTGGCGTTGTAGGCGTTTCCCAATTTTTTTTTTTTTTTGATTGCCTCGATCTTTGCGGGATCAACATGAATTCCATCCCCATTAACCACATGTCCAAGAAACTGGACTTCGCGTAGCCAAAACTCGCACTTGGAGAATTTGGCGTACAGCTGTTCCTTCCTTAGCAGCTCCAATATGGTTCTAAGATGCTGCTCGTGTTCAGCCTTCGTCTTTGAGTAAATCAGGATGTCGTCGATGAATACAATCACGAACTTGTCTAAGTATGGCTTGCAAACCCTATTCATCAAGTCCATAAAGACTGCAGGTGCGTTTGTCAAACCAAATGGCATAACGAGGAACTCGTAGTGTCCATAGCGAGTTCGGAAGGCTGTTTTCGGGATACTTTCCTCCTGTATCCTTAATTGATGGTATCCAGATCGAAGATCGATCTTAGAGTAAAAGCCTGAACCTTGAAGTTGATCAAACAGATCATCAATTCTTGGCAGTGGATACCTGTTCTTGATTGCCAGCTTGTTCAATTCTCTGTAGTTGATGTTTATTTGAAAATTATCATCCTCCTTTTGATGGGTAACAATGGGATTACCCCAGAAAGAAATTTTTGGCCTGTTATCTTCCTTCTCCATCCGATGTCAACACTTCTCTGTCATTCCTTGCACCCCCGAAAATGTAAGTCGCTATGATGCATCGACTACGGGTGCAGTGCCTATAATTGAATCGTCGTGAAACCCTACTTGCCTCTGAGGTGGCAGTCCAGGCAAGTCTTCTGGGAAGTCTTCTGGATACTCCCTTATGACAGGGATGTCTTCGACTCTTGGCTCAGCAGCCTTTTTATCCGCGATGTGTGCTAGGAAAGCAACACATCCTTTCTGTAAACACTTCCTTGCCTTCAAGCAGTTGATAAATCTTAGCGGTGTGTCACGCTTCTCTCCGTGAACTACAATTGCCTCACCATCATTGGTTGAGATACGAACAACTTTCTCGTGACATACTATCTCCGCCTTGTTGCCTGATAACCAATCCATTCCTACTACCACGTCGAAGCTTCCCAACTGGACTGGTAGTAGATCTAGAGCGAACTCAAGTTCTCCTAATTCGATCACACAGCCTCTGATAACTTCATTGGCGCCTACTAACTTCCCATTAGCTAGCTCGATTGAGTAGGGAATATCTAACTTACTAGCGGTTAAACCAAGTATATTCTTAAATTCTAATGACACGAAGCTATAATTGGCACCAACATCAAACAAAAATAGATGCAAAAGTTTTGGTTGTTAGAGAACGTACCAGAAATCACACCTGGATTCTGGCATGCCTCACAAGCTTCGATGTTGGATTTTCTCTCACGGTCTTGTTTCAACTTCAGGCATTCCCTCTTGAAATGTCCAACTTCCCTACAATGGAAGCATCCCATCATTCGGCCATTTCCTTTCCCATTTCCACCTAGAGCGTTGTTACTGTTTTCTCCTTGTATGGAACTCTTCATCCCACAACCTTCCTTGTTGTGTCCTTTCCTCCCGTACCAAGGCTTCTGACATCCACCATCACGGTGACACTTGCACTCAGCACATCTTGGTTTGGTTTCTAAGTAAATCTTATCATTGGCCTGTTTGTTGTTAGGGCAATCTTTCTTGAAATGCCCTTTGTCCCCGCAGTCAAAGCAACCTCGAATAGATCTTTGTTCATCGTTATTCATTTGGGTATCTTCGGTAAGCTTCCTTTTGTTCTTTCCAGACGACTCTACCTGAGTTTCCTTGTCAGGGTTTGCAAGTTTTTCTAGTCTAATTGCTTCCGTAACGAGTGCCAAACCCATCTTACTTGCAACATTGGTTGTTGGTGGCGTAGATGCTGTCATCAAGCTCAAGACTTGAGGCGCCAGTTCCCAAATGAATTGTTCCAATTTCTTCAGTTCTGGTTTTACCAGGTATGGAACAATTTGTGACAGATCATGAAGTCGTTGCACGTACTCCAACACCTTCGGACCTTCCATCATTAGGCTCCGAAATTCATCTTCCCACTTCTGGGTTTCCGTGTGGGGCAATACTTCTTATGCATCATTCCTTTCAACTCATCCCAAGTTAACGCGTATGCTGTAGTTAGGCCCATTATTCGAACCTGAAGATTCCACCATAATCGAGCTCCATCTTGAAACAACTCAGAAACGTATGGGACCTGTTGTTCTGGCGTACAGCCACTTATTCGAAAGATGGATTCCATACTTTCAATCCATTTTACAAAAGTTATGGCACCCCCAGTGCCGTCGAACGTCGGAGGCTTGTAGTTGAGGAAGTGCCAGTAGGAACAACCGTTATTTTCTGAGGTACCTTTGATTGGTTCGGAGCGTAGGGCCTCGTGCTGCGCTATAGCTGCAGCAATTATCTCTTTAAGTTCTGCCTCAGAGGTGGGCATGCGCACTTCGCGTCTTGGCGGCATCTTCTAAAAGATGTTTCACATAGGTTAGGTCGTAGCAAGTGAAGTGTACGTATGCATACAACAATACCAACACATAACATCTCATGTTATCAACAAATCAATCACATAACCTCTTATGTTATAGGGCATAAACAATTGATTGAACATCGCATGTGATGAGAATACTGCGATTGCCACAATTCGAGACCACAATGTAAAGCTTACAAGTACACCACTATATCATACTATATTAATGACTTAGTAGGGGACGACCCTAGACAAGTCGTGCGATCGCTGGACATGTTCAGGAGTCTCTGGTTCGTCCTTTCTCAAATTTCAGGACTCTACGTCAAGTTTCTGAATTTCTGTCCTAAAACAACATTTCTTCTCAATCGTTTCCTTGAGCTCGTCCCAGCTCAGTGTATAAGCAGTGTCTGTGCCAAGGGTCTGAACCTGAAGGTTCCATTTAGAGAGTGTGCCATCTAGATATATCCCCGAGATGTAGGTAACACTCTGTTGGGGCGATCAGTTACTCATTCCTAGAATGGAGTCGGTCTTTTCGGACCAACGAACAAATGCAACGGTGCCTCCTATTTTATCAAAGTTCAAAGGCTTGCAGTTTAGGAACTATTTATAGGTGCAGCCAGTTGGATGGTTATTTCCAGTAATGCCATCGTTGTTCTTAGAGTGGAGGGCTTCATGTCGTGCATTTATCGGTGAGATGCGTTCTTGCAACTCGGCTTCTGTCCTTGGCAACGTACTGGTGTTAGTGTCACGCCTGGGTGACATTCCCTTTTGTCGAAGTGGTGTGAAGCGGGTTAGACAACGTCTCAATTGTCTATGGGGTGTATATAGCAACATATGCCATCATGTAATCACCCAAATTCATACGCAAATATACTCACTGTATGAGTGGGGAAGTAAATTCCGAGCCTTCACATAGGCTTGCCTATTTGGCTTGTTGCTCGTAATAGAATGAACTCGAGGTTACATCGCCTTGGTCATTCGTATTTAAGTTATTTCCTGCTGCATTGGTTATCACTAGCTTGACCCGCAGAGTCCACCAGGATTCCTGTGCACTACAAATCGTTATTACGTGGGCCCCCGTAATAATAAATTGTCTTGCACAGTTACCCCAAATTTTCTCTCGTCCAAGCAGATGATCAATCAAGGAGCAATAGTAGGTGCATTGGCATGATCAGGGTCATGCTCCAAATGCGGGGTCAGGAGCAGCGCCTGGCTCAGGGGCCACGGCCGGCTCCGGATCAAAAACTCCATCTCAAGATCAGCTGTATCAACACACAGGGGTCGACAGGGCTACAGGATCCCCCAAGGGCTGGTCTAAGTGCATGAACTCCATGTCATGGTCTGGATCAACACCAGGCGGAAAAACAGAATTGTCCTCAATATCGCGATCAAACTCAAAACTGTGTGCGGGATCCGGTGCAGCTAATGATGCCCTATCAGGGTCGGCGTCGTGTAAGTAGTGCTGCAATCCCTGTATGTGCGAAGATGCGGATGTTAGAAACTCAAATGAGTCTGGGATAGGGGAATGGACATGAGTTTCCCCTACAGGAGCGTCCGCATGCAGTAGTCTAATACTAGCAGAAATAGGGCCTCGCCCTCAAGTGGGTCCTCCTCTTAGTAGTTCGACATCGTCTTCAAAGACAACGTCGGGGGCATATCAACAATGAGATAAGCGGCAGGGGCAAATTCCCAACAAGATAGCCATTAGTAGGCTCTGCTACGACTTCAAGCAGCGCACAGAGGGCTGAAAGTCGTCGTTGTCTGTGTCGGTAGTATCGGAAATGTACACCTCGTGCTTCGATGAAACTATGTCGTCTGATACTATAGCCATGGGATTCGTTGTGTCCATTTTTCTAGTACTTGATGAAAGCATGACGTTTGTAACACAAACACATATACGTATAATAATCATATAGTCATATAAACATGTAGTCACCACGTAAACATTCAAATTATCCTTCTAGTCCCACTAGCCAACACTTCTAGTCCCACTAGCCAACACTTCTAGTCCCACTAGCCAACACTTCTAGTCCCACTAGCCAACCCTTCTAGTCCCACTAGCCAACACTTCTAGTCCCACTAGCCAACACTTCTAGTCCCACTAGTCAACACTTCTAGTCCCACTAGCCAACACTTCTAGTCCCACTAGTCAACACTTCTAGTCCCACTAGCCAACACTTCTAGTCCCACTAGCCAATACTTCTAGTCCCACTAGCCTCCTACCTCAGCCTCCCAGACTGAGCCTAGAATAATAAATAAAATGTGCTCAACATTTGTTTGTAAAAAGTTGTGGATCTGGACTTAAGTGGTATGTAGTAAAATGTTTTCGTGAGAGCCCTAGTGATCATAGTCTAGACTCAAGAAAGAATCCTAGTTCGCTATGATCAGAGCTCTGATACCAAGCTGTCACACCCTGGCTTTGCGGAAGCGTGGTTAATTTTGGTGTGACTTCTTAATACCATAGCTTAACCATAACAAGCTATATGAATTAAAAACCATGCAAGTCATCCATTGAGTTTTGAAAATCAAACACATTACCATTGTTTTAACATACAACCATAACCTTGTTCAGCAGACATTACAACTTATAACATAACATAAACGTGGTTTAAGAACTGTGTCTTGTCCAGGAAAGAGACACATCCCCTAAACCCTGATGACTTCATGACAAGTGCAGCGGAAAACGTTCCATACCGTGCCAGATCCGTTTAATTTCCTGAAATACATGTGAGTTGAAAAATCAACAATAATGTTGAGCGAGTTCATGTGTAAGTGAGTATGTAAAACACTTGTGAGTATAAAAATAGTTGTGGTATGTAGCAGTGTAAGAGGACTTGTGATCACCAATGGTTTGCAAGGCCACTGACATATGTGAAGTGCAAATAGGGAGACTCAAACCTAGCAGATTTCGCCACGGCAAAGTATGTGGACAAAGTCACCCCACGGTCCGTTTCTAGTTTGGCCGGGGGCTGGGCTCGCTACACCCAGATAGATCTACCGCTCCTGTCCCTCGGTCCCTCCATGAGGACTAATGGCCCCATGTTGTTCCTATCCACTCACATGATCGTATAACACCTCTTTACGTTAAACATACCGTTGTAAAGTATTCGTAAATCATAGTAACATGTATTTCACCCCCGCGGTTAAGTAAACTGAAAACAGTTAGAGAAAAGGGGGACATGAACTCACAGTGAATGCGCGTCTCTACCAAGTGTCTCCAATACAGTAAGCTGTGCAACGACCTACAAGTGCTAATTCTATTAGACGGACGGCCGTGCCTTAGCTTTACAGTTTATGTCTTTGGGAAATAGTTAGACAACTATTTCGTGTTCATGTTCCGTATACACTTGGTAGTTATTCTTCTTCCCAAGGATGGGGGATACAATACATGTGCGTAAGTTACGTTTTATCAATCTTGTGGTAATGTAATTACCGGTGTAACTTATATGTTTGTGGAAGCGTTCGTAAAGTTTTGGAATCATTAACGCTTGTAAATATTATTTTCACCCTAAAATAATATTTATGTATTTCACAAAATAATCATAAACAGTGTTGTGACAAATATATTTATCACGTTTAATCTTTGTGAAAACCCCACCTCCGAATATTTAGTAAATAAAGTCATGGCGAAATTTATGTTTCGAAAGCGTGACGAAAAAAATGATTCTAACACTTGTAATGTAAATAAGTTTAAGTGTTAGGTTTTTAAGAAAATTTCGCCAGAGTTTCCTCTGTAACTGGAGGTGGCCACGCTTGTAAGCGTATCATTTTCTTTTAATAATCAAATCAACAATTGTTCCCAACAATTTCCAACAACCTTTCAGCATTTTAACTAGTCAAATATGGACATATTCGTCAAAATACACAAACTTGTGGTTTGTCTAAAAATAAGTAGTAAATCTCTTTACTTTTGGTGGATCTTGTGTGTAAATAATCCGTTTTGGTGAAAACCCCGTTTTTAGAGAAATCCGTCTTTACAACTTCTAGTCATTTTTCCCAAAAATAGTTATTTTGTCGAAATCTTTTCATTTCACAAGTGTTTACACACTTGTGGTTCGTAAAATCATGTTTAGTAGCACAAGATCTATTCTTTAAAATACATGGTTTCTTAAATGTGTGGTTCTTCAAAAATACCACTTGCAGATACGTAGATCCGCTAGTTTTAAACACCATTGTACCGGTTAAATCACTTTTACACAAGTAAAATATTTTTACACAAGTTTATGCTTTAAGTGTGGTAGAGTTTCACCTTTTAATCCTTGTGGTAACCAAAAACGAGCTTATGTGAAGATACATGATCTTACAAAGTCGGGTTAAACGGAGATCCGAGCTACCACATCATAGATCGGGTCTAGATAAACACAAATTCCCAATACTACATCTTTTACACAACACATGTGTTATTAACCACCACTTTTATAGTTTTTACTAGACTTTTATGCATCAAAACGTATGTTTACGATGTTTAGCCAACAAAATTCCTTTTAACCACTTTAGATAAGTTCAAAAACAAGTTTTAAGTGTTATACCTCTAGCTCAAGGCTAGGGAAGATTCTTGGCGAAAATGGCGTGGATAAAAGCAAAAGAAAGAGGTCCTTCGCGTTCCGTTTGCTCCAAACCTCCTAATATGCAACCCTTGATGCTTGTATCACCTCGAAATGGCAAGATCGGAACTCGAAAGTGGGTGGGTGAATGAGGGGTGTTTGGCCGAGAGTATAAGGGAGAGGGAGAGAGAGAGTTGTGGTTGGTGTTGTGAATTAAGAATAATCACATGTGTAAGTGAGGTTACTTATAGACAATTCATGTGGGTATTAACCAAAGGAAATTACGTCTAGTTGATATTAAGCATGCTAGATTAAACAAATCAATGAGGTACAAGTGTGTCCCCTAGGGGACGGTTTCGGTTCAAAAGGGGGGGGGGGTCCTTGGTTCGAAATCAACTAGATAGTTAGGACATAGTTATGTTAAACCAAGTTAAGTTAAGTAATTAACCCCGTTACTAATATATAGCGTGTTATGACGGGTGTTAGGGTAATCAGAGACCCTAACTGGCTCAGAAAAATATAAATAGTGAAAATATTAATATTTTCGTGTTCCGGGTAAAGTCCGGGTGTCCGGTTGGATAGTAATTCGTTAAAGCGTTACAAAAGCTTTAAAGTGTCGTTATTGTACTTTTAGTGACACCATTTGTTTTCCCGACACTTTAGAAAGTGTCTAGTGATATTTTTCCCATATTTTGGCACTTTACTAGTCAGCTAGAAGCTGGTTAAATTATTAAAGTGCTGTGTTTTGTACTTAACGTACGTTTTAGGCACATCCGAATCAGTGTATCTTATTCCTAGAGACGCGGTTCTACAATACTTGTATCCCTACACTCACTGCTAGTGTAGTAACTTTCTCAGGCTCTTACAGGCCTTAGAGGCAGTGTCTGCCTGATGCTGGTTATATCAGCATGTTCGCCGTGTATCCGTTTATCGTGCTACTGTGCGTTTAGTGCATCAAGTTTGTCACGAAGGTGCTAATAGCAGAATATAGTGTGACGGCAAGTAAAGTATGATGCAAGTAAGTTCATGTATCAGTATTCAAGTAGCAGTTCATCAGCTAGTTCAAACAAGCACAGTAATCAAGTAGTAATTAATCATTAATTAAGTTGTACGGATACCTGGTTTAGTGCGGGTTGTCACAAAGGCATAGTCCTGAAGGTAATTGTGCACACAGGATCCTTGCGAATAGTCGAACCACTTGGTTAGTCGAAGTCTAAATAGCCATAGACAATCCATCCACGATTTTATGTGTTTCAAGTTTTCGTCGCTTTTATGTGAATTACGTGTTTTATGCTTATTTGATAATGTTTTGAGGAACTACTGGTTTCGATCTAATGCCTTTTGCTTTCGCTACCCTCACAACACGCTACACATCGCTGAATCATGGACGACTTTATGCTACCGCGAACGCTTATACCACACTACTCGATATACTGAAACACGATCGCTATTCATGAATAATCGCAGACTTTGAATAATAGGTTTCTGTATTCTGACTGCCCCTTGTGTTGAAATGTTCCTATAATTTCGTGCTTATGTGTTATGTGAATTATGTGCTCTATGTGTTTATGTGATTTTGTGAAATTCGTGACTATATGCGTTTACATGGTACGTGTTACTGAGCTTTAGTAGTAGTAGACGTGTGAGGTGAGATTCGAATACAATGTGATGAGTCCCATGGCGATGTCTATTGCAGACAATGTCGTCTGGATCCCGTCATGCACTCTCTCGTCAAGAAAAGAGGGACAGACGTCTTGCTTCAATCATCGCGAAAAGTGTGGCAAAAGCCGCGAGTGATGTGTATGAGAATGCTAGCAAATTGTCCTAGGAATCAAGAATCGAAGCTCCCAAAGCCAACGCGAGGCCCTTCACTTTTAAGCAATTCAAGTCGTGTGGGCCGAAAGAATTCACAGGCGAAGGAGGTCCTATTGCTCTATTCCACTGGTTTGACTCTATCGAGGTTACTCTGCGACAAAGCGGTTGCCCTAATGACCTCCGAACTCTGAACGCTACTGGCGTCTTTCAGTCCCGTGCTTTGGACTGGTGGACGGCCGAGAGGAACAAGAGAGGGAATGATGCAGCCTACGGTCTGTCGTGGGACGAACTCAAGGAAGTCATGCTAGAGGAATTCTGCCCTCCTCACGAACGTCAAAAGCTCGAAGATGAATTTTGGCACATACACCAGAAGGATGGAGACAATGCTGGCCTCACTGCTTGCTTCAAGCAGCTCAGCATTATCTGTCCCGATCAGGTCAAGACTCCCGAGATGACCATCAAGAAGTACATCCGAGCTTTGCCCGACTGCGTTGCTGATTTCGTGCAAGCGGCTAAGACTACGACGATCGAAGAGACCTATCTGTTGGCCGCTGAAATCAACGACAAAAGGGTTAAAGCTGGGGTGTGGGATAAAACTTCCAAGCATCTGCATCAAGCTACCGCTACCGCATCAACTGTTGAACCTACTACATCAAGCAGCAAGAGAAAGAACAAGAGAAAGAGCAACTCCACCAACAAGAACTGTGCGATCACTGCTCCACCAGTTCAAACTGTACCTGCTCAACAACTACAAGTGGCAGCGCCTGTGGCCAATGCACCGCCCGCTAAGCGTGCATATACTGGGCCACACCTACTCTGCCCTACTTGCACCTATCATCACCCGACTGCTATCCAATGCCGCTTTTGTGCCCATTGCAACGTGTACGGTCACTTTACCGCCAACTGCCGTATCCGTCAAGCTCCCGCCAATCAAGCTCTACTCACTGCCCCACAGGGTCAACAAGCTCCTCCGGCACCCGGAGTCAAGGCCAGGGCCTGCTTCACGTGTGGCGACCCAAATCATTTCGCCAACATGTGCCCGAACAGGGTAGTGAAACAAGAACCGCAACAGCAGCAACCACCGCAGCAACAACAACAACAACAACCGGCGGCACGCGCCAGAACTTTCAATCTTAACGTGCGTCAATCTCAGGCTGACAACAACGTGGTCAACGGTACGTTCCTCGTGAATGGTATTTATGCTTCATGTTTGTTTGATACTGGAGCGGATAATTGCTTTGTGTCGTTCGAATTTAAGAAACTCCTTAGTCGTAAACGTTCCAAACTCTCCTCGGCATTCGAAGTTGAAGTCGCTACTCGAAGAACCGTCGCTGTTAATTCCGTTATCCGTGATTGTACTCTTGAACTCAACAATCACATCTTTTCAATCGATCTCATCCCGATGCAACTCGGAAGCTTTGATGTCATAGTAGGCATGGATTTTCTTCGGGAAAACCATGCTGAAGTTGTGTGCTTCGACAAGATGATTCGTTTTTCGCTCGCCAATGGTGATTTATTATGTGTGTACGGCGATACTACCTCAAAAGGACTCAAGCTTATGTCATGCCTACAAGCTAGCAAGTATCTCCGCAAGGAATACAGGGCTTTCTTGGCTCACGTTGTAGCAGCGGAGAAGGAAAAGAAAAAGAAGAAGGAAGTAAAAGACGTTCCCGTGGTTCAGGAATTCCCTCAAGTTTTTCCAGAGGACCTTCCCGGACTACCACCAAAACGCGATATAGATTTTCGTATTGATCTCATTCCTGGAGCTAATCCTACCGCCAGAGCTCCTTATCGACTCGCGCCGTCCGAAATGCGCGAACTCTCAACCCAACTCCAGGAATTGCTTGAGAAAGGCTTCATTCGCCCGAGCACCTCTCATTGGGGCGCACCAGTCCTCTTCGTTAAAAAGAAGGATGGGTCGTTCAGGATGTGCATCGACTATCGGGAATTGAATAAGCTAACTATCAAGAACCGCTATCCTTTACCCCGCATCGACGATTTGTTTGACCAACTACAAGGCGCTACGTGTTTCTCGAAGATCGATCTATGTTCAGGATATCACCAGCTACGTATACAAGAGGAGGATATACCCAAAACCGCGTTTCGTACTTGTTACGGCCATTATGAATTCGTTGTCATGCCTTTTGGCCTAACCAACGCACCAGCAGTCTTCATGGATCTGATGAACCGCGTGTGTAAACCATACCATGATCGTTTCGTCATCGTATTCATCGACGATGTCTTGATCTATTCCAAGTCGAGAGCCGAACACGCGCAACATCTACGTTTGGTTCTCGAGTTACTCCAGGGGAACCAACTCTACGCCAAATTCTCCAAGTGCGAATTTTGGTTGGGGGAGGTTCAGTTTCTGGGTCACATTGTAAATAGTCAGGGTATTCACGTCGATCCTGCGAAGATTGAAGCTGTCAAGAGCTGGGTTACCTAAGAATCCGTCTGAAGTCCGTTCTTTTCTCGGACTAGCGGGCTATTATCGACGATTCATCCAAGGATTTTCGAAGATTGCTGTACCACTTACCTCTCTTACTCATAAGGACCAGCCTTTTGTTTGGGGAACCAAGCAAGAGTCTGCCTTTCAGACCCTCAAACACATGCTTTGCAATGCTCCTGTTCTCACGCTACCCGACGGAAACAATGATTTCATTGTCTACTGTGATGCTTCCAACCTTGGACTTGGTTGTGTTCTCATGCAACGAGACAAGGTCATAGCTTACGCATCTCGACGGCTCAAAATCCACGAGAAGAACTATACAGCCCATGATCTCGAGCTAGGCGCGGTTGTTTTTGCGTTAAAGATTTGGCGACACTACCTGTACGGTACAAAGTGTACGATCTTCACCGATCATAGGAGCCTACAACACATCTTTAATCAGAAGGAATTAAATATGCGTCAACGCCGATGGGTAGAACTTCTCAACGATTACGACTGTGAGATCCGTTATCACCCAGGCAAAGCAAATGTTGTTGCCGACGCACTTAGCAGACGGAACTATCTGCTTAGCACCTGTAATGTTCAAGCCCAGCACAACCTCAAAACTCTCATCCGTGACGCCCAACATGCATGTTTCAACGAACGCACCTTGAAGAAAGAAAGAATCTACCACGATGGAGCCCAGCTTGTGAGCAAATCGAATGGGATATTCCACTTCTTAGACCGAATTTGGATTCCCAAGCGAACCAATTTGCGACAGATTATCATGGATGAAGCCCACAAATCCCGATACTCTATCCATCCCGGTGCTGACAAAATGTACCATGATCTTCGCTATAGGTACTGGTGGCCGGGTATGAAACGGGATATCACACTCTACGTCGGAAAATGCCTAACCTGTGCTAGAATCAAGGCTGGACATCAAAGACCCTCTGGCTTGCTCGAACAACCTCCAATCCCCATGTGGAAGTGGGAGAGTATAGCTATGGACTTCGTAACCAAGCTTCCAACCACGTCATCAGGTCACGATAGCATTTGGGTTGTTATTGACCGTTTGACTAAATCAGCTCACTTCCTACCAATACGAGAAGACAACTAGGTAGAACGATTAGCCCGAATCTACACCGACGAGATCATTTGTCGACATGGGATGCCCCATGACATCATCTCTGACTGTGATGCTCGGTTTACTTCACGATTGTGGGAAACATTCCAAACGGCACTCGGTACAACGCTTAATCTAAGTACTGCGTTCCACCCACAAACCGACGGTCAGACTGAAAGAACGATTCGTACTCTTGAAGACATGCTCCGTTCGTGTGTTCTAGACTTCGGTGGTAATTGGGATAGACACCTTCCGTTAGTCGAATTCTCGTATAACAACAGCTACCAGGCTAGTATCCAGATGGCACCTTTCGAGGCCTTAAACGGAAGAAGATGTCGATCGCCTATTGTGTGGCACGAGATCGGTCACTCGCAACTAACCGGTCCGGAGCTGCTACAAGAAACGACAGACAAAATTTTCCAAATTCGAGACAACCTAGCGAAAGCTCGGGATCGACAGAAAGTTTACGCCGACAAAAAGCGCAAGCCCCGCGAATATGGCGTTGGTGACTACGTACTCCTAAAGGTATCACCTTGGAAGGGTGTAGTCCGATTCGGCAAAAAAGTGAAAACTCGCGCCTCGATATGTGGGACCTTTTAAGATTCTTAAAAGGATCGGAAAAGTCGCCTACAGACTCGAATTACCGGAGGAACTTAGCAATGTCCACCCGACTTTCCACGTGTCAAACCTCCGAAAGTGCATCGCCGACCACGATCTACATGTTCCCTTAGATGATCTATAAGTGAACGAAACATTACACTTCGTGGAGAAGCCTGTCGAAATCATGGATCGCCAAACCAAAGAACTCAGGCGCTCACGCATTCCTATCGTGAAGGTCCGATGGGAAGGTAAACGAGGCGCGGAGTTCACTTGGGAACTCGAAAGCGACATGAAGGCAAAGTATCCACAATTGTTTAATTAAGAAAATTTGTAGGCTTATAGATCAAGTGTTTTCGCGCAACATATTCAAGTTTTAGCAATTTCTATCCGTAAAAGTCGTTTAATTTGGCGATTTTCAGATATAAAAAAAAACGTGATGAATATGAAAAGCGAAGAAATTGATCAAAACTGAGTGTGTTTAATCATCGCAATCGAGCACCTGCTCAGATACCACATGTAGGTCCCGATTTGACTCCGTTACAATTATGTTTGGTCACGATCGTTCACGGATTCCGCACGACTCAGAGCCGACAATTATCCATGCGAATAAGCTAGTCAACAAAAGTCAACACGGATATGTTATCCGCACGGATTGCCATCCGTACGGTGAACATCTGCAGCAACATTCCACATTTTTAACGAACTCAAATTTCTCACAAATGGCTATGAATTAAGATCTGAAACTTTATAGGCTTTTAGATCAGAGAATTTCGCATAACATACAGTGGTCCAAACGAAGATCTCTCACATGTGATCCACGGTTAGTTACGGCTTTCAGCTTAATTTCGGGACGAAATTCCCTAAACAAGGGGAGGCTGTAACACCCCGTGTTTTCACAAGTGAAAGTCAAAGTCAAGGTCAAAGTCAACGACCGATTTCGCGCGACTTGACTCGTAGAAATGTTTTTATTTTATTTATATTATGTGGAGTAAGTGTCGTTCATTACAATAATCGAATCATGCTGACCGTATCTTAATCGACCTACGACTGTGAATGATAGGAAGTAACAATGCGATAAAGTTAATCAAGCTATGCTAATCGAATCGACATCGAACCGTAACTCGAACTGTGTATTCTACTTGTTGTTTATACGTGCGTGTGTGTGCCTTACGTGTTACCTGTGCATGTTTATTTATGTTTTGTGGTGGTAATCAAGCGAACTCAATCGAACTCGAAGTCTAACTCGAATGTAAACGAACCCGAACCCGAATTATACGAAGTAGTTGGGACTGAAAGTAATTTGACTAGGAAACCCTATCGAATCGCTCGAAAACCGAAGCCGAAGCGTCGTCGCACCGAATGCACCAAATCAGGCGACATCCGAACGGATGGTCAATCTGCACGGATGGTCAATCCGCACGGATTGCCAATCCGCACGGATGACCAATCCGGACGGATAGCCTATCCGGGTTACGTGCCATCCGCACGGCTCACCCTTTCCCCTTTTAGCATCCTATAAATACACGGGTCACTCTCCAACTTTTCCACTTTTGGCAAGTGACGTCCGGACCGCACGCATTCTTCAACTTTTTCTTAGATTTCTCTCGATCCAGGTAAGATCTTGCACTAATTCTTGTACATTCTTGATCACTAAACAATTCTACACCTTTCCATCTTTCAAATCTCAACTTTTAACCATGAAATCATCAGGATTCGAGGTATTCTCGGGTGACATCATCATGAAGTTCTTATGAACTTCAAGCTTGACCTCATTCCACCAAGAATAACTCAGATCTGAACGATTTCCATAAGATTTCACAACAACTTCACCTAAATCTAAACTTTTCTAAGGATAAAAGAGTTGAAAGAAATAAACCTAAGTTCTCTCCTTCTTTTACCCTTAAAATCGGTATGAATCTGATCGGTTTTAGTGTTCTACTCGTTAATGGTGATGCACTAGTCCTAGATCTGGATTCTACCCCCAGACACCTGATTTCAGGGTCAACCGGAACGACCGTTCTGAGTCGCTGACAGGCCAAGTTAGGGTGGTTCCTGACCGGTCTAGTCGTGCGGGTGAGAATGCAACTCCAAAGTGGTTGCCACGTAATCAGAACGTCTCGATAAACGACAACAGGAACCAAGAGTAGACGAACGGAACAATCAGAGCAGTTGTCCGTACGGACAAGCTGTCCGCACGGACTAGCTGTCCGCACGGACAGGCTATATGGGCGGGTTGTCACCCGGACGAGCTACCCTTGGGACCCACTTTCCAAACAAGGTTTGAGTATCGACGAATGAGCAATCCGGACGGACGACCTCTGAATGGATTACTCTTCGGATCATGAGATACTAAGACATTGACTACATTCAAACCAAGTTCATCCGCACGGACTAGTTGTCCGCACGGACAGACTATCCGGACGGATTGTCTTGTCCGCACGAACAGCTACCCGCACGGATTACTACTTTCCGTACGGACTGCCATCCGGACGGATTGTTGTCCGCGCGACCGGCTTGAAAGGTAGAGACACTTAAAGGTTTTCTAAATGCTACAACGAAAACTCCAAAGCACAAGCCATCATACACAAACACATCTCACACTTAGGAAGAAACAATCCACTTGAACGTTTATCCGCACGAGCAACTTGTCCGTACGGATAAGCAATCCGCACGGGCGACTAGTCCGCACGGATTACCGTCCGCACGGACAGCTCACGCGCACGGATAGCTTATCCGGATGGGTCACCATCCGCACGGATTACCATCCGTACGGATAGTTCACCCGCACGGATGACTTCCTCTCACGGATAGTTAATCCGCACGATCAGCCATCCTAACCACTCTCACTTTGTACTGATTGCGTGCCACTTACCTTTACGCTATCGAATCTATTCAGGCTACTGTACTCGCTGAAAAGCGCTCCCTTCAATCCATAATCGCTGTGAGTATACTCGAACCCTTTTTGCTTTAGCACTTTTGGGTGTTACATACGTTACGAATATTCAAGCTACAAAGTATCACACTACTCAAGCTATTTTTAACGCTAAACCATTAATGCATGTTATACGTGGCTTATGAATGCTTGTTTGTTATGTTTACACATGGAATGCTGTCTACCTGCCTTAGCAACGATAGTACTATAGTTTGGACTCAGCACCCGTTCACACGGGGGTTGTTAAGGATCTTTTACTTGCATGGATTACGGTGGTAATCATGTATTGCGAACTGCCTCGGGCAGTCAACCCGCAGTCATTGGTATCGATGGATCTATGTCGATAACTAACGTGCTTCATTTCACTATGTGTACGTGCTGGTTATGCGTAAACGAATTCGAACTCTATTATGCTATTATCAAACTTGTATGCTCACCTTTACATTATATGTATTGACTTTATTTTAACGTATGTGACAGGTGCCTAGGTTGTTTATATGCTTCTCGGGCTGTGATGAAATTGAAGCTAGGAACTGGAGTCCTAGAAACCAACGAATAAATTGTTATGTTTAAATCTGAGTTGTCGGAACAGAATATTTGTTTAGTTTTTGTCTGTAATAACTTGTTTGCTATTTGAGACATGGTATGGGACATGTTAACTTAAATTGAATGGTAATGATAGTTGTTATGGAAACTTCTGGACAATCTGTTTCGCTTAGTGCAGCGCCCCGATGATTCCGCCATCGGTTGGGGTGTGACATTTAGTCCCTAACTTTCTAAAATACCTCTATAGTCCCCAATTTTTCAATTTTCGTTCCCGGATAGTCCCTTGCACGGATGGAGGTTAGTTTTTTCATTTAAGTGGGTATGAAATTACTAAAATGCCCCTGTTATTAAACAAATAAATACAAAGGTAAAAAAATATTTAAATCAAGTGAGGCCACCTTTATCATACCCCTACCCCACCCCTACCCCCCCCCCTTTTCTCTCTTCCTCTTTCTCGTTTTTGTCCGCAAGAATCAAACCACCACCACCACCACTTCATCTTCCCCACCCTCACCACCCTTCACCACCATCTCCACATTTCACCACCACCTTCAGACCCTCCCATTCTCTCTCTAAACCACCACCACCTTCAACTCCACCACCACCATCTCCATATTTCTACACCACCTTCAGACACCCTCTCTCTCTAAATTACCAAGAGGTGTAAATTCTTCTATTCTATTATACCAAGTCTTGCTTATGCATCAGGGACCAATCTGTCACACCCCAACCGATGGCGGAAACATCGGGGCATGGCACTGAGCGAAACAGATTGTCCAGAAATTTCCATAACAACTATATTTACCAAATATTTAGAGCAACACGTCCCATACCATGTCATAAATGATAATACAATTATTACAGAAAAGATCTAGTCAAATTGTTCTGTTTCGACAACTCAGATTTTTTTATTACAGACAATTGTTTATTGTTGACCTAGGTCTTTCCTAGCCTCGATTTCACACCAAAGAAAGCAAATAAGCATCCTAAGCACCTGTCACATACGTTAAAGTAAAAGTCAGTACACATAGTGTAAAGGTGAGCATACAAGTTTGATAATAGCTTATAGAGTTCGAAAGCGTTACGCATAACCAGCACGTACACAGTGTAAAATGAGGCATGTTAGTTATCGACATGAACCTATCGATACCAATGACTGCGGGTTGACTGCCCAAGGCAGTTCGCGATACATACTCACCACCGTGAGCCATGTAGGTAATTGTCCTTAACAACCCCCGAGTGAACGGGTGCTGAGTCCAAACTAATAGTCCTATCGTTGCTAAGGCAGGTAGATAGCATTCCATGTGTAAACATAACAAACAAGCATTCATTAAGTCACGTATAACATGCGGTAATTGGTTAGCGATTAAGGTATTACGTAGTGTGTTTTATGTGATTTTGTATAGGTAACGTATGTAACATCCAAAAGTGCGTAAAGCAAAAAGGGGTCGAGTATACTCACAGCGGTTGATGGATTGAAGGGAGCGCTAGAGAGTAGGGTTAGCCTGAACAGATTGAATACCATAACGATGAGCGACGCGTAAAACGATGCAAACTGCAAGTGAGTCGGACAGCAGTTCGATCGGATGGTAGTCCGATCGGACGACCGGTCGTGCGAGTGACAGTCCGTTCGGACGGTCGTCCAGTCGGATGACCGTTCGAGTGGATTGTTTCTTCCTTTGAGAAGGATGTGTTTGTGTATGATGGCTTGTCCTTTGAAGTTTTCGTTGTAGCATTTTGAAAACATAGAAGTATCTCTACCTTTCAGGTCGATCGATCGAACGACCGTTCGATCGGGCGTCAATCCGATAGGTTGGGCACTTCAGCAAGAATAAGTTCACAGCAGGTTGTCACTCGATCGGACGGTTGTTCGATCGGGTGGCATCCTTTGTGCATTGATCATGTTGAAAATTGTTTAAGTGTGGAAGTTTAAATGTCTCATGATTCGGATGGCAATTCGATCGGATGGTAGTCCGATCAGACAGTAACTCGTTCAACATTCAGACTTCAAATGTTGGCCAAAAATGGTTAAGTGTGGGACCCAAGGTGCAAGTCGATCGATTGACAACCCGTTCGATCGACAGTCCGTTCGGACGGTGGTCCGATCGGACGACATTCCATCCTGGTCGTTCCGTCCGTCTTACACTTGGCTGTTTTGATCGTTTGTCGTTTTATCGAGACATTTTGATAACATGTTAAGCAACAGAAACCTTATCAATACTTGGTACCCCTGATCGGACAGGAATCACCCAAATCCGGTCAGTTAACGGTTCGAGACGGTGTTCTATGTTTAACCCGAAATTGGTAGTCTCGTGGATAGAGTCCAGATCTTGAGCCAACACAACCACAAGAATGAGTAGTAAGTCGGCACAAGCTCCGATTCCATCAGTCTTGAATGCATTGAGTGTAAAAGAGTTGAAAGAAAGTTGGGAAAACCATCTTTCAATCATTCTCATTGTGAATATGTCTAGATCTATGAAAGATCTTTGTTTGTTCTTGTGGAAATCGGTTAGATCTAAGTTGTTCTTGGTGGATTGAGCCCAAAACATGAAGTTCTCAAGAACACATGATGACGTCATCCTAGAACACCTTGAATCTTGATGATTTCACGGTCAAAAGTTTAGATTCAAAAGATAGAAAGGTGTAGGAGTGCGTGTAGATTAAGGAAGTACAAGATTTAGGACGAGATCTTACCGGAATTGCGAGAAATCGGAGAAAAGCAAGGTTGGAGCGCTGGTCGGACGTCAGTTTCCAAAAGTGGAAAGTATGATGGTGACAAGGGGTATTTATAGGGTTACCCAAAGTGGAAAGGAATGGAGAGGTTGATCGGTTAGGCAGTCCGATCGGACAGCTGGTCGATCGATCGATCGAGCGGCCGTTCGATCGGCCGGTCTCCTGGTCGATCGGCCACCTGATTCGTGTGTTCGGTGCGACGAATCTTGTTGTTTCGATTGCGATTGCGAACGTTTTTATGCGTCAGAGTTTCCTAGTCAAATTACTTTTAATCCCAACTACTATATCAACATACAAGCATCCTTATTTCGTATTCGTTTAGCGTTTGCGATTTGATTGCGATTGAGTTCCATTGCGTTTCGATTGATTTCCACACATAACATAAATAAACATGCACAAATAACACATAAGGCACACACACACGTATAACAATAACCAAAATGCGTAATTCGAGTTGCGAGTGCGATTACGATAGCGATAAAGCGATTAAACATGCGATAAATAGCGATTACTATGTGATTATTAATAGATACTCCACATAATACAACTAAAGCGATAATAAAATAGGCTAACAATAGGTCAAAGAAGTCAAAACAGGATTCGAGCAAGGAGAGACAGATCGCAATTAGCAATCTTTTCTTCCTTTGACTTCAATCTTGACTTTGACTTTGACTTTCGAAACACGGGGTGTTACACAATACATGAGTTCACTCTTTCTATGAGAGCGAATGGCTCATGTGTTGAAATGACCATATATTACTTAATTTGGCAAGGAGAAATACCGTGAAGATACTGAAACTTGACTTGTATGGGGAGTATAAGTTACCTGTATCTTTCTTCTCGTTACATCAATTAACGGATCCGCACCTCAAGGATTGTTATCTTGCCGTGATCCTTCATTTAATGGATTTGGTAGCCTTACTATCTTATATCTAGAAGGACTAATTATCGATGAAAACAGGTTATTGCGTCTTTTATCCGGCTATCCATTACTTAAGAGATTGACTCTTGTAAGTTCACAATAAAATGGAATTTCAATCCTAATGGGTTTTCATTACATAGCTGAATATTGTATTTTTTATTTTGTCTTTTGCAGAATTATGATGATAATTTCGGTACCAGTGTAACTGATCTCTTCAAGTGCTAACCTGTCCTTGAATACTTGTCTGTTTGGTCTCTTCAAGTTGCAGCGGTGGTTACGGTGAAGGTGGTTATGGTTCACATCTGATTCAGGTGATTGGGTAAGAATTAGGAAGAAGAGGTGTGTTTGGATTGAAGACGAATCTGAATATGAGGAAGAAGATGTGTGTTTGGATTGAAGGTGGTTATTGATTTAAATGTTATTTTTTAATAATAAGGGTATTTAGGTCATTTCACACCCACTTGACTGAAAAAACTAACCTCCATCCGTGCCAGGGATTATCCGGGAATGAAAATTGAAAAGTTGAGGACTATAAATGTAATTTTAGAAAGTTTGAGACTAAAGGTGAAAAAAAATCAAACCACTATCAGGGCATTTAACTCCATATAATTATAATATACGACTTTTTAGACAATCTCGCAATGACAATAAATGCGATAAGATGATATATAAGGGTGTAAGGAGTGGTTAAACACTTGAGAGTGGCAAACTAAAAAATCAACCAATCAGAGTGCGCCACGGTGAAAAGTGTTTAAACTTTGCTGAAAAGTGTTGGCAATGGTTAGACACTTGGTGAAGTGGTAAACTTAAAAAAAAATGTGTGATTGGTTGAGATTGGAATGGACTCCACCCCACACTACCCTCTCTCTCTCTCATACAATCCCTCTCTCTCTCCTACGATCATCTCCCCCGCATCGGCAACCTATCCCCGCGACTAAACCTTCACCGAGCGGCAAACCCACCGGCGGCGGTGTTACCGCGCGGCAAAGACACTTTGCCGAGTGGGTTTGCCGCCCACTTAGTATACCCTAAGGTGTACTACATCCAATTATGCTAATACATTATAAAATTAGTTTGATTGAAGACGATGCCATTATATGCCTTGCGTTGGGTTGGTGGGGTAAATTCTATCCAGGTCAAGGAGGCCCTAATATCTTATTGTTTGTTATTGAGTAGAATCAATCAACTACTATGATGATGGATTTATCGTGAGTCTCTTCAGACGTTACATATATTATGAATTTTTCAATTTTATAGCTACACGGATGTTTGTTATTCTTGTGTCGCATTCGGACCTTACTGAGAAAAGCAGCTTGGGTTAGAATTAAGAAAATGAAATGTTTGCTATAAAGGAAACCTCTTGATTGGGTTGGTCATAATCATGTCGTGTGGAGTGTTTTGCAATTGTTGTGTAGAATATGTTGCCAAATGGATCCTGCCCCTTAATTTTGTGGCACATCACCCAGCCTTTTTAGCCCTCAATTAGTTTTAGCCATCGCTTTTACATATTCATTTCATGAGGTAATACATACATAATTGTAAAAGTGCCTTTTCCTTAATTATTAGAATGGATGCCTTTTGCATTTTAATCACAAATCATGGAATGGTATGACATATAACAAGAGATGGATACACTATAACATGTTAGGAGTGTGCATGGTTTGGTTTGGTTCGATTCAACTTTTGGGTAAAACCAAAACAGAAACCAAGATATTGGTTTTCGGTTTTTGATAACCGTTCGGTTCGATTTTTAAGTTATTTCAGGTTTTCTTATGTAAGATTCAAAAAGTAAAAAAAGTATAATTTAAATTTAAGAATTTTTTTACATGTCTACACTTAAGTTATCATTTTTAATCTTTTAATTAATTTTGTTCACATAAACATAACCTTCTAATCAATTTTTATGTTTCTCCAAGGTTTCTATTAATTTTTATGTTTCTCCAAGGTTTCTATTAAGACATTTTCATTTATAATGCTTTGAAGATTATTTAATTTTAATTTTAAATTCTGTTATTTCTTGTAGGCAATAAATAAATCATTTCAATTATAAATAAACATGTTAATGTTTTTATTATAAACTTAACATTCAAGAATAAAATTAATAATTTCTAGTAGCATGGGTTAAACACTTAAACAACTTAGACTTAAACATAAAAATATATGGATTAGGCCTATAATACAACTTATCGGTTCGGTTGTTTTCGATTATTGAAAATGATTATCCGAAAACGAACCGAAATTATCGGTTGTTAAAAATCCGAAAACCAAACCGTCTGTTTTTATTTCAGTTCGATTTTCTCAGTTATTTCAGTTGCGGTTCAGTCTTTTCGGTTTTCTAACCAGCCTTGGTACATACATCATCAAAGAGGCCAAATAGCATGTGATCATCCTCAAAGATTGGGTAAGTAGGCACAAACTCCATGATCTTTGAAGTTACTAACAAAAGTTGCCTTCTAGTTTGGAAATGGCAAAGAAGAACCTTGGACTGTCTATTTATGTCAATAATCAATATAACACAATCTCATACATACATATCTATTTGGTCCCAGAAAGGAATCTATTTTTCATTTTTTGAGCGAGTTAATTTATATAAAACCAGCATAGGTATCAACGCCATTTGGGTTGGAAGTACTTGCCTTGATTGAAACAAACATTTTGTTTACAAGTAAATATGTTAGCATGAGACCGATAAAATCAATGTCTTCTACATAATATTATAATCATATATTTTGTATTCATTTATAGTTATAACCTTATAATTATTTTCGTAATAAATTAGTATTAAAAAAATCTTTGACTTTATTTACATTAAATAAAATATCAACACTGCAAATTCTTAAGAGAAATCATTATAAGTTAAAAACCTTACTAATCTCAGAAAAAGTTATGAATATGACATAGTTTAACACGATGATTATCTTTTTGCATTAAAAAGAGTCTTGTGAAGATATGCCATACGGCTGAGCAGAAAAATCGAATAAACAAACTATAAGGCCACATGGTGTGGCATCGCGCCACCCCGCCATGTCACTCATTATAGCGTTCCGGGGTGTCATCAACCACACCACCACCGTTAAACATGGGGCGCTATCGAAGCCCCGCCAGCACGTTAACGGACGAATTTTGGGTGAATCGAGGCATTTGGTCAACATAATTGTTAAAGGAGGCGAGTGTGGCTTTATCCCACACCATCATTGTTAAAGGGGGCACCATTTTTATCTCAAAATCTACATGGTGCTTACGTGGCTTGATAAAGCTCTACCACACCCTGTAGCCTAAATAAATACAAAGTTGAGATAACCGAACCAAGTGAGACCCTGATGGTTCTTTTGTGACTTCTGCTAACCAGTATTTATGCTTACATGTGTGTTTAAATAACTAGATTAATTGAACCGAACCAATCATTCTTGTGAGTTTGAAGGAGAAAATATCATGTGATATTAATTGGAAGCCTTTATTAAAAGTTATATTTTTTTAATATATGTTTTTATGTCATAAATTAAATTGAGAGTTAAATGCCATTTTAGTCCCTGTGGTTTGAGCCATTTTGCCAGTTTAGTCCAAAGGTTTCATTTTTAACCTGTGGGTCCAAAAAGGTTTCACAGTTGCCATTTTAGTCCACTGGGTTAACTTCATCCATTTTTTCTGTTAATGAGAAGGCCAATTCAGTCATTTTATATGGCTGAATTGTCCTTTTAGTTAACAGAATTGCATATAAAATGACCGAATTGGCCTTCTCGTTAACAGAAAAAATGGATGAAGTTAACCCGGTGGACTAAAATGGCAACTGTGAAACCTTTTTGGACCCACAGGTTAAAAATGAAACCTTTGGACTAAACTGGCAAAATGGCCCAAACCACAGGGACTAAAATGGCATTTAACTCTTAAATTGAGTATGTATTTTATGCCATAATTATAATTTAAAATAAGAAATTGACATAAGATTTTATAATTTAAATGTAATTTTATTATATACATTTGTGTTTTTTGTAAATTTTAATTTAAATACGCTAATTTGCAAAAAAAAAATCGGGTTGCCAGGGTCGTGTTCAAGTCAACCCGCGAATATTCTGGTCGTACTCGGGTTCATATATAGGCTTCGATTTTTGGGTTCGGGTCGTGTTCAGGTTCCTTTAAACTTTCGAGTTCGGGTCGAATTGAACCCACCAATCTATGAACACGACCCGTTTAGTATCCCTAGCTACACACTGTAATACAATTAAAGTGTTTAACTACAAACTATTTATGATTTATCCTTATAATAGTTTTTTTATAACTAGTCCATGCATAAGAGCATTAACGTTGAATTCTTTATTTCAATTCCTATAATTACAAAAAAAAAAAAAAAACTACATTATCTTTCTCTTTTTCAATTAATAATATTTTTATACGTTTATCATTACATTTTCTTCTTCTTTTCTCAAAAGCACTTTTAAAAACTATTAAAATATTCATAAAGGTGAACAATTTTCCTGTATATTTACAGATAAACAGTAACATTTTATTTTTTCTTCACTCACAACCATTTATTGAGATATAAATAACTCACTCACAAATATATAGGGAACCATTGTGATTTGTGAATTCTCTAAGGGTGAGGGGGACATGCCTAACCCCTTTAGGCAAAGTTTCCCCCACCCAATTGAATTGTGTCATGTGATTTGCCTATTACCCAAAAATCACAAGAAGTGCATGCCTAAATTGAGATTAGCCAAACTATTTAAAAACAAAAATGTTATTGGTTGATTAAAGTATGGGCCCACATCATCATCTTTCCTTCTCTTTCCCCCATCGGCAATCTTTCACCGAAATCTCCTCTTCTTTCCACCGATTTCTTCTTTGCCGATCGGCAATGTTCTATGGCGGTGGTGTTGCCTATAGGCAAACACTTTGCCGAAGGCAATTGCCTAACCCACCCCGTTGGCCCTAATGGGCATTATAGGGGCGTGATAACTCCCCCAACACCGCCTCATGGGCATTATAAGGACATGACGAGAGAAGAGAGTTTCTAGTATGATGCTAAATGCGAAGAAAATAGTTAGAAGTAATGATTAAAAGAGAATTAAGAGACATTAAGTATTACACCGAAAAAGAACTAAAAAACGTTAATCCCTACACATTAAGAGTTTTATGATGCTAATGTACTAAAAATGGTTCTAGGAGGTATTAAACATTACAAATTTGTAATGATCTTATACTATTTTAATTTTTCACATATGGTGATACTATTTTAATTTTTCACATATGGTGATACTACTAAAGTTTTGTAATTAAAAATGGTAAACCACGTGGCACGGCAGCACCATTTGCGGTGAGTAATATAAATTAACAGAAAAACCATGTGATTACTTTTATTATAATTGCAGACCCTATAAAAAGTTAATTTTATTTGCAAGACACGAGTAAATATTTTACTCTCACTTAGTTGTCTCTGACATGTTACACTCCAAAATTTAATGTGCTCCTTCACGGGACAACTAATGGATTAATCAACAATGATCTTCACAATCTATTTAGATGCCTTACAAAGTTGATTATAAAACTAACATTGAAATGTTATCCAATTTGATTAGTTTTTCAAGTTTTGATGATCAAAATGGTTTGATTCGTTTTTCACGTTTAAGGATAAAAAACGTAGAGACTCGGAAAACAATAGATCAATGAAAAACGATATAACAAACAACACACATTCAAAGATCACTTGACGACATGTAAATGAATAAATTAGGTTTACATGTTGGTAAACGATTAAATGATCGTATGCAAGGGTATATTTTTTACAAGTGTTTGTTTTAGATGTGACGTGATTATAATCGAGTTGAGTGTTTATATTTTTGTCTTGTATTGACGAAAAGGTACACCAATAGCAAAACCATACATATACGAAGGTCTATTGCTAAAGTCGGTTGTGATGTACGTGTGGCATAAAACTATGAATCGTTTACCTCGTGTATAAATGGCGATGATTGTTGACTCGGTCTACGTAAGCGTGCCAACAACCGTAATGCTTAAGGGTTTAAACATTTTCTTCGGTTACACCACACACACTTTAGTGAGCGTATAGAAGCATATTAAAGGATGATCCACCAACTTACCATAATTATCATATAGAACCATGCATTCAACTCGCTAATAGTTCCTTTGATGGAGACGTTTGAAAAGAAATGACAATAGAAGGAAGAGTACCATTACTTGTGGGATGACGACAATTGGACTTGATCTAAGATGATAGACTCGATTTAGTCGCGTGAAGGTCGTGACCAGTGGCGAAGCTTCGCCCCCCCCCCCCAATTTTCCGAAACCGGGGGGTGGAAACGTATATACCTAAAAATTTTCTATACGAATTACTATTCATAACACTACGCATCGAAAAGTTCGAGGGGTCGGGCGCCCCCTCGGACTTCCACTAAGTTGCGCCCCTGGTTGTGACGATCAGAGGTGCTTGCTTCTAGGGCTCGCTCAATATGCTTGTGTTAAGAGCTTCTACCTTTTGTACATTAACACCCACCTAAGGTAAAATAAGGGTTATACAATTCCATTAAATAGCAAAATCAGGTACTAAACTCAAGATTTATCGACTAAGAATAAAAATCAGAGTTTTCTTTAATGTTTCTTATATACAGAAATACAATAAAAAAGTTTAATTTTATACATATTTTCTCATAAATATAAGATTATAACCGTATATAGAAAAAAAATATTTAATAAATAGTAAGTGAGCTGACCCGAGCTTAAAAAGAAAACAAAGAGCCAAATTCAAGTCGCACTAAAGCCATAGACGAAGCAAATCTAAGGGGCGTTTGGTTCGTGGAATGATTTGGAATTGGAATTTGTATAGGAACTAGAATTTGAAGGAATTGGATTTGGAACTTAAACATTCCAATTGGAATTGGAAATTGTTGGAATTGGAATCTCAATTCCATTTTCGTTGTGTTTGGTTGTCAAATGAATTGGAATCAATCACCCCGACACCCACAACCACCAGTTCGGGTCGAAACGGTTCGTGTCGAAACGGTTCGCGTCGAAACAGTACGGGTCGAAACGGTTCGCGTCGAAATGGTTTGATTTGAAACGGTACGGGTCGAAACGGTCGGTTCGAAGCGGTTCGATTCGAAACGGTATTGGTCGAAACAGTACGGGTCGAAACGGTACGCGTCGAAACGGTTCGCGTCGAAACGGTACGGGTCGAAACAGTTTGCGTCGAAACGGTTTGATTCTAAACGGTACGGGTCAAAACGTTACGTGTCGAAACCGTTCGCGTCGAAACGGTACGAGTCGAAACTGTTCGTGTCGAAATGGTACAGGTCGAAACGGTTCAGATCGAAACTAGTATGGGTCGAAATGATTTGGATCGAAACCAGTATGGGTCGAAACGGTCGAAGATTCCAATGAATTTACTTTAATTCCTTCACATATATGAAAGATTTTGAATTCCTTTAGTTAAATGAATTTGAAGAAATTCATGACTAATTCCAATGTCAACCAAACACATGAATATTGGAATTGAGATTCCAATTCCATCAAATTCTGTGAACCAAACATCTTAAAAGATGGAATTTAAATTACAATTCCCCTAAATTCCATTGAATTCATGCGAACCAAACGCCCGGTAACACAAACCAACAAAAGAATTCCTTGAAAAGCCCCAAAAAAACACGGGGGACTGTTAAAGGAAAAGAGTTAAACGAGAGGGAGACAAACTGCTGACTTCCAAAATAATAAAAGACGGCTTCCTTGTTCTTGTGCTTGCTTTTAGAGAGAGAAAGTTAGAGAGAGAATCAACCACATTCGCTGATTCCCTCTTCAACAAAACAATTAACCCTACTTAATCCACCTAATTATTGCACTAATGTCATCTGGGTCTCCAATTTTCTCCCAATTTGCTGCTTCTTCTTGATTTCCTCTGTTTTCATCTTGTTCTATCGGATCTGTAAACCGCAGCTCAACCTCATTTATACAGTTATGAATCTTTAATCAGGTATGTTTGTTCATCTCTAATGGGGTTAATTGTAATACCCTTTTACTGGATTCTTGATTTATTGATTATGTTTTCCGTAAATTTGTTACAAACCCTAGAAATGCGAAACAGAGTGTTTTTATCTTTTTTGAGAAATTTGTTGTCAATTTAGGGTTATTTCAGAAATTTCGAATTGATTGTTGTTAATAAAGTTTTGGGTAATTTTGGGTTGACGTCAAAATGTTGAATTGATTGGTGTTAAAATCATGATTCAGATCTTGTTGCTCTGTTTTTGCTCTGTTTTGCTCTGTTTTTGCTCTGTTTTAAGGTTTGATTTTAGTGTAATTTGATTTTTGATTGCAGATTGATTTGAATGGATTCACTTGTTGAAGGAGTCAGTTCTTTGTCAACTAGCCATAACTCTTTATTAGGGTACAATCCACCGGGTAAAACCCGCCCGCCTCATCACCCGTCAAAGCACTCGAAACCCGACACAACCCACACATCGGCACATATTGGAAGTTCTTCGAAACAATCTCATAAAACATCGTATGATCCGAATAAAGGGAAATCGAACGGGTTGGGACCCAATGCGGTTCTTGATCAAACCGCGAAAGATTACTTTCACAAACAGATTTTAGCGTTAGAAGCTAAAGCGGCCGGGATTAAGCACGATGAGCCCGAGCCTGATACTGAGCCCGTGGATCGACGGTTTTGCCCGAGCCCGCAAAGTAGTTTATACTCGATCACACAGTTTACCGAAGCGAAACAAAGCTTTACCAATACTGAAATAAGCGAAGGTGGAAGTAGTATCGGGAAGTCTATCGAAAGTGGTGACGTCGGGGTTTCGGGTGATCATGTCGAAAGCAATAAATCGAGCGTGTATAGAGAAAGCACCGGGAGTGATGTTAGTGAGGAGAGTAGTTTGGGTAGTTTCACTAGCGCGATTTACAAACCACATAAGCAAAACGACACGCGATGGGAGGCGGTTCGAGTCGTGAGGTCTATGAACGATATGGGAATATTGGAGATGAAGCATTTTCGGCATTTGAAACGGTTGGGATGCGGGGATATCGGGAGTGTTTATCTTTCCGAACTGATTGGGACACGGAGTTATTTTGCTATGAAAGTGATGGATAAAGCGGCTCTCGCTAGTAGGAATAAGCTATTAAGGGCGCAAACGGAAAGGGAGATTTTGCAATCTCTGGATCACCCGTTTCTTCCGACGTTGTATACTCATTTCGACACCGAGAAATTGTCGTGTTTGGTGATGGAGTATTGCCCGGGTGGAGATTTGCACGCGCTTCGACAAAAACAACCCGTGAAGTATTTCTCCGAACATGCAGCAAGGTTAGAATTTTCTTTGCGTTTGTGTTAGAGGCAGTAAAAGGGACGTGTAACGTGTCAGGAAACGGATCAAACGGGTTTGGGTCAAAACTTATCATTTTTGTACGACCCAAAACGAGTCATAGTGGGTTGAGCCAGATCACCATATGTCAATTTGTTTAATAAATGGTGCAAAAGCTATATTATGACAACGTGCACTGTTTTCGACCCGTTTTATTTTACATATGACTTTACCCATTTGTGAAAAAGCGTCACTAGTTGACCCATTCATTAGTAAACGGGTCGAATTAATGCTTTATCTATTTATAAGTAAATGGGTCAAATTTATGTGTGATCCATTCATATGCAAATGGGACTAAGTAATGCTTGATTCATTCGTATGTACACGGGTCGAATTAAGGCTTGATCTATTTATAAATAAACGGGCCGAATTAATGCTTGATCCATTCATAAGTAAACGGGTCAAATTAATGCTTGATCTATTCATAAGTAAACGAGTCAAATTAATGCTTGATCCATTCATAAGTAAACGGGTCGGATTAATGCTTTTCAGTATAACTTATTATGATTAGCACCTAAATGCAGGTTTTATGTGGCGGAAGTTCTCCTTGCTATGGAGTATCTACACATGCTCGGGATCATTTACCGAGACCTTAAACCGGAGAACGTTTTGGTCCGAGAAGACGGTCACATAATGCTCTCGGATTTCGACCTTTCATTGAGATGCGCCGTGAACCCAAAGCTGGTTCGATCCACCAACCCCACTGTGGAAGCAAAGAATTCCGGCTACTGTGTCCAGCCCGCTTGCATCGAACCCTCATGTGTGGTTCAACCCGCCTGCATCCAGCCCTCGTGTTTCGTCCCTCGGTTCATGAGCAAACCGAAAAAAGAAAAGAAACCGAAACCAAAACCAAAAACCGAAATACAGAATCAAGTCTCGCCACTGCCTGAGCTCATTGCGGAGCCCACGAGCGCCCGGTCAATGTCGTTTGTCGGGACCCACGAGTATTTAGCTCCGGAGATCATCAAAGGCGAAGGTCATGGCAGCGCGGTTGACTGGTGGACGTTCGGGATATTTCTTTACGAGCTTTTGTTCGGGAAAACTCCGTTCAAGGGGAACGGTAACCGGGCCACTTTGTTTAACGTTGTCGGGCAACCGTTGAGATTTCCCGATTCGCCTTCGGTTAGTTTTGCGGCGAGGGATTTGATCAGGGGGTTACTTGTTAAAGAGCCGCAGCATCGGCTGGCGTATAAACGAGGGGCAACCGAGATCAAACAGCACCCGTTTTTTCAGAGCGTGAACTGGGCGCTGATCCGCTGCGCTACTCCGCCGGATGTACCGAAACCGGCGCCGGAAATGGTGGGAGTAGATGTGAAACCTTCCGGTAACTACTTAGAGATTGATTTCTTTTAGTGTTGTCTGTCAATGGATTCTATTGAATTTCAAAGGAACTTGAACCTGTGTTTTTCTTTCATTCTTATGTTTATGGTGGCTTCTAATTGCCTTGTTTGAATTAATTTATTACTGTTTAACAAAATCCTAATAATGTCAATATTTTTCTTTTTTATATTGTGTTATTTTATATTTTTTAGCTGTAATACAACTATATATAGTTATATACTTATGAACCCAAACACTACCTACGTGTAACGCGTGTATTTAAACGTGTTATAAATGGGTCAACAGGTTGTAATAATTATGTAAACGAGGTACAGCACAAAACAAACACGACATGCTTATTAAACTTGTTAGATGGGTCAACTCATTTTCAACCCGAACATGTTTAGACCTAATTCAAAACCTGATTATTTTCATATACGAGTAAAATAGGATTTAACATCTTTTTATGAGACTTTCCGCTGGTTCTATATTTGTTTAGTCGAGAAGTGTACAGGCCACAGGGCACCCTCAATCTGGGCTTGGTTTATCGGGCTCGTGCCCACTGATGACTAGCATCTTAACGATTGGCCCATTTAGTTTGGATCCAATCACTCCTCCATAATCCTTTTTCTTATACTGGAATTTAAACCCTTTAGTAATGTGCATATATATAATGTATAAACCTCTTAAGACATTTTAATGAGACTGAGTATGAGAGATTTAAAGCTGTAGGAACTGGAACCTATCGCTGCGCGTAAAATGTCAAAATGCGGTCGGGCCAAAACGGGCCATGATGACCAACCGACACTTTGAATTATATAAACGGTTAATATATTAGATATGATTACGAAGACTATATTGGAGGATGTAGGATTGTTGTAAGAATTTAAATACATTTTTTTGCCCATTTTCAATTATAAATTGTTAGTCTTTTTTAAATTATATAAGTATATTTAAAAAAAATTAAAATTTTTCATTTTGCAGTTTTAAGTTTATAACCTCATGGTTGCTGCCTACAGTTTTGCAATTGTATTGCACTCTTGTGAGAACTCATACATAACAAGTTACCATTTGAGATCATGTCAAATGAGCTAGCGACCTAGCGACCTAGCGTGTCCGACATGTTTGGTAATGTGTCAAAACGAGTTGGGTTGACTTTGCAACACTTTTTTCTTGTCCGTTTTTAATTTCATAAGTCACCATTAATATGCAGATACAAGTGAAACCATTATAACCGTTAACGTCATGACCCCGTCAGTGGCGGATCAAGAAAATCATAATAGGGGCAACGTTTCACTATACAGTGTTCATAGACCCTGAGATCTACTGAACTATCTAAACTAAACCAAGTATGAGTTTTAATGTGTTAGTTGTGACGGTTTTATGGCTTGGCCGACGTTTGAAACTTCCAACTGATTGTGTAAGGCGAACTACAACTATTTATTTTTTACTTTGTGTCGATTCAAACCGCTAAAACCCACTGGTTTTGTTTCTCGTTCGCAAAAGCATAGTTATTGGTGGAGGCAAAATTTTCATCAAAACCGATTGAATCAGGCCGTGGGTAATTTACATATGAGATGATGTTTCGATTCGATCTTTCTTTTATTGTTACTGGTTTCTGTAGCTGCACACTTTGTCTTTGCTATGGAAAATGTTAAGAAAAAGTACTACAATGAAAAAGACATTAAAAAACATATAATTTTACAAAAGTATACATTCGCCGTTGCCGGGGATCGAACCCGGGTCACCCGCGTGACAGGCGGGAATACTTACCACTATACTACAACGACTTTGTTATTGTATTATTTTTTATTTCTGTAGTTAACTTATTGCTATTTATCCAAATACTATTTGACAGGCTAAAAAAGTTGAATGGAGATTTGTATTTTCCACCCGAAGAATGTTTTAGTGGGTGGTTAGATTGGTTATAATATATGTTTGAGGCTCTGTTTGAAAAACAAAAAAAAAATATATGCTAGACCTTGAGGCAACAAATTTCGAACCAGACAAGTATGCATCTCAAAGCAAACAACACAATTAAATAAAATATCCAGAGTTAAAACTTAGCTTAAATTATAATAACTTAAATAAATAATAAGTACAACAAAAAAATGAATTAAACTTTTTAAAATTCATAAAAGAACACATATTTGTTGAAGAAAAAAAAGATATAATTAACTATATTAAACCTCAAGGGTCGTATTATTAGAGTTCGGGAGTCGAAACTTAAATCGTTTATAGAAAAAGAATTATTATTAAACTTCCGTATGATAAATCTATTAAAGTTAAGGGGATAGTCTTAAATCATTTATAAAAAAAGGATTTATTAGAGTTTAGAAGTCGTATAATTACTCTATTAAAGTTCAAGGTTAAAAATGTCAATTAATTAAAATTAAAGAAAGAAGAAGAAGCAATATAACTCACGTTAACCAATAATATATTAGAACTGTTTACATTTGGTTCAAACAGATCAAAAGTCCTCGAAAATGTATTTTATTCCATACAACCTCCTAAGTTATATTGTTACATTATTTTGTTTATTGTTGTAGTAATATGTTCTTGTAATCATATTTAACTCATTAGTTATTTACTAAAGAGATGGCAAAAGTTGTTTATAATTTCTTTTGAGATGGTATTGGGGTGCTTGCTGACTATATGGAGTGAGTTTGAATATTTGATTCATGTTGATTGAATGCCATGAGATTTTGTAGAGAGTTCTCATGCAAGTTGGGTCAAAACAGTTTACGGGGTGAGGCATGTTGGCTTAGTTTTGCTTGAAACATTTTGCTTTTATTAGAAATAGTTGGTGTATGTAGTATAATTTAATTTATATAATTAAAATTATTGATTTAGGATTTTTTAAAATTTTGTATATGTTAAAAGGATGCTTAATGCAAACTTTAACTCGTAAAGGAGGTTTTATATAGAGTATCAATTTACTTTCTTATTTGTTGTAATTAAAACAATTCATTATATTTTGTCTCAAGCATTAAGTGACATGATGATGTATCAATTTTTTGATTATTTGATTTTTTATTGAAATTTATTTGACTTTTTATTGAAAATGTTGACCTTTCCTTGTTACTAGGAATAACGATGAAACAACTCCTTTCAAAAACAAAATAAAAATCTTAAATAATCCGACAAATCTTATAAAACTTATTTTGACATAAGAATTAGAGCACATACATCGCCGGATGAACCCACCTCACCGTCACCCCCTCCCGGAGGAATCCACCTCCCCTCGCGACTCATCTGAAATCTTGTCCGAGCTTCCCTCACCCTCTCTTTCTCTTCTCTCTCACTAATCTCTCTCTTCCCTGTTGGCCAACTTGAATCCAGATGAGAGAAAACCCATGCGATATGGATGCTCTTACTAAAGTTTCCTATTTGAAACAAACTAGATGATTCAACCCGCGCGTTGCCGCAATTCGTGAAGAGAATTCGATTGATATCGGTTCCAATCATCATGGTATCGGCACATAATACAACAAACAAAATATAAACCTCAAAAATACAGTGGCGAAGCTTCCCCCCCCCCCCCTTTTTCCGAAACCGGGGGGGGGGGGTGGAAACGTATATACCTAAAAATTTTCTATAGGAAAGTACTATTCATAACACTACGCGTCGAAAAGTTCGAGGGGTCGGGCGCCCCCTCGGACGTAGCCTAAGCTGCGCCACTGCAAAAATACAGTCGTAACGTAATCGCAGCCTCAACGATTAAACTCAACAACGGGCTTTTAGTCCGTATCGGTACGGTTCATTACTCATACTAATAGAAAATTTTAGGGTCATTTACATATATCCCCTTCCTAAGTTCATTTATTACATATTTACCCAATAAAAAAAATCAATTACATATTTCCCCTCCCTAAACAACATATATTACATATTTATCCAATTCATTAAAATTACTCTTATTAAATCACTATTTTACCCTTAATGAATTTATAAATAATTTTTTATAACTGAAATACATAATTAAAATCAAATTCATTTGTAAAATTAATATTAATCATTTTAATTAATAACTAACTGAATAAATAAATTCAACTTTGGTATCAATTAAGAATCAGATTCATGATTTCTTATTTTTTGGATCAAATATATATACCTACATATAACGACATACACAGTTACACACACTCACATACTAAACCCTTGCAAACACCCTGCCACCCTCAAAGCTATCTTGTTTTTCTTCACCGTCGGCACACCCCAAACCATACATCGGAAATTCATAGCCGGAAAAAGAACATCGAGTGTCATTCATATACCTAGGGGGTGGTTCAAAGCGACTGTGTCGGCGCCGGCGAGTGGTTTCAGGTGGGTTTCCACCTCGGCAGACAAGGGCGGCGGTTGGTGGTCGAAACCAACGGCTGCGGCGTCGTTTGCGTGCATGGAAAATGGTTTGCGACGGCCCCTTTTATAGCTCACGGTGGCGAAGGTCGGTTTACACAGGGGCAACCATAAATCGATGATGGCATAGGATAAAACAGAAAGATGAGTATGATCTACTGTGTGTGAATGTATATTTGTATAAGAAATGGTTGTAGAAATTTTTAAGTGAATGGAACGAGGTGAATGAACCAGATTTAGGAGAAACTGCAATGATTTTAGTCAAACATTTAAATTAAAAAAAGGGTAAAATGGTAATTTCATGAGAAGAAGGGGAAATATGTAATTGATTTTAAGAGTTGGGTAAATATGTAATAAAGGCTCTTAGTAAGGGGATATATGTAAATATCCCAAAATTTTAAACGTCATAAATTGAAAAGTCCACAGGCACTAACCTATAAATTGAACATGTACCTCCATAGAAGCCTTCTAAAATTCAAGATCATCCATCTTATGCCTTGTCACTGCGCTTTACCAATCCTTCAACATACTTAAACAGCTAAACACACATGTTTATTAATAATTTTAGCATATGAGAAGGGTTAGGCTTATAATCTTGAGGCAAAAGACTCTTTTCATGAATAATCCATCATGTGAGAAAAATCACAAAAAAAAAAAAAAAAAAACTCATCATTGTTAGTGTAATTTCCACCAGGGAATGATAGTTAAAGAACAGTAGCAATGTATTGCATACCTCAATTATGCAATCTGCTTCTAATCTCATATCAAACTCACATACAAATTCAAATTGTACACCTTTACTATGTGTTGAAGTGTGATTTCTAAACCCCCAATTTCTATTTTCCTCACTGAATCAACCGGCCATGAGAGTAAACAAATCAGGCAATTTTCAATTGGGATTTACTCTATTAGCATTGAAAGTGTGATGCGATCCACTTGACTGAGTGTTAAAACTTTCGATTCATCATCCGTCAACGGTTTATTAAACTTTCAAAGCAAACTAACAATTTTATGAGAATCGGTGAGGAAAATCAGGTGTCGATATGGATTGCATCTTCGAGCCTAAACCATCCACCTAGCAATCAGATTCGAGACCGACCTCGATCAATTGAGATTTTTCCGATTGGCTTGAATATCACGGGGGACGAACCATTGCATGAACTACGCCAACATAATCAGAGAGAGCCCTTTAGGTTTATGCAGTGAAGGCTTGTACAAAGAGCTCAAAAGGTGATACAAAGTTAAACAGTAAATTTGTGAGAGCCAAGTATTTTGCAAAATAATATAGAGTTGAATGAATAAGAATATACATTTATTTTTATATATTATAAAACCAATCTTCTTAACCTTAATTCTTCCATTTTCAAATAATTTTTTTATATTATAAACCAATCTTCTAAACCTTAATTCTTCCATTTTCAAACAAAATGTAAAGTATTAATTGGTTGCTCTTGTTCTTCAAGTTTGTCATGTTGTAATAAGAATTTTAGGGCCATGAATTCACATTATCACAAACAAATAGTGTACGGCATGAGCACGACCACCCTACTAACATAATCCAAGGCTCATTCTATACACACCCCTTCCTGATAACACCCCCCCTTGTGAGAGGAAAACTGTCGGTCCCACGTAGGCCCCACCTGTAAGTATGTGAGAGAAGGGGGGTGTAGAAAGTAGCACCCTTCTCCAAGTTTGTTGGATACGTTTTCCAAAAGTAATTATATAATAATAATTCTTTTTAAATATTCATAAATTCAATACAAGTGATTTTAAATACATCGTTGTATACATACAATTAGTTCATGTGAAATATATTAACATTTTGAAAGCGTCATTGTACATTAATGTTGAGATTCCAGGATCCGGCGACTTTGACGGAGCTTCGGTCCCGAAACGACGTGTTCGGTGCGATTATTACGACTAAGAAAGGAGTAGAAGATAGACACGACACCGAGCAGTCACTTATAATCTGGTCTCTATTGATTATTCAACGTTTACAGCACAACGAGACCAGTTGGACATCATGTCTCCTCTGGGAACCAAAAGCTTGTCCAAATGGGAGCCCTAACCCCCTATTTATAGACAACTCACACTAAGTGCCATCCGATCGGATTGGCTTTGACAATTACAAAACCGTGTCCAACTAATCCTATTCTATACAATATTCAACACACGCTCTATCTAACTATTCGCACAGTGGCAGACGTACGAAATATGCACCAACAGATTCCCCCTCGGATGCCACTGTCGAATCGTCTTTAAAACTTTGAGAACCTTGCGCCGTGTTTGAATATTCTGTAATCTTCAACTTTTCTGCAACTTCAATCAGGTATCTTGAAATCTGAGTATCCAAATTCCCCCTCGATTGATGATTCAGGTTTGCTTTTGTCAAAGTAAAGCACGAATTCCCCCTGGAATGAATCTTCAGGTCTTTTGCACAATTTACGACTCTCCTCTGATTTGCTAATCTGCAACCTTCACGAACAATCACCAACTTGAAACTAATCAATGCAGCATCCTCTGTTTCAACTTTAACCGCATCCGATCTCAGTTTTTGATATCACAAGTAAGCACCACGATCTGCATTCCGCCTGCTCGATCTAAGAATGTACAAAAACTCAACCAGCAATTGATAGAAACTTCAAATACCCCACTGGTTAACTTCAAATCCGTGATTCCCCCTGAAGATCTGATATCCCGTTTACCGTGATCCATGTTAACGCACCGTAAGAATGGCAGATCTCGGAAAAACAAATCATCTGGAAATGTAATCCGATCTCTGAAGCATTCATCCACAATCAGATTCATCTCCTTGGATAATCTAGATCTCGGAAGCTTTCACCCACGATCACTCTCGGATCTCTGAAGCATTCGTCCACGATCAGATATCAACACCTCAGATCATCTTGATCTCAGAAGCTTACACCCATGATCAGATTCACATTCCCCCTGACAATCTGAAGTCGAAACTACCCGAATACTGTTGCAGTGTCACGAGTTTCAAAAATGCCAGAATTTCAACATACGACAGTGAAATTTTTATTCCCCCTCATTTTTGTAAATTCTGATGTCTCTGTCACTGAATTCCCCCTCAAACTGAGCAATTTAGTCCTCTTTTATCTATGAAAAACTCGACTATGCCGAAAATATGACAATTTCCCTCAAAATATCAGTTTTTCATCGTTGCGGATATTACGTTTTGGCCCATAAATAGTCAGATACGCTGAAAGAACAACTTTCTGCACTGGTATCCTGACTACCCCACTAATTTCCACAATCCTTGATCGCATCAACAAAACTGTTCACTGAAGCCCCCGACGGTGTCCCCAAACAACCCAGCTTGGTCGTTAAAATCCCGAAAAAATTGACAATCACCAAATTTTTTCTGGAGACTCTCCTCGTTGTTGCGATCAAAAAATGCCTTTTGTTTTTTATTTATTTATTTTTTTAGGTATTTGATCATCTGGGCGAATGACAAGTGTCGGATGGTCATCCGATCGGATTGCCACTCGATCGAAGGACAAAGGTGGGCAAACTTGTGTTTGTGGATCGGATGGTCATCCGATCAGATTGCCATTCGATTGAAAACAACTTAACTTTCAAACACCCCATAGTGACATGGATCGGATGGTCATCCGATCGGATTGCCATCCGATCGGATTGCCATCCGATTGAAAGCACCTTCAATAAACCTTCAAGTATGATGGTGATATGGATCGGATGGTCATCTGATCGGATTCCCATCCGATTGGAAATGTTCTAACAGCTCAAGAACACTCTAAATCACGTTTTTTTGATCCAGAATCTTTATTTGTGTGAATTTCATGATGAAACTTCACAGGATTGTGCGCGATTCAATTCCGAACAGATTGACGGCTTCAATTCCAAAATCCATCCGTGAATTGACCTTTATTTTGATGATTTTCTTCGTTTAACATCAAAACTCCCGTTTAACCCAAAATTGATGAACTTTAGGTGATTTAACCGACTGTTAGATCGATTAAATCGGTACCGTAGCTCTGATACCAATTGATATTCCAGGATCTGGCAAGTTTGACGGAGCTTCGGTCCCGAAACGACATGTTCGGGGCGATTATTACGACTAAGAAAGGAGTAGAAGATAGATACGACACTGAGCAGTCACTTATAATCTGGTCTCTATTGATTATTCAACGTTTACAGCACCACGAGACCAGTTGGACAACATGTCCCCTCTGGGAACCAAAAGCTTGTCCAAATGGGAGCCCCAACCCCCTATTTATAGACAACTCACACTATGTGCCATCCGATCGGATTGCCATCCGATCGGATTGGCTTTGACAATTACAAAACCGTGTCCAACTAATCCTATTCTATACAATATTCAACACACGCTCTATCTAACTATTCGCACAGTGGCAGGCGTACGAAATATGCACCAACAGATTCCCCCTCGGATGCCACTGTCGAATCGTCTTTAAAACTTTGAGAACCTTGCGCCGTGTTTGAATATTCTGTAATCTTCAACTTTTCTGCAACTTCAATCAGGTATCTTGAAATCTGAGTATCCAAATTCCCCCTCGATTGATGATTCAGGTTTGCTTTTGTCAAAGTAAAGCACGAATTCCCCCTGGAATGAATCTTCAGGTCTTTGCACAATTTACGACTCTCCTCTGATTTGCTAATCTGCAACCTTCACGAACAATCACCAACTTGAAACTAATCAATGCAGCATCCTCTGTTTCAACTTTAACCGCATCCGAGCTCAGTTTTTGATATCACAAGTAAGCACCACGATCTGCATTCCGCCTGCTCGATCTAAGAATGTACAAAAACTCAACCAGCAAGTGATAGAAACTTCAAATACCCCACTGGTTAACTTCAAATCCGTGATTCCCCCTGAAGATCTGATATCCCGTTTACCGTGATCCATGTTAACGCACCGTAAGAATGGCAGATCTCGGAAAAACAAATCATCTGGAAATGTAATCCGATCTCTGAAGCATTCATCCACAATCAGATTCATCTCCTTGGATAATCTAGATCTCGGAAGCTTTCACCCACGATCACTCTCGGATCTCTGAAGCATTCGTCCACGATCAGATATCAACACCTCAGATCATCTTGATCTCAGAAGCTTACACCCATGATCAGATTCACATTCCCCCTGACAATCTGAAGTCGAAACTACCCGAATACTGTTGCAGTGTCACGAGTTTCAAAAATGCCAGAATTTCAACATACGACAGTGAAATTTTTATTCCCCCTCATTTTTGTAAATTCTGATGTCTCTGTCACTGAATTCCCCCTCAAACTGAGCAATTTAGTCCTCTTTTATCTATGAAAAACTCGACTATGCCGAAAATATGACAATTTCCCTCAAAATATCAGTTTTTCATCGTTGCGGATATTACGTTTTGGCCCATAAATAGTCAGATACGCTGAAAGAACAACTTTCTGCACTGGTATCCTGACTACCCCACTAATTTCCACAATCCTTGATCGCATCAACAAAACTGTTCACTGAAGCCCCCGACGGTGTCCCCAAACAACCCAGCTTGGTCGTTAAAATCCCGAAAAAATTGACAATCACCAAATTTTTTCTGGAGACTCTCCTCGTTGTTGCGATCAAAAAATGCCTTTTGTTTTTTATTTATTTATTTTTTTAGGTATTTGATCATCTGGGCGAATGACAAGTGTCGGATGGTCATCCGATCGGATTGCCACTCGATCGAAGGACAAAGGTGGGCAAACTTGTGTTTGTGGATCGGATGGTCATCCGATCAGATTGCCATTCGATTGAAAACAACTTAACTTTCAAACACCCCATAGTGACATGGATCGGATGGTCATCCGATCGGATTGCCATCCGATCGGATTGCCATCCGATTGAAAGCACCTTCAATAAACCTTCAAGTATGATGGTGATATGGATCGGATGGTCATCTGATCGGATTCCCATCCGATTGGAAATGTTCTAACAGCTCAAGAACACTCTAAATCACGTTTTTTTGATCCAGAATCTTTATTTGTGTGAATTTCATGATGAAACTTCACAGGATTGTGCGCGATTCAATTCCGAACAGATTGACGGCTTCAATTCCAAAATCCATCCGTGAATTGACCTTTATTTTGATGATTTTCTTCGTTTAACATCAAAACTCCCGTTTAACCCAAAATTGATGAACTTTAGGTGATTTAACCGACTGTTAGATCGATTAAATCGGTACCGTAGCTCTGATACCAATTGATATTCCAGGATCTGGCAAGTTTGACGGAGCTTCGGTCCCGAAACGACATGTTCGGGGCGATTATTACGACTAAGAAAGGAGTAGAAGATAGATACGACACTGAGCAGTCACTTATAATCTGGTCTCTATTGATTATTCAACGTTTACAGCACCACGAGACCAGTTGGACAACATGTCCCCTCTGGGAACCAAAAGCTTGTCCAAATGGGAGCCCCAACCCCCTATTTATAGACAACTCACACTATGTGCCATCCGATCGGATTGCCATCCGATCGGATTGGCTTTGACAATTACAAAACCGTGTCCAACTAATCCTATTCTATACAATATTCAACACACGCTCTATCTAACTATTCGCACAGTGGCAGGCGTACGAAATATGCACCAACAAATGTAATCAACAACGCACACAATAACTAGTTTAAAATCACCGTTGTAAATGGTCCAACTTAGACGCACATGCGTTGTTATAATCGGACAACGTAGACTACCCTACTAGTTTCACAAATTATCTAAGGTGTTGGATACGTTTTCCAAAAGTAATTATATAATAATAATAATAATAATAATAATTCTTTTTAAATGTTTATAAATTCAACATGTGATTTTAGACATATCATTGTATACATTCAATAAGTTCATTTGAAATATATTAACATTTTGGACGTCATTGAACGTTAATGTAATCAACAACGCACACAATAACTAGTTTAAAATCACTGTTGTAAATGGTCCAACTTAGGCGCACCTGCATTGTTGTAATCAGACAACGTAGACCACCCTACTAATTTCACATAATTTTTCAAGCGTTTTCGATACGTTTTCCAAAAGTAATTATATAATAATAATTCTTTTTTAAATGTTCGTATATCAAGTACAAGTGATTTTAGACATATCGTTGTATACATACAATTAGTTCATGTGGAATATACTAACATTTTAGAAGCATCATTTTACGTTAATGTAATTTTACGAGAAAATTTCCAGGCTCCTGCCACATGACAGGAATTGCACCCTTCACAAGAGTTGACCCTCTAGAGTAAATGCACTGTAGTAGAAAACTCGGGTGGGATCAAGGGTCGAACCAGAGTCCTTCCCCATCATTTATTGGAAATTAGTTAATATAAAAAATAAACGTTCATAAAAACCAAGTCATATTTGGTTTATTAAAATATTTATAAAATATGACTCATAGGAATGACAATGTGTAACAATTCCATTTTTTTATATTAAAATAAATTATATAAAAACAGGTAGACTACAGGTAAGTTGACTGTTAGAAAATGAAGCACCTATTCGGACCAAGGAACCGTTTAATAATTTAATTATAAAAATACATTATATTTGAACTTACTCCGTTTTTAATGAAACTTGGGTCAAAATGTAGACACAAATATTCACGTTCTAATGACATATTCATTGTTTTATAAACATCATATTTTAGAAGTTATAAGTGCCAAATAAGTGAAGCACCTGAATTAATTATATAATATATATATATATATATATATATATAATAAAATATTTATTTATGCTACTTTATTTACCGAGTGTGTTTGTATGGTTATCTCTCGCCCCCACATTCGCTTATCGCAACGCAAACTCGAAACGCGGATTTAATTTATTTATTTATATTCTTTGTTTTATTTGTGTGTTTAAAATGTTAGATATTTATATTAGCGAGTATTGACACATCGCTTGAAACGCTCAAACGCTATTCTCACAACTCGATTTATCTCACCAAAACGCAACACGACACGACACTCGTTATCTTGTTATAATACTTAAAGTATACATACTAACTAATGCAACAAAACGCATTGAACGAGCATCCTACACGTAAAACGAGGGTTTGGTTACACAAAACAACGCTTTTGTTTGAAGCTAGGCAGCTTCGTACGAAGGCAGCCAGTTCGAACCAGGTATCCTGTACGAACTTGCCTCTTCTATAAATACCCAAGCTCTCCTCTCCTCATTCTAACTTGCTGATTTCGATCCGAAACTCTGCTGAATTGTTTTCCGACTGTTTTCAAGTAAGATTTAACAGTTATATTCGATTATACAACAATTTCCACTTCGATTTTCCACAAGAATCACTTTGATTTCATCTAAACTCTTATGTTTTTCAACCAAACTTCATTTTTTTACTTGAACCTCACCTTTTCATCATAACTTCTCTGTTTTTACAAAAACTCTTCATCTTTTTCATCAAATCTTCTTCTTTCACCATAGATCTACACTTAAAAGGGTGATTTGGGTATAGCCTCGGCTTCCAAAGCTATAAATATGTTGATTTCACACTCACCAAGTGCTAGATCTAGGTGAAAACACTTAAAAACCTTTTTAAACTTGATTTTTACACTAAAACTGACCTAAAACGACATGTATTTCGTTCACTGAATACTGGAACGAGGTAATGTCAAAACCAACTTGAATAGCACTCGGAAATGCATCTGATTCAGGCGTAAACACCGCACCGAATGCCAAAAACATCCATGTTTATGAACTAGACTGTTCTGTGCGAAGCCAACTTCGTACGAAGGCACTGCCCGCGTACGAAGACACATGGCCTCGTACGAAGGTAGTACCTTCATACGAAGGCACTTGTTTTGCACAACACAGCCCGATTCCCACTCGTGACACAATCAAAGACCTCTCCAACTCTAAGTTCAATCATAGCTTAACGTTGGAGGGATGAACACTCGATTTTCTGAAGACAGACGTGAAGACACTCGATTTTGGACAACGGAAGCTGCACACGTGTGAAGACCCACCTTCGTACGAAGGCACGACTTCGTACGAGGCTTCTGTTTCCCACCGACACTCCGATTTTCGACCGTTTCAGCACTTTGGAGTACTTACGCTTCTGTTCCCGTATGCAGGCTGATCCAACGCTCCCTTCAATCCATTCCCTATGATCATAATCCCTATGATCATCGAACCACGGATCGTAATCTGGGTCTAAGGGATTGGGTGCTGGTATCCTAGGTATCTCCTCGGGGTTAAAATCATGCATTTCGACTTGGTTTTCTGGGTTATTTTCAATCTCCATTGGCTGGGTGGGAAACAAGGGTAATGGTTGAGGAGCTACTAGTTGTTCCAGGTTTGGGTCGGCAGCCGTGGATGCTAAAATATGGATGTTTGCTAAACTCCTATTAAGCATGTCTTGGGTGTGGGCATCGGTTTCTCTTTTAGCGGCTGCTAGAACGCGCTGCTGTTGTACCTTTTTCATTCTTTTCCTACGCTCGTGTGCTCCCTTACTGAACCATCCTCTCTTTTTCTGAGGGAATGCCTCTTTAGACTGAGCCTTAAACACGAATATCCCATCTTAATTGTCAGCTGAATACCCAGAAAGGGCAGGCTGTGAAGAGGTGCCTTCACTTCTAGGTGAGCCGGACAACTGACGATAGGCGTCGGAGGGTCCTTGATCGCTCATACTGTAAACTAAAAAATAGTCAAATAACACACAACAATAAAATACAGATATGCACGTATTTTCGTAATTAATTTCCTAACAATTTGAATAATATCTTGGTGTCAGCAGAACACTTCTGTGGCTGAATCAGTGGCTTAGCTCTGATACCACCTTCTGTCGATATAACAACCCTCCTAAATAATATTCCAACACCCTGATAATATTTAAAATGTCCCTATATGTCCTAAATTATACCCCATATACGTATAATAGCCCTAAATACCTTTAATTTAATAATATAAAAATAAAAACAAAAGTTAAAAGGCTGTCACGGGGCGCGTAGCCCTTGGTTACCTCTTACGTGGGCCGCGACAGATAGGCCACCAGGCTTAATCCGGTGTCGCCACATGTTGGGCTCGTGGCGAAGCTAGTTCAATGACTGGGCCAGGCTAGGGCCTACCCAGCCTATTACACAAGCCGCGTAGCCCTTGGCTACGTCTTACACGGGCCGCGAGAGAAGTCGAAAGGTCGCCTATATAAGAAGGCCCTCAGCCTTCAGTTTCCATCGTTCATTTCTCGATCTCTCTCTCTAATTTCTGCATAGATAAAATAATTTCCGGGTATAATACCCCCCTAAATAACGAAGTTCTGCTCTGTTGTAAGTATCATAACCCCGATTACGTATTAGATACGCTGCCCGATTGATCCAGGGTTCCGTAATGGCTGTCGTGGTTCTGCCCGACGTAGTCATTGGAATGCCGTCTCGGGGAGGGTATTGCTAATGTAAATATTGGGTTATTATACTAACACATGTACATTTGTGTAATTAATATATAATCACCAGGAAACCCTTAAAGGAAACCATAAGACATCAATGTGAGTAATCTCCTTTTTGTCAATTGTTTTACAAAACCTTTATCTATTTTAAATTATAATTAACAGTGATTGAGTCTTTGTAGTTCTTCAAATACTGCCGGTGTGTTGGGGTTTTGTATACAAAATGTGGAACACGTTACAATTGGACAAAGAGTTAGCCAATGTGTAATATGACCCACCAGTCAGGATTGACAGTACTGAATGAGTAATTGTGTAGAAATAAACATTGTAATAGCTCTCAATACTGTTAAAAGATAAAACTCTTCTTGATTAAACTGGGATTCACTCACCAGTATTTCCCACTGACAAAATGTTTTTAAACGCGTTTTAGGTAACAAAATGTGAAAGCCAACTAGAAGCCAGCTGAACAGCATTGAAGGCTTGGAAAAAGTGGCTATAAAAGTTACCTAAATAAAAGAAGATGTTTTATTCAATAAAATAGGGATTTTCCCTATGAAAATGTTTGTAATGAAAACTTGGGTTTTATCCCAATATGTTTAATATTATAAAAGCGTGGTATTTACTCTGATAAAATATTTCCTAACTACGGTCCTGAAGTAATTTCCGCTGCCAAAATGATAAACACCGATACCACCAAAACTGGTCTCGCAGCCGCCCGTTCCCAGGACAGATAGGGGACGGGGGTTGCGACCGAAGGTGGTATCAGAGCTAAGCCACTGATTCAACCACAAAAGTGTTCTGCTGACACCAAGATATTATTAAAATTGTTAGGAAATTAATTACGAAAATACGTGCATATTTGTATTTTATTGTTGTGTGTTATTTGACTATTTGTTAGTTTACAGTATGAGCGATCAAGGACCCTCCCTTAGACCCAGAAAACCAAGTCCAAATGCATGATTTTAACCCAGAGGAGATACCTAGGATACCAGCACCCAATCCCTTAGACCCAGATTACGATCCGTGATTCGATGATCATAGGGATTATGTGCAACGCTACCACCTAACCGACGAACCCATGCCGAACTTAGCAGCCTACCCAGGTCTGGACCCTCTAGATCCCTACTACGATAATGATGAATACATTAGGGAGATCTTAGAGAATCCGTACCCTTAGGAAGAACCCATGCCACAGTACCCAGACCCAGTACCAGCACCTGCACCCCCAATGAGTGCAGAAAATGTGCAAGAGCTCCAAACTTTCAGAGAAGAGATTTTAGAAAGTTGCGAGAGGATGAGACAGGTTGGACCAAGAACCATGTTCCAAAGTTTGTTCTCATAAGTATTTTGTCTCTTGCAAAACCAAGAGCTTTCACTGGTGAAAAAGGTGCCATAGATTGTATGACATGGCTTGACGAGATGGAGATAGTGGTTGACATAAGTGGGTGTGCCAAGGAGGATGTTGTTAAGTTTGTATCCCAGTCTTTTAAAGGAGATGCCTTAGCTTGGTGGAAGGCATTAATTCAGGCCACAGGAAAAATTCCACTCTATAACTTATCGTGGGATAAATTTGTGGAACTGATTAAAGAAAACTTTTGTCCTCAGCATGAGGTAGAAAAGGTTGAAACCGAATTCTTGACTCTAGTCATGAAGAACCTAGATTGCCAAACATATGTTACGAGTTTCAACTCCATGTCCAGACTTGTTCCCTATTTGGTTACACTTGAGCCTAAGTGCATCGCGTGCTTCATAGGTGGCTTGTCCCTTGAGATTAAGGGAACCGTCAAGGCTTCAAGGCCTACCACCTATAGGTCAGTGGTGGATCTGTCCTTATCACTTACGCTCAATGCAATTAGGAGTAGGTCTGGAAAGACTACAGATGAGGGAAAGAGAAAAAAAGAAGATGATAGCTCACATCGCTCAGATAAGAAAAAGAAGGGTAACTTTGGGTTTAAGAAAAACTCCAGTCAGTCGGGTGAAAAACCCTTGTGCGAGAACTGCAAAAGAAATCACTTTGGGAAATGCACTATAGATCCGCAGGCCAAACCCTGTGGGATCTGTAAGAAGAAAGGTCACAAAACTTTGGAGTGTAAGGATCTGAAAAATGCAACTTGTTACGGTTGCAATAAGAAAGGGCACATCAAGTTAAACTGCCCTAAAAACGCAAAGAAGCCTGAAGAGGCTAAGAAAACAAACGCCAGAGTGTTTCAAATAAATGCCAAGAAGGCGGTGCAGAATGACAACGTGATAACAGGTACTTTCCTCATAAATGATATTTATGCTAGAGTTTAGTTTGATTCGGGTGCAGATAAGTCCTTTGTAGATAATAAATTTAGTAAACTGTTGAATCTACCTATTAAAACTCTAGACATTAAGTATGAGGTAGAACTAGCTGATGGTACCTTAGAAACTGCATCAACAATTCTAGATGGATGTTTCATATCAATTAGGAATCATTCTTTCCCATTATCCCTATTGCCAATGAAATTGGCAGGGTTTGATATAGTTATAGGCATGGATTGGTTATCTCTTAAGCAAGCCCAAATTACCTGTGATAAGAAACAAGTTATCATCAAAACCCCTTATGGTGAATCGATCACTATCCAAGGAGATACGTACTATGGATTTCCTGATCAAGTGTCCAAGCTTAAGGCATCCAAGTGTTTGAAGAACGACTGTGTCATTTACATGGCACAGGTGACGGTAGACGTGCCGAAGCCCAAGATAGAAGATATTCCTGTTATCTCCGAATACCTAGATGTTTTTCCTGAAGAGTTACCTGGATTGCCTCCCGAGAGGCAAGTAGAGTTCAGAATTGATATTATACCAGGAGCAGCACCAGTTGCACGAGCTCCTTACCGCTTAGCGCCGTCTGAAATGAAAGAATTAAGAACTCAGTTGGATGAACTATTGGAGAAAGGCTTTATTCAACCAAGCTCGTCACATTGGGGAGCACCCATTTTGTTTGTAAAGAAGAAGGATGGTTCAATGCAGTTGTGCATTGATTATCGCGAGCTAAACAAAGTAACAATCAAGAATCGCTATCCATTGCCCAGGATCGATGATCTGTTTGATCAGCTTCAGGGGGCAAGTTTCTTCTCAAAGATTGATCTGAGGTCGGGGTATCATCAATTAAAGGTTAGAACTGAAGATGTACACAAGACCATGTTCAGAACAAGGTATGGCCACTACGAGTTCTTAGTGATGCCTTTTGGGCTCACTAACGCACCTGCAGCATTCATGGACCTCATGAATCGAGTCTGCAAGCCGTATTTGGATAAGTTTGTCATCGTCTTCCTTGATGACATACTTATTAATTCCAAGAGTCAAGCCGATCACGAGAAACATCTCCGGTGCATCCCCAAACTTCTACAACAGGAGAAGCTCTACGCGAAATTCTCCAAATGTGAATTCTGGCTTCGCGAAGTCCAATTCTTTGGACATGTGGTAAGCGAGCTTGGTATCCAGGTGGATCCCACTAAAATAGAAGCAATCATGAATTGGGAAGCACCTAAGACACCTACTGAAATTTGCAGCTTCTTAGGGTTGGCAGGATATTATAGGCGATTTATCAAAAACTTTTCAAGGATAGCTGCACCTTTAACCCGCAAGAATGTGAAATTTGACTGGGGTCTGAAACAACAAGAGTCCTTTGAGACTCTCAAACATAAGTTGATAAATGCTCCTGTATTGGCATTGCCTGAAGGAATAGAAGAATTCGTTGTCTATTGTGATGCATCGCACACTAGCAAGGGCTATGTGCTTATGCAAAGAGGCAAGGTGATTGCCTATGCATCACGACAACTGAAGGTGCACGAAAAGAATTACACCACCCATGACTTGGAGTTGGGTGCCGTTATATTTGCACTTAAGCTATGGAGACATTACCTGTATGGAACTAAATGTGTGATATACTCAGATCACAAAAGTCTCCAACATTTATTTAACCAGAAAGATCTCAACATGAGACAACGCCGTTGGATGGAAACATTGAACGATTACGATTGTGAAATTCGCTACCATCCTGGTAAGGCGAATGTGGTCGTTGTGCTTTGAGCAGGAAAGAAAGAGTCAAACCTATACTAATCAATGCTAAAAGTATTGAACTGAAGAACAGTCTAAACGAGAAGTTGTTGACAACACTGAAAGAAGCTGTAATGGAGGACAACCTTCAGGAAGAGAGATTAGGTGTAACTCTTGATCAACTTTCACCTGGGAATGATGGCATCCTGAGATTGAATGGTCGAATCCGGGTTCCAATTCATGGAGGACTTAGAGATATAATCCTTCAAGAAGCTCATAATTCTAAATATTCAGTTCACCCGGGAAGTGATAAAATGTATCAAGATTTGAAGGCAAATTACTGGTGGATGGGTTTAAAGAAATCCATAGCCACACACGTGGCTAAATGTTTGACATGCTCTCAGGTTAAAGCCGAATATCAAAAGCCGTCAGGATTACTATAACAGCCAGAACTTCCCACATGGAAGTGGGAGATGGTAACCATGGATTTTATCACCAAGTTACCAAAGACAAGACATGGAAATGATACAATATGGGTCATAGTTGACAAACTGACTAAGTCGGCACAATTCTTACCCATCAAAGAGACGCATAGCTCCGATAAACTATGTGACAACTCGTGCAAATTCCTGAACGTTTCGTTTTACTGTGTAATTTCATGTACGTTAAATGAATTGAATTTAGTGATTTATTTTATTTGAACGATTATGTGCTTGGTAATGTGTAATGTGAATTATGTGAAACCGAAACTCAAAACTGAAATATTGGAATACGTTATTTTGTGAAATAAAGCGTTGTAATATATTGCTTTGCGATACGAATCGTTTTAATTAGTTTTTCCGTGAATCTTGCGAAACCGTCACTTCGTGCGAAACCGTTACTTATAAAACCCAACCCAAGCCCACCCCTCTCCCTCTTGCGCCATAAACAAGCCCAAACCCCCCTCCCCTACCCTTATTCGAAAATTTAGGCCCAAACCTACACCTCTTGTTCCTTGCAATCCATTAAGCCCAATTCTCTTGTGTTTCAATATATACGTATGCATGGATCAAGAATTAGAAATCAAAAACCCTAAACACACTTGTGTGCGTCGACCAGGATACCCCCTATCTCTTGCGCAAACCCTAGCTCCTGATTCTGCTTCTTGATTCGCCTTTCACTTCCTTGTAATCCCTTCTCTTGCTCCAAGGTTAGTATTCTTGATTGGATTGTGATTCATGGTGTGATTTTTGTGAAAACATGGCTGTGATTTTTAGTTGACATGCTAGGGTTTTGTTGTTGAATGATTTATTTCGATTAAGTATGCGATTTGTTGAAGTAATCGATAGCATGTATGCATAAATGATCATTGGCTGCGTTTTTGTGAAAAATCATGAGGTGTTATGGCTAGGGTTTTGTGATTATTGGTATGGTTAGATGGTAAGGGATGATTAGCCTGTTGTTGGTTGTTATTAGGAAAGGTTGGGATCGTTTACACGCGTTTTGGTGTCCGTTTAAATGTAAAACAGCATGCTGATTGACGAAAACAGCCAACTTCAGTTGGCTGTAAACGGACCGTTATAAATCGAAAAATTGATTTTCTGAAGTCTAAATTATACGTTTTCGAAAAACGATTCAAATGGCGCTAGAATCATATTTTTTTGATGTGGTTTGCTATTTTTAAAAGTCAGTTTTGTACAGCAGCAAAAGCTGCGTTTTTACTACAGAAAATGTGTGTTATGCTTTTCGTCATTGCTAGGAATCTGTGTCGAGTTAGGCCATGAAATTCGTACAATAGATAACCACGGGTGTTGTTGTATTCTCCAACTGGAATTTCGTCAATCGGACTTGCGATGAATTTTAAATGAATTTTTCCGTGGACTGCAGTCAGAAAGTGACGAATCTTATTGCAGCCCGGTAAATGAGTTTTTATAAAATAATTGGTAACGAATTGGATCCTGATATTTTTACACAATGTAAAATGGATCGTTTAGAACATTCTGTAAAATTTTGAGAATTTTTGGAACGAGTTAAATATTTTATTAAAATACCCGAAAACAGCCCAGTTTTCTATGTTAAAGCTGAAACAATATAAGTAGTGATTTGCGTGTCTAAATGTTGGTTATGTTTTCTGATAATGATCCAATTTGATATATGTCAACGAAAGTGTTATGTGAAGTATCGTGTACTAGCTCTTGAGTAGTTATACGTGGAATGTATATATGGGTGTGAACTGTCAAAGTGAGTGCATGTTTTGTGGTAGATGCGTGTAGGAACTTTGTGCTCTATTTGAAACCACTATCGGACCAAATGGTAATCATACTAGGACATGATTGACCAACCCTAACTGTTAGCTATTTTTAAGAGTTCAACCGAGCAACCAAAGGTGAGTTCACACTTTTCTACAATGCATGAGATTCCCGGTGGTTTGAGAATGAGGTAAATAAGGATTCCCGGTGGTTTGGGAATGAGTTAAACAAGGATTCCCGGTGGTTTGAGAGTGAGTTATATAACAACAATTCCCCTTAGGTGGGATACAACCTGCGTATTCTCCTTTGGTAGAATACGTACCTCCGTCCTCCTTAGGTAGGGCAGCAACCTTAAACTTACTAGACAACAACTCTATCATGAAGTCCCTCATTTTTATATCGACTTAATCGCCGGGCCATTAGCGAATAGGTCATTAGTTAAATAGCACTATTAGGTCTGACAAGCCTCACACCGTGCCGCAGAGGACGGGAGTGGACTAATGTACTTGGGCACCTAGTCCATGATGATAGACAATGACGCAGGGCACTTAAACATGACTTAAGTCAGTAGTCGATATGGTAACGGGTCTAGTGGTTTACAATATGGGGTAGCCCCCACGGTATATGGTTATGGGAACAAGGAACTTAACAACTTTGTTTTGGTTTTTGAAACAACTTACGGTTTTTGGAACAACATTAAAATAGACAACCAACTGTGAACTCGCCAACCTTTTGTTGACACGTTACCACATGCTTTGCAGGTCGTTAGGTTATTTGCTGGAGCTTGCATGGGGAAGGAGTCGTTGTGGGACATGAACCGCTATGTGTTCATGATAAATTTATGAAACGTTAAACTTATACTTTGGTTTTTGATCTTATGCTTCCGCTGACTTTTAAATTTGGTTTTGGACTTTGGTTTGGTGAACCTTAAACATTTAGTTTGCGATGGTTTTACTTTACTTTACTTAATGTTTATTATGATTGGTGGTATGATCCTGGTTAGTCACACGCCTCGCGGTAATACTTCGCTTGTGGATTTTGAGGGTGTGACTGATTGGTATCAGAGCCATTGGTTATATTGAACTTCGTTTTAAATAGGGGAAAAATATTTTTGACAAAAACCAGACTATAACCTGTTTAGTGCTCAATGATCGACAACAACACTTCGCTCCAAGTGCAAGGGTCAACACTTTAGATGGTATGATTTATGTTATGTAGCCTACTTGTTAGTTTACATTTGCATGGTGTGCTGCTTATAGTATACCTAATTAACATTGTAGCATGTTACCTTTATTAGCCCCAGTGTGCTCGCTTTGACACTCAACCGTTTGCTTGAACCCTATGTGCTTACCCTCTTCTGTCATTCTTTTCCACACCTCTGCGTCGACATTTTCTTTTAGTGTTTTGTGAATGTGTGTTCTTTCGTTTAACGTGTGTTACGTCATTAACTCGACAGGCATGTCTACATCATCTGCATCATCCGACCAGTCCCGAGCACCAGGGAAGGCACCCGCTGCTACTCACTCACCCCCGCGTCAGATGGAGACGCATGCAACTTATCGAAAGAGACTCGTGCAGGGTGGGGAGTCGTCCTCCCGACCTATGCATGCACTGCCAGTTAACCCGCTCAGCTCCCAAGCTGAGTCTGCCGTGATAAAGGCTCTTCGGGATTATAACTAGATTTTGATTGAGCAAAACCAAGTCTTAATGGAACAAAATCAGACCTTACTGAAACGAACTGCTACCCTAGAGGGGCGAGTGGAAGCTAAAGAGGAGCAGATACTGGAACTCTATAGGAGAACTAATGATTTGAAGACAGAAGCCTTAAAGGGGCGCGAGGTACAAGGTTTTATAATGGGAGACACTCGGGTGGATAAAGAAAGGCTTGACTCGCATGCCGAGAGGCTTATTATGATGAATTGGAGGATCCATCAGTTGGAGGAGGCCCAAATGCCACCTGCACCTGCGCCTGAGCCAGCCCCAGCCCCGGCACCTCCCGAGCCGGAGGAGGAAGAGTCTGATGAAGAACTGGAAGAGGTTCCCGAGGAAGAGCCAGAAGAGCCGGAGGAGGTCCCGGATAGTGACGGAGACGATGACGATGGTGATGACCTCGGGGATGGAGACGTGGACGACTGACCCGTCTTCCACTTGTTTATCTAACTATTTCTTTCTTTTGTTTCGTATAAACAATTGTGATGATTAAAACTTTAGCGAATATTCGTTGTAGTGACTTTTATGGTTTAATTTGAACGGATTTCCTTTATTTTATTGTTTTAAAGATATTTCTCGTGCTGAGTTGTTACCTTACCCCTTCCCCCTTACACTACAAGAATCGCATTTTGATCCTACGATAGTTTATCTTATTTATGTGAAATCTTTTCGCTAGCCTTTGTACCGACCTATGCTTGTTGATAAATGCAATGCCTAAATTTCTAATACTGACTTAGACAAAACCATCATTCCTTTACCACAGTGACACTACGTCCTCGCTTCTCCATGTTGAGACACTAATACAAACTTACTCTAGTTTAGAGAATTTGGAAGGCTCGACCCCCGATCATTGGTGATCACATCTTGAAACCTGAGGATGGTGATGTGTTATTGATACAATCATACCCTCTTGAGCATGTTTTCGCCTCCTTCCTTTGAAACCTCTTGACTACACAAGCATATTTCATATTCATTCACACGACCTAAGGAAACTCCTCCGAATTTGGTTGCTTACCGACTCAATAAATCGCAAACTCATCTAAGTTCATGGATCAAGGTGAATTATTCCTCCTTCGCATGTGGGCGAGCCCAACAACTTTGATGGAAGTTTTAGCGAACCTTAACACTACAAACTGGTGCGATAATCATTCTTCTCTGGTTAATTCTTGTTAGGCTTAATATACCAACGTGGCACCTCTATTCGGCAAACGGCGTTCTTCATTTTAACCTTGTACAACTTGCGTAAGACCAGCTATGCTCTTGACATCAGGTAAACCCTACTACACATTCTTAAATGCCTACGCATCGATTGCCACCACCCTTTTTGCATGTTTCCACATCCATTCGCGATAAACTTCTCGAATCCTATGATCCTCATCCTAACAACATTCTCCATGAACTATCGCTTGGAAGATTTACTCTCTACGAACGTTACTCGAGGAGCAATGGTTCATGAATATCACAGATATGGAGGTATCACGAGAACTATCCTTAGAACTCGATATGACCGAGATAGGTTCCCAGTCACGACATTGAAATTTAGCCTACCTTGACGGATATGTCATTTGATTTCTTCAGCGACATTCAAATCTACCCCAAGAACTTGTAGAACGATACTTATGCCTTATCATGGAGCTCCTACAACACAAACAACCTTATGTTAAGTTTCCAACGTGCGATTTTTGACGTCACGAAGCCCGCTTTTCTTTATCGTATGCACAAACCCTCACAGCTCTAACTCAAAAGATTGCTCAGGAATCCGCGTTTCAAACAGTTGAAGGTGAAACTCTGTAGTGCACCCATTCTTTCATTACCAGAAGGCACATAATATTTTGTTGTTTATTGTGATGCTTCAATCCAAGGACTTAGTTACGTGTTGATGCAATGTGAGAAGCCATTGCTTACGCATCACACCAACTCAGAACTCACAAAATAAAAACTACGCTACCCACGACTTGGAGATTGGGAGCAGTAGGGTTTGCACTCAAGATATGGAAGACATTACTTGTAAGGTACCAAGTGCACCATCTACACCAATCACAAGAGTCTCCAGCATATATTGAATCAGAAGGAGTTGAACATGCGACAACATCGATGGGTCGAATCCCTCAATGACTACGAGTGCGCAATCAAGAATCATCCAGGCAAGGCCAACGTTGTGGCTAATGCCCTTAGTCGGAAAGAAACCAAACCTAAGCATATACGTACGTTACAATCTACAATTCACTTCAGTCTTCCTACCTAGATTCGTGATGCACAGATTGAAGCATTGAAGGAAGAGAACCTTAAAGCTAAGTCCCTACGGGAATGGAAAGGCGACTTGAAATCAAGGAAGACGGTACGTACTATTTTGTAGATCGTGTATGGGTCCCATTCTATGGAAACTTACGAGAGCTTGTGATGGACGAAACTTTGTACTGGTGGCGCCACATGAAAGCCAACATAGCGACCTATGTTAGTAAATTCTTGACCTATGCTAGGGTTAAGGTGGAATACCAGAAGCCATCATGACTACTGCGACAACCCGAGATCCCACATGGAAATGGGAACAGATTTCCATGGATTTTGTCATTGGCTTACCTAGATCTCAGTGAGGAAACAATACCATCTGGGTGATCATGGATCGACTAACTAAGTCTGCACACTTTCTGGTAATCAAGGAAACTGACAAGTTTTCTACGCTCGCAGACACCTATCTGGAGGAAGTAGTCTCTAGGCATGGAGTGCCAACTTCTATTATCTCTGATCGAGACTCACGTTTTACATCTGAGTTGTGGAAGGCAATGCACAAATCTTTCAGCTCACGACTAGACATGAGCACAGCGTATCACCCTCAGACGGATGGGTAGACTGAATGCACCATCCAGACTCTAGAAGACATGCTTCGAGCGTGTGTTATCGATTTTGGCAACGACTGGGAAAGGCATCTACCTTTGGTAGAGTTCTCATATAACAATAGTTACCACACCAGCATTAAAGCTGCTCCATTCGAGGCGTTGTACGGGCGGAAATGCCGATCACCTCTATGCTGGGCGGAAGTTGGCGATAGCCAAATCAATGGCCCAGAACTCGTCGTCGACACAACGGAAAAGATTGCTCAAATCAGATAAAGAATGGCGGCAGCTCGTGACCGTCAGAAAAGTTACGCGGATACGTGTAGAAAACCTCTCGAGATCCAGGTTGGGGATCGTGTGCTACTTAAAGTCTCGCCATGGAAAGGCGTGGTCCATTTTGGCAAAAGGGGCAAACTTAATACGCGATATGTTGGACCTTTTGAAATCACTGAGAAAATCAACAAGGTAGCTTACAGATTGAATTTGCCCGAAGAACTCAGTGGTGTTCACAACGTCTTCCACGTGTCGAATCTGAAAAATGCTTATTAGACGAGACCCTCATTGTTCTTTTCAAGGAACTCACTATTGACGACCAGTTGCGCTTCGTCGAGGGACCGGTGGAAATTATGGACCAGGAAATCAAGACTCTCAAACGTACCAAAATACCTATTGTACGAGTTCGGTGGAACTCCCGTCGGGTCCTAGAGTTCACTTGGGAATGAGAGGACCAGATGAAACGTAAGTACCCCCAGTTGTTCAAGAAAGGTGAGTCCAATACTGAAGCTACTTTGGAATTTCGGGACAAAATTCCAATCCAATGGGGGGATGATGTGATACCCCAGGAAAATGCACAACATAACTAGCTTCTCCAGTGACTATGTGCTAAATTTCGGGATGAAATTTCTTTCAACTTGGGGATGATGTGACAACTTGTGCAAATTCCTGAACGTTTCGTTTTACTGTGTAATTTCATGTACGTTAAATGAATTGAATTTAGTGATTTATTTTATTTGAACGATTGTGTGCTTGGTAATGTGTAATGTGAATTATGTGAAACCGAAACCCGAAACTGAAATATTCGAATACTTTATTTTGTGAAACGAAGAGTTGTAATATATTGCTTTGCGATACGAATCGTTTTAATTAGTTTTTCTGTGAATCTTGCGAAACCGTTACTTCGTGCGAAACCGTTACTTATTAAAACCTAACCCAAGCCCACCCCTCTCCCCCTTGCGCCACAAACAAGCCCAAACCCCCTCCCCTACCCTTGTTTTAAAATTTAGGCCCATACCCACACCTCTTGTTCCTTGCAACCCATTAAGCCCAATTCCCTTGTGTTTCAATATATACGTATGCATGGATCAATAATTAGAAATCAAAATCCCCAAACACACTTGTGTGCCTCGACCAAGATAACCCCCCTCTCTCTTGTGCAAACCCTAGCTCCTGATTCGGCTTCTTGATTCGCCTTTCACTTCCTTGCAATCCCTTCTCTTGCTCCAAGGTTAGTATTCTTGATTGGATTGTGATTCATGGTGTGATTTTTGTGGAAACATGGCTGTGATTTTAAGTTGACATGCTAGGGTTTTGTTGTTGAATGATTTATTTCGATTAAGTATGCGATTTGTTGAAGTAATCGATAGCATGTATGCATAAATGATCATTAACTGCGTTTTTGTGAAAAATCATGAGGTGTTATGGCTAGGGTTTTTGTGATTATTGGTATGGTTAGATGGTAAGGGATGATTAGCCTGCTGTTGGTTGTTATTAGGAAGGGTTGGGATCATTTACACGCGTTTTGGTGTCCGTTTAAATGTAAAACAGCATGCTGATTGACGAAAACAGCCAACTTCAGTTGGCTGTAAATGGACCGTTATAAATTGAAAAATTGATTTTCTGAAGTCTAAATTATACATTTTCGAAAAACGAATCAAATGGCGCTAGAATCATATTTTTTTGATGTTGTTTGCTATTTTTAAAGGTCAGTTTTGTACAGCATCAAAAGCTGCGTTTTTACTACATAAAATGTGTGTTATGCTTTTCATCATAGCTAGGAATCTGTGTCGATTTAGGCCATGAAATGCGTACAGTAGATGACCACGGGTGTCGTTGTAATTCTCCAACTGGAATTTCGTCAATCGGACTTGCGATGAATTTTAAATGAATTTTTCTGTGGACTGCAGTCAGAAAGTGACGAATCTTATTGCAGCCCGGTAAATGATTTTTTATAAAATAATTGGTAACGAATTGGATCCTGATATTTTTACACAATGTAAAATGGATCGTTTAGAACATTCTGTAAAATTTTGAGAATTTTTGGAACGAGTTAAATATTTTATTAAAATACCCGAAAACAGCCTAGTTTTGGATGTTAAAGCTGAAACAATATAAGTAGTGATTTGCGTATCTAAATGTTGGTTATGTTTTCTGATAATGATCCAATTTGATATATGTCAACGAAAGTGTTATGTGAAGTATCGTGTACTTGCTCTTAAGTAGTTATACGTGGAATGTATATATGGGTGTGAACTGTCAAAGTGAGTGCATGTTATGTGGTAGATGCGTGTAGGAACATTGTGCTCTATTTTAAACCACTAACGGACCAAATGGAATCATACTAGGACGTGATTGACCAACCCTGACTGTTAGCTTTTTTTAAGTGTCCAACCGAGCAACCAAAGGTGAGTTCACACTTTTCTACAATGCATGGGATTCCCGGTGGTTTGGGAATGAGTTAAATAAGGATTCCCGGTGGTTTGGGAATGAGTTAAATAAGGATTCCCGGTGGTTTGGGAATGGGTTAATTAACAACAATCCCCCTTAGGTGCGATACAACCTGCGTATTCTTCTTGGGTAGAATACGTACCTCCGTCCTCCTTAGGTAGGACAACAACCTTAAACTTACTAGACATCAACTCTATCATGAAGTCCCTCCTTTTTATATCGACTTAATCGTCGGGCCATTGTCGAACGGGTCATTTGTTAAATAGCGCTATTAGGTCTGACAAGCCTCACATCGTGCCGCAGAGGACGGGAGTGGACTAATGTACTTGGACACTTAGTCAATGATGATAGACATTGACGCAGGGTACTTAAACATGACTTAAGTCAGTAGTAGATATGGTAACGAGTCTAGTGGTTTACAACATGGGGTAGCCCCCACGGTATATGGTTATGGGAACAAGGAACTTAACAACTTTTTTTTGGTTTTTGAAACAACTTACGGTTTTTGGAACAACATTAAAATAGACAACCAACTGTGAACACGCCAACCTTTTGTTGACACGTTACCACATGCTTTGCAGGTCGTTAGGTTATTTGCTGGAGCTTGCATGGGGAAGGAGTCGTTGTGGGACATGAACCGCTGTGTGTTCATGATAAATTTATGAAACGTTAAACTTATACTTTGGTTTTTGATCTTATGCTTCCGCTGACTTTTAAATTTGGTTTTGGACTATGGTTTGGTGAACTTTAAACGCTTAGTTTGCGATGGTTTTACTTTACTTTACTTAGTGTTTATTATGATTGGTGGTATGATCCTGGTCAGTCACACGCCTCGCGGTAATACTCCGCTTGTGGATTTTGATGGTGTGACAAACTAGCCCAATTGTATGTGGACGAGATTGTATCTCTCCACGGAGTGTCAGTATCTATTATATCCGATAGAGATACTAGACACACTTCTCATTTTTGGAAAAGTTTCCAACAATCTCTAGGCACTCGTTTGAACTTCAGTACTGCTTATCATCCTCAGACGGATGGGCAAAGTGAGCGTACGATTCAAACACTTGAAGACATGCTTTGGGCATGTGTCATTGATTTAGGTGGGAGTTGGGTTGATCATCTTCCTCTGATTGAATTCTCTTATAACAACAGTTACCATACGAGCATCCAAGCAGCGCCTTTTGAAGCCTTATATGGAAGAAAATGCAGAACACCTGTCTGTTGGGCAGAAGTTGGGGAAACCCAATTATCAGGACCTGAAATAGTCCTTGAGACAACGAAGAAAATTGTACATGTCACACCCCAGCCGATGGTGGAAACATCGGGGTGCGAGCACTAAGCGTTCAGATTGCTCATGAGATTCCAAAACATTAGAAATTTCATAATAGGTTAAATTGATTCAACATTGTCTAAAACGAATAACCATCACATCAAGTATCAAATTATACCAACTATCAAATATTTTTCAAAGTTTAATTAACTACGTGGGTTTCTAAGTATCACCCTAGCTCGATTCACTTGATTCCACAGCATCCTATCAGCCTGCAACATGTATTAAAATAGGGTCAGTACAAAAATGTACCGGCGAGTATACAAGTTTGAGTAATAGTATAATAGATTAAAACAATTCGTATCCGTATGTAAGTGTAACAAGATAGTTTCAGCCATGCTAGTGTTCGCAGTCCAATTAGTGATAGCCCAAGTATCCCGATGCTTTAGTGTTTTCCCAAGTCTCAAGGAAAACTAGAATCCTCCTAACAATACCCCTGAGAATATCAGGGAGGTGCATTTCCTATAGCGCTACTATTGTTAAGGCGGAACTACACACCCTGGATTAAACGTTCACATAGCACAAATAGAATACAAGAATCACAAGTTTCACGTACACCCATGATAGAGTTTGGTTTGCAAAAGTCTCAAGTATCATAGTTTAGTAGAATACATGTTACATCCCAAAGTTTAAAGCAAAAAAGGGATCGAGTATACTCACAGTGATTACTTAACAGTTCAACTCTTATTGGATCAAAGGGAGCTCTTTAGAATTAGCCTGATTAGATTACAATAGATAAGAGTCGGGCAGCATAACGAGATTCTAACCAAGTTTTGGATCAGCCATCCTGATCGGATGGCTGTTCGATCGGATGGCCATCGGATCGGATTGCCATTCGATTGAGATGACCTGTGTGTGAATGGGACGGATGGCTGCCCAATCGGATGGCTATCCGATCAGGTTGCCGATTGATTCAAAATTGACAAAAGTGTGTGGGGAACGGATGGCTAGCTGATCGGATTGCTATCCGATCGGGTCGCCACTCGATCCAAGTTTCAAGATCCTTTGTTGCCTCGATCGGATGGCAGTTCGATCGGATGGCTATCCGATCGAGTTGCCACTCGACAATCATGACTTAAGGTTTCAAGAATGCTTAGGGTTAAGGGCAAGTGTTACTCGATCGGGTGGCTGTTCGATCGGATGGACATACGATTGGATTACCACTCGATCGGGTTACCTTGTCCCGTTCTTAATTTTGTAAAACTCTAAGTTTCTGATTAAGCAATGATGACGTGGTACGTATTAAGACAACGGTAAATCCATCAGTGTTCAGCCGATCCGATCAGGTGAGAATCACCCCAGTCCGTTCAGTCGTCAGTTCGTGATGATATTTATTTCAGAATCCGTGCTCCGGTCATCTTCTTCGGTAACAATCCCTTCTCCCAGCCGACTCTAGACTAATAATCAAGTCTACAATCTGTTTAGATCCGGATCTTACTGTTTTATGTAAAAGTTTGAGAAATATGAAGATAAACATAGGTTTTTAGCTTTAAAAGTGTAGATCTAGTATAGATTTAGTGTAAAACGCATGAGATTCCTTAGATCTGAGCTAGATCTTGGTTAGAATGACATCATACAACAGTTTGGTACAAACCGCCATGGTGCCATCACCTTCAAGAGCTCAAATCCGAGAGATGTCATGGTGAAAAGTGATATTTCAAAGGAGAATCTCATAGAGAATGATGTGTAGATCAGATATGTACAAGAATCTAGTGTAAAACGTACCGAAATCGTCGAGAAATGGGAGAAAAGAGGAGTGCGTGCGTCTGGTCGAGTGAGGGTGTCACATCAGTGAGAATGGTGATATGACAGGCCTATTTATAGTGTAAGGTAGAGTGAAGGTGGTGTGCACTCGGATCGGATGGCGGTCCGATCGAGTGGCCATCCGATCGGGTGGTCATCCGATCGGATTGCCACTCGGTCAATCCCATATTTCCGTTCCACCGTCTTTGATTCGATTTGCGAGTTAGATTAAGCGTTGCGTAGCATGGGGTAATAGTATAAGTAAATTATAACAATAGCATAAAAGTTTTCCAAAGTTTCATAGTTTCCGCCAGTGACAAGACTCCAGTCCCTCGTTTAACCAAGTCTCAAGTTTCACGAGCCTAAAGAGTCAAGCACCAAAGTATTAAGAATTAGGCATTCCAAGCATATAGAATTAGGCATTTCAAGTATTTAGATTTAGGCATTTCAAGTATTTAGTATATAGCATAGAATTCACCAAGTGTAAAAAGTATTAATGACTACATAGTTTAGGGACTAAAATTGACAATAGGCAGGGTCCAGGGACTAAACTTGCCAATAGCCTAAAGTTTAGGGACGCATGGCGTTATAGTCTCCCCTCCTTTAGGAGATTTCATCCCCGAAATCTTAGAGGAAGACTGCTCGAAGAGCTGTGGATACTTGGCCTTCATCTCACTTTTCAATTCCCAAGAGAATTCGGCGCCACGCTTTCCTTCCCATCGAACCTTGACAATGGGGATTTTGCTGCGCCTTAATCGCTTGACTCCTTGATCCATGATTTCGACCGGTTTCTCCACAAAGTGTACAGCTTCGTTTAGTTACAAGTCTTCAAGGGGAACCTGCAGTTCCTCGTCGGCTAGGCATTTACGTAGATTGGATACGTGGAACACTGGATGTACATTGTTTAGTTCTTGTGGCAGGTCGAGTCTGTACGCTACCTTGCCAATCCTTATGATTATCTTGAAAGGACCCACATAGCGAGGAGCGAGCTTTTCCCTCCTACCAAAATGAACTACTCCCTTCCAGGGAGATACCTTGAGAAGAACTCGGTCGCCAACATCAAATTTCAGAGGCTTACGCCTATTATCAGCATAACTCTTCTGTCTGCTCCTAGCCTTGATAAAGTTATCACGGACTTGAAGAATCTTATCTGTTGTCTCTTGAATTATTTCAGGGCCAGTAAACTGCTTGTCGCCAATCTCATGCCAGCTGAGAGGAGATCGGCACTTGCGGCCATACAAAGCTTCGAAAGGAGCCATTTGAATACTGGAATGATAGCTGTTGTTGTACGAGAACTCAATCAATAGTAAATGTGCATCCCAGTTACCACCAAAGTCGATGACACAAGAACGGAGCATATCCTCTAGGGTCTGAATAGTACACTCGGTCTGCCCATCCGTTTGGGGATGAAAGGCCGTGCTAAGATTCAAATGAGTACCCATAGCAGACTGAAAGGTTTGCCAAAGACGTGAAGTAAAACGACCATCACGGTCTGAGATTATGTCAAAAGGTATGCCATGACGGCATATAATCTCATTAGTATAGATTCGAGCGAGTTTCTCCACTTTATAATCCTCACGAATGGGAAGAAAGTGGGCTGATTTGATCAAACGATCAATTATCACCCAGATATTATCGTGACCAGAAGGTGTTCGAGGTATCTTGGTAATAAGTCCATAGCGATATTATCCCATTTCCAAACTGGGATTTCGGGCTGTTCTAGGAGCCCTGAAGGACGTTGATGTTCAGCCTTAACCTTCATATAAGTAAGGCATTTAGAAACATATACAGCAATGTCCCTCTTCATGCCCGACCACCAATAAGTCATACGCAGGTCGTGGTACATCTTATCGGCCCCCGGATGAATTGAGTAACGGGATTTGTGAGCCTCATTCATAATGAGCTCACGGAGATTATCGCGAGCTGGCACCCAGATGCGATTTAGGTAGTATTGGAGTCCATTAGGTTTAGTTTCAAGCTGTTCAATCTTAGCACCTTGGATTTCCACTTCTAGACTTCCTTCATTTGCTGATGAATACTGAGCGTCACGAATACACGCATGGAGATCGTTAGAGATACGAATAGCATTTACATGAGTTTTACGACTAAGAGTATCAGCCACTACATTCGCCTTGCCAGGATGATAGCGAATTTCACAGTTGTAGTCGTTAAGCAATTCGACCCAACGTCTCTGTCGCATGTTCAGCTCTTTTTGGTCAAAGATATGTTGAAGGCTTCTATGGTCAGTGAAAACCACACACTTAGTACCATACAAGTAGTGTCGCCATATCTTTAACGCAAACACAACTGCACCAAGCTCCAGATAATGAGTAGTATAGTTTTTCTCATGTATTTTGAGTTGGTGAGAAGCATAAGTAATAACCTTGTCCCGCTGCATGAGCACACAACCCAATCCACGGTTCGAGGCGTCACAATATACCACGAATTCGTCATTCCTATAAGGGAGAGTAAGAACAGGGGCATTACACAAAAGAGTCTTAAGGGTCTGAATGGATTTCTCTTGCTCGGGACCCCAAGCAAAAGGTTTCTCTTTCTGAGTCAACGAAGTGAGAGGAACGGCGATCTTAGAGAAGTCCGAAATGAATCGACGGTAATATCCCGCCAATCCTAAGAAGGAACGAATCTCAGATGCAGATTTAGGCGTACTCCAATTCTTCACAGCTTGGATTTTAGACGGGTCAACATGAATACCTTTCTTACTAATGACGTGACCAAGAAATTGTACTTCATTAATCCAAAACTCACACTTAGAAAATTTAGCATATAGACGTTCACCACGTAAGAGTTCAAGCATCAAGCATAGATGTCGAGCATGATCAGCTTTAGTTTTAGAGTAAATGAGAATATCATCAATAAAGACTATCACACAATGGTCCAAATAGGGCTTACAAACGCGATTCATGAGATCCATGAACACAGCGGGTGCGTTGGTCAATCCAAAAGGCATGACCACGAACTCGTAGTGTCCATAACGAGTACGAAATGCTGTTTTGGGTACATCATCTTCGAGAACTCGAAGCTGATGGTAACCATAAGGAAGATCGATTTTTGAGAAACTGGACACGCCTTGTAGTTGGTCAAATGGATCATCGATACGAGGAAGAGGATAACAATTCTTAATGGTAAGCTTGTTAAGTTCACGGTAATAGATACACATACGAAACGAACCATCTTTCTTCTTGACGAATAACACGGGAGCACCCCACGGGGAGGTACTTGAGCGAAGAAATCCCTTGTCGAGTAGTTCCTGAAGTTGACTAGATAATTCTTGCATTTCGGAAGTTGCAAGACGATAGGGAGCCTTGGCGACAAGAGTCGCACCAGGTACGAGATCAATACGAAAATCAACGGATCTAGGAGGAGGAAGACCAAGGAGATCCTCAGGAAAGACATCAGGGAAATCACATACTACTAGAACATCACTTATGTCCTTCCCCTTGCCCTTTGATTCCACCACATGGGCCAAGAAGGCAAAGTTTTGTTTACGTAAGCATCTGTTCGCTTGAGTGTATGACATCAGCCTTAGTCCCTTCGAAGGTCGGTCTTCATAAATATGCAAATATCACCGGACGGAAGAGGTAAACGAACAAACTTCTCATGACAAGCAATCTCGGCATGATTCTTATGCAACCAATCCATACCGATTATGACATCAAAACTACCCAGTCGCATGGGTATGAGATCAATAGAGAAGACGTGATCGTTAAGAGTCAGGGAACAATCACGCAAAATAGAATCGATGAGGATCGACTTACCGTTGGCGACCTCGACAACGACTCAGGTAACTTGAAGCGTGTACAGTTTATCAAAGACTCGAATTCCACGTGCACAAAACTTCTATCGGCACCGGTATCAAATAGAATAGAAGCATAAAGGTTATTCACAAGAAACGTACCATTGACGACATCATTGCCGTTACGAGCCTGATTAGCATTAAGAATGAACGCTCGTCCACGAGAGGCTGGCTGTTGATCCTGGTTCAGCTGGGGACACTGGTTACGAAGGCGGGTAGTATCTCCACATTGGGCCCTAAATGTTTGACAAACATATAAATCTGTATACAAGATTATAATTATAATTATAATTATCCAAGTTATAAAAGATTTTATGCCTTGTGCATCCAAACCAATTTTATAAACAATTTTCAAAAGAGTCGGTTAATTGTATTTACAAGTGTAAACTGACGTATTTTCAAAAGGCTAAGTGACAGGTACTACACGTACTAGGCTGGGAGCTTCTGGGCGTTAAATAGAGAATCTTGCAAGTTCGTAATGCCTTAAGTCTGTCGAACATCTTTTTGTATTATATTTAGATCCGCCTATGGATCCTTTATTACAACCTTCTGTATATTCTTTTATTTCGTACTTTAAACCCTCTGTTTGTAATAGTAATTTCTACCAAGCCTTCCGCTGTGCATTAAATTGTGTATACTTGACTATGATGATATCAACTACGTCACGATACTCCCCACCGGTTTATGGTTAAAATATCGGGGTGTGACATCACCGGAGCACCAAGTTTCAATACTAATTTATGGTTAGGTAAACTAGACAAATGAAGATTGTTTAACACATTATGAGGAAACTGTCACACCCTGACTTTTACGGAAGCGTGATTATGGTGTGACTTTCTTAATACCATTTCATTCAATCATAACAACAATAATATGATAAAACCATAGATTTGTCATCCATTAAATAAGTTTAAAACATAACAGCATTGTTTAAAAAAAAACGTAGACTTTAAATTCAAGTTTTACAACCCATACAAATTGTTTATGAGTTCACTAAGGACTCATCAAAAGATATTAAATAAAACCAGGGTTTGGAAGACATGTCTCGTCCAGGAATAAGACACTTTGACCAAACCCAAAGACCATGGATGACATCTTTATTCCTAACGCAACATAAAACTTCCAACGCCCGCCAGATCCACTTACTAATTCCCTGAAATACATGTAGTTTGAAAACATCAACAAAAGTTGAGCGAGTTCATGTGTTTGTTTGTGTGTATGTATAAACCTTTGAAATCGTTGTAAGTATGTATGTAAGTTTATAAATCCCGGTATGAAAGCAAAAAGGAAAAACAGATCACCAATGGTTTGCAAGGCCATTAATATGTGTGACGTGATGCAGGAAAACTCAAACCTAGCAGATTTCGTCAATAAGACATAGTCACCACATGGCCCATTCGGCGAGCGCATGGATGGGGCTCGCTACACCCGAATAGATCTATCACTCATGTCCCTCGGTCCTACAACGAGGATTAATGGCCTTAAGTGTTGTACCCACCACTCACATGATCAAGTAGTACCATTCCTTAGCTAACCATACCAAATCAAAATGTTTGTAAATAGTTGTAACATGTATTCCACCCCCGAAGTTATAAAACTGAAAACAATTAAAAGAAAAGGGGGGCATGAACTCACAGTTTCGCGTTCCTTGTATCCGATGTAACTCAAAGCTTCCTCTAGAACGCACGACTACCTACATGCGTACTACGGTCCATTAGACGAGCGGGTCGTGCCTTGACTTGGTATTGATTAGTGTCTTTGAGTTACGTTTCAAAGTGTCTTCATTAATATTCCAAGTATATAATTATTTGTTAAAATAATTAATATTTTAACTTAAAATTATATTTATTAAATTTTGGAATAATAGTTAAAATAATATATTTTAACTTAATACTTCTCAAGTAATTAAACATGTATATCCTTCCCAAGGATAGGTATATTTGTATTTGTATTTGTATTCTTGTATATTTTTGCCATGTAAAGATATCGTATTCTGGTGTGTATTTATACGTATGAAAATGCGTATTTTTATTGTATTCATTAAGTATTCTTATACTTAATTTCGTATTAATTTTCCGGAATATTATTTCTAATAGAATTTCACATATATTTCCAAAATATATTCTAAGGAATATTACTTAGAAAAATTATTTATAATTTTTCCTTTGGCAAAAATATTCGTATTGTCATATAAGTTCCAAAAATAATATACTTTCAAGTCTCACTTAGAATATATATATATATATATATATATATAAACTTATTTTTATCCAAAAATAATGTATTTCAAGTGTACTCAAGAAAATATATATCTTTCCCAAAAATAATATATCTTCAAATAATTCCAAGGAAATTATATATATTTATACTTGTCAAAAATGCTATATTTTTCCCCTGTCAAAATATGATATACTCTTGTGATAATCATAAAAATCATACTTTCGTTTCCTTGTATCCAAAATATTATCTACCAAAATATACTTGCGAATTAAGTTCTGGAATATTTTGTAAGTTACATTTCTTGTTCGGTTTCGTCAATATTTTGTGTGTAACTTATATACTTATTCCTTGTGATTTTGGTAATATTTTGGATGGTAATCCTTGGTATTTCGATGTGTTATATTATTTCAAGTCCTAAAATAATATAATTATTACACAAAGTATACAAATAATCACACACATTGTGTCTTCTAAATATGTATTTCCCAAACATAGTTAGTCATTTTTATTTATGAAAACCAACCTCCAATATTTGTATTTTTGTAACCAAAAATTATGGCAAAGTTTATGTAACCATTTATTGTTGAAAATACACTTGTAAGTGTATGTTTATAAATATTTTTCGAAGTGTTTATATTTTTAGAAAATTTGGCCGTAGTTTCCCCTAAAAATGGAGGTTTTCATGCCTTCAAGCATATCATTTTCTTTTGTAAAAATCATCACAATCAATCTACAATCAACACTAAACAACCTTTACTTACCAATCTCGCCAAAATCATGCATTTTCTACTACTTCATGAACTTGAAAGTTTATGAAAATTTGTAGTAACTTGGTAGTGTGTTTAGTGAGTTTAGTTACCCTTTAAAGTGTGGTTGTTTATTTAAAAACATCATTCTTGAAGGATTTAGATGTTTACAACTTGCAATCATGTTTTACAAAAATGTTTCCTTATGAAATTTTCTTGTTACACAAGTGTTTCTACACTTGTTTAACCACCAAAAATAGTGTTTGTTTATGTAAGAACCAAGTTTTAACAAAACTTATATTTTTAACTCGGTTTCTTTAGAAATCATCCATAAAATTTCTACATCTACAAGTATCACAACCTACTTTGATCATCATTTTACAAGAAAAACAATTTATACTTCAAGTTCATGATTTACATAAGGATGATCTATTGATTTCTTAACATAATCATCCTCTCATCTTGCATGTTTTTAATCATGATCTAGCAAGATCATATGATGATCTACATCATTTACACAAGCAACCAACAATCATCAAGTATAACATCACACAAATAACATGATTTCTTATAATTTTAAGCTTATGTTCAAGTTTACTTCTCATGATTCTTAGTGTTCTTCAAGATTATCATCTTATATCATCTTTTAACCACTTAAAATAGATGTAAAATGAAGAGATCATGGTTCTTACCACTAGCACAAGGCTAGGGATGATCAAGAGGAGGAAACAAGTGGATAAAAGCAAACGGTGAAGGTCCTTCAACTTCCGAAAGCTCCTAGCTTCATCATACGTCTTCTAGCGCCTTTGTGTGTATGTAAAATGTATGAAGGAGATTGAATGATGGTGGTAGGGTGGTGGATGGTTGTGGCCGTGAGCATGGAGGGAGGGAGGAAGGAGAGAGTTTTGTGTGTGTTGGTAGGTGTAAGAATGAAGTTATGTTACTAATGTGCCATACTTATATCCAAATTCTCATGATATTTTATAGATTCCTTTGTTCCAAAAGAGTGAGACAAGATCTCATTTTATAAGCCAATAAAATCAAGGGTGGGATCCACTTTTGGGCCGTGAACCATGGGGGGGGGGGGGTCTAGGTGTAGGCTTTAACCAATTTAGTTAGTTCATGCTTGGATTTCAAATATCTAGTTAGGGGTTTCAGTTACTAGATATTTTAGGAGGTGTTATGATGTTCGGGGATCATAACTAGCTTGGTAATGTTAAAACAGTGTTTCTAGTAAGAATTTGATGTTTCGGGTAGTGTCCGGTTGTTCGTTTCGTTACTGTTCGTTAAAGTGCTAAACTTCGCAATTTAGTGTGCTTTATGTTACTTTTTGTGACACTTTCAATTCCCAACACTTAGGAAATCATTCAGGACCATTTAATCATAATTCTGCATGATATTAAGTTGTTAAAATGCTGTATTTTGCTGAATTTTGCAGAATTATGCAACTTTTGTGAGTTTTAGGCACTTCCGGCACTTAAACTATCTCTAGAAGGCAGTTTTATGATCCTTACTTTCCTACGCACTATACTAGTGTAAGACTTGGTTTCTAGCTCATTCTGTGTCCCAATACAAAGTCTGTCTATCTGCTGAGCTCTGTCAGCATTTTTTTTCTGATTTGTCTGATAACTGTGCTAACTGTGTTTCATGCATCGTCTAAGTCAATAAAGTCCTTATGCAGTAATGATATAACATTAAGCAATATGTGATGCACATGTATGCATATGGCAGTAATCAGAAATCAATTCACGTCATAAATTGTAAATCAGCACAGTCATTAATCAATAATTATTGTCTAATTAATTGTACGGATGCATGCAAATTTGGCAGTTGTCACAGAAACAATCCCATGTTAATCTCTGATTCTTCCTCAGATTGACATAAACTATCTGAACTAAAATAAATCTCCTCTTAACCAGGCAGATTAACAACTCTTTATTTATTGAATCCACTACTTCATTTGTTGGAGCAAGAATGGCTCTTTGTTGGAAGTATGTTAAATCCCACAAACACTTATTCATGTCCGGATATGTAAATGAAATCAGAAAAGAAATAGGATTGAGTTGATCATGAATAAGTAAATCATCTGGAATTTCATTATCTGCCGTACCATCATTTTCTTCACTAAGGAGACCATCACCAAGCTTTAAAATCCATTCTGTAAATTACTTTATTTCTTTCAAATTTGTTTCCTTACATCCAACTCTTAATCTCATATTCCCAGTTAGCTTTAGTACTTGACAATATTGTTATATATAAGAAGAATTCAAAGAAGCATTGACTATCATGCTTTTGGTACCTTTAGGGATGACTGAAAGAATTTTTCTAAAAGCACCACCAAATAGAATGACCTTTCCTCCAAAAGGCTTGCCTTCCATGTTCGATTGACTGGAACGTGATATGTCTCTCATTGTCCTATCGAGAGCCTCGAAATAATGATTGTGAGTCATAGGTGCTTCATCTCAAATAATCAAAGTTGTTCTTTTAATTAAATCACCTAATTCAGTATTAGGCTCTATCAAACATATTGAATCCTCGTTAATGTTGATTGGAATTACAAACCTTGAATGAGCAGTTCTACCATCATCCAGCAAAAGTGAAACAATTCCACTGGATGCAACATTCAATACAACTTCACCTTTGGATCGTAATGCAGCTGCGAATGTCTTCCAAAGAAACGTCTTCCCAGTTCCACCGTAACCATATACAAAGAAGACACCTCCATCACCTTTTTCAATCGCTTTCATAACAATTTTATAAATTCTTTCCTGTTTGGCAGTTAAACACTTTAGATAACCAGCATGTTCCCTTTGTGGAGCTGCTCTGTCACACGAGAGTTCTTTCATTATCAATCGATTGTTCAACGATGAAACATAATTGTACGGAACACTTGGCATGTCATCAAAGTTTTCCAGTGTACTCCCATTGCTAAGTAGCAACTTTTCAATTTCGGCTAGACAAATATTTTCAACTTCTTCTTGTTGAAGAACCAAATCTAAAACAAATGTTGAAAAAAGTATTTTTTTTTTCAAAATTCAGGAGCTATTGTATAATATTAATGTAGTTGGTTATAAGTTTAATAAAGTAAAAACATTACCTGCAATACCAGTTATCTTCTGTTGCTGATACAGAATATCTTCACATAACAGGGACTTGGTTTGCGACCAAAAAACACCAGGAAGAGATATGGAGTTTGACAGTTGCAACATTACAAAAAAAAAGTCCTCAAGAAGTTTCCGGTTGACCATGTGCTAGCTTCTTTGATGGCATTAACATATTCCTTATCATCATCCAACAGTCCTCGTGCAAAACATGTATCTTTGAATGTTTTAAGGCGAGAAGAGTGGTGTCGTTGTAGGCGTCATCTCGTTCCTAAAGGCCCAAAAGTGTATGCGAAAGGGACATACCTCTATTCTAGCTTTCGTCACTGATACCCAAGCGAAAGAAAAGAATATTGAAGATATTCCCATTGTTCGTGATTTTCCTGAAGTATTTCCCGATAAATTACCTGGTCTCCCACCTCACCGTCAAGTCGAATTTCAAATCGAGCTAACTCCTGGAGAGGCACCTCTATCTCCAACATATTTAACAAAGTTTGGATTTTCCAACACAATAAATACCACATAATTACACTACATTTAATAAAATACTATCTTTGTTTATTCATAACACATGTCACACTAGTACGGTACAGGCTAAAATAGCCTGGTGTCACAATAGCCACCTCAACGTCATCAATAATCACCGCATCAACAAGCTTTTCACTGGATAAAAAATCATCAAAATTATTGTTGTCATCATGAATGTTAACTCGGCTAAGAAGTTTTTGTACAAACGCACATTCACCCTCATTAGGTTCAACCCCATCTTCATCGAACTTAGGCTCATCTTGCCACTCACCCTTGGAATAAGTGTAACACCCTAGTTGCTATTTAACGGTATTACATGTAAATACCAACAATTAGATGTGTAGTTAAGACTGCACATACTATAAAAATATGGATTTATTAAAACTTTTACAAATCATAAGTTATTCGACATAACGTGATCAGATTCGTCGTTTAAAATTTATGACGAGGCAATGTGCGGAAGCATGTATCTTTATCGTGTTCGGTTCTTCGTTGAGCTTGATCGTCTTCCGGCATCCAAAAAGTACCTACATTTCATAAACATGAAATGCTTTAGTCATACGGGGTTTAAAACGTATCTAAACAAGTCTGGGAAACAAAACTGATTAAAATACATTTTTGTATAGGGTCCACCGTAAATTACAGTGGCTACCGTAATTTACGGTAGCCCCTGTTTTAAAATACTCCACCGTAAGGCAGGAGATAATTGCCGTAACGTTTTCAGTCCCCACCATAACTTACGGTGCCCACCGTAAGTTACAGTGGCCCCTGTATCAGATTCTTCCTTTTTGCCGTTTTTGACACGAAAACTTTCGTATCTTTCAATCCGCTTGTCCGTTTGACCTACCATTTCTTCCTACGTGTTTGTAATTTGATTCTCCGTCATATGGAGTTAAAATCTGACATCTGGCTTAATAAATTTTGAGACTTTTATGCCTTCGGCTTATTACTTTTTTTTTACAAAATTTTGACCCGTTTACACATTTATCAAACAAACATATTTGTTTGAACATTATTTTACATGAACCACCTCAATTCAATATTTTCTACCATGTTAGGTTCTAATTGCGGGTTTCTTATATATTTTAACCCGTTTTCGCTCGTATGCTTATTTCGACCCGTTATGGGTATTTAAGTATATTTTAAATATGATTCGCTTTCATTTGTATCTAACCATATATTTCCACCTTTCTTACCAAGTAATCTTCCACCAAAACTATATTTGTGGTGGATTTACTATGGATATCTATATATTCCGAGTTTTACCCCTCGAATTATCATTTTACGGCAAAGACTCATATAAAGTCTTTCGACCCAAGAATTTACATCTTTCACTACCTATACTCATTCTAAGCATTTATTTAATCATAAGACTCGTTTCTGAACCACCTTTAAGGGTCGTTCCTTCGAATTAGCTTACAAGGGCAGTTTGGTAAATTTGCATCCTTCTTTCACTACAAGGACCTTTAAATACTTGTTTGACTCAAAATACGACCTTTTAACTATAGTTCTTGTTTGTAAACCCATGTGCTTCTAAAACATTATAATCATAACTCAATTTATTCGGCTTACCTAAAAGATAAACGAATATCTATATTTTAACCTTGTCTAACTCTTATAGAACTCCAAATTCTACATGATGAGTTGTGTTATTATACATACCTGGCTCAGATCAATATATTGACCTGTTTCAATACCTTGCCTTAGTGGCTGCTAAATGATAGTGCTGTAAACATCCATGTGCTATTTATTTCCTAAAATCATACAACTCGACAACCCATTAGTCAATATTGTCAAGGGTGATAATTTCACCTTTTGACCCGTTTGGTCTAAATGACCAATTATATTAGCGAGATGACATTTATTACCACCTCGTATATATGACTCGCTCCGATTTACACCGTGCAGTCACTTTACTTATAATTCCATTTCTTAAAACTTTTCGGCCTACTATGGCTTACATCATAATTGTCTTTTTCGTAACACGACAAAAGGATATTCTAAAATATATGACTAGTGTAAGATATACTTACCTTGCATCCGAATTACGCTTTTCCTTCATACTTGCTTCGTTTGACCCGCTTCCTTTTCAAGCCTCCACCTAGCTTGTCAAGCGTCAAACTATCATCATAATTCGTAAGACGGTTAGATTAGTCATCATTAATTATGACTATTCCCTCTTACGGGTTTTACATCAAATTCACCATTTGATTTCATTTTGGTCAGTTTGACTTTTAAAGGTCAAACTGCCTATTAACATAAGTGATTATATTATAAACCTCGACAGTTCATTTAAGCACTTTGTCAAGTATCCGATAGGCATTATTCTTACGCCACCGTTTTAACTACTTTTCAAGTCTAAGTTCATGCTATTATTAACACCAATTTAACTTAGCTCTTGATTATCAAAGTTAATTATTCATTTGTTAAGCAAGAACTAAATGTTTCTATCTACATGTAAAAACCCGTTTCATCATAGCATTAGACATTTATCCGAACATCTAATATAATCAGCTTCTACAAATTAATTAGTAGACATCATGATTCCAAACACCTATTTATATGAACAAAACACTAATTTCATCATAATATACAAAAACCCATTTCAAGTCACATATGAGCATTCACTCGAACTTATAAATTGTTCAAGTATTTTGCTCCAACTATCAAATATGATGATTCTAAGCACATGCATATCATCATCTTCACTATTTAGTCAAAACCCACTTGGCTCATACTTGGTTAATTGACTAATCACTAGTTTATGGTACAATTTTACAAGTTTGCTTCTAGGGTTTGTTTCTAGACATAGATTCAACCCAATATCACTCATATACACAACATTCATTCTAGAATTTCGTTCATGCATGTTCATCCAAATTTCATGATATCACCAAATGATGAAATTCAACATACCTTATGATCTTCTAGCTTGGGTGATCACGAATTTAGTTAAAGCCCCAATTTCCAACTCGATTTCCCATGAATTTTGATGGATTTTAGTGAGTTTAGGGTTTTGAGAAGAACCCTTCTCCTGGCTCTGTGAAATCATCGACCAAACACACACATATGTGTGTGTGTTTTGGTGTTTATTTGTTTTAATTAAAAACATCTTTCCCTTTTGCCTCTTTTAGTCCCTCTAGTTCCATAGTTTATAAAAGGGTTATCTCTTTCATGTTTCTTTTATTGTTTTTACAACACTTAACTAACTAGGTTGATATTCCTAGTTACTTAGTGGGTTCGGGGAAGTCATAACCCGTTTTATTTTTAAATCCCGTTAACTCGGGCCTCTTATTATCTTTATTTCCTCAAAAGCTTTTATTCATTTTTTATTTAATATTAGGTTTATCTATTAAATTCCTAATATTCACCGGGTTTACTTTTACCACTAACGGTATTTTACCCATTCATTATTATTAACATGGTTTAATTACCAATCAGGATTTCGGGGTGTTACAAGTCTACCCCCTTAAAGAGGTTTCGTCCCCGAAACCTTTCTTACATAGTTTATTGAGATTAAACTCAATGCACTTGCTCTCAATAATCAGTTGAGCATTGCTCATATTTTAATCAATTGTTAGTATTTACCAGAAAGGTATGGTAACATCTTTTTGGTTATTAATCATCTACGTATCTTATACGGCATAATGCAACTTGAAATAACGTAATCTCGTTATTTTCACTAGTTTAATTAACTTAGCAATATTCATCGCTCGACTCTAATGTGATTATACTTCACGTTACACTTCTTAACCGTGATCACGTCACACCATGCCAAATTTTATATCAGCTTTTTATTTTCAAGAATATCACTTTTCGGATATATCGTCTTGCACCTATCAGTGTCAATACTTATATCCTTCATGCTTATCATTTATACGTATATCCGAATTCATATTTGTAAAAGCGTTATTTCTTACCAAAACCGAAGTTTTAGTTTAACATTTTCTCTTTAGCTTTTGTCAATTACCCATACCGGGACATTGACAGTCCAAAATTTATTCCTTCTCGTTCTCGTTTTACGGGAGGAATCGTAACAAGTCTCCTCACCTTACACTATGGACCCGTAGGTTCCTTCACTTAACCTCGTAGGCTATTTCTTTAAGCTTTCACCTCTTTAGGGCGAGGCCCCTTTACGATCCATTTGCTTCAATTCATGATTCGTGGATCATTTTGGCCCTGTAGACCTTTACACTAATTAGTATCCCGTAGGTTATGATGATCCCATAGATCATCTTTCATTCGAGTCTTTATTCAAATGTGTATACGATTATATACGCATATGGCGTTAAGGCACCCCTTTTTATGTTTAGAATTATTCACTTTTACTTTTTGGGTTTCGTTTGACCTTAACTGTAGTCTAAGGCTACATTGTTTTCTTTCAAATTATCCTTCCGACTTTGTGACTTCTAACGTCAAATACACGTCGGTCTACCCTACACTCACCATTACCCGGTTCTTACCTATACTTCTTTACGTCCCATTACCCGGGTTCTTTTATTTTAAGATTTTTAACGCCTATAACTCCTTTACATAGGTTTATTAATGTTTCGCACTTTTATTTATTCGGTTCGCGCTTACTTACTTTAGCAAGTGTCATCCTTTATTAAATTCGTCTGACTTGTTCGTGTGAAAATTCATCACTTATGAATGTCAAACTTCAATCTTTGTTCGACCCGTTCAACTTTAAAATAGTTGAACATGATTTATCAAAACTTCTATTAACTTCATCTTGTCGTCTTTTAGTCATGACTCAAAATCCAAGTCTTTTAACTTTCCATCCGAGTTCCCGTTTCTCGGTCTACGCGTGTGTTTAAATCCTTACCCACCAACCTGGTGTTTTACCGAAGTTGTTATTATTGCAACCCTTACGTTATGCATTATGACTTCGTTTCGCTTTTATATTCCTACTTTGTTCTCAAGTTTGGGTTTTACAAAATCAGCCCGTTAAGAGTCATATTTGCATTCTCCGGGTTCGAGTGTAAGCACACCTCTCCCAATGCATACCTTAATCGTTTTACATTAATCTTTGTCCCTTCACTCGGGCTCATCATCCTAATGTAATACGCTTCCGTCACCCGGCTGTGCGTTTACATTATTATCAAATATTTTGCTCATTTGATTCATTTGGGTACTTTTTAAGTTAGTCCCATTCACCCCGCCCTTACTACATCGGATGTAAATGTGTCCGCTATAAGAAACTCATGGTATCATATGCCACTACTTAGTTGGCCAGAGTAACCAATTAACACATGACATACACGACATTTTTATAGTTTTCACATCACGCCCTATGTAAGTAACGCCTCTATTTAGTTTTCTTGGAAATAATATTCTGGATATGTATTTCTATTCAGGTTTTCCAAGTTTCTAATTTACCTATGCAACAATCATTCTCTACTTGTTTATTGCATTTTGCTATTTGTGTGATTATATTTAAAAGCATGCACCTGGTATTGCTTGCCCCGTCGGGCGTTCCCTGCCATTAACCTTGTTCGCGGTCGTTACGCGATTTAGCCCTTGGTGAGCATGCCCCTCTTGTCATACTTCGGACCGTTCCTCTATCATATCCTTAATTTGTTCAACTCTTGTCATCTTTAAATGCAAGTGTCCTTCAATCAAGACATTCAAAAAAGTTAGTAATGTCAACTTTACTAAATGTCTGTATCATAATACAAGGCTTTTCTACTATATGTGTCAACGCACGAAATGTTGTTAGCTATATCTATCATTTAATTGGGGTAACGTGTATTACACGATAACCCTATGTGTTGTTTACAACACTTTAATACGCTAAACGATTAACGATTAACATACATGCACTTACCGGATTTGCTCATCTTGCCACTCACCCTTGGAATAAGTGTAACACCCTAGTTGCTATTTAACGGTATTACATGTAAATACCAACAATTAGATGTGTAGTTAAGACTACACATACTATAAAAATATGGATTTATTAAAACTTTTACAAATCATAAGTTATTCGACATAACGTGATCAGATTCGTCGTTTAAAATTTATGACGAGGCAATGTGCGGAAGCATGTATCTTTATCGTGTTTGGTTCTTCGTTGAGCTTGATCGTCTTCCGGCATCCAAAAAGTACCTACATTTCATAAACATGAAATGCTTTAGTCATACGGGGTTTAAAACGTATCTAAACAAGTCCGGGAAACAAAACTGATTAAAATACATTTTTGTATAGGGTCCACCGTAAATTACGGTGGCTACCGTAATTTACGGTAGCCCCTGTTTTAAAATACTCCACCGTAAGGCAGGAGATAACTGCCGTAACGTTTTCAGTCCCCACCGTAACTTACGGTGCCCACCGTAAGTTACGGTGGCCCCTGTATAAGATTCTTCCTTTTTGCCGTTTTTGACACGAAAACTTTCGTATCTTTCAATCCGCTTGTCCGTTTGACCTACAGTTTCTTCCTACGTGTTTGTAATGTGATTCTCCATCATAAAGAGTTAAAATCCGACATCCGGCTTAATAAATTTTGAGACTTTTATGCCTTCGGCTTATTACCTTTGTTACAAAATTTTGACCCGTTTACACATTTATCAAACAAACATATTTGTTTGAACATTATTTTACATGAACCACCTCAATTCAATATTTTCTACCATGTTAGGTTCTAATTGCGGGTTTCTTATATATGTTAACCCGTTTTCGCTCGTATGCTTATTTCGACCTGTTAAGGGTATTTAAGTATATTTTAAACATGATTCGCTTTCATTTGTATCTAGCCTTATGTTTCCACCTTTCTTACCAAGTAATCTTCCACCACAACTATATTTGTGGTGGATTTAATGTGGAGATCTATATATTCCGAGTTTTACCTCTCGAATTATCATTTTACGGCAAAGACTCATATAAAGTCTTTCGACCCAAGAATTTACATCTTTCACTACCTATACTCATTCTAAGCATTTATTTAATCATAAGACTCGTTTCTGAACCACCTTTAAGGGTCGTTCCTTCGAATTAGCTTACAAGGGCAGTTTGGTAAATTTTCATCCTTCTTTCACTACAAGGACCTTTAAATACTTGTTTGACTCAAAATCCGACCTTTTAACTATAGTTCTTGTTTGTAAACCCATGTGCTTCTAAAACATTATAATCATAACTCAATTTATTCGGCTTACCTAAAAGATAACCGAATATCTATATTTAACCTTGTCTAACTCTTATAGAACTCCAAATTCTACATGATGAGTTGTGTTATTATACATACCTGTCTCAGATCAATATATTGACCCGTTTCAATACCTTGCCTTAGTGGCTGCTAAATGATAGCGCTGTAAACATCCATGTGCTATTTATTCCCTAAAATCATACAACTCGACAACCCATTAGTCAATATTGTCAAGGGTGATAATTTCACCTTTTGACCCGTTTGGTCTAAATGACCAATTATATTAGCGAGATGACATTTATTACCACCTCGTATATATGACTCAATTATGACTATTCCATCTTACGGGTTTTACATCAAAATTCACCATTTGATTTTATTTTGGTCAGTTTGACTTTTAAAGGTCAAACTGCCTATTAACATAATCGATTATATTATAAACCTCGACAGTTCATTTAAGCACTTTGTCAAGTATCCGATAGGCATTATTCTTACGCCACCGTTTTAACTACTCTTCAAGTCTAAGTTCATGCTATTATTAACACCAATTTAACTTAGCTCTTGATTATCAAAGTTAATTATTCATTTGTTAAGCAAGAACTAAAGGTTTCTATCTACATGTAAAAACCCGTTTCATCATAGCATTAGACATTTATCCGACCATCTAATATAATCAGCTTCTACAAATTAATTAGTAGACATCATGATTCCAAACACCTATTTATATGAACAAAACACTAATTTCATCATAATATACGAAAACCCATTTCAAGTCACATATGAGCATTCACTCGAACTTATTAATTGTTCAAGTATTTTGCTCCAACTATCAAATATGATGATTCTAAGCACATGCATATCATCATCTTCACTATTTAGTCAAAACCCACTTGGCTCATACTTGGTTAATTGACTAATCACTAGTTTATGGTACAATTTTACAAGTTTGCTTCTAGGGTTTGTTTCTAGACATAGATTCAACCCAATATCACTCATATACACAACATTCATTCTAGAATTTCGTTCATGCATGTTCATCCAAATTTCATGATATCACCAAATGATGAAATTCAACATACCTTATGATCTTCTAGCTTGGGTGATCACGAATTTAGTTAAAGCCCCAATTTCCAACTCGATTTCCCATGAATTTTGATGGATTTTAGTGAGTTTAGGGTTTTGAGAAGAACCCTTCTCCTGGCTCTGTGAAATCATCGACCAAACACACACATATGTGTGTGTTTTGGTGTTTATTTGTTTTAATTAAAAACATATTTCCCTTTTGCCTCTTTTAGTCCCTCTAGTTCCATAGTTTATAAAAGGGTTATCTCTTTCATGTTTCTTTTATTGTTTTTACAACACTTAACTAACTAGGTTGATATTTCTAGTTACTTAGTGGGTTCGGGGAAGTCATAACCCGTTTTATTTTTAAATCCCGTTAACTCGGGCCTCTTATTATCTTTATTTCCTCAAAAGCATTTATTCACTTTTTATTTAATATTAGGTTTATCTATTAAATTCCTAATATTCACCGGGTTTACTTTTACCACTAACGGTATTTTACCCATTCATTATTATTAACATGGTTTAATTACCAATCCGGATTTCGGGGTGTTACAATAAGTCGACTCATAGAACCAGGTGTAGAAATAGCACGAAAGATGCTCCTCCATCTCATCCCAGACAAAGGTTACCTATTCGGTTTTGCTCATCTCCTTTTACAACTAAAGATATCGGACTCGTTGACGGAGCCGTCTAATCTCTTTAAGATCTCGGACTCGTTGTCGGAGCCGTTTGATCTCTTCAACATCTCAAACTCGGTGTCGAAGCCTTTTGATCTCAAAGTCCCATGGATCGGCACCAACTCTTCCACTGCTCGGTCGGCGATTCTGTGGGTAAGATGTCGGTTTTCTCCACGAGCAAATGAGTCGGGTGTCGCAACCCCCGATCCCTTATCTGTCCCGGGAACGGGCGGACGCGAACTCAGAGTTTCGGTGGTATCAGCTTGTTAATTTGGCAGCGGAAAATTACATCAGGACCGTAGTTAGGAAATGTTTATCAGAGTAAAACCACCTTATTTGATATTAATAATCACATGGGAAAAACCCAAGTTTCTTATTACAATACGTTTATAGGGATAAACCTTATTTTATTGAATTTAAAACATCGTCTTTTAGGTAACTTTTATAGCCACATTTTTTCTAAGCCTTCAGTGCTCTCCAGCTGGCTTTTTACTAATTGGCTGTCACATTGTGTTACCTGAAACGCGTTTTAAAAACATTTGTCAGTGGGAAATACTGGTGAGTGAATCCCAGTTTAATCAAGAAATATTTTATTAATTAAAACAGTATTGAGAGCGATCACATTGTTTATTTCTACACAATTACTCATTCAGTACTGTCAATCCTGACTTGTGGGTCATATTACACATTGGCTAACTCGTTGTCCAATGGTAACGTACTGTCGTCCCGACTTACTACTTACGTGTAGTAAATTTTGTATACAAAACCCCAACATACCGGCAGTAATTGAAGAACTACAAAGACTCAATCACCGCTTAATCACATTGTAAAACAATTAAGGTTTTGTAAAATATTACAAAAAGGTTAATAAAAATTGGATAAACTCACATTGCTATCTTAGACTTCGCGTAAGGGTTTCCTGGGAATAATCTATAATTTACACAAATGTACATAGGTTAGTATCATAACCCTTTGAAAATATTAATGATACCCTCCCCGAGACGGTATTCCAACAACTACGTCGGGCAGAACCACCACAGTTGTTACGAAACCCTATATCAATCGGGCAGCGTATCTAGTATGAAACTGGGGTTATAATACTTACAACAGAGCAGAACCTCGCTAATTAGGGGGTATAATACTCGAATATAATGCCTATAACTTCAGAAATTCGTTTAGAAAGAAAGAAATGAACGATTCTGAATGAAACCCGATGGCCTTCTTATATAGTTGCTGAAACTGACTCTCACGCAGCCCGCGTAACAATAAAGCGGGGCTTACGCGGCCCGCGTCGTAGCCCGGGTAGGGTTTAGGTGATCCGGGTCATCGCCTAGACTTGCCACGATGATGACACGTGTCATCACCGGGCTGCGCCATAATTTCGATCTCACGCGGCCCGCGTCAGATAAACGAGGGTCTTACGCGGCCCGCTTGAACTAAAGGAATCAATGATATCAGGTTTCAACCCTGATACCGCCCGCGTAAGGTTGGGTGGGTCCTACGCGGCCCACCTCAACTTAATAATCAAGTTTTAAATTTTATTTTAAATGTTATAACATATTTCGGGCTCGGTTTTCACATACGGGGCGTATTTAAAGACATATTGGGACATTGTAAGATATAATAGGGTGTCGAAAATATTTGAGAGTGTCGATTTTATTGAGGGTTGTTACATCCTCCCCACCTTGTTTTAGAGCTCGTCCTCGAGATCTACTGGAATAAGTGCAGATATTTCTTTTGCATTTCAGATTCAAGCTCCCATGTGTATTCAGGTCCTCTTTTGGAGTCCCACTTTACTTTGACCAGAACTAGTCTTTTATGCTTGAGGTTCTTGACTTTCCTGTCTTCAATTTGTAGAGGCCTTTCTACAAACTTGAGTTGTTCATTTACCTCTATATCCTTAAGAGGTACTATCAGTGATTCATCAGCTAAACACTTTTTGAGATTTGATACATGAAATACATCATATATTCCTGCCATTTCCTCTGGAAGTTGTAGCTGATAGGCTACAGGTCCTATTCTTCTAATAATTTTAAAAGGTCCAACATACCTGGGACTTAGCTTTCCCCTTTTGATGAAACTTACTACTCCTTTCCAAGGAGAGACCTTTAATAATACTTTATCTCCTACTTGAAATTCTAATGGTTTGCGTCGGTTATCAGCATAGCTCTTCTGTCGATCACGTGCTGCTTTCAGTCGTCCCTTGACTTGAATAATCTTATCAGTTGTTTCTTGCACTATCTCAGGTCCAGATAGTTTCTTTTCCCCAATTTCTGCCCAACAGACTGGGGTTCGGCACTTTCGTCCATAAAGTGCTTCAAATGGTGCAGCATTGATACTTGTGTGATAACTATTATTGTAAGAAAATCTATTAAAGGTAAGTGATCATCCCAATTACCTCCAAAATCAATTACACAAGCTCTAAGCATATCCTCCATTGTCTGAATTGTTCTTTCGCTTTGTCCGTCCGTTTGAGGGTGATAAGCCGTGCTCAAATTTAACTTGGTTCCAATTGCCTTTTGGAAACTTGACCAAAAATGAGAGGTAAATCGGCTATCTCTATCAGAAACAATTGATAAAGGAATTCCATGTAAAGAAACAAGTTCATTTACATATAACTTAACTAACTGTCCCATACTGAAAGTTTCCTTCATTGGTAAGAAATGAGCTGACTTGGTTAGTCTATCTACAATCACCCAGATTGTATCATTGTATTTCTTTGTTTTGGGTAATTTAGTAACAAAATCCATCATTATCAATTCCCATTTCCACACTGGCATTTCTAACTATTGTAGAAATCCTGAGGGTTTCTGGTGTTCAGCTTTAACTTGTGAACAGGTTAAACATTTAGAAACATAGGCTGCTATGTCCTTTTTCATTCCTATCCACCAGAAATTTTTCCTTAAATCCTGGTACATTTGATCATTTCCTGGATGCATCGTATATTTAGACTTATGGGCTTCTTCTAAAATACGATAACGTAGGTTTCCTAATTTAGGTATCCACATTCTCTTCTTATGGAATCTCCAAATTCCATCTGTTCCTTGTACTAATTCTTTTAGCATACCTTTTAATTTTTCAGTATCATCATTGATTATTGATTCTTGTGCTTCTCTTATTTGCTCATTTAAATCTACTTGTAGATTTAATTTAAGAGAACGTACCATTTTTGGCTTTTCATGATACTTTCGGCTTAAAGCATCTGCTACTACATTTTCTTTTCCTTCATGATACTGGATATCACAATCATAATCACTAAGAATTTTCATCCAGCGTCTTTGTCTCATATTCAACTCCTTTTGCTCGAAAATATACCTTAAACTCTTATGATCAGTGAATATGGTAAACTTACTACCATAAAGGTAATGTCTCCAAATCTTAAGAGCAAAAATTATAGCTCCTAGTTCTAGATCATGGGTTGAATAATTCTCTTCATGATTCTTAAGTTGTCTAGATGCGTAAGCTATAACCTTTTGACGTTGCATTAATACACATCCATAACCTAATTTAGAAGCGTCACAATAGACTACAAAATCTTCAGTTCCTTCTGGTAACGCTAATATGGGTGTATGGGTTAATCTTTTCTTAAGAATTCTAAATGCTTCTTCTTGTTTTAATCCCCATTCAAACTTAACAGATTTACAGGTTAGCTTAGTTAAGGGAATGGCTATTCTAGAAAAATCTTGAATAAATCTTTTATAATAACCGGCCAATCCTAAGAAACTTCTAACCTCGGTTGGTGACTCGGGGGTTTTCCATTTAGTAATCGCCTTGATCTTTGTGGGATCCACATGAATTCCTTTATGATTGACTAGGTGTCCAAGAAACTGTACCTGTTCTAACCAAAATTCGCACTTGAATTCCTTTATGATTGACTAGGTGTCCAAGAAACTGTACATGTTCTAACCAAAATTCGCACTTAGAAAATTTAGCGTAAAGCTTTTCCTTTCTTAATAAACTTAAAAGTGTGTGCAAATGTTTTGCATGATCTTCTTTACTCTTAGAGTAAATGAGAATATCATCTATGAAGACAATTATAAATTTATCCAAATATGGCTTACATATTCGGTTCATCATGTCCATAAATGCAACTGGGGCATTGGTTAAACCAAATGGCATGTCAGTAAATTCATAATGACCATACCTTGTTCTGAATGCGGTTTTAGGAATATCTTCTTCCTGTACCTTTAATTGATGATATCCTGATCTTAAATCGATTTTAGAGAAAAATCGAGCTCCTTGCAGTTGATTGAACCGATCATTGATTCTTGGTAATGGGTACCGATTCTTAATCATGACCTTGTTTGATTCACGGTAGTCAATGCACATACGCATTGATCCGTCCTTCTTTTTAACAAACAGTATCGGCGCTCCTCATGGCGACGAACTTGGCTGTATGAATCCTTTTTCTAGCAATTCGTCCAATTGTTTCTTCAATTCTTGCATTTCTGCAGGTGCCAAACGGTAAGGTGCTTTGGCAATCGGTGTTGTTCCTGGTATTAAATGGATTCTAAATTCAACTTCTCTATCTGGAAGTTGCCCTGGCAATTCTTCTGGAAATACATCTGAAAACTGAGATACTAGCGGAATATCTTTTAAATCCTTTCCTTTAGTGTTAGTGATTATAGAAATCAAATACACTATAGAACCTTTTCTTATATATCTTGTAGTTTTCATTACAGAGATAAATTTTGTGGATCTAGATGGTTTATCTCCTTTAATTGTGATCGTTTTACCTTTTGGTGAATTTACTTGAATTGATTTTTGATCACATAAAATACTAGCTTTATTGGCTATTAACCAATCCATTCCTAAAACAACATCGAATCCTGCCAGATTCATGGGATAAAGGTTTGCAATAAATTTCTGATTTAAAATTTATATTCTTGCTCCCTGCAAGATTTCATAAATCCTAACGGTTTCTCCATTATCTGTCTCTACTAAGCATTCTTGTGGTAGTTTAGTTAATGACTGATTTAGAAATTTGCAAAATGATGTATTAATAAAACTTTGGTTTGCACCAGAGTCAAATAATACTTTAGCAAAAACATCATTAACTAAAAACGTACCAGCTATGACATCTGGAATCATCTTAGCTTCATCTGCAGTCAAAACAAATGCTCTAGCATTTTGAGTATTCTTGTTGTTTGTAGCTGGAGCTAATTTCGGGCAATTAGGCTTGATATGACCTTGTTCTCCGCAGTTGTAACATATCCTGTTATTAGCTTTCTTCCTGCAATTTTCCTCCTTGTGTCCCGATATTTTGCAAAAGTTACAGTATATGGAGCATCTTCCTGAATGCTTTCTTTTGCAATTCTTACAGTAAGGTGCAGAGGTAGAACCTTTATTTTTCCCACGATTAGAATTTCCAGAACGAAATTCTTGTGTGAGCTTTTGGGTTAGATTCCTTCTTTGATCCTCTTCTCAGGTACGAACTAATTCATCTGTCAAGGTATTGGCTAGTTCTACAACTTCTTCTATGGTTTGAGGTCTAGCTGCCTTGACTACGTGTCTAATCTCTCCAATCAATCCCCAAATATAACGGGAGATTAACACTGGTTCTGGTGAAGCAAGAGTTGGCACTATTCTAGCATATTCGAAGAATAATTTAGTGTATCCCTTACTATCCACACCAGTCATCCTAAGATTTAGGAATTTGTTTGCTATCTGTTCCTTTTCATTGGGTGGGCAAAATTTCCTCTCTACCTTGTTCTTAAATTCTTCCCATTCCATATTGTAGGTTCTATCACTTCCTCTTGATTGGAGGATAATGTTCCACCATTCTAGTGCTGAATTCTTAAATAGATTAGAAGCAAATAATATCTTATCTTCTTCAGCGCACTTGCTTATTCTTAAGACTGCCTCAGTCTTCTCTATCTAGCGTAGGGTTGCAATAGCCCCTTTGTTACCCGAGAATTCCATTGGTTACAGGACCAGAATTCTTTATAAGAACAACCGTAAGACACGGTTCTTCTCCTTTTGGGAATGGGCAATTGAAGTACAGGTCCATTGTTTACACTGTTTTCAGGTTCGATGGGTCGCTTACTGCTATGCTTACTTTTATTATTTGCTTCTTGAATAGTTTGAATAATAAATGGCATGGCATCTATGATTCCTTGTGCCACTATATGTTGAACATCACTATTATCCATTTGGTTTCCATTGTTATTGATGCTTGGATTCTCATTAACCACGTTAATGTTACTCTGGTTATCATTATTCAGATTTCCTTGATTTCCTTCATCGGCCATCTGAATTTTAAACATTTACCCCATATTAATATCACAAGATAATATTTAATATAGTTAATCATATGACACGCAATCTAGCCAAAAACGTCGATCATTGCGACTTTTACTCTATTTCCATATACTATTATGCATCTATTACATACTAATACTGAAGTGAAAATTACAATACCAACAGAAATAGAATCACACTAATAGTAATAGGCATCCGTACACACATATTTTATTTTATTTTTATTTTATCATATTATATTATTATTACTATTACGGTCTCCTCCATCACATCTATGGATATGGATTTATCCAAAAATCCATATTGCGCTCATCGTATTTCCATACGAGACGCTCTCCCACCTGTCTCATTCTCTCACTGCTTTCTAAAATTCCTCCCCGAAAGTCCTAAGTTCTTGCACGTTTTCTGCACTCATTGGGGGTGCAGGTTCTAGGACTGGGTTCGGAATCTGGGGTGCGGGTTCCTGATATGGGGGTGAAAGTGCCTGAAATTGGTAAGGATCTTCTAAGATCTCCCTAATATAGTTATCATGGTAATAGGGATCTAAAGGGTCCATACCTGGATAGGCTCCTATGTTCTGTATGGGTGTGTCTTCATGTATCGGGTAACGTTGCACAAAGTCCCTATTATCGTCCCACCAGGGGTCGTAATTTGGGTCTATGGGGTTTGGTGCTTGTACCCTAGGGATTTCCTCTGGGTTGAAGTCATGCATCTCCACTTGGTTTTCAGGGTTTTCTATCTCCATGGGTTGGTCTGGGATTAGTGGTTGTGGGGCTACTAGTTGTTCCAAACTTGGGTCAGCAGCAGTTGTAGCTAGGATATGGAAATTGGCTAGGCTTCTATTAAGCATATCCTGTGTATGGGCATCTGTCTTTCGCTTAACGGCTGCTAAGGCTCTTTGCTGTTGCAACTTTCGCATTCTTTTCCTACGTGCAAAGGCTTCCTTATTGAACCATCCTCTTTTCTTATGAGGGAATGGCTCTTCTGACTGAGCTTTAAAGGTAAACATCCCTTCTTCCTGATCAGCAGAATACCCAGAAAGGGCAGGCTGTGAAGAGGTACCTTCACTCCTAGGTGAATCAGACAACTGACGACACATGTCTGAGAGTCCTTGATCACTCATACTGTAAACTAACAAATAGTCAAATAACACATAACAAATAAATACAGTTATGAACGTATTTCCGTAATTTATTTCCTAACACAAAGTTTAAATTTTTAAGTGTCAGCAGAACACTTCTTTGGCTTAGACCAGCGGCTAGGCTCTGATACCACCTTCTGTCGCAACCCCCGATCCCTTATCTGTCCCGGAAACGGGCGGACGCGAACTCAGAGTTTCGGTGGTATCAACTTGTTAATTTGGCAGCGGAAAATTACATCAGGACCGTAGTTAGGAAATGTTTATCAGAGTAAAACCACCATATTTGATATTAATAATCACATGGGCAAAACCCAAGTTTCTTATTACAATACATTTATTTTAGGTAACTTTTATAGACACATTTTTTCCAAGCCTTCAGTGCTCTCCAGCTAGCTTTTTACTAATTGGCTGTCACATTGTGTTACCTGAAACGCGTTTTAAAAACATTTGTCAGTGGGAAATACTGGTGAGTGAATCCCAGTTTAATCAAGAAATATTTTATTAATTAAAACAGTATTGAGAGCGATCACATTGTTTATTTCTACACAATTACTCATTCAGTACTGTCAATCCTGACTTGTGGGTCATATTACACATTGGCTAACTCGTTGTCCAATGGTAACGTACTGTCGTCCCGACTTACTACTTACAGTGTAGTAAATTTTGTATACAAAACCCCAACATACCGGCAATAATTGAAGAACAACAAAGACTCAATCACCGCTTAATCACATTGTAAAACAATTAAGGTTTTGTAAAATAATAAAAAAGGTTAACAAAAATTGGATAAACTCACATTGCTATGTTAGACTTCGCGTAAGGGTTTCCTGGGAATAATCTATAATTTACACAAATGTACATAGGTTAGTATCATAACCCTTTGAAAATATTAATGATACCCTCCCCGAGACGGTATTCCAACAACTACGTCGGTCAGAACCACCACAGTTGTTACGGAACCCTATATCAATCGGGCAGCGTATCTAGTACGAAACTGGGGTTATAATACTTACAACAGAGCAGAACCTCGCTAATTAGGGGGTATAATACTCGAATATAATGCCTATAACTTCAGAAATTCGTTTAGAAATAAAGAAATGAACGATTCTGAATGAAACCCGATGGCCTTCTTATATAGTTGCTGAAACTGACTCTCACGCAGCCCGCGTAACATATAAGCGGGGCTTATGCGGCCCGCGTCGTAGCCCGGGTAGGGTTTAGGTGATCCGGGTCATCGCCTAGACTTGCCACGATGATGACACGTGTCATCACCGGGCTGCGCCACAATTTCGATCTCACGCGGCCCGCGTTAGATAAACGGGGGTATTACGCGGCCCGCTTGAACTAAAGGAATCAACGATATCAGGTTTCAACCCTGATACCGCCCGCGTAAGGTTGGGGTGGGTCCTACGCGGCCCGCCTCAACTTAATAATCAAGTTTTAAATTTTATTTTAAATGTTATAACATATTTCGGGCTTGGTTTTCACATACGGGGCATATTTAAAGACATATTGGGACATTTTAAGATATAATAAGGTGTCGGAAATATTTGAGAGTGTCGATTTTATTGAGGGCTGTTACATCGGGACCAACTTTGTCATTGCCTCGGTCGGCGATTCTACGGACACAAGAATAATCACTATCAAGTTTAGCTATTTGAAAACCAAAGATCTGATAACAACTGATACAATTACGCATGCAATCAAATGGCTCAAGAAACAATTGATTATCAAAGACGATAAAAGGAACCAAAAGGTTCAAGAACAATGTTCTTTATAATCAAACTAGATTAGAAACTTGTGTATTACACAGGTTAATTAAATGTTTTTTTAAATATTAATTTTAAATAACATGTCATATAATTCTTAAAATCTATAGTTTATTAGAAGTTGACACGTGACATCAAATATTTAATATGAGAAAGAGACAGAATGTACAAATAAACTGGTTATTTCTTAAGAGTTCTGAAAGTTTTGCAATCATTTAAATTTCTGAAATGAATTCAACTCTTTATTAAAGTTATGAAATGAACTCAACCCTTTATTATAAAAGATTACATATTATAGATTGTTAGAGTGTTAACATAAACGATTTTGTTATAGGTTATTATTTTTGTATTTTATTACATTAAAAGTCTAAAACGTTAGTAGAAGCAATGAGTTATTTATGCTTAGTTTATTATAATTCAATTTTAGTAATCCCTTTTATAAAGTAAAAACATGATAATGGTAAAAGATAAAAAGATAAAATAATATATTTTTTATTTGAATCTTATTTATTAACAAATATTATCTTTATTTGTTTATTTAGGGTAAAGGATAAAAAGATAAAATTTATGGATTAAAATAAATTTTTTTAATGTTATTAACAAATATCATCTATATCTATTTTATTTAGGCAGGAAAATATAAATGAGATCACTCTATAGAGCGCCATATGTCCCATATATGATTTACTTTATTATATGTATAGATTCAACAAAAAAAAAACTAATCGTAAACATTGAACCAAGACCACTATATATACCAGACACTAATAAACTTAGAGATAATTAAGGAATTAAATATTATTCTAACTTTAAAGATAATTCTGCATCAGGATCTAATTGATAAAGTTTTTTTAGGCTATAGGGTGTGGTCATGACCCTCATGACCACCATGACCCTCCATGTTAGTGCCATGTAACTCACCTCTAATCCACCATCCAAAACCACTATCCTAAGGGTGTGGTCATGACCCAAACCACTAGCCTCTTATTTATTTAATTTATCTTTGTCTAAATTAGAAAAAGGAAATGATTTGTTGAAAAATGGAAAGGAGGACCATGGTTGCCATGGTTTAATCCATGCAAACCATGGTGGATCAATCAAAGGGGTGGTGTAACCTTCCATTCATGTTCCTAGGTGGCAAATCATGTCCCAACCATGATCCCCACACCCTATAGCCTTACAAGTTAACATTTTCTTAATTTAGGAAAAAAATAGAAGTTTATATTCAAATGTGAAAACAGTATATGTTTTATACATGAAATTTCGTTATTTACATGCAAGTATATGTTATTTCACAAGTGATTAGATTGAAAATATAGTGTGTCCTGTGGGTGTTCATCGAATCGAATATCGAATTATTCGAATTGAATTATTCGAATAATTTTTATTTTCACTTGAATTCGTATTCGATTCGAATTCGATTAAAACTTACCGAATTCGATTCGAATTCATATTCGAATAAAAAACCGAATTCGTATTCGATTAAAAATTCGAATTCGAATCGAATTCGAATAAATTCGATTTAATTCATATTCTTTAAAAACATATAATAAACTATCAAAATGAAACATAAATTTTAAAGCAACCATAAAGCACGATATCACATTAAAAAGATCCAAATAAAGTACAATAAGTCTAAAATTCAAAATGAAAAATCGGGAATAACCACTCCACATTACAAGTTAATATTTTTAGGGTTATAAATCTATTGATAGATTTGTTAATTAGGTTTTAGTTATGTGCCATGTAGTGGGTTTGGTAATGTGTAATTTTAATAGGGATGGCTAAATGCATCTCCATTTTTACTGTTTAATTGTTTATACCTCAATTTCCAAAAATATCATTTTTATAATTTTTAAATTCCACCGTTTACCTTTTATATATTATTGTTTTTTTCAACTAATGACGGCTTCTTTTTTTTGTTCATCCACTATTTGTTTTGTACGAATTCTTTTGTTTTTGTTGGTTTGTGGGTGAAGAGCCGAAGGCTTTTATAGGGTGGATTATATTATATTATTTTCTTTTCATTGTTCTCTAAACTAGTTGATGCCCCGTCCGCGTTGCGGAGCGATGGCTAAATAGTTCTCAATCAATTAAAAAAACGTTGCTATAATTTTGCTAGGAAAAAACAAAAACGATGATAAGACTGTAATTTTGGGCTCAGGGCAAAACTGTAATTTTTCAGAACTAATGAGCGCGTGTTAGGCAGCTCTTTTAGACAAAAAAAAAAATCGAGTCAACCAATTAAAAAAAAACTTTTATAGTTTTGCTAGAAAAATTAAAACGATGGGGAAAACGTAACTTTGAACTGAAGGGGAAATCATAATTTTGTTTCAGGGATAAAATCGTAAATTAAATGGACCAATGGGGTTGAGGGCAAAATCGTAACTTGGTTGTGTGAGAAAAAAAAACTAATGGCAAAACTGTAAATTTAAACGGGGCAAAATTGTAATTTTGAATAGAGGGCAAAATTGAAATTTTTAGCTGAGAACAAAAGCGTAAATTTATTTTTAAATGGGGGTAAAAACATAATTTTGAACAGATGACAAAATCGTTATTATAAGGGAAAAAACCTAATAGCAAAACTGTAAATTTAAACGGGGCAAAATAACCGAGGAAAAAATTGAAATTTTTTAGCTGGAAGCAAAAGCGTAAATTTATTTTTAAATGAGGGTAAAAATATAATTTTGAACTGATAGTAAAATCGTAATTTTAAAATGGGATAAAATCATAAATTTATTGGGCCAATAGAGAAGTGCCATAGATGACTATAAATATAAACGGAAAGAAATCGTAATTTAGAAAAAAAAAAAAAGTGGCCGGTGGCCGCACAAATCAACTAATCAAATGAAAGCACTATTGCCGGTTTGGTTTTTGTTATAGTAGATAATTCAATACTTATTACATCGATACCTTATTTTTTTTTTTTTGATAATTATTCTATTCATGAGAATTATTAATATTCATATGGATAATTATCTTTTTGAAAAAAAAAAAGATGACGAACACCTTTAACTTTAATTTGCTAGAGAAATTTTGCAGAAGAAATTTTGCAAAAGAGAGACGGTATCCAAATCAAAAAAATATAGTTGATTTTTTAGTTAGAAAACATAGCAAGAACACTCAACCAATTAGAACTATGATGAAAATTAAAGTTGAAAAAAATTGTTTTGTTCAAGCTCTCTCTTAATCTCCTTCTTTCGATCAGTGCATGTTTTTTTCTTCTTCAATAGAATCGTTATGTATTCACACGTATATCTAAATATTCAAATTATGGAAAGTAGATAAACCCTAAAAAAATAGGGATATTTCCTAATACAAATTTTCAAAAATTAGAAAATACAAGGGTTGATTGTATTTATTTAAAAACTTCAGGGGGGGAGTGCAACTAGTAAAATTAAAAAACATGGGAGTGCATTTAGCAACACCCAATTTTAATACTTGGAAAAAAATTGAAAATAATTTATAGTATAGCTTAATAAAAGTTAGACATGCATTATATATAAAAATAATAAATAAAAATGTATAATTTTTATTCGAATTTCGAATCGAATCGAATTTGAAATTATAAATTCGTATTCGATTCGTATTCGATTTACTTGACTCGAATTCGAATTCTTTTAATCGAAACGAATTCTTGATAATCGAATCGAATTTAAACGAATTTCGAATTCGAAACGAATTCTGAACACCCCTAGTGTGTCCAACGTTTAAGAGCCGATAAATAAAGACTGTAGTTTTATAAACAAAAATATATATAAAGTAAACTAATAAGCTTTTGAGTGAATTTCAAGGATTGTCCTTTATTTTTATACCCATTTTCAGGCGTTGTCCTTTATGTTTAAAATTGACGAGTTTTGTCCTCTATGTTTTCATATCATACACGTTTTGTTCTTTAGGCCTAACCCAGTTAGTTTTTTTCAGTTAAATTTGGTCATGTGCTTTGCACATGAGGGCATTTTTGTCAATTCAAAGGTTGCAGAAGCTTTGAGCTGTAAATCTGTCATTGAACTTACCTTTGAATTGACAAAAATGCCCTCATGTGCAAAGCATATGACCAAATTTAACTGAAAAAACTAACTGGGTTAGGCCTAAAGGAAAAACGTGTATGATATGAAAACATAAAGGACAAAACTCGTCAATTTTGAACATAAAGGACAGCGCCTGAAAATTGTTATAGAGATAAAGGACAATTCTTGAAATTCACTCTAAGCTTTTTTTTAACGACTTTCTTGTATTAGGCTACCGTACTTTACAAATTGGAGAGCCCCGTTGCCCCACTCCGGTCATACTATGTTGTCTTAACCGGGTTCACGCTGGCTTTAGAGTTTGGCTTAGGCGTTCCCCCAGGAAACCATACCGCTGGCTACACTTGACAGTCGTTTTGCCATCGCAAGAGCAGAACTCTCTGGCGTAACACACAATATGACGAAAACCGAGTTAGCAGTTAAAAAGGAAATCATGTTTTTTTATGTTAAAAATAAAATATTTTTGCCACAAAATTTAAACACAAGCATCACTTGTCCCCAACCCTATAAACAAACAAATTTAGTGTTATAAACTAGGAAACACATTATTCAAATATTATAACAAGCAGGAAAATCACCAAACATACTAATATTATTATTGTTATATGTTTTTTTTTTAAATGACAACAAAAACGAACTGTATAGAATGCACCCCAAAAGGTTATAGTCGAACCAAAAGAAACTAAGCCATTGCTTGATCCGCGTAACCCGAGTAATTTTGCCTACTCGATGGACTCTAATTGGTCTCGTATTGACTAATCGAATGTGGGGTTGTGTTGATCGAGGTAGCTTGGGAAAGATCATCAATTGGCATCATTGCGGGCCACACAAAAGCTGGTTTGAAAGGTGGAACATGTGGTATGGCCACGGACCCCGCTAGCATTTGCACAATGGTATGTGTTTTCGGCCTCTCATCAGCTATCGGGTGCGAGCAAGCTAGCCCTAACATCAAGAACCGTGTGGCTTCCTCCGTGTCATAATCATCTGTAAGGCGTTTATCAACAGCTTCCAAGATACGACCTTCCCGATACAACGACCATACGTAGTCCACCATAAACTGAAAACCGTTGACTTTTGTCCCGGGTCGTTGACCAGAAACAACCTCGATTAGTAACGCGCCGAACGCATAAATATCAGAATGTTGAGTGGCTTTTCCGGTGAGGAAGCATTCTGGGGCTATGTAACCAACGGTTCCAAGCACGCCCTCGGCCTCTGCATAACTTGTTTTCTCTTTGTCTAGGGCACGCGCAAGACCAAAGTCACCTAGACGAGCGTTGAAATCAGAATCGAGCATTATGTTGCTCGCCTTGATGTCACGGTGAACGACTTTTTGGTCGTATTCGTAGTGGAGGTAGTGTAGGGCGGAGCCGACACAGACAAGAATCTTGTAACGGAGGGTCCAACTCAGCGGTTCGCCGGTTACATTGAACAGGTGCATGTCAAGACTACCTTTTTGCATATACTCATACACCAACAGGAGCTTTCTATTCCTGTGACACCACCCTGCAACGTTTTACTAAAGTTATTATTAGAAAAACAAAGACAGTTAATTTAACTAGACAATAATGAAATGAAACAATTTCAAAAGTTGTTTTAAATTCGAATCATATTTATATAAGAGAACGAATTAGAAAAGTTGTTTTAAAGGGAAGGACATGAGGTATGGAAGTGATTGGGAGAAGAAGGAGTTCAATGGCTAACTACTTATTCAATGGAGTTGTAATAGTGTTGTAATACATTTATATAAGAACAAAGGGGATGTTCAATGTTGTGGGAATTACAAAGGGATTAAGTTGCTAGGATACACCATGAAATTACGGGAGAGAGTAATTGAGGCTAGACTCAGAAGAGAAACTTAGGTTACGTTAAACCAATTTGGATTGATACAAGGGCGATCAATTATAGAAGCAATACATATTCTAATGAGATTGATGAAGAAGAATAAGGAGAAGAAACATGATCTACATATGGTATTCATTGATTTTAGGCCTATGACAGCAAGAACATTCAGATCATCATTGATGATCAAGTGGTTCCGCAGGTGGCTAAGTTCAAGTATTTAGGATCTTTTGTTCAGAGAGATGGGGAGATAAATAGTGACGTTTCCCACCGCATCAAGGTTGGATGGTGTAGGTAGAGAGCTGCCACTAGGGTTTTGTGCGATAGGTGGTTTCGAACTAAATTGAAGGGGAAATTTTATAGGGTTGCAATTAGACCTGCTATGTGTCACGACCCCCGACCCGGTTTGACCCGTTTCAGGAGCCGCGGGACAGAAATACTGCGGTATTGATTTAATTGAGTTTAACAGCGGAAACAGGATCGTTTAAAGCTAAAATTTTTCCCCGATTATTTTATTTCACAATTCGGGATAAAACCCCGATAATTTACAATAGTATGATTTTTCTAGGAAATCGTTATGTTACAAAACTTATTGCTTTATTTTATAATGAGCCACTATTTTAAGCTTGAAATGCTCCCCAGCACTTTTCCTGATTTACAACAGATCACCTGAAACATGTTTGAAAAAGGTTTTGTCAGCGGGAAATACTGAGTGAATCATTCTATTTTATTTTTATCTGGCATTCTGTCACAATGGTGACAAGTCACAATGGTGACGATGGTCATACCACTATTTAGATCAATGAACCTAAATAGTGATGATTATCCTTGTAGGTCAATGAACCCAACAGTGATTATCCCGAGTAGGTCAATGAACCTAACTGGGAGACAATTAGTAATGTGCACAATACCCCACTAACCAATAATTCAAGATATCCACGACTTAGTCCCTGTAATTATAACCTTGAAAATAATTTGGAGTATTGTAAAATATTTGATAAAAATAACTCACAAACTGTGAGAAAAGAAGAATGACTCACATTGCAGATTTATACGGGCAGAGCCTAGCCTACTGATTAGCCTTTTATCCTAATTTCAATAACAAGCACACAATTTGGAATTAGTAATCAATCCAGCATTTACGATAACTCACGAGATCAAATTCTCACAATGAACTACAAAGTGCAATACTTCATCCATCGAATTAACGATGATCCGTTGAATTAACAACGAACGACAAAGTATAATACTTTACCCATCGAATTAACGATGATCCGTCAAATTAATGACGAACGCTAAAGTATAACCCTAATGTGGGCGGCACTTAAACATTCATTGGATATTTAGATCAATCGGACAATGAATCGTAGCAGCGATTGTGCTAATACCCTGATTGCAGCTTCAATTAGAGACTTGTGTGTGTTAATTGAAGTATACAGCAGAAAACTCGGTGTATAATTGAGAATTCTTTCGTCGTAAATTGTCCAGATTTCGAATGCCAATGTTCTGAATTTATACACGATTTTTGCCAAGCTTACGGACCGTAAGCTTAATGACCTTACGGTCCGTAAGGTACATAAAATGCTTATATTGTTGCCACGTGTGGGACTAGCTCAGATGAGTCGACACTTTCTCAAAATTCAACTTGGACAGCACGTAATTTGGATAATCGTTAACTAGGGTTTACCCCCCCTGAGTTTTAGGGGCCCTGATCCTGATTCTGAAAATTATGAAAATCTTAGGGTTTGCACAGAATCACTTGGGTGTCTCAATTAGGGTTTCCGATTGGTCAAATTACTTTAGTAATTATGACTTTTGATGAGAGTCGTTACATTCTCCCCACCTTAATAAAAATCTCGTCCTCGAGATTTACTGGAATAATTGAGAATACTTTCTCTTTTTTTTTTTTTTTTTTTATTCCAGTTCCCAAGTATATTAGGATCCTGTCTTTGAATCCTACTTTACTTAAACTAACACTTTTTGTTTACCTTTACATCTTAGAAAGGTACTTACCAAAGATTCGTCTGATAGACATTTCTTTGAGACTGGATATATAAAATATATCATGTATTCCAACTAACCTTCCTGGTAGTTGTAAACTATAAGTAACTGATCCAATATGTGAAATTACTGGAAATGATTTTACATAATTTGGTCTTAGCTTTCCTTTCTTACCAAATCTAACAATTCCTTTCCAAGGAGATACTTTTAATAGTATTTTGTCTCCAACTAGAACTCCAACGGCTTTTATCTATTATTTGTATAATTCTTATGACTATCTCTTGTTGTTTCCATCCTTTCCTTCGTGATACTGAATATCATAGTTGTAGTCATTTAGGATTTTCATCCATCTTCTTTGCTTCAAATTCTTTTTGCCCAATTATATATATCTTAACTTCTTATAATCTGTATAGATAGTATCCTTACTTCCATACAGATAATATCTCCAAATCTTAAGGCAAAAATTATGGTTCTAAATTTCTAAATTATGCGTGATAAAATTTTCTTCATCTTTTTCCAATTGCCTTGAGGCATACGCAATTACCTTTTTGCGTTGTATTAACATATATCCAAATCATAGCTTTGAAGTATTACCTTATACTTCAAAAATCTTCAATTCCTTAATGTCTATAATACTAAACCTACAAAATTACTAATTCCCATTGCGGTTTACAGAATCTTCCATTTGGTAATCACTGCTATCTTAGTAAGATCTAAGTGAATACCTTCATGGTTCACCATATGACCTAAAATTGCACTTCATCCAAAATTTATTCTTCAAAAATTTTGGAGTAAAGCTTTTCTTTTTCTTAACAACCAATATTGTGCTAACCGATAAGGTTCCCTGGCTTATCGGTAAAATTCCTGGAATTAGATAAATTTTAAATTCTATCTTCATGTAATCCAGGTAAATCTTCTGGAAATACATCTGGGTATTCTGAAACTACAGAAATTTCCTTAAATTCTGTATCTTTAGTATTAATGATTATTAAAATCATATATACTATTCCTTGCTTTCGTTCATAATTAGCAATTTCCATTACTGATATGAACTTCATAGGCTTACATAGTTTATCTCCTGTAATCATAATTACTTCTCCGATGGTTGATTGAATTTCTAAGAAATTCTGATCACAGATAATTATCACAACATCGAATTCAACTAATTTCATAGATAATAGGATTGCAGAAAACTTATAACTTATTTCTATGTTCTGCATAACCTTATTTATTTTAACTGAATTTCCATCTGCCGTTTCTAATATAGAAATTTATCTAATGCTGGTTATCGGTAAGTTAAGAATTTGGCAGAGTAAAGTATTTATAAAACTTTGGTTTGTACCAGAGTCAAATAATACTGTTGTGTAAATGTTGTAAACTAAGAACATACCGGCTATCACATCTGGAATCATCTCGGCTTCATGAGTAGTCAGCTGAAAGGCTCTCGCATTCCTTTTTGCTCCTTCTGCTGGTTTGGCTTGATTGTCAAATGGTTTATTCAGTTTTGGACAATCTGGCCTAAGATGACCAGTTTCTTTACAGTTGTAGCAAACTGAAAATTTCTTCCTCCTACAGTCTTCTTCTTGATGCCCTGGAATCTTGCAAAAATTGCAATATCCTTTGCATCTTCCAAAATGCTTCCTTTTGCAAAAATTGCAAAATGGACTAGTAGAAGATTGCCCATTCCCTTCTTTCTTGAAATGGTTATGGTTACCCGAACTGAATTCTTGGGTAATCTTTTGGGCTACTTCCTTCCTTCTATTTTCTTCTCTTGTCCTTACTAACTCGTCAGTCATAGTATTGGCTAATTCTACTGCATCATCAATCGTGCGAGGTTTCGCAGCTTTGACAATATTACGGATCTCGGAAATCAATCCCCAAATATAACGAGAAATAAGTACCGGCTCTGGCGAAGCCAGGGTTGGTACCACTCTAGCATATTCGAAGAATGTCGTAGTATACCCTCGACAATCTACATCCACCATCCGATGGGTTAGAAACTTATTTGCCATTTGATCCTTTTCGTACTCAGGACAGAATTTTCTTTCTACAAAGCTCTTAAATTCTTCCCAGTTCATAGCATACGCCATCCTTCTTCCTTTTGCTTGTAACATCGTATTCCACCATTCTAGCGCTACTTCTTTGAAAAGATTTGATGCATACATGACCTGATCATCCTGAGCACATTTACTTATGGCAATTACTGCCTCGGTTTTCTCTAACCAACGCAGTGCTGCAGTCGCTCCTTCATTGCCTGCAAACTCAGTGGGTTTACAAGCAAGAAATTCTTTGTAAGTGCAACCAGGCGTTGCAACTTTCCTTTTCTTAGGGAGCGGAGCTTGCCGTGGTTCATTATCATGATTAACATGATTATTACCTCCATTTACGCTATTACTGAAATTATCTTCAGAAATGCGTTTACTAGGAACAACTTGTTGCAGTTCAATTGGATTTTTAACAGCAGCAATGATTGCTGGAATAGCATTGGCTATCCCTTGAGCAACTATTCCTGGAATAGTGTTGGCTATCTCTTGAGCAATGATATTTTCTATATCTTGCCTAGTCACATATTGATTCCCTGATTGTTGCTCAGATTGATTACCCTCATTAACTGGTTCATTATTAGCGTTTTCCATCTGATATCTATTTTATAGATACATAATTAGTATAAAGGAAATAATCCAATGTCACAATTTGGTTGCATATAATCACATAAACGAATATACAAATAAAATTGTAACTTTTCTAATATTTCCTTATATCATGTTTCTATATACACCCGTTTTATTATTTATTTTACACATACTGATTTTACTATTACTATTACACAACCACCGTTTCATAATCCCCTATCCTTTATCAGATGATGTTCTAGTAACGGCGTTTCTTCTCATCGTATTTCCAGGAGATTTGTCCCAAAGTCTCTTGGATTCTATTCCCAGCATCCATATTGTCAAAATGATGGAGTTCAGTCCTATTCTCGTTACTTATTGGTAAATTTGGTAAAGGTTCTGGATTGTACTTAGGAAAAAGCCTATAGGGATGGTTTTGTAACAGTATTTCATTATCCAACCATTCGTCTATATTCCAGTGATTAGAAGAATTTGGAATAGATGGTTCTAAGTTTATAAAATTATTTTCATTAACAGGCTCAATAGTATCATCTGTTGCCATTATAAAATCTAGTTCTTCTTGAGATGGTAATTCCTCCATTTGCCTAGAACTTTCCCCAATTTCCATTTTCTTAGGCTTAGGTTTCTCGAAAGGTAAAGCATTGAATTCTATAGGTTCTTCTATATCTGGTATATACCTATTGAAATCTCTGGAAACTTCTATTCTTACTGGATAGAGATTTAAATTCTGAAGGGCTTCCGACAGATCACTCATGCTGATTAGTAAAATACACATAATTATTAAATCATACTAAAATTTTATGTAACAACTTTTTAAATAGTATTTCATATTACCAAAACAACTAAAAATTTAAACATACTAGGTTTTATTTGTAATTTATTTATAAATTTTTCTAGACTGTAGATAATAAAAATACTAAACTTTAAATCAGAATCTTTAAAGATTTACATTTACTATTTACAGTAATTAACATATAAAAATCTATATACTAAATAAGTATGATGACTTAATTTATATATATTAACTATTCATTATCATGGTGGATATTGGTTAGTGCTGCCTTGTTTAAGCATAGGTGATCAGTCCATGCATAACTAAGGCTATGCTATCCAATATCTGCCTTTGATAATAACCCTAGTATTTACAAATAATCTTAATATTACTACTATTAATATATTATTATTAATAATAAAATTATTAATAATAATTAACAAAAAATGTTTTTTTTTTATAAATAAAAGTATACTTCAAACATAAAAAAAAATATAATTTCTTTACCACAATATAGTAATACTATATTAGGTAATTCCATATATTAATCAAATAAATTTATATATAATGTTTTTCGATTAATAATGATAGAGCAATAAATATTACAATATATATAAAAATATGCCCATATTAAAATTAACAAATAGCCAGTTAATAAAACACATAATCATATAATAGTAATCAGGAAAAATTAAGTATTTCTAAATACTTAATTAGCTTAACCCAGTGGCTCTGATACCACCTTTTTCTGTCACGACCCCCGACCCGGTTTGACCCGTTTCAGGAGCCGCGGGACAGAAATACTGCGGTATTGATTTAATTGAGTTTAACAGCGGAAACAGGATCGTTTAAAGCTAAAATTTTTCCCCGATTATTTTATTTCACATTTCGGGATAAAACCCCGATAATTTACAATAGTATGATTTTTCTAGGAAATCGTTATGTTACAAAACTTATTGCTTTATTTTATAATGAGCCACTATTTTAAGCTTGAAATGCTCCCCAGCACTTTTCCTGATTTACAACAGATCACCAGAAACATGTTTGAAAAAAGTTTTGTCAGCGGGAAATACTGAGTGAATCATTCTATTTTGCATAATGATGCATAGTTATCAATTACAGCATAAGAGCGATTACAATGGCTTCTATCTTATTTTTATCTGGCATTCTGTCACAATGGTGACAAGTCACAATGGTGACGATGGTCATACCACGATTTAGATCAATGAACCTAAATAGTGATGATTATCCTTGTAGGTCAATGAACCCAACAGTGATTATCCCGAGTAGGTCAATGAACCTAACTGGGAGACAATTAGTAATGTGCACAATACCCCACTAACCAATAATTCAAGATATCCACGACTTAGTCCCTGTAATTATAACCTTGAAAATAATTTGGAGTATTGTAAAATATTTGATAAAAATAACTCACAAACTGTGAGAAAAGAAGAATGACTCACATTGCAGATTTATACGGGCAGAGCCTAGCCTACTGATTAGCCTTTTATCCTAATTTCAATAACAAGCACACAATTTGGAATTAGTAATCAATCCAGCATTTACGATAACTCACGAGATCAAATTCTCACAATGAACTACAAAGTGCAATACTTCATCCATCGAATTAACGATGATCCGTTGAATTAACAACGAACGACAAAGTATAATACTTTACCCATCGAATTAACGATGATCCGTCAAATTAATGACGAACGCTAAAGTATAACCCTAATGTGGGCGGCACTTAAACATTCATTGGATATTTAGATCAATCGGACAATGAATCGTAGCAGCGATTGTGCTAATACCCTGATTGCAGCTTCAATTAGAGACCTGTGTGTGTTAATTGAAGTATACATCAGAAAACTCGTTGTATAATTGAGAATTCTTTCGTCGTAAATTGTCCAGATTTCGAATGCCAATGTTCTGAATTTATACACGATTTTTGCCAAGCTTACGGACCGTAAGCTTAATGACCTTACGGTCCGTAAGGTACATAAAATGCTTATATTGTTGCCACGTGTGGGACTAGCTCAGATGAGTCGACACTTTCTCAAAATTCAACTTGGACAGCACGTAATTTGGATAATCGTTAACTAGGGTTTACCCCCCCTGAGTTTTAGGGGCCCTGATCCTGATTCTGAAAATTATGAAAATCTTAGGGTTTGCACAGAATCACTTGGGTGTCTCAATTAGGGTTTCCTATTGGTCAAATTACTTTAGTAATTATGACTTTTGATGAGAGTCGTTACACTATGTTATACGGGTCCGACTGTTGGGCCATCAAGAAAGTACAAGTATGCAAGATGGATGTAGTATAGATGAGAATGCTACAGTGGATGTGTGGGCACACAAGGTTTTTAGGGAGAGGTTAGGAGTAGCTAGTATATCAGATAAGATGAAGGAGGGAAGATTGAGATGGTTTGAGCATGTGAAGAGGAGACAGACGATATAGCTAGTTAGAGTGGTTGAAACTCTCATTGTGGAGGGGAGGAGGAGTAGAGGCAGAACGAAATTTACTTGGGATGAGCGGATTATGCAGGATTTACTAGGATTGCACATCTCTTAGAACATGGCCCATGACAGGAGTTCGTGGAGACGTATTATTAAGATTAAGGATTTCTAGGGGAGGGTACAAATTGTGTCTTAGGTGTGGCGTATTGTTGTAGATAAGTTTACGCGTTAGGTGGAACTTCTATGCGTTTGTCATCTTGTATCTATGTGTATAGGTTGTTGTGATGTTATATTTGTCTTGTTTACCATGTACTTTGTCCCTATTCATGTTATATATGTAGCTTCAAATATGCATACACACACCTCGTGCCCTATTTATTGTTTTATTAGGGGTTTTGGAGCAGATGGTCTCGCTGGAAGACGCCTCTCTATCCTCACGGGTAAAGGTAAGGTGTGCCTACATTTCACCCTCCTCAAGTCTTATCAATAGATTCGCTATTTGTAGGATTTTACTTGCCATGATTGTTGTTATGTATATAAAAAAACAAATCAGAATTTTTACATCAAATTTAAAGTGTAAAATATATAAAACTTGCAAGTTGTCTATGAAATTAATGTTCAAAGTAAATGAAATCATCTATCTCATTTCATAAATCATAACTAAAAGTCAAATGTGATGATAACGATATATATGTTTGACAAGTTCAAGTCAAACTCAAGCTAGAAGAATTTGATGCTAGACTCTTTTGCACACTAAAACAAGTAACAAGGTTTCTATATAATTTCGTCGATCTCAACAACTACTAAATAATAAATTTTGGAAAAATATAAAGTTTAACAACTATTTAAAATATTAGTTTGATGACAGGAAATTATTAAAAACTAATGAAACCAATAAACGTCATCAATATATTGTGACAGATATTATTTATAAATAAGATAACAATATTGTTAAATAAATTGTTGTTTAATCTTCATAAACCGTTATAATTATATAAACCTAAGCAAATCGGGAGTTTGACGTATACACCAAATTAAGGATTGTAACTTTGTTCAAAGAATCAGATTGAACTAGGTGTTTATTGGATTGACAAGGTGATTAGATGGTATAAATTGGCAACAACTAAACTTATTATGGATTGAATTGGTATCATTCGGTGTAATTTGGTATTGTTTTGGTGTGATATGATTTGATTTGGTGTATGTTGGTGTGAATACGTCATATTTCGATTTTGATTTGGTGTTTAGATTGATTTGGAGAACCGACCCGAGCTTATAATTTTAAAGTTCGGTTGTGAGAAATGGTTACCGAGTAAACGAACAAGATGTTTATGCCGTAAACGATTAATAATCGTAAGCTCTGCCAAAAAGTCATCTTCCCCCTTCAAACTCTCCCGCGAAAACCACTTGACAGCCACCTCAACATTATTCTCCGGCAAAACACCATGGTAAACGACACCGTATCCGCCCTGCCCGAGCTTCCTCCTCTCGTTAAAATTATTCGTCGCTTTCTTTAACTCCCGGAACCGGAACTCCTTCGGCATTCCGGGCAGCGTCCTGAGCCGGCTCAATATATTCGACTGCGACCGGTCCACCAACCACTTCTTATACAACCGGTAGCAAAAATAACCCGCTAACGCCACCAGCGCCAACACCACCGGAACCCCAATGGCGATCAAGATCATTGATAACGGACTTTTAGAGCCGGTACTGATGATGTACTTAACTGTGATGTTCCATTGCAACACACAGTTTAGCTCCATTAAGGTTCCGGTGGATGCCGCGAATCCGATGTAGGATTCGCTGCTAACTGCTTTTCTAAGATTTAGTGGATATTCAATGACCGGAGTTTGCGGCATGGGAGGCGTGGGTGAGGTTTTCCCCGGCTGTTCTGCGATGTAAACACGTATGACCTTTTCATTTCCGTTGTACCGAATCCAGACGTTGTGAAACGACGGCGTTTTGGAAGCAAGAGTGATGTTTAAGGGAGTTAACGGTGTGGAAACGACAGATACGATGGAATTGATATTGAGGCCGATGTGATTATTATCAATATCGTAGGGTTGTTTGACGGTGTCGAGCTCGATAGCTAAGACGTCTGATGCTTCGTTGTCAAGGGTTTGGTTTACGAGGCCGAGGTACTGGCCGTAGCTATTATCGGGGACAGCGATGGTGGGGGCGATTAAGAAGGCTAAGCCTTCGCCGGGAGTGCCGTTGATAGGGAACATGTTGACGAGAAATGAGGTGTCGAAGGAGGCTACGGAATCACCGTCCCAGAGTTTGAAGGGCTGCCTGAACATGACCCTGCCGGATTGGTTGCGGAGGTCGAATTCGGCGTTGCTGGTGTCCGGGGTGACTTGCAAGGCGTCTTGGCTTACCCGGGCGTCGTTTTGAAAGGCTAGCTCGGAGTTGGCTTGTAATTCGAAGGAGTTGTTGAAGGTGAGGTAGGATCGGGTGAATGTTTCGAACCTTGCGAGGGCGGAGAAGAAGCTGAGGAAGATGAGAGTGGTTTTGAGGGTGGTGGCTACAACTACTCCCATCTCATGAAGTGGCGGTGGTGACGGTGGGAGGGGTGAGAAGTGGAAATGGAAATGGTGAGTTTAAGACGTTGAAAATTTAAAGTTTTTGAGGGGGAATAAGGTGGTGGGGGCGGTGGTTGGTGCTAGGAAACAACCATGCTATTGGTCTTTGATATTACATACGTAGATGTAGATGTCCATTGTTTGTGAAAATATAAATAAATAGCAAACGGTATGGACGCGTTAACCAAGTACATATTTTATTAAGATCCTTAAAACCTTTCAATTATACATAAATTTATTTTTTTTAAAAGTAAATTTCATTAACCTATGGCTTGAAGGGCTTTGCCCTAAAGAGTTGGCAGAGTTTGTGGCCTCAGGCCCCCTCACCCCCTTATTGAAACCTGATAATGGTATTAGGCCTATCGCAGTGGGTGGCATCTGGCGTAGGTTGGTCTCTAAGGTGGCTATGAAGAAGGTTGGGAAGGACATGTCCCAGTATTTGGGGGATTTTCAATTTGGGGTTGGTACACCAAATGGGGCGGAGGCGGTGCTTCATAGTGCGAACAGGTTCCTTAACTCCTTTCATGAAGATGGGTCCATGACCTTACTTACGGTAGACTTCACCAATGCTTTCAACATGGTTGACCGTTTAGCGTTCCTCCAGCAGGTCCACCAACGTTGCCCATCTATCTATCGGTGGGTTCAGTTCCTGTATGCCCAACCCGCTCGGTTGTATGTTGGCAACGAGTGTATCGGGGCCACCACTGGAGTGCAACAGGGAGATCCCTTGGGGCCCCTCCTCTTTGCCCTAGCCTTACATCCCCTTATTCTCCGTGTACAGGAGCACTGTAACCTCCCCTTTCATGCTTGGTATTTGGATGATGGTACGATCATAGGTAATGCAATGGAAGTTGCTAAAGCCTTGGACATCATCAACACGGAGGGACCATCCATAGGGCTCCATCTCAATATTAAGAAAACGGAAGTGTACTGGCCATCTTGTGACAGTCTCAAGGTGCAGGACGGCCTTTTCCCGAGAGGGATATGTAGACCTGTGAGGGGGGTTAAGCTCCTTGGGGGGCGGTTAGCCGAGACTCTACTTTTATTGGGGAATTAGCAGGGCGGCGGGCATCGACAGCGGTTGACCTTATGAAACTCTTGCCCTGCTTACAGGACCCCCAGTGCGAGCTTCTTCTTTTAAGGTCATGCATGGGGGTAGCTAAGTTACTCTTTGGGCTGCGGACCTACCAACCTCACTTGATGGTAAATGCGGTATCCTGTTTTGACGATGGTCTCCGAAAGGCTATTGAAGACATTGTTGTTTGTGGGGGGGCCAACTTTGGTGAACTTCAGTGGCGTTTGGCATCTTTGCCGATGCGCCTGGGTGGTTTGGGCCTCCTCTCAGCTCGGGATGTTGGAGTTTATGCTTTTGTGGCGTCTAGAGCTCAGTCGTGTGTATTGCAAGACCACATCCTTCGGAACAGTGGGGTTGATAAGCCTGACGTAGACTACCAACAGGCCATCGAGTATTTAAGTGTCTCTCTTTCAGACTTTGACATTGGCTGTTTCTCTAATATGGACACCGCCCCCCCCCCCCCCCCTCAAAGCCACAAAAAACTTTGGCGAATGCTCTATTTGAGAAAATCGCTCGGAATCTGGGAGAAACACTTAATCTGTCTCCCCGCCAGAAGGCGGTGATTGAGTGCTTGAAAGGCCCCCATGCACAAGACTTTTTGACTGTTATCCCGATCGAGGGGCTGGGGCAATGCATGTCGGCTGTTGAGTACAGGGCTATCCTCAAATACCTGCTGATGATCCCTATGTATCCAGAAGACAAAACCTGCCCAATCTGCCGTAAAGCCTGCATGGATAAATACGGGGAGCATGCTGTTCATTGCAAGGAGCTCCCTGGTTTCAAATACCGGCATGACTGGGTGATGGATGTTTTGGGGGACATCTTGAGGAGAGCGGGGATTTCTGCCAAGAAGGAGGCTTCTGTGAATTTCCTTACAGACCCCATGGAAGGGAGATCTACATTGAGACCAGCGGACCTACTCGTCTTTGGCTGGGCGGGAGGGAAACATGCTTGTGTAGATCTCACAGGAGTCTATCCCTTAGCTGGGTTAAGGGAAAATGAGTTTGTAGCAGGACAAGCGGTAAAGAAAGCAGAATCTAAAAATGTGGACAAACACGCTAAAGCATGTGCTGATAACCAACATGCATTTGTCCCCTTCGCCCTCGACACCTTTGGATCCCTGGCTCCAGAAGCTATCCGTTTGCTGACTAGGGTCCAACAGGTTGTCCACAGCAGTGGCTCATCAACAGGGAGGCAGGGGTTTGTTTTTAATAGGCTAGGGTTTGCTATCCAGAAAGGGGTAGCGGCGCAGCTTGTTGCTCGGTTACCTGCGATATTGATGTAAAGTGCATTTTGTCGAAATATATTATTTTATTAAATATGAAAAAATAGAAAACATATTAAATATAAAAAAAATTCATTAAAAAAACACGTTGTCCATACAAAAAGAAGGCCAACGCAAACCGGACTACAACATATACATCGGGTATTTACACTAGGGGTGTGAATTTCTGACACGACCCGAAAATCCGACACGAACCTAACACGAAATTTGCGGGTTTAGGTTTAGTCTAAACGGGTTCGGGTCAGTTTCAGGTTGAACCCGCAAACTTGTTTAGGTTAACGGGTCAGGTTCGGGTCAACCTGGTCGGGTTGGTGGGTTGACCCGTTTAACACATTTATACTATATTATACTTTTTTACAATATATTTTATGTTACAAATTCAATGGGATGTGTATTTTATGCCATGATTATAATTTAAAAAGAGAACCTAAAATAGATTTTATAATTTAAATATGATATTATTATATACATTTGTGTTTTTAAGTAAATTGTAATTTTAATATATAAATTTCAGAAAAAAATTAAAAAATTCGGGTTCGGGTCGTGTTCCTCATGAAACTTCGGGTCGTGTTCGGGTTCATATGTATGATACGATTTTCGGGTTCGGGTCGGGTTCGTGTAAAATTTTCGGGTTCGGGTCGGGTTGAACCCGTCAACCCACGAACACGACCCGTTTAGCACCCCTAATTTACACCACTCTTCCCATACAATATTTTTGTGTTTCGATCTACATTTGAACCATAAAAAACCCAAAAATCTAATGTTGCTCACAATGTCTTCGATTTTCCCTCTTCCATCCGAAAAGATCTTTGCATTTCTCGCCTTCCAAATAACCCAAACTGCAATGATAATCAGCCCATAAACTACCTCTTGTTGCTTACTGTTGAGGCCTCCCGTCTTGTGAAAACGCAACACATCCCTAAACGAGAAAGCAAACCATGGCGGCGATTTGACCCAATTGCATAAATCAGCCCAAACTCTTAATGAAATCCCGCAAGCGGTGAACAGATGATCCACACTCTCCTTAGCATCTTCGCAAAGAGGACACGAGTCGTCTTCCACCGCAATATTTCTTCTAATCAAAGCGTCTCTCTTCGGAATCTTATTTAACTCAGCCCTCCAAGCCAAGAAGAAACATTTTCCACCGTAGTTGTAATCGGACAACGTAGACCACCCTACTGATTTCACATAATTTTTCAACCGTGTTGGATACATTTTCCAAAAGTAATTATATAATAATAATTCTTTTTTAAATGTTCGTATATCCAGTACAAGTGATTTTAGACATATCGTTGTATACATACAATTAGTTCATGTGAAAATATACTAACATTTTAGAAGCTATCATTTTACATTATTGTAATCAACAATGAACAATGTACACAATAACTAGTTTAAAATCACTATTGTAATCGGACAACGTAAACGCGTTGTTGTACACTTGTACACAGTGCAGTCGAATAGAATTCTGGCATCTCAATTAAGCCGATTCAGCCCACTTCAACCCAAATAGGAGTTCTATACAAAACCACATAGAGAGAGAAAGGCACACACACATGCATACAAAAATATAAGAAAGATAATATAACACTAACATCACAAACCAGACAAGAAGACTATTCTAAAGTCTCTTAAGTCCACGCCTCTTAAATTCAAAGGAAACTTCATTAGAAAACACCTAGTTTGTTTACATGTGCACTTAACTTTCAATCAACATCATCAACACCAGTTGACCTCAAGCTACCACTAAGGCTGGGGCGTCATGCGCGAAGCTTTTAAGGAGCGGGAGGGGGCGGCCGACCCCCCGAACTTTTCGCTCAGTAGTGGAGAATATGTAGTTTTCGTATAGAAATTTTTGGGTATATACGTTTTCGCACCCCGGTTTTATAGAAATTTTTAGGTCCGGTGACTTCCACCCCCTCGGTCGGAAATCTTAAGCTTTGCCCGGGGCGTGGTTTAAAGCCCCTAGGGGATTTATAGTGCCACGTCAGATTCACATCAGCGCCATGTCACATAGGGGGCTTTATAGCCCCTCCCTTTAACTTGCATGCCATGGTTTAAAGCCCCCTACTAAACAAAATAAAAAAAAGCAAAAACTTATGATTGGTTGAAAAGAATGGGCCACACCTGCACACCCCTTTAGCGCTCGTTACTGGGCTGGCGAAGCTTCGATGCCCCCCCCCCCCCCCCCCCCCACACACACACACACTTGGCGCGCCGGGGATGGGGTGGGGGCGCTATAGGACGCTAACGGAGCTAATGTGGCCAGGGGCGGTATACCACACCCCCTGGTACCACACCCCCTGGCCTAAAGGTTCATCCATAGATACAACCCATTTGACCATCTTGTACAGTACAAGTCAGAGCTGCAGGACCAAAACCATTTGAAACAAGAATTCAATTGCTGCAAATGTATACTGTATAGCAAGAAAACAGGAAAGACTATACAACTAAATCACCTCCTAATTAACAAAAGCACAACCTAATTAACTGCTTATAAGTTAAAATTATATGTATCATCAAAATGTTACAACTAAAACGGATTCAACCCGCTTCGCGTATGCAATGACCGGGCAAAAGGTAGCTGTATTGATCAGCATGATTTAGTAAATATGCAGGAAGGTGGACTGCCGAATATGAATGAGGAATCGGGCCCATTCTCGCGATGATATCCTTAAACGTGTACTCCTCGGGAAGCATATCGTACAAGTCATCGCCATTGCAGATCACTTTCTGGATCCTTTTCGGGTCAAGAAAGTGAGTGAACCTCACTCGGTCCGTGTGGCTATAAGCTTTCATCTTGAACACAAAATCAGTAATCTTGCGGAAACAAAAGCTGCAATGCCACCCCGAATCCGCTAATAAATAATCCGTCTGGCGGTAATGCGCGTATCTTGTTGTACCCTTTTGATACTGATGAACAGAAGCCCTCCAACTGGTGTGAGCAACGTTGAACTCGAAAGAGTACAAATAGTTTTTCAAGTTTAGATGAACGATCGCAGGCGGGCCATCACACCATCGCAAAAGATCGACGGTATGCGCACTCGGAATCTCGTCAACATCCGACATTATCAACAAATCCCCCTCTTCAATGCCTGCGATTTTAAGAAGGTGGTCAAGCGCCACTCGCTGATACGCCTCTTCAACGAAAGGGTTTTCGCCTTTCTTGAAACGCCCACCAATCGTGCCGTACGTCAAACGGGGTTCAACAAAATCGAATCTTTCGCGATTGATCGAAAAGTAATGAGGTTTGGGTATGCTTGTGAATGTCGAGTTGGATTCAAGAAGCACAAACTGTGTAATATACGGGTCTAGTTCTTTCCACCTAATCGTAAGCATGTCAACTTCGTTGTTAAACAAAACCGCATCATATACTTTACGCGGGTAATCCCTTACTTCCCAACCGTGGAGTTTGCAAAGCGATGCCATCGAAACATTTTCGTGATAGTAATGAGGAATGGGAATGAAAGGTTTGGGAGGTGATTGCCATAAGGGTCTTAGAAAGTAGGTAATTTTTGGTCCATGGAAGTATACACCCACAAAACCGATCGGAATGACTAGAAACAACACGATAAACGTTCGTATGTCAAGGGTTTGCATCAAGCAACGGATTCGCGCCATTTTGCTTGGCTCCTACAAAGTGAAAAACCAGTAAACATTAACATGAAAGTTTGATTTGATTATGAAAAGCCTAAAGTTGCATCTAGATTGAGACATAAAGAGTCCTGTAACATGTTTATTGTGTCTTGAAGTGGCAATGTTCATTAGAATTAAAACCAGGGGTGTTCGCGGTCCGGTTTGACCAGTTTTGACGAAAACTTTGGGCCGAACTGGTAACTACAATAAAAAAAATAATAATGATTATATTATATATTTCTAAACTAAAAAAAAAAATATGAATGTTAAATGGCTGTAACGGTTTATATTGCCGGTTCCAAGTTCTAAACTGTATATAAACCGTCAAACTTTTAAAACAGAACCGTGAACCGGACTGTAAACAGTCAAACCATTAAAACAACACCGTGAACCGGACCGTAAATGTATCAAACTGGCTGACTTCTTCGGTTAATGTTTTCAGAACCGGACTGGACGTCGAACCGGTCTTCTTACCGGTTCAATGGTCCGACCGGTTGAACCGGATGTAAGAACCGGAAGGTATCGTACATATTATAAAAATTAATAGGGTTAAATCTGAAAAAATATATAAAAAACAGGTCCAACCGCCGGGTCGCCGGTTCAACTCCGGTTCAATGCATTTCCGGCCCCGATACCATGTCCGGGACCGGCTCAACCTCCGGTTCCCGGTCCGACCAGCCCAACCGGCCGGTCCGGATCTGAAAACACTGTTTCAACACTTTGGTCAGTTTCAACGATTTATGAACTACACAACCTAAACACCCTATACAGTGGTTCGGATAAAAATTGTATTAGATGGCTAAAATCAACCATATCCAATCACTTCTAGGTCCAGTTAAACATCCCAAACACAACCACATTCAAATCAATTCTAACAAACTCGATGAATACTCATATACCTGACCACAAACGTCGTCCCAATAGCCATCCTTCTTTTTGGAAGACGAATAACCATCAGGCATGATGAATGATGAGGGCTCAAAACAACGATTACAAAAATGCTGATTTGAGCCCTCCACAATCCTTCCTGAGGGCTACTGTTGTTGGAGAATCAGCAAAAACACTGATCAAATTGGTGGGTTCGTGAGTGAATGAATATGCAAAAAAATTGAACTGAAAACGAAGATGAAAGGGTTGCGGTTAAATAAAAAGTGGCCCAAAAATCCGACCAAATTTTCGGGGGCTCGTTATACGATATTGCTCAAAATTGTAGCCGTTTGCTCGCTTATATGGTTCTCTTCTCTCCCCTACGAAAATTGTAGATATATAGATACAGACTTTATATGTATTCGTACGCAGCTTACGTCTCTCTCTTTTGTTTTTGAGTGTGAGAGAGAGAATTAAAAGGGTGGTTATCAAATGAAAGAGAATTATATCCCCCACTTCTAGTGGAGTGGTGGAAAGAACTTTGGGTTTCCTTGGAGACCCGGGTTCGATCCCCACCTATTGCATTTGGGGGTAAATGACCCCAACCTTGGTTGAGGGGTCATGGCAATGATGGATAAGAGCCTTGAGTGCGTAATAGCCCGGGTTCGAGTCTTGAGCCGCACACGAGTTTTCTATTACAGTGCGGTTACTCCGGCTCTTGAGTGCGGAGGCTGCAACGGCAGTCAAGTGGCTGTCGGCTGAAAATTTTCTCGTGGAGCGCCTATGGTCAACCTCGGATGCCTCGCCCGAGGGGGACTAGGGACCCATGCAATGTGGGTGTGATCCTCTCGACTGTTGGAGTCAATCGCGGTTCAAAAAAAAAAAAATGAAAGAGAATTAAGGGTTGATATTATTTGGAAAAATTACAAGTTTTGTGCTTTATCTTTATACCACTTTTCAGGCGGTATTCTTTTTAATGAATGTTGACAGACGGTGTCCTTTACTAGGTATTTTGTTGCAAGTTTAGTCATTTACACCCAACCCAGTTAAAAAACTCTGTTAATTGTTGGGTGTAAATGACTAAACTTGCAACAAAATACTTTGGTAAAGGACTAAACTTGCAATAAAATACCTAGTAAAGGACACCGCCTGTCAACATTCGTTAAAAAGGACGCCGCCTGAAAAGTGGTATAAAGATAAAGGACAAAACTTGTAATTTTTCCTTATTATTTTCTTAAAGACCAACGAATAAGATCACGGTTATAAAATGGGTCCCGTACGCCCGCGATCCCAGATAGCGTTGAGTAGCGTAAGCCCATCATATCTTGTTCCGGGAAAAATCTGTCGCCCAAAGGCCTACTTCGATAAAACCCGATTGAGATCAGATTCAAACTTGAGGCCAGTGGTCTTTAGCCCAAATCTCCACTTCTCCTCTAATATCTGCTAAACTAAAGCTCATTGCCGATATTATCACATTTGAGGCAGTTTTATTACGTGTGATAGTAGACACAGAGTATTTTCTCAATAATGTTGATATCATGGCGGTTGTTTTGACAAGTTGATTTGTGGTGGCGGTTTGGAAATGATAAGAACATCATATTATTCATCATAGTTAAACTATACGGAGTGGGAGAGCTTGAAAAGTGGGCGTGAAACGTCATGTGACAGCCATGTCAGTAATTGTCAAAAAAGTGGTGTGATGCAAAAAAGGCAAGATGGGAGGAGGCGTGAAATGGTAACGTGGTGTAACACGTGACACACACATTTTTATTATTATTTTATATTTAAAAAATAAAACAAAACTAATTAAAATAAAAATACTAATTAAAGAAATAATATTAATAAAAAAATATCACATAACTATAAAAAAACATTACATAAGTTAAAAAAAACGAAACTAATAAAAAACCGAAATAAACTAAAATTACATTACATAATTTAAAAAATAACCGAAACTAATAAATAAAAAAACGAAACCAAGTAAGATATTTTGCCATGATTTCTTGTTTCGTTTTCTCGTACATTTCTCTTTCATCAGGTCCAAGGTGATCAGTTTTCATAGCGAGGGATTTCATATCTGCTTGCCTTTCTTTCGTCAAGTCCTTCTCGTTTTTCAAATTTACTTTTCGTTCAAAAAGTTCGATAACCTTATCTTTTTGGACGTTCATTTTTTGTTGGATGCTATTGAACGTACTAGTTTGTTCGTTTAGCTCAGCTAACCCTCCGGTGTATTCCCCACCCGAAGTATGTGATCTTTGCGCTCTTTTTTTTATTTATCTCTACCAAGTGAGCGTTTCAATTCAACCTCTCAAACTCAATACGATCATTCGAGTGATTACTTGAGTAACTAGTTTTTGTCTTTTTGGACGACGATTGTCCCGCTAGAGGTACTCTTGCCCGTTTTGAGTAGTGCCTCGCAACATCCCAACAATGAATAAATTTAAAGACCGCCCCTTTCTTTCCATCCAAACACAAACTCATCGCGCGCGTCAAAATATTGGCGTCGGTTTCGTCGTTCTTTGAGTTGTCTTTATGCGGTTGTAGTGACTAGTGGACGTCGAAGGCGGTCATGGCGACATTTATATAACGCCACTTTGACGAGAGTACTATCCTTTTTCCTATAGCGCTCTTGTTCCAACGTTCTAGCCAGACTTATTCAAACACCACCAACGTAAACAAACCCATGCATGACTGACTTGTACGGTACTACCCTGATATGCACAACAAGTAACATATAAATTGAATCAAATACGGTATAAAAACAACCCTTTTCAGTACTAATGTTGGAAAAAGTGCGTTTCTTTGTTTACTTTTGATTTTCAGGATAAAATAAATTCAAATGAACGAAAGGAACAAATTAACAACAAAAACCAACATGAATACGAAGAAAGGAAGTTGACACACTACTCCGACCCTCCAAGCTTCACCCCAACAATAAAAGCAACAAGTCAGAAGCCCAACACGGGGCCGTGCCTGCCAGGCATGGGTCGTTCCTCAATCAAGATTCCTTAGAGAATAAAGACAAACAGAAAACGACAAGGGACACGGGGCCGTGTCACCTCAGCACGGCTGTGCTCAACTCTCAGATTTGCATATATGGGTTCATACAACAAGTACAGGGGCCACGGGGCCGTGTATGCAGAAGAGCTGACAAAAGCATTAAATGAAGAGATAGAAGATGAAGGACACGGGGTCGTGCCCACCAGACACGGGGCCATGTGAGTCTCCTGTTTCCAACTATAAATAGAGGTGCTTGACTCACTTGGAGACCATCTCTTGGCAAACCAATTCTCTCACTTCCACCAACACAATACCATCATCTTCCACCACTTTAGTTTAAGTTAGAGTAGTCTTGGGATCCAAGATCGATAGTAAGAGCTTTTGTCAAACTATGACCATGCTTGGTTGTCACACCCCGAATTTCCACGTATTACCGGTGGGCCCGGTAGGGGAGTATCGTGACGTGGTTGGAAACATAATAGTCAAACAACACAATATTTAAATGCACAGCGGAAGCAAAGTATAGATTCATTTCAACCAAACAGTATTGCAATATTAAGTATCACAAATAGTCGAATATAAATCCACAGGTAGATCAATAAAAAGGAAACAGTGTTCAACAGTCTATGACATCCAAGCTTGCGAGACTTATTGAGGATGCTAGGAGAAAAGCCAGCCTATTACGCGTAGTACCTGCACTTAACCTTTTTAAGAAAAATACGTCAGTTTACACTGGTAAATACAATCAACCGACTCATTTTGAAAAGGTTTAATAAATAATGGATTTGAATGCACATGGCACAAACAATATTTTATAACTTGGGATAATTATTTGAATATAATACTCGTAAAAGATTTACATGTTTCTTATGCGTTCAGTAGCCGGATCGAGCCGGGTTAAAGATCAATAGACACACCACATTATGTAAATGAGACACTGACAGGTGTACGCCTACACCTGTGTGCTAAGGTCGTGGCCATTTCGTAAAATGATGCCAGGGATATCCGGGACATGGTCATTAACCCCCCAAAGGCTTTAAGCAAACAAAACAATTTAAACGGTCATCTCGATAATACTTAACCCTCAAAACGATTAAGGTCGAAATGCCCGACCAAGCGGTATTTTATATACCGTACCCCAAGCCCGTATAGGGAAAATAAGTTAAGAGTATTTACCTGAGCAAGTATAAATCAAAATCAGCGAGTGCAAGTATCTTTTACTGGTTCTCCTAATCTGGAACGAAGGTTTATAATAACCTATTAGAATCCTAACGGGTCTTTAGTTAAGCTTAAGCTTAGACCGGTTAGTTTTAAAGATACGGTTCGTACGCTCGATTAAGCGAAGACCGGATAGAATGTGATTTAGACCTGACAAGTTTGAAGACTTGCTTAATATGGGTATATTATACACATTCTGGATTTTGAGATAAAACCGATAAGGTTTGACCCGTTTCGGCTAATTTATGTAAACTAGTTACATAAACCGAACCGAACGCGTATGAAGCATAACGGGTAAACATAAGAGTCCTAAACAGGTTTCCTAAGTTAACATGCCTTAAATATGTTGTGATATCAGTAGGATACCTTCCATTATGCCCAAAACGAGTTTAATCTCATATTAAGCCCCGTAGGGGTATTTTGGTCATTTTAAAGATTATAAAAGGGATCAATTTAATCTTCTGTGATCCAGGTCTGAATAAATCAGTAAAATAGTTTATTTTAACTTGGTTTATCAGTTGGTGTTAAGTCCTATGTGGCAAAATGGTTTTTAAATCCTTACGATGCGCTTAATACGCGTATAACGTCGTTTTAAGCGATTTACGGTTTAAAATAGTATTCTGAAATTCCAGGTCAGTTCATCAGGTTCAAAACACTTCATTTATTATTTAAAATCAGTAGCAATTGGATTGGTAGTAAAAGGACTCGTAAAACTCATTTTATGACCGAAAAGGGTATATTCGGTATTAACCGAATCAAGGTACTAATCCTAGCTTATGATCAGTTTAAAAATAATTAAAAATCTTTAAAAATCCCAAAAGATTATATTACATCAGTGGGTAAAAGGTTTGGTGTCGAAAATTGGGTTTAGATAGGTTTTACGCTAATGACGTCATTTAATTACTAAGAATCGCTATAATTACGTCATTAAGCATAACTCCTAATCTAGACCTCCGATTGATGTGAAATTTTAGGGACATGATTAATAATCAGTAACAAAGGTTATTGTCCTTTCACATCTTCAAAAATCTCGTTTTATGATCATAAGGGCATTATGGTCACTATTTAAGCAATTAACGGAAACGTCGGACAAACGAGGTTTCAAGTGGTATAAACGCAGAGGGTTATACACACATGTAAATAGGTCCTAATGGAACTTTAAGGCATGTCTAAACCTATATAAATCGGGTCAGAATCGAGGTCAAAGCAGAAAGTCAAACTATGCGACTTTCGGCTCCGAATCGGTTCAAAACAGAAAGTTGTCGAATCAAACAAGCTTAGACAAGTTATTATACTTATTTTCAAGTTATATGAATGATAAAACATATTACACGCCTTCTGTATCGTTAATTACACGATTAATGATTCTGTTGACTTTTTCGGACAACGTTTGACTCGACAAACGACCTAGTTAGGATTGGAATCAGTGAGTGCCCTTTTAAGGGTTAATTGCCCACATAATTACCAACTTATAACAACTTTCGCTTCGACAAAACCCTGGACCGTTTGTGTTTTATTGCTAAGTCAAACCGTAATTACGACGGTTCGACTTCTAGGCTATAAACTAAGCAAGACTTAATTTAGAAGGGTCAAGGGTACTTACATGAGTCTAATGGATGATTAGGAAGGTCTTGTTTCTGCTCCTTTGCTCCTCAAATGCTCAGAAGTTGGTGTTGTGAAAGTATGATCAAAGTTGCCAAGAATAACCTTCTTTATGTAGTGCCTTTAATCACCCAAGATGATGCCAATTAAGTCTATACATGTCCCTTGATCAATTACATGTGTCCCTAAGGACTAAAAACAAGCCTAGGCAGCCCATGGTATGCAAAACTAGTGATCAAAGTCGGTTAAATGGGCTGCAGGACATCTGTGCAATGTTTCTGATCAGACAAGGCAGTCGCGTAGCGCGACTGCCAAGGTGTTTAGTGCTCGCGCTACGCGAGCCCCTGATGACCTGACAAACAAGTTTTCATAAATTGCATTTCAGTCCTTGGTCCCCCGAAAGGTCGTTTTCACTGTAATTCTTGCATTTTAAGACTTTATATTTGACATTTAGGGGCTTTAAGGCTTATACCAACTTTGTCAAGTCCTCGGGTAACTTTGTGATCACCCGAAAAGCCCTAATTTTCAATGTTGACGATTCTAACCCTCACACACGGATTTTATCATAACTTTCTCATACGGTAACGAAACTTGGTGAAATTTTTATGGTACTTTCTAGTGAGCATATTTAATCGTTACAAGGCTTCGGGTTTGCTAAAAGGTCACTCAGAGGTATATCTTAACATGTTGACACATTTAACCCCTGTAGTTTGTAATCTCTCACTTTCTTTCACAATTCGCTTCGTATGATCCATGATCCATTCGTTTAAGGTTATAAACATCATGTAGGGTTATTGTAAAGTATATTTATTCATTGTTGACACTTTGAACCCTTGTATTTACACAGTTTCATTGTTTGTCAACTTTAGTCCTTCAAGAACATTCTTTCACACGTTCAAAGGTTATGACACGTGTCAAGACATTATAGGACGTAAATTTTCGAGGTGTTACATTGGTTAATCTCTAACATCACCTGGTGAAGACGAAATATTTTGTGTGTTACTTTTGATATCTAACATTTGGTCACTTTTTAATTGGGTATGTATTAATTACTTTAATAACTAGTTTTTTTTATATTGAAAGTGAATTTTTATTCTATCATTCTTCATGTTTTGTTGACTCACTCATTCGTGTCTTTATGGTCTATATAAAACGTGTTAACTGCTTAGACGGGGGTTAGAAGGGTGGTTTGGGTAAAGTTCCTGCCTTGTTCAGTGTATAGATCCTACGAGGACCTAATTCAAGCTTATTAGGACTTCCCTTGAGGCAGATAACATTAAATCGGGGGAAGTAAGAACGACTTGTAATCCCATATAAACAAACTACTATTAAAACTTTAAACCGACCTTGCGGGACTGTATCCCTGTTGACTCAGACCAATATAGCTGAGGGTAGCGTTGCCTTCAAAAGAGGGACATGCCACATTTTGAATTAATAACTTACTTTATTATCTTTCATTAATCTGGTCTTACGGGACGGTATCCCTGATGACTCAGACCAATATGGTCGAGGGTAGCGTTACCTCCAAAAGTGGCACATGCCACTATAACTAAGACAATCTCTTAAAAAACCCAAAATGCGGAAATCATCAAAAGATACATAAAAGAAAAGTCGGAGCCAAGTGATTCTTTCTTGTTATTTGTTTTTTTCATTTATTTTATTTTCTTTCTTCATTTTACATGTTTAAAAACCTTTTATTCACAAAATTTGGGTTGATTAGACGTTGATGATAAACCGGTATTAAAAGCTCTTGTGTCCTTGGACGACCTCGGTATCTTACCATCACTATACTTCGCCAACAATCCACGCACTTGCCCTAGCGTGTTGTAGAGAGTGATAGTTCTATATTGTGTTTTATAAATTTAAAGCTTAATTAAAGAGTAAAAATGCGCTAAAAATATATTAAAAAATCCATACACGCTCCGACACGTCAACCCCTTCATATAAGGTATGGAGATAGAGACTCCAGTGTGTGAGTAAAAATAATTAAAACTCATAGATTCCTTATAATTTGGATATGGGAAAGAGGATAGGGACTAACTTGGACAAAATTTAGAGATAAATGTTGTTCTAGCTAAGTTATAAGATTGAGGGGCTGTTTGGCAACATCTTAATCAATAAGTGCTGAATGAATAAGAGGTCTGAATGGGTAAGAGGGTTTGAACCAGTAAGTGCTGAACCAATAAAATGTTGTTTGGTTGCACATCTGAATGATGTGTAAAATGACATTTTTACCCCTGAAAAAAAAAACTCAGAACTTTATGGCAATCTCTCTCAAGAAAAATGCATCTCTCTCACTTCCCTCATCTTCAAACTCTCTTCTTCTCTCTCTAAAAACTCACAGCCGCTGCCCTTCTCCGATGGCGTGGCTCCGGCTGCCGTCGGCCACCACCGACATCACCATCATCATCGGCATCAGCAGATTCATCATCAACATCATCCGAAAAGAAAACCAACGAACCCGAGTTAAATCGGAAATCAGAGGTCGGATCAGCAGATTCAAACAGATCGGAGTTTAGAAATTGAAGGTGTTGAACTTACTCGCGTTGAACTCGTGAAACCCGGCTGCCGGACATGAATCTGCCACCACAGTTGTTTAAATCGGAAATCAGAGGTCGGATTCGAGTTTAGGAGGCTCGTTTTTAGTGGGGTAGAGGTATTTCGTCGGAAAGGGGTCGCCAGACATGAATCTGCCACCACACTCGTGAACACCGGCCGCCGTGTATCTCGCCGGCTCCGCCGTGACCAGGTGGCCGGTCACCCACTTCTTTATCTAGTCCCTCTTGCCATTCTTGATTGCTCAGACAAGCACACACAAGTGTGTGTGGTGTATGGTGAAAAGAAATGGGGATTGAGGGTAAAGAGGTCACAATTGTCATTCAGAGGTAGTCAGACTCCTCTCCATGTCTGACTTGGACAGAGCAAAATAAGAGGGATGATAAGTTTTAAGAGGCATGAAACAAACGGTCTGAACTCTGACTCGGTCGGACATGGAAGAATAAGAGGCTAGTCAGATGCTACCAAACAGGGCCTGAATAGGGAAATCAATGTTGATGAAGTTAATAGAGTTGGATTAAAATGGGTGGGCGAGTTGAGTTTTACGAAGAATAAAAAGATGTATTTACGTATTAAAAATTGTAACAAAAATGAGTACAGAAAAAAAAATTAGGATGCTACTTTCTACACCCCCTATTTACTTTTTTCACCCACTCCTCTCACATACTTACAGGTGGGGACTGCGTGGGACCGACAGTTTTCCTCTCACAAGGGGGGGTATAATCAAAAGGGGGGGTGTGTATAGGATGAGCAAAAAAATAAAGAGAGGTAAAGTGGAAAGGGCTCAAATGACCTTAGACGTGTAAGTCACGTGAAATGCTTTAAATTGCAATGCATTAATGGTTAGTCCATGAGACTATGACTCTTCTCGTAATAAGACCGGATCTTTCAGCAATGCATTAATGGTTAGTCCATGAGACTATGACTCTTCTCGTAATAAGACCGGATCTTTCAAAGAATAAATTTCTTCTTGAGTTTTCATTTACATAAATTCACAAAAAATAAAAATAGTACAATAATATATTTTAAAGAATATTCATGCCCTCATCCGACTTATGAAATCGGTCCGATCAGTGGACGGTGGACCGGATGACGACGAGGTCAGTTACCGGTATCATCAGGAGTACAATGCTTTATGACCCAAGCGTACAGGACCGGCCCTTAGAATTCATGTACCCTGTTCGAGCTCGAAAACACGTGCCCTTATGTCTTAACTAAATAAAAAATTTAAACTAGTTTTTCATACAACTTTGAACCGTTGACAAAAATATAGCATTCGATAAACAATGCAATTAAGTTAACGCCTAAATAATGTTCGACAACCTAAATTAACTGAATTCGACATAAGTTAACTGAAATCGACATAAGTTAACTGAATAAATGAATTCGACATAATAACTGAAATCGAAAATCAATCCTAAATCATAAGTTAAGTGAATTCGACATAAGTTAACTGAATTCGACATAATAACTGAAATCGTAAATCAATCCTAAATCATAAGTAAACTGAATTCGACAATTGATTTTTAGTTGTTTACCTGTGAACTAATCCGACTCAGACACTCACTGATCGAAGGCTGTGCTGTGACTGTGAAAGCGAAGGCCTGTTGGCTGTGTCTCTGATCGAACAACACCTAAAAAAATTGCAGAATGATGATGATCGAAGGCCTGCAGTGCTCTGTCTCTGATCTCTATTATCTTGTTCGGCTGTTCCTGTGTGACGTTTCAATACCCAGTTCCTCTGATGAATGAGTTGCCTCCCAGAATGCTTTTTTTTATTAGTTTTTAGAAATATTTGGGTATTAGGCTCACTAACCTAATAGGCTAAATAGTTTAAACAATATGATTTTTTTTTAAGTGGGCCTATGTTAATATTTTTTTGGTTATACCCTATTAATTTTTTTTACATATATAATATCTGACTTTTTTTCAAATTACGTGCCCTACGAAATCACGGGCCCTGTTCAGTTGTCCTTCCCGCCCTCCTTCAGGGCCGGCTCTGCAAGCGTATAATAGTTGCCCTTGTATTTTGTTTATCAAGTTTGGAGTCGTTTTAGTTTTCTAATAAACTGAGGGAGAGGTTTTGGGTTCAAGTCTCAAAGATGACATAAATAAAAAAGAAATTTCCCTTAAAAAAATAGCACAAATATAACAATTGAATTCGGACAATAGTGGTGACAAACATGTGATTCTGCAGAGCGTTTGGCAAAATAAATCTTAAAACATAGTATTGGCCGAATAAACTATAAATTGTAAGGATAACAATATTTGCTGAAAGAATATGCCTTTGGCATCGCTGGAATTGACTAGTTGACGTGTGTTTAATGCACCATACAGTAGTCAGATTGAAGTCTCCATCTTCTTCACCATATCTAAATTTTATAGATTTCTTTTCTATTTTCTTCAAGGGCATTTCACATTATGTATTGAAAATTGGGTTTTGAAATACGAAGGGGTTTGGTCCCAAAAAGCCACGCAGACCCATCAGGTCGCGCGCGGGACCATACTTCTAATACATCAATCTGACTAAACACAGTTCCCGCGCGGACAACTTAGGCACAGCCTAAGCCACGCGCGAGGCACAAGAAAGGATAAAGCTCAGGTTCTACACTTAGCATCCTGAATGAAAGCCCTTGGTCCCTAGACCTTGCGCCGGCTGATTGGACACACGCCAAGGGCCGCACGACGGTAGCGGCGCCGGTTCATTCCAGGAAGCACGAAAGGTACGAGTGGCAGAGTAATAAGCCAATCAGCATCCAACAGGCTGTATCCTATCGTGCTCCACGATCAACATTCGTGCAGGAGACAAAAATTACACAAGGACGCCTACGTGGCACCAATCAAGGGGCGGCGACAACTGCCCCATGATCTCCACTCACCTGCTGATGTCAGAGAGACAATAGGACGACTTCCCGGACACGTGGCTCCAATCAAGGTGCGCCAGCATCGAAGATCTTCTAGAAACACTAACGGTCGTCATAGAAGAGACAAGATGGATATTCCTTATTGTCGTCTCCAGGCCCAAGGCCCATCAGCCCATCTCCTTCTACACTACTCCGGCTATAAATAGTGACCTTCATGTACAGGTTAAACCATTCTGCTCTCTACTCTCTCACTCTTAACAAACACTTATTTCCTCAAAACAAGTACTTGGTTAAGAGGAAAACCCTCATATTCCCCTCTTAACGAGCTTAACGGGGTGTTGATTGTTTTGCAGGAAGGATCACAACTTAGCTCAGGAAGGATTAAGAAGATTAACCCTTATGGTTGAAACATAAACCAAACTAATAAACAAAAAATTAGTTCCGTGTTTCTTCATTGGCGCCCACCGATTTTTATAATCATCTCATCTTCTTTTTATGAGCTTTTTTCTATTCTCTCGATCATGGCTCGTCAGGGAATACCGGATTTCGGTTTCGGTACACACTCTCAAGTGGAAACGGGGGATGATAACTCGCACGTTCAACCCCTTCCCATTGACGAGTTAGCCGAGGGCGAAGCAACAAACACTGGGGGACCCCACGCGAGTATCATTCGTATCACTCAAACGGCTACCCCAATGAGTAATACTGCTGGTCCGTCAAACCCAGCTCCTCCAAACATTTCGGCGTTGTTAGGTTTACTAGAGGGTGAAACCCTAGCTTCTTGGTACGCCAAAAAGATTGCTACTATAAACGCTGCTTACCAGCCGTTAAGTGCACAACAAGCAATATTGCAAGCGGAACCATCCCTAGTGACTCCCCCTGCGCCAACATAGGGGGCGCGCCAAACACCTCCTCAGCAAAACGTACAAGGGCAGTTTAGCAGACCTCCTCCCTAAAGAAGATCAAGTGTGCATGACACGCGCGATACGTATAAGGATACAGGCAGTTACTATGATCATCCGTCAAATGCGTAACACAGGCGTCCGTGGCACAGCCGACTGGGGCCGCGCAACATCAACAACGAATGGGATAACACGGATGAGGATGATCCTACTTGGCAAGAAGATGAGGGCTCTTCAGTTTTCAACCGCTTGCAAAGAAATCATGAGTCTTACAGACCAAGGCCGTGCACCGTCTACAACGAAGCAACGGAGCACGATTTCAGTCTCGTCTACAAACCAGCGGAAGCCGCTGAACATTCGAAGTTTATCCGGAGCATCGCTCTAGCTCCACTGGAAAAAGCAAAGCTGACACAAACTGTAGGAAAGTTCAACGGTCTTACTGACCCTGATGATCACGTGCGACTCTTCATGAGTGTTGGTGTATTGGGACAATAGACCATGCCAATGTGGTGCCATCTATTCATCCAAACTTTCACGAAAGATACTCGCGCGTGGTTCGACAGCCTCCCATCTGGAAGAATTAAATCGTGGATCAATTTCAGAGACCAGTTTGTAACACACTTCAGCCAGCAAAGATGTTATCAGCGCGATACGTCCGAAGTCACGGACATCTGGCGAAGGGAGAATGAGGGGTTAGAAGATTTTATCACTCGTTTCAACAAAGAGTGTTTGGAAATTGGAGGTGTTAGTGAAGATTTGATGCGCACCCACTTCAAAAAGGCCATCCGTTGTGACAGTCTGATCAGGACTATCACAGGTAAAGATGGCATGCCTAAAGAATGAGACAAACTCATGGCAGCAGCAAATATCGTTGCGCAGACAGAAGAATCGTTGGCAGGTGGCAAGAATTCCTATTCTGAAAATCGTTTTCAAGAGGCAACTCGCGCGACAATGGTAGGCGCAACAAAAACAGAAATCCTGGTTAGAAGGCAGGCCAGTCCAGCGGTTATGAAGAGAGGCCTCGCTTCAAAGAAGATTCGCGAGATACAATTGATCGAATTGGCTAACGTAAAGCCGTCAAGAATGAAAACCGAGAAAAACATTGGACTCCACTCATTAAAACACCTAAGTAGGTGCTCATGACAGAGAACTATGATTTTAAGGCGCCAAAACCAATGACAAACAAGAAAGGGCAAGACCCTAATATTTACTGTGACTTCCACAAAGATACATGCCATCTAACCGATGACTGTATCAGCTTAAGACAAGAGATCAAGAAGGCCTTGAAAAGCGGAAAGTTGAGCCATCTAGTCAAGAACGTGCGCAAAGAAACGTGCCAGATACAAAGAAATGACGATGGAGGCCAAAAGAAAGTCAGACGTTTGGAAACTCACATGGTCAATGGACCGAGACACAGCGCAAGAAGCAAGGGCAAGCGCCCATTTGAACCAGCTTGGCAGGAGCAACAAGTCATTTTCCCAGTAGTGCGCGGGGGACCACGCGCCCCGTTGTCATTACTGGCATCATAGGCCATTATGAAACACAATGTCTTCATCGATCCAGGAAGCACGGCCGACATAATCTATGAACAATGTTTCAATCAGTTCGACCCTGAAGACAAAGCGCGTCTTGAGCCAGTTGACTATCCTCTATCCGGATTCTGCAACGAAACAGTCTTCCCGTTGGGTCAGATTAGCTTCCCCATCACGCTATCTGACGGGAAACACTTAAGAACAATGAACGCCAACTTCATGGTGATGCCAGTAAAGTCAAGACACGACATTCTGATCAGAGGAAAAACCCAAGGAGAGATAAACATGGTAACCTCCATGCCCCATTCAGCCATTGGCTTCCCAACTGAAACGGTGGTGGCGATTATTTATTCAAAGAAGGAAGTGATGGCGATAGAGGATGCTCGCCCTGTTAAAGCAAGTAAGGTCTCAGCAACTGAACCAGAGAAATGGGTTTTGAATCGCAAGTACCCAGAACAAATGGTGACGATCGGTCATGCAATTTCACCAAGTATCAGGACGCACCTCAAACAACTGTTGTTTAGAAACATGGATATATTCGCCTGGACACCGTCTAACATGACGGGCATCCCGCACGACATCACTGAACATTGTTTGAACACCTATCTATTTGTTGAGCCTAAAGTCCAGAGGAAGTGCAGCCTAGGGACAGACAAAACAAAGGCTATGAATGAACAAGTTTGTGAGCTGCTCAACGCAGGAATATTGCGGGAGGTGCGCTACCAGAGTTGGGTTGCGAACCCTGTAATGGTCGAGAAGTCTACAGGCGGGTGGCACATGTGCGTCGACTACACGGATCTCAATAAGGCATGTCCCAAAGACTGTTACTCACTGCCTGAGATAGATAAGAAAATAGACTCTCTCGAGTCATTCAGGTGGAAATGTTTTTTAGATTGCTACAAAGGATATCACCAACTCCAGATGAAGCTGGAAGATGAAGACAAAACTGCTTTCCGCACTGACATCGGTATTTTTTGCTACACAAAGATGCCCTTCGGGCTCAAGAATGCTGGCGCAACTTGCCAGCGATTAATGGACAAAACGTTTGGTGATAACATTGGGAAACATATCGAGGTGTACATTGATGATCTTCTGATCAAGATTCCTGAAGAGGACCAAATGTTGAAAGACACTGAGAAGACATTCAATTCTTTGCGAAGCGTGAACATAAAACTTAATCCGGTGAAATGTTCTTTTGGAATGGAGGAAGGCAAGTTTCTTTGTTTCATGGTTACAAACGGTGGTTTTAAAGTCAACCCAGAGAAAGTCCAAACAATCGAGAGAATGTCGTCGCCGCACACAATCAAAGAAATGCAAAGATTAGCCGGTCGCCTAGCCGCGCTCAATCATTTTCTATCAAATCACACGAAAAAATCTTACCCTTTAATCAGTACATTGCGCAATTACGTGAAAAAACAAGAATTTAAATGGAAAGCGGAAGCAGAAGCGGCCTTCCAGCAGATGAAAGAATGCTTGATCAAGCTCCCTACTTTAACAGCACCATTTGAAAGGAACCCCTCATTTTGTACTTGTCCGCTTAGGACAAGGCAATTGGGTCAGTATTGCTAGTGGAGAGAGATGGAGTTTAAACTCCAATTTATTATGTCAGTAGGGTGCTCATTGATCCGGAAACACGCTATTCGACCACTGAAAAGTTAGTTCTCACGCTACTACATGCTTCCAGAAGGCTACGCAGATATTTCACTGGTCATGTTATTATCGTACTTACCAACTTTCACATTGGCACTATCTTACATAAGCCAGAAACATCCGGTTGTTTGGCAAAATGGGCGATTAAACTGGGGGGGCCACAACATCTTGTATAGGCCACACCCAGCTATTAAAGGCCAAGTTCTAGCGGATTTTATCACGGAAGTTCCAGAAGATAAAATCAAAGAATGTGAAGTAGTGGACATTCCTGCCCAAAACACATCGGATGAATTGTGGTTGTTATTCATTGATGGGGCTTCAAATGAAGACGGTGCAGGAGCAGGTTTGTGCCTCGTCAGTCCAGAAAAGCATGAGTTCACCTATGCTATTAAGTTGGATTTCAAGAATACCAACAATGTAGTAGAGTATGAAGCTTTTCTAGCAGGCTTGCGCCTGGTCGTTAAGATGGGAGCACAAAACTTACAAGCGCATGTTGACTCTCTGCTGATCGCGAGCCAAATAAATGGTTTATATGACGCAAAGGGCGAGTTAATGGCTTTATACTTGGAACAAGCAAGAGAACTGCTCCAAAGATTCAAATCGTACAAGGTTGTTCACATCAACCGATCAGAAAACAAGCTTGCTGACGCGCTAAGTAAGCTAGCCTCAATAGCATTTCAACACCTCGCGAAGGATGTGAGAATTGAAGTTTTGAAAAACCCATCGGTACTGCTGCGCTAGGTCACTGTTATAGAGATAGGGCCAACTTCGTGGACGACCCCTATCATTCAGTATCTGCAAGAGGGAATTCTTCCAGAAAACAAGGCGGGGGCCATTATGAAATGAACGGGGACATTCTTTATAGGAGATCCTTTTTGGGCCCACGATTACGCTGCGTGGACCCCCAAGATGTAAGTTATTTAATCAGAGAAATTCACGAACGCATCTGTGGAATACATGCGGGCCCTCGCATGTTTGTGGCAAAGATCATGAATGCAGGCTATTATTGGCTAGGGATGCACGTCGACGCTTCAAACGAACTGCGCAAATGTCATGCCTGTCAAAGGCATGCGCCGAAGACCCTGCGCCCAAAAAATGATCTGATTCAAGTGTCGACAGCCTGGCCCTTCCAACAGTGGGGGATCGACATGGTGGGACCCTTTCCTGAAGCCCCAGGCGCAGTCAAGTTCATAATTGTCGCTGTTGATTACTTTACTAAGTGGGTGGAGGCAAATGCCCTCGCCTCAACCTCAGCAATGATATTGCGGAAATTCATTTTGAAGCATATCATTTGCAGATTTGGCCTCCCACTCAAAATAGTGACTGATAATGGCACCAATTTTGCCTCCGAAGATCTTCAAAAATGGATGAAGGAATTGAACATTAAGCACACCTTCTCTCCCGTTACGCACCCCCAAGGCAGTTGTAACAACCCACGTTCTGAAGTCAACGTACATGTCAAAGTCAAAGGAAGAAAAGATTGCTAAATGCGATCTGTCACTCCTTGCTTAATTATTGATTGTACTCTTTGACTTGTTAATCGATACTTTAATTTGTGTTACTTTAGTCGTATTATGTGGAGTAAATGTTAACAATCGCAGTTTAATTGCTAAATCCTTTTGACGCTATCGCATCGTAACTTGAATCGCATGTTCTGGATATTGTTTTACGTGTGTGTGCTATTATGTGTTATTTGTGCCTGTTTATTGTATGTTAGAGGTGATTAATCGCAAACGCAATCACAACTCTATCGCAACGCAAATCTCATCGCGAACTAAAAACACAAGTTTACTTATGTTGTTGTATGTTGGTTATGTTATTTGTGTAGCTATTATTTAAAATCTATCGCATCGCATAATCGACACTCGCTAAATGCATCGCAACGCTCAACGCACGAAACGAAACATCGAAACCTAACTCACTCGAACCATCCGATCGAAGGACCATTCGATCGAATGGTCATCCGTTCGGATGACCATCCGATCGGATTGCCCTCCGATCGCACCTGTACACCGCCACTCCTCCCTTCTCACCTATAAATAGCACCTGTCACATCACTGTTTATGTGATGTGACAGCTCCCGTTCGACCAATGCGCTCTTGGCCTATTTTCTCTCGATTCCTCGTGATTCTTGTAAGTTTTCTCCTCAAATCTTGTACTTTCTTGATCTACACACACTTCTCCATCATTTTCACCATCAAATCTTAACTTTTCACCATGAAATCCATCTGATTTGGGCTGTTCGTTGATGACGTCATCTCGGGTTCTCATGAACTTCGAAGTGTGACCTCATTCCACCAAGAATAACTCAGATCTAAGAGATTTCAGCATGTTTAAACACTGATTTCGTCATAATCTAAACATTTTCCGACTGATTTCCACTATTCTTCAAAACTCATAACTTTCTACTCAAAACCGATAGAATCTGGGCTCATTCAGGCCTCCTACTCATTCTTTAGTGAAGTGCCGGTCTGAGAATGGGTTTCTATCAAAGAGACAACCGACTTAACGGGCTGAACATGAACCGCCGTCAAGAACAGTTAACTGATCGGACGGGGTGATTCCCATCCGATCGAATGACTTGGACTTGGTGGAGTTCCGTTGTTTAACACGTTGTCATACCATCTCGGTCAAACCGCAAACTTTCTAAACTTAGTAAATGTTCCAGATTTCAAAATTGCCGTCCGATCGGATGGCTCCGATCGGATAGCCATCCGATCGAACGACAATCCGATCGGACGACTTGTGGACTTTCAATATTTAAACAAAATTTCAAAACATAACAGTTTCCAACGAATAGTCATTCAATTGGATGACCATCTGATCGAATGACTATTCTATCAGGAGACTTAGACTTTTGAGCATCTCACTTAGAACAGATCGCCATCCGATCAAACGACCATCCGTCCGGATGACCGTTCGACCGGACGACCTGAAGGGTAGAGATACTTCTCTCATTTTAAAATGCTACAATGAAAACTTTAAAGTCACATCATACACAAACACATCCATCCTAAAAGAATGACAATCTGACCGAATGTCCATCCGTCCGGATGACCATCCGTCCGGATTGTCATCCGATCGGATCACCCTTCGTCACTTTATACAACTCGCACTGTTTAACGCACCGTTCATCGCTTATGCTAACGTTCTGTAATCAGGCTAAATTTCCAGTGCTCCCTTCAATCCAATCCAATACAATACTGTGTTTATTCATTAAACACGATCTGTGAGTATACTCGAACCCTTTTTGCTTTATGCACTTTTGGGTGTTACATACGTTACTTATTTAAATCACAATCGACACACAACGAAAACACTTTTATACGCTGACCATTATTGAATGTTATACATGTTACTCGATGAATGATTGTATATTATGTTTACACAGTGATTGTTTCCTGACACCTTAGCAACGATAGTACTATAGTTTGGACTCAGCACCTGTCGCGGACAGGGGTTGTTAAGGGTTTTACTTCACGTGTCACAGTGGTGACATGTGTTGCGCATTCTACAACTCGCAATCATGTCTGTGCATATTTCATTATCGATAACCTATTAGCTTCACTTTTCAACATGTTACATGCTGGTTACGCGTAAACCGATTTCGCTATCTATTATACTATTAAACTGGTATGCTCACCTTTACACTATGTGTATTGACCTCTATTTTAACGTATGTGACAGGTGTTTAAGATGCTAGGATTGCTTGCTGTCATGGAATCAAGTCTAGAGGAGTCTAGAAACAAAACAATTAATATTTGAGTTGTCAAAACTATGATTTGTCTTTGAGATATCTATGTCTGTAATAACTGCTTTATTTGATATGTTATGGTATGGGACATAATGTTAAATATCTGGTAATTTAGTTGTTATGGATTTCTCCTGGACAATCTGTTTCGCTCAGTGCCCCACCCCGATGTTTCCACCATCGGTTGGGGTGTGACAACAATGGCCAAGTAGAGAGTGTCAACAAAAGCATAGTTGAAGGGATAAAAGCTCGCCTGGGAACAAAACGATGAGACTGGGTCGATGAGCTCTCTAGCATCTTGTGGGCGCATTGTACCATGCCAAAGACAAGCAATGGCGAGACCCCTTCACTCTTGTTTACGGCTCGGAGGCGGTTATCCCAACAGAAATAGGCCTCCCCTCGCCGCGCTTATCAGCAGTCAACAAGATTGATAATGAGGCGGAGGGCCGCTTAGACTTGGACCTACTCGAAGAATGGCGAGAGATCGCGCGCATTAAAGAGGGCAAGTACAAGACCCAATTGTAGCGATACAATAATGCGAGGGTGCGCATTTGTACGTACACTCCAAGGGAATATGTGTTCAGGGACAACGAATCCTCTAATGCCGAGCGCCCTGAAAAACTAGCACTAAAATGGGAAGGCCCATACTTGGTTCACGAGGTGCTAGGAAAATGGGTGTACAAACTGCGCACTTTAGATGGTCACATCATCCCACGCACATGGAACGCGCAACAACTGTGCAAATGCTACATGTAACAACCTTCTATGTATGTTGGCCACGTGCCTATTTCAGTTATTCAATGAAAAAGTTGTCTACATTTTATGATTACGTTCTGTTGTGCCCAAGTTACAAATGCATGTTAAACTTTTGATTAGCACGAAAACACTTCTGTAAATTACGAGCTCTTGAGTTAAGCCTCCAAGGTTCTCCGCGAACACAGCACGAGGCCAGGCAACATGACTCATAACGAGCCACACTTACACTCATTCGCGCTAACTTAAACAAAGTTTCTATCAACAATGCAATAATTGTAACATTTGACAAAATAAAAGACAACGATATTCATTCATTAAAGCGTAACCGCGCACCATTTACATATTCAGAACCAAAAAAAATTACAAGGCATTAAAGCCCAAACATCCTACAATCTATTCATCACCGCCATCACCAGCCGCTTCCTCCTCATCCGACAACTCCACGGTTTCTGGAACAGTGAGGATGGACTTCAGTCGCGCCACAGAGTCGTCATGTTTTAACGTCTCCGTGACCAATTCCATAACCAGTAAGGATAGATGGTCATAAACTTCTTCAGCTTGAGAAAACACCTCATCGGCTTGATCAGTCACGTAGCAATGGCGATCCCGAAGTGTTGTCCAAGCGCCTCCTCCACATGTTGGGCGCACTCGAGATAGCCACCAGGATGCCCAACGGCACTCGCGGCATTTGTAAGCGCCGCAACTGCTTGATCCAGCTCAGTGGTTGTCACACCCCAACCGATGGCGGAAACATCGGGATGAGACGAACAAATTGCTCAAAACTTCATAACGCTATGTGACAATATAGATTAAATTCAAATTTCATAAAATTTCTAAAAATGACATATAAAAATCAAATAAGACAACATTGTTTCAAAGATACATTAACAAAATAGATTTATCTAAATGTGTTTCTAAGTCCACCTAAATTTTGTTTCTTCACTTAGCATCATCTTGTCTATCAAACCTACAACATGTATTAAAATAGAGTTCAATGCAAAAGCAAAGGCGAGTATACAAGTTTGATACATAGTATAACATAGAATAAAATTGTTTAACGTGCTCGTATCCAACATGAACAACAATATGCAAGTTACTAGTACGCTGAGATTGTGTAACAATATGTTCAAACCCAAGAATCCAATGCGTTAAAATAGGCAATCCCCGGTTAGAATAAAGGGAGGTTAACATGTTTGACTTAACAATATCCCAAGAATCATGGGCGGTGCATTACTCCTATAGCGCTATAATTGTTAAGGTGGGCTAGCAAAGTTAATGAGCATATATCAACACAAATGTGACAACCGGTAATTTACGCCCTTAATTACGTGATTAACAGGTGTTTAGCGCGATAATAAATAGTGCTTACAACGTTAATTAACTTAACCAGGCCCTTGGAGTGCCCATAAATGTTTGTTCAGCTATACAGTACGCGCATGAAGATTCGCGTGGAATCTGCGAAACATCAAATGACAACGGATTGAAACCGTACGAAATACTGACGACACCGACAAATATGGATGTTACACGAACATTTTATGCTTATGGAGTTTGGGTCGCGATATCGGGCCTCGTAGGAATTACGGGCCACTTACACATGAGATGGGATTGTGGGCCCTGGGCCCAAGCCCAAAACCCACAAGCCTAAAACTGCACACAATATATTAGAATCTATAGCAGATTTATAAATCTATAGAAGATTTACACAATCATGCTAAATCCTATTAAATCTATACAAGAAATTTTAGGTCATTGGATAAAACATGTAACCATGTAAAATGTATGACCTGAATGTAATATCAATACACAAAAGAAACTTTAATCCTCAAATCTCTATATATAGCACCCTATGGTTCTTTAAATCCTCATTCCACCAAATTAAGTAAACACAGACATTAAGTCTGAGCTCTCATCTCTCTCTTGAATACACACACATACAACAACATCCACAGCCACTAAACACCCTCTCTCTCGATAACATTTATAGGCCTCTCACCTCTCTCGATCTACACATCCAAGCCGATACCCCCCTTGGTTGCATGACGATTGACGGCCAGCCACCACCGGATGGTGGTGGCTTACGACGGCGATGAGCTCGGAGAAACGGAGAGAGAACATGATCGAGAAGTAAGAGAGAGAGAGAGAAAGAGAGTCCGAGAGAGATAGAGAACGGGCGGTCGGAGTCTCGGACCGTCGGTCGATGCATTTATCCGGTAGGCGACAACAAAGTCCGGCGGTTCTTGTTCGGTCCGTCGGGTTTCACAGCGATGGCGGCAATGACGGTGGCTCCGGCGGCGGTCCTTACCTCTGACCGGCATCACAGTAAGACCCCTCTCCGATTATTTTCATTTTGTTTCTTTTTCTTAAGATTTGCTGAAAATGATGATGCTTCCCGGCAACAGTTCGCCGACAACGGCGGAGCCGCTGCAGCGGTGGTGATATTCGGGTCAAACCCGGTTGATTCGGTCAACACCCGAGTTAACTCGGGTCAACAGCAGGTCAACACAGTCAAAACAGTCAACAGTTTCAGTTCGGGTCTTTCGGGGAGGCTCGGATCAGGTGCAAGATGTTCGGTTCAAAGCAACTCGGTCAAACCGAGCGAGTTAACTCGGTCAAACCGAGCGAGTTAACTCGGTCAACTCAGTCAACAGGAGTCAACCCGGTTGACTCAGACAACTCAGTCATCTCACTCGACGGTTCGGGGTGAAGACTTGGTAAATTAATGACGCGTTTAGATAATCGTATTTTAATATAGATTTAATTTTTACGTGAACGAGCTTGACCCGACTAACGAAATTACACTTAGTGACTTGGTTTTAAATATTTAGTGATTTGATATATTTCACGTGAACTATATAATATGTGTTGAATTGATTGAATTTTGTTAAAATAACGACAACTTGGTTGTCCGGGGCGTCCAAAAACAGAGGAAACTCTGCCCGTTTTTTTCGAGAAAAACCCTTAAACACGACACGTATTATATTTCAAAAACGACGCTTAATGGAATTCGAGTTTATAAAACTTCAAACTTTGATAATTCCAAACGCTTTTACAAATATATATAATGTTATATTTATTTCGAACGTCGTTAATTCGTATAACTTCTATAAAATAAATATAGCTTATATATTTATTTCAAGTATCAAACAACACGATCTTGTTTTATAAAATAAATATAGATGTATCTTTATTTCAAACACACGAATTCTTTTACAAAATAGATACAGTCTATCTATTCAACGACTCGATGAAGTTCTTATAGAATAAATATAATATTTTATATTTATTACGAACGCCGAAACGGCATATACATATATTTTGGCAAAAATATACAAGACGCAATATATATATAATACAAGCTTATTATATAATACTTTCATACGAATATTCCTACATACTCAAACGACTTCTCGCGGCAATTTAACTTAGTCATTTTCATTAAGTTAACTACTTACCGTCAAATCGTTCGATCAACGATTCGGTAGAGCTCGGTAACACGTAGATTAGTTACCACATTAATTAGAAACTTATAAGATATTCCGTGTTAGGAATATTGTAGAACGCACGCTAGCAAGTCAAGTCATGGAAACGACATCACGAAGTCGTATATAGCTAGCTTTGCACAGGAATATTCAGGTGAGTTCATAACCCCACATTTTACAGTTTTACATTTTTATAAATGTTTTCGGGGTGGAAATACATGCACTTTTTGCAAAGCATACAAGAATTACATATTTCTAAACCATTTTACAAGCAAGTTTTAAATGACACAAATGGTTTACGAAAAGCTTATGTTTTATACCGGTTTTTCAAACAAGCGTATTTTTCGAAATATGCATACACACGAGATTCTAGTTTTATAAACTACGGGAAAATACAAATACAAGAGTTTACAAAATACAAATGTTAAAATGTAAACAAATGGTATGATAAAAATACAAGAAGTACACTTGGTGAGGACGAGAACCAAGTGTGACGAGATATAAGAATACGAGAAACGCGCTTGGTGAGGACGAGAACCAAGTAGGAGGCGTTATGAGAAATGATGCGAGAAATCGTGTCACGAATAGGGTACAGAAGCACCATTAATCAACGTATACATTCAGACCGCAGAACAAAAGGTTAGATCTAACGGGTGTCGGGCAGCCACACTCTCGGTGAGGGCGAGAATCGAGTGGTGCTTTTGTGTCTCAGAATATACCAATTAAATGCCTAAGGTTTGGTGACTTCCTATGTCGTGTCACATGTTAATGGCCTTGCAACCCATTAACAATCCTGATCTTACAGGAATACTGTATTTACATAAAATTCATACCATACTAAAACTTGATAAATAACTTGAAGTACGTGGGGTACTCAAGAAAAACTTGATTTATAACTTGAAGTACGTGGGATACTCAAGAAAACGGGAATTATACTTGAAGTACGTGGGGTACTCAAGAAAAACTTGAATTATACATGAGTACGTGGTGTACACATGAAAACTTGATTTATATCTGAAAATGATTTTAAATTCGTTTTCACAACAATACTCCAAAAACCGGTTATTCAAAGAGATTTATTTCAAATCTTTTACAAACAAACTATGAACTCGCTCAACTTTATGTTGATTTTTCGCATGTTTCTTTCTCAGGTTACAGTTATAAGACAAGGCACGGTTGGAATAGGAGAACCATGAAGAGTCGAGTACTTAGTGGCGTTTATTTTCTAAAAAACTTAGATTATTTGCTTCCGCTGTGCAATGAAGATACCAGTCCAGTCACGCCAATGCTCTGATATTTCGGGGTGTGACAGATTGGTATCAGAGCTATAGGTTACAGCGAATAGGGTTCTCTGTAGAGATACCTAGGCTCTAACCTCATATTTCTCTGGGGACTTAGATTATAAAAACGTTGAATACATACAGAACGCATAGTACTCGAATATGGTCTCCAACCGTGGCCGAAAAACAAAAAGTCAATATTTTGTTTTCAAACATACGCTAAAGTGGTGTTTTACACACGGTACACAAAACAGTCGCATACAGTACATAAAACCCTGAGAGTTTAGGAGACATGCATTTAAGACCTTCGGAAGCTCATGTAGGAGTTCATTAAAGGTCATCACGTAGGTACCACGTTTATTAACTCGGACAAACGCCATTTTTATGTCATCTATGCTATTTAGCCGAGCAGGTAACCTACGCAAGACGAAGCACGAGCGTGCAAAAGTACAAGAGAACTCGATCAACGGAGATTGAAGTACGTCACATACGACTATCGAGGCGATGCCTTTAAAAAGACGCGATGGCGTGATTCAACAACGACACTAGATTCCTATCAGCAGGAGAACTAACAGGAAGCGGAAACTTGTCACGCGATCCTGCAAGCGACACGAGTCGTGCTAAAAAGAAGACGTATGTCTCTGCATTCCCCCTATCTTATTAACGACGAATATGCTATGGTAATGTCACCTAATAACTGGTTATCACATGCAACCCCAGGTAAAGTCCTTAAATTTCTTTTATTGAAATTTTGACTTTCACATTTACTGAGTAGATTTTTGTATCTCTACTCCTCTTAATGGTCATTGTGTCACGATCATTTCTTTCAGTATAGCGAATATTCATTTGCTTCATTTCTTGAAAACTCATATGTTACGCATGCATCGTTTGTTACGCATGTGGTTTCGTTTCGAATAAGCGTTTCATCAGAGTTCAAATATTATTTCGCTAAACCTAATTATTGATTTGTGATTCGAATAACCCGCATTATTGAAATTGTTGGCTTCTTTGTTCTCAAGTCAACACATTTTCTTGAAAATTCTTTTCTTTTTCAAGTTACACAGCGTTTCTTTGTGGCCATGCCGAAAGTTTCTTGTCGATACATGTATTCGTTGTCGGCTTGCACCGAAACCAAATTCAATTGTTTGAACTTGTTCATTACACATATTCAATTCAAGACACCATATGATGTATTGAAAGCATCATATTCGAATTCGTTTTAACAAGCGTTTCATTGTTCCGAGTCGTGGTAGATTTGTTTGGTCTACGACTCCATTAAGTCGTTTGTTGATTTCGACACCTTGTGGTGTCAGTACAAACTTGTAGCTTGGGTTAATTTATGCAAAACACTGGTGATACTTGTTCGATCACCGCTATATTTGAATTGTTTCATTCACTACGACACCTTGTGGTGTCGGTAGAATTTGCAGCTTGGGCTGATCATATCGAGCGTTTCATGCAAACTATTACATTTGAGCTTGTTGAAATCTAAATTCATTGATTGGATGCAATCATTTCTAGAATTCATTTGTATCTTGTGATACGTCCTTGAATTCACATCATTCGAATAATTCTTGATTCGATTTCATGATCGTTCACTTTGGTACTACTCATATTTTCTACGCATAACGTAACTCAAAGGAGTTGACGTAGTCTAAATTTCGAGGACGAAATTTTATTAACAGGGGGAGACTGTGACAACCGGTAATTTACGCCCTTAATTACGTGATTAACAGGTGTTTAGCGCGATAATAAATAGTGCTTACGACGTTAATTAACTTAACCAGACCCTTGGAGTGCCCATAAATGTTTGTTCAGCTATACAGTACGCGCATGAAGATTCGCGTGGAATCTGCGAAACATCAAATGACAACGGATTGAAACCATACGAAATACTGACGACACCGACAAATATGGATGTTACACGAACATTTTATGCTTATGGAGTTTGGGTCGCGATATCGGGCCTCGTAGGAATTACGGGCCACTTACACATGAGATGGGATTGTGTGCCCTGGGCCCATGCCCAAAACCCACAAGCCTAAAACTGCACACAATATATTAGAATCTATAGCAGATTTATAAATCTATAGAAGATTTACACAATCATGCTAAATCCTATTAAATCTATACAAGAAATTTTAGGTCATTGGATAAAACATGTAACCATGTAAAATGTATGACCTGAATGTAATATCAATACACAAAAGAAACTTTAATCCTCAAATCTCTATATATAGCACCTTATGGTTCTTTAAATCCTCATTCCACCAAATTAAGTAAACACAGACATTAAGTCTGAGCTCTCATCTCTCTCTTGAATACACACTCATACAACAACAACAACATCCACAGCCACTAAACACCCTCTCTCTCGATAACATTTATAGGCCTCTCACCTCTCTCGATCTACACATCCAAGCCGATACCCCCCTTGGTTGCACGACGATTGACGGCCAGCCACCACCGGATGGTGGTGGCTTACGACGGCGATGAGCTCGGAGAAACGGAGAGAGAACATGATCGAGAAGTAAGAGAGAGAGAGAAAGAGAGACCGAGAGAGATAGAGAACCGGCGGTCGGAGTCTCGGACCGCCGGTCGATGCATTTATCCGGTAGGCGACAACAAAGTCCGGCGGTTCTTGTTCGGTCCGTCGGGTTTCACAGCGATGGCGGCAATGACGGTGGCTCCGGCGGCGGTCCTTACCTCTGACCGACATCACAGTAAGACCCTTCTCCGATTATTTTCATTTTGTTTCTTTTTCTGAAGATTTATTGAAAATGATGATGCTTCCCGGCAACAGTTCGCCGATGACGGCGGAGCCGCTGCAGCGGTGGTGATATTAGGGTCAAACCCGGTTGATTCGGTCAACACCCGAGTCAACAGCAGGTCAACACAGTCAAAACAGTCAACAGTTTCGGTTCGGGTCTTTCGGGGAGGCTCGGATCAGGTGCAAGATGTTCGGTTCAAAGCAACTCGGTCAAACCGAGCGAGTTAACTCGGTCAACTCAGTCAACAGGAGTCAACCCGGTTGACTCAGACAACTCAGTCATCTCACTCGATGGTTCGGCGTGAAGACTTGGTAAATTAATGACGCGTTTAAATAATCGTATTTTAATATAGATTTAATTTTTACGTGAACGAGCTTGACCCGACTAACGAAATTACACTTAGTGACTTGGTTTTAAATATTTAGTGATTTGATATATTTCACGTGAACTATATAATATGTGTTGAATTGATTGAATTTTGTTAAAATAACGACAACTTGGTTGTCCGGGGCGTCCAAAAACAGAGGAAACTCTGCCCGTTTTTTTCAAGAAAAACCCTTAAACACGACACGTATTATATTTCAAAAACGACGCTTAATGGAATTCGAGTTTATAAAACTTCAAACTTTGATAATTCCAAACGCTTTTACAAATAAATATAATGTTATATTTATTTCGAACGTCGTTAATTCGTATAACTTCTATAAAATAAATATAGCTTATATATTTATTTCAAGTATCAAACAACACGATCTTGTTTTATAAAATAAATATAGATGTATGTTTATTTCGAACACACGAATTCTTTTACAAAATAGATACAGTCTATCTATTCAACGACTCGATGAAGTTCTTATAGAATAAATATAATATTTTATATTTATTACGAACGCCGAAACGGCATATACATATATTTTGGCAAAAATATACAAGACGCAATATATATATAATACAAGCTTATTATATAATACTTTCATACGAATATTCCTACATACTCAAACGACTTCTCGCGGCAATTTAACTTAGTCATTTTCATTAAGTTAACTACTTACCGTCAAATCGTTCGATCAACGATTCGGTAGAGCTCGGTAACACGTAGATTAGTTACCACATTAATTAGAAACTTATAAGATATTCCGTGTTAGGAATATTGTAGAACGCACGCTAGCAAGTCAAGTCATGGAAACGACATCACGAAGTCGTATATAGCTAGCTTTGCACAGGAATATTCAGGTGAGTTCATAACCCCACATTTTACAGTTTTACATTTTTATAAATGTTTTCGGGGTGGAAATACATGCACTTTTTGCAAAGCATACAAGAATTACATATTTCTAAACCATTTTACAAGCAAGTTCTAAATGACACAAATGGTTTACGAAAAGCTTATGTTTTATACCGGTTTTTCAAACAAGCGTATTTTTCGAAATATGCATACACACGAGATTCTAGTTTTATAAACTACGGGAAAATACAAATACAAGAGTTTACAAAATACAAATGTTAAAATGTAAACAAATGGTATGATAAAAATACAAGAAGTACACTTGGTGAGGACGAGAACCAAGTGTGACGAGATATAAGAATACGAGAAACGCGCTTGATGAGGACGAGAACCAAGTAGGAGGCGTTATGAGAAATGATGCGAGAAATCGTGTCACGAATAGGGTACAGAAGCACCATTAATCAACGTATACATTCAGACCGCAGAACAAAAGGTTAGATCTAATGGGTGCCGGGCAGCCACACTCTCGGTGAGGGCGAGAATCGAGTAGTGCTTTTGTGTCTCAGAATATACCAATTAAATGCCTAAGGTTTGGTGACTTCCTATGTCGTGTCACATGTTAATGGCCTTGCAACCCATTAACAATCCTGATCTTACAGGAATACTGTATTTACATAAAATTCATACCATACTAAAACTTGATAAATAACTTGAAGTACATGGGGTACTCAAGAAAAACTTGATTTATAACTTGAAGTACGTGGGGTACTCAAGAAAACGGGAATTATACTTGAAGTACGTGGGGTACTCAAGAAAAACTTGAATTATACATGAGTACGTGGTGTACACATGAAAACTTGATTTATATCTGAAAATGATTTTAAATTCGTTTTCACAACAATACTCCAAAAACCGGTTATTCAAAGAGATTTATTTCAAATCTTTTACAAACAAACTATGAACTCGCTCAACTTTATGTTGATTTTTCGCATGTTTCTTTCTCAGGTTACAGTTATAAGACAAGGCACGGTTGGAATAGGAGAACCATGAAGAGTCGAGTACTTAGTGGCGTTCATTTTCTAAAAAACTTAGATTATTTGCTTCCGCTGTGCAATGAAGATACCAGTCCAGTCACGCCAATGCTCTGATATTTCGGGGTGTGACAACAAATAGTTTACATAGCATATGAGATTAACAAGCATCGAATTGTTCCAAGTTTCACTCCCAATAGACTAGCGGGAGATTAACATGTTTCAATATGGATAGAGTGTGATTCAAATAGTTTCAAGTGTTTTCGTGTTTTTACATAGAATACATGTTGCACCCAAAAGTGTTTAAAAAGTAAAATGGGTTCGAGTATACTCACAAAATTGCATATGCTTTCCGATTTATCCAAAGTGACGAAGTTGTTGAGACTAGAAAGTTGAATGTGTTCGATTTGGAGTTTAAGAGGTGTTTACATATGGTTCTAGGGATTTGGAGTTTAAATAACATGAAAATAAACATATGAAAATAATCATCTAACACCTATGACACTTTTTCTTGACACTATGAAACTCTAAAAGAGTTTAAATGTTTTCATGGAACAAGGTTCCATTAGAATCGTGACAAGTTGTCAAGGCCTAAGATGATACAATCTACTAGCTTGGCGAATGTCCATTAGTTCATCATCAAGAGTTCGATTATTTGGTTGTTACATAAGTATTACATAGTGTATATTACATCATATATGTCAAGCATGAGGTAGAAGATTAAAGTCTTCATTTAGGCACCTCTAAGTATCATAGAATTCATACATGAGGTAGGAGGAACAAGCTTCCATTTAGGCACCTCTATTGCTCACCACTACACTTGTTGTTATAAACAACAAGGAGGGTCATGAACTTACAAGAATAATGAAATACAACATCTAATCTATGAGAAAACATCAAGAAGTGAGTGGATTTTATGAAAGATTGCCCAAGCTAGTCTAACAATCACACATTCATCAAGTTTTAAGCTTGACCACTTCTTGTGGGTAAAACCATAACCAAAACAGAATGTTTGTGAGGTTTTAACCTCTGATTTAACATTTCTCAGCCTTGTTTTTATGCCCAACTAACCATTCGATTGATTATGAGCATTAGGACATAGGTTTGAGATGAGATTAACTCAAGTTTACTAAGTTTAACAAAGTTTTAGATGAAAACAAAAAAATCAGTCAACTTTGGAGCCTTTTTGGTGACGTTCCAGGGCCTGGTTTTCCATGGAAAACCAATGGAAACGTAGCTAAGGTCAAACCAAAGAAGTAGGAAAAATAATCGAGTGAATCGGATAAGAAATGAGTGAGTTATGCTCACTTTTGTAAGAGAGGATGAATCTGCTCGAACTTGTGTTTTACAGCTGATTTGGGGCTGATTTGGGAGAGTTTTTGATGATTAGAAAAGTGTTAAAAGCTTGCAGAATGATGGGTTTATATAGGGAAGAGTTTAGGGTAGGTTTTAGTTGTGTAATTAATGTTAAAACTAGTTTAAAAATCAAAATAAACACAAAAACCCGCTCAAACAGCAAGCTGGAAGGTCTGGTCGCGCTGATCAGGCTGTTTAAACGAGTGATTAAATGAAATTCAGGCTGGATTTGTTCAATGAAAAAGCTGTAGCTCAGCTGGTTGAGCGCGCAATTGCTGGATCTGGTGACCCGGGTTCGATTCCCCCGGTCAGCAGTTTGTTTATTTTTTTTTCTTTTCCTTTCTTCATACCTACACTTTCAGCAATTACCCAAATGGTCCCTGTAAGTTTAAAGTTTCAGAAATTGACTCTAACACCCCTTGACTTTAATTAAAACTCAAGTCATGTTATTTTTAAAGGAACTAACTTTTTAGTTTAAACTATCTAGATTATTTTGTATTTACTAACTTTAAAAATTAACAAGACTAACTAGTTTATTATAAAAATTAAACTTTTAAATAGTAAAATTAATTAATTTAATTAATTAAATAAAATAGTATAGGTAAATAACCATATTTATGAACGAATTTAAATTAGGATTAAAAAAAAAACTTTAAATGATTATTCATTTCACGAAGCTTCCGAATCTTATTATTTTAGAGTTTTAACCAATTTAACAAGTATCAAGTTTTGATAAATATAGAATCAAGAATCGTTGAATAATATTTCTTTCAAACGAGAAATTGATTAACGGTTGCACATAAGTCTAATATGAATACACAAAATAGCTTCGTTTTCATTTTGATCAACAGTCTCGACTTACAAACGGAACGGAAGTAGATTACAAAGAGGGTACAAGTATCTAAATACGGAAAGTACAACACGTCTTGTTAAAATAAGAAAGTGCGAAAATACGGAGCGTTACAGTCTCCCCTCCTTTAGGAAATTTCGTCCCGAAATTTATTTAAGAGGAAGACTTGGAGAGTTTTGGCAAAAAGGTGATTATTTAGAATTGAGTCTTGAAAATGGTGAAACGCAAAAGTATGAAATTTTGAAGAACGACCAGATAGGTTTGCAACGGAGTTCGTTTGTCTAAAATGGTTGAGGTACCAAACATAATTAAAAACGTATAGGTGTGCATATGGGTGAAGTGAGTTTAAACGAGTTTGAATAACTACATTTGGAGGTGTTTCAAAAATGTATCGTATTTATGAAGGAGGTCTTTGTATTAAAACGGTTTGTAATCGATGAAAGTGGGCTAGTTTGCATAAAAAGTTTTAAGGATAGTATAAAATCATACATTTGTATATATTGTTTATTGAGAGGAGCGAGAAGGTTTGGTACTTTAAATAAAGTGATAACGGCCTACTGAATATGTTTACATAAAAATAAAGAATAGGAAGATGGTTTTAAAGGTAAGGCGATAAGTTAGGATTCGAACGTTTAAACAGGCTTGAGGTTCGTATAGAAGAAAAGAATAATGGAGAATAATGAGAGTATGGGAGTGAACGAGTGACTCTTAATGAGTGCAAGTATAAGGATGGCATAAGTATTGGATATACGAAAGTAGCGTGCTAACAATGAAGTCGCGTCGTGGATAATCGGATAAAATGCGTTTGTGAGTTGTTTAAAGTTGAATTAGGTCCAATGGTTTGCAAAGCACTGAATTACTCATGGCACGTTCTACAAAAGTTTAGTAATATGGTGGAAACACTTATATATAGGATGTACCAGCGGAGTATCCACCATGTTTCGACCATGTTACATCCGTTTTGTTATTCGGTGCAATGTTACATTCCGTGTTTTACCATACGCAGTAGTACACTCTATGGTTCTCATACGCCTATCATCATAATCCCGTGTGCACCTGTGATTATATTGATCGTCGCATGATCCGCATAGCTTGTACTAGTTGCGTATGAATTAAGGTATACATAAATTTTGAAATTAATATCGTGTGTGCATAGAAATGTACGTATAGGCATGTTTGCGTTCCAAATAGTATAAGACCAACGTAAGCGAATCCCTCGGGTTTCGCTCGCGTATAGGTGTGAAAGTATAAATTTTGAGTATGAAGAAAGCGTGTGCATAGTATACTTTTAAATATGAATACACATGTGAGCATAAACACAAAACGCATGACAAGAGTATGAGCACAAGCATAACGTGTATAGAAAGCGAGTATAAATGTGAGTACAAATTGAGCATGAACGAACGAATGTGAGTATAATCATAATCGTATAAATGTGAGTATACATAAGTACGAGTATAATAGAAATCATATAAGCGTGAGTATAAATGCGAGTACGAGTATAAAATAGATCATATAAATGAGAGTATAAACACGAGTACCAGTGTGAATACGAGTATACATATGAACACACAACGTGTGAGTATGAATACGATTATGAGTATGAGTATGAACGTAAGATGCATGAGCATGCTTACGAATGTGAATATAAGTGTAAAACATGTTTAAGTATGAAAAGTGTGTAAGTGTGAATATAAACGTAAAATGTATGAACATGGATACAAATATAAACGTGAATATAAGTATGAAGTAAATGTACAATTGTGAGTATGGGTATAAACGTAAAATGTATAAATTTTGGGTTATAACATAAATGTGTAAGTATATATATGAGTGTAGACATAAAATGTATAAGTATGAGTGTAAGTAATAATGATTTTTGTTTACAATATTAATCGAAATATACGAATTTAAGCATGAAGTTTTGGGTAGAAAAGAAAACAAATCATATGCGTGCGGTTGTTGTGATGTATTGACTAAAACGTGTAAAAGGGTATGTATGTATAGTCGTTTGAACAAAGTGGAATCAAAATAGGTTGAGTCGATTTGGAATGTGGAGTCTAGGTTGTGAAGTTGAAGAGAATATACAATATCTATTGGTTGCGTGAAATGGTACTTTGTAAAAGAATGAAATGCTACTCTTGTTTTTTTTTTTAAATTTACATAAGTTGAAAAATTATTGGTTCTTACGAAGTTTCCTTGCCCATACGTTTTAAATTTAATTGACGTATTGAATAATGGTTGAAAAGGTTCTAGAAGTACACAAGGTTGCATTGTTTTAAATAACTTTTCATTAACGAAGAAATTCGGGGTTTAGAGATTCTTGTGACAACATTGATTCTTAAGAAAAGAGGATTTTGGTAGACGAACTTAGTGATTGTTGAAAAAGTGTCTTTAATAAAACGTTTAATTGATTTTGAAAGAAGTTTTAGTATATGATTGAATAATATTGGTAATATTTTATAGGTGTGTGCGAAAAGAATATTGGTTTGATTCCCAATTGAAGATAGAAATCTCTGGTTTAATGATATGAGACGAGCTTGTTTCAATAGTTACGTTGAATACAAAATTTCGTGGGCAATGGATTTATTAGACCAACTAGGTTGATAAGTAGCATTTCATGAATTTTGAAAATTGAGGAATAAGCGTTTATGGTAAAGTTAAAAATATTGTGTGTGAGCTATATGAAAATAGATTGTAGGATAAGAAATTCGTTCATATAAACAATGCATGTTTAATTAATTAGAGATTTGGCTAATGATAAACGATTTGGATATAAGCAAGATCATGTTTACATAATATACTCTATTAAAAGAAAGTATTGGTAACGATCACCTAGGTAAGGGAATCACCCCTAACCCATTGGTGTGGTCATTGTAAGATGAGAAAAAGAAGCGGAGTTAATCGTCAAGGTAAGGAAATCACTCCTATCTCGATGATATGTCTCCACTTGTTGTTACAAAAAGTGTAAATAAAATTACGTGAAATTATGTATGCTAATAGTGTAAAATCGTATGAAGGGTAATAGTATGATGTATGCACAAAACTGAAATCTCAAAAATGGTTCAAAATTGAGAAAAGAGAATTGCATCATAAGAGATCGAAAATAATAAAGTGTAAGTTCGATTAAAATTTGGATAGTTCCAAAATGGAACTTTAACTAACCGAAGTGGTCGAAAAGTCTTTTGAAATTGTGAAGCATGCTTTGGCCTAATAGGTGGTATACTCTCGCCGACAAGTCGGTTAACTGTAACACCCCGAAAACGGGTTTGGTAATTAAACCCCGTTAATACTAAAAGACGGGTAAAGTACCGTTAGTGGTAAAATTTACCCGGTGGAATATTAGGATTTAAATAATTAATCCTAATAATAAATAAAAATGAATAAAAGCTTTAAAGAAATAAAATGGACAAAAGGCCCGAGTTAACGGGGCCTAAAATAAACTTAGTCATAAATATTCCCGAACCCGCTAAGTTAACTAGGAATATTAAACCTAGTTAATAAGTGAGAGTATTGTTGAAAAAAATTAGGTTGTGACCTAATTAATAACTAAGCAAACACGAGGGACCAAAGCCGGGTAACTTACAAATGGTTTTATAAACTTAAAAATAAAACAAACACACACACATATGTGTGTGTGCGTGCGTGAGAAGCCAGGAGGGAGCTCCATGGAGCAAACCCTAGTTCTTCAACAAAATCTTCAAATTGGAGGATCAAATGAAGGCCAAATTCGGAATTTAATACATAGAAACGATCACCTAGTCGTGGGGATCGTAAGGTATGTCGAATTTCTAACATTCATGAAGTTGTGAAAATTTGTTCAATTTGCATGATGCGATTTATGCAAGAATCATAGAGGCTATGGCCAAATTAATGAAGTATGATTGCTTAGGAACAAACCCTAAGTAGAAATTTGAAGTAAAATTGCTAGGATTTGAGTAATTTGGTGATTTACCACTTTTAGTCAAGTGGGTTTTTATTATATAGTGAAGATGATGATATACACATGTTTAAAATCATCATAGTTGATAGTAGAAGCAAAATACTTGAACAAATTGTAAGTTTGAGTATATGATCATAATTGCCATGAAATGGGTTTAGTTGATTTGATGAAATTAATGTTGTATGGGTGTTTATAAACACCGTAGTAACTCGTACGAATGAACTACTTGAACAAAATAAGGATTTTGTTAAGAGTTCATAATTGTTTAGAAGTGAGTCTTGATACAAGAATTAAACTCAATGATTTATGATTGAGTTTAATAAGAAAAGTAGTCAAAGAATCATAAGGTGTGAAAGTCATGATTTGGAATGACTAATCTAACAACCTTGTGAATAATGAATGATAGTTGGCACTTAACAAGCTAGGTGAAGCTTGAGGAGAAAGCGGGTTGAACGAATCAAGAATGAAAAGGAAAGCGTAATTCGGATGAAAGGTAAGTGAAACTTACACACTTTTGTAGAATACTTGTTTACTTTACAAGTAATAAATGCGATAACGATAATAATGAAAATATGGTTTCCGACGCGATTGGTACGAGTCGGAACATATAAAGATGATAAAAATCATGGTTTATGGTAAAAAGGATAAATCGGTAAATCGGTCATGTAATGACTAAGAGATTATGAGTTTTGATAAGATTACCGCGTAGTGTAATCTAATATTGAGAAAAAAGGGGTAAAAAAATGGAAATTTAGTCAAGTGTCGACTAATGTAAATTGACAATAAAAAGGGCACCCATGGCGTAAGCCGAACGGGTCAAATTTGTAAGAAATGAGTTAAAGAGAAAAGGAGGGGTCAAGTGGTAACATCCGACGTGGGCCGGATGTGTAAATTTGAAATTGAAAACCTCGTTTTACTACATATGTAAATGTTTGGTCATATGAGCCAAACGGGTCAAATGGTGATGATAACACCATTTGACAATAATGACTAATCTTGGTTGTCAAGTCATATGTAAACAGGAACGAGTAGCAATTCTGGGATAATTGCGATGCTATAGAATATTGGTTAATAAATGCGAGGTATAAACGGGTCTATACGTTGATCCGAGCCAGGTACGCACAAATAAGTTGTAGTAAGAAGTGCAATTTGGTCAATTATTAGTGGAAGTCCTTTATCGTAAAAATGAAGGATTAAATGTGACCAAAATGCCCTTGTTAGCTAATTCGAACAAACAACCTTTAAAGGTTGTTTGGAAACAAGTTTTATGATTAAGTAAATACTTAGATTAAGTATAGAGGTTGAAAGAAGTATTATATTAGTCAAACGGTACTATTTGAGTTTTTGCCGTAAAATAATGATTCAAGAGGTAAAATTTGGTTTATATAGATCACCACATCAAACCGCCATAAACACAATTGTGGTGGGATATTTTAGGATAAGAAATGTGGTGATGAGATGCTAGAAACAATCGAGAGCGATTTTAGGCTCGAAAATGCTTAAATACCCGTAACGGGTCAAAGTAAGCATACGAGCGAAAACGGGTTTAAATTGTGAAATAAACTTGTGATTAGAACCTAGATGGTAGTTAATAACAATGTGAGAAGTGTAGGTGATGTAGGAATCAAACAAATATGTTCGTTTGATAAAATGCATAAACGGGTCAAAATTTGGTAAAAGGGCGATAAGCCGAAGACTTAAAAGTCTGAAATTTTATTATGAAGGTTGTTGAATTTTAACTCCATAAGATGGAGAATTAAATTACGGACGCGTAGGAAAAAGAATCGGGTAAAACGGATCAATAACGAAGAAGTTATGTCCGTTTCCGTGAAATCAGATCGTGCAGGGAATATGCAGCAACAGTCTGCTGAAAAGGGGGCCTAGCGTCACGCGACGCCCCCAAACTTGGAAAAATGTTATTTTTTGTCATATTTAACCCCTGTACTTGTTTGGACTTCATATTTAACCCCTGTACTTGTTTGAACTTCATATTTGACTATCAAAACTAACTTTTAAGTTGGTTTTGATCATAGGTGATTGCCATGAGTGCCCGGATGAAGATCAAGTGACGAGCAAGAACCGAACACGATCACGAAATAAGCTTCCGCACTATGTATCGTTATTATGTTAAATGACGAATGTCGTTTCATTGTTTCTTTTAAGTGACGAACTTAATTACATTATGTTCTAAACTTTTAAATTGTAAAAAGGTTTTAGTAAACCCGTTTTTCCAATGGATATGTAATCTTAATTACATGATTGTTTTTCGTAAATAATACGCTAAACCTTGATTTATAAGAACGGGTGTTACAAGTTGGTATCAGAGCCTTGGTTTAAGAGATTCAAGTATGGTGGGGAAAACCGTGCTTGGACTTAAACCTTATGCTCTTAATAAAGATTGGTGTTCGGTTCGAGGCTTGATCGCAAATCCGGTAAGTACAAGTACGTTAATAGTTCGTATGCTAAAGTGTTGTAAACAACACATAGGGCTATCGTGTGGTATATGTTACCCCAATTTAAATGATTGATATGGTTGACGAAAATACGCGCGTTGACGCGTATAGTAGAAAAAGCCTTGTATTATAATACGGGCGATTATTGAAGTTGACATTACTAACTCTTGTGAATGTTTTAATTGAAGGACACTCGCGTCTGAAGATGACGGGAGTTGAACGAATTATGGATATGATGATGGAACGGTCCGAGGTATGACAGGAAGAGCATACTCATCAAGGACCAAAATCGCGTAACGGGCGCGAACAAGACTAATGACAAGAGAAGCCCGTTAGGGAAAGCATTACCAGGTGCACACTTTTAAATTTAATCGCACGAGTCGTTATATGCAACAAACACGTAAGTAATAACGGTTGCATACACATATGATAGAACTTGGAAAACCTGATTTCCAAGAGAAATTTAATAGGAAATGTGTTATTCACAATGATGAATAACAAATGAATAACAAGACTTGTTTATATAGAAACTTGGACGAGAGTGATCATCCAAGTAGGTATTCTCAATATAAATCCTATTGAGAAAAGTAATGACCACATCAATGAATGTGAATAAATGTTTATAAAAAAGGACATTGTACATGTTCAAGGATAAACGACTAAAACTAATAATTGTTAACTAACAATTAAATAAAGTTTTACCAAATGAAACCATAAACATGGAGATAATTTGAGGAGTTACTTACATGGGACGTGATGTGGTAATTATAATAAGGTCACGCGTACCACGTGTTGATCGCTTACTCTGGCCAAGTAAGTAGTGAACACATGATAGCATGAGCTTCTTATAATGAGCGCAGTTATGTCCGATGTAGTAAGGTCAAGATGAATGAAATTTAAAGGATCCTTAGGGTCAAAAAAAAAATCTTATGGGCATACTCGTATAAATGGTTTTCGCGGGAACCATAAAAACTATGTATGGCGCACATAGAAATAAAAGACCCAAGGAAATTCGTGACATAAGTCATTTTTGATGAAACAACCATGGTAGACAAAAAGGGCATTGTAAAACCAAAGTATAAATGACCCGCGGGGTCATAGAAACAAAGGTATTGCCCACATGGGGAAAAACGATCAAAAACCATGGTAGACAAAAAGGGCATTGTAAAACCAAAGTATAAATGAACCGCGGGGTCTTAGAAACAAAGGTATTGCCCACACGAGAAAAAAAAAATACGATCAAAATCGTTGACTTTGGTCGTAGTAAAGAAATGATGATGATGATAATCATCATTCATAGTTTAAAAGACTGTCAAGGATGGTCAAATAAAGAATAAAGGTGTGGTTGAATAAAAGCGAGGGCTTCCGCTAAGACAACCAAACAAAGTAAAACGAAAACTTGATGTATACCGGAATGCTTGCACTAATAATGACTTTGGTAAAGTACCCGGTTGATGGGTAAGGATTTAAACACATGCGTAAACCGAGAAACGAGAACACGAATTTAAAGTCAAAAGACTCGGATTATGAGTTATGACTAAAAGACCACAAAATTTCGTAAACAGAAATTTTGATAATTATATTCAACTATTTTGAGATTGAACGGGTTGAATAAAGTATAATGCTTGAAGGCATAAGTAAGCGCAAGCCGGATAACGCTAAGCTTGAGACAAATGACTTTCAAACGTAAAAAGAGTGCTTTGACACCAAATATATATTTTAATAAGACACGAGTAAAAAGAGTGATCTACGGGATCAACATAACCTTTAGGGTTATAAACAAATGAGAGATCTACGGACAAAAATGACCCACGGGTCATGATTAGAAAGAAGTTATAAGGACTTCGCCCTAAAGAGGTGAATGTCTAATCAAAAAAAAAAAAAAAAAATAGCCCATAAGGCTAAGTGATAAAACCTACGGGTTAGATTGGATAAAGCGAGGAAAATCAGTTAAGAATCCCCGCATAAAACTAAGACTGTAAAGGATTAAATTACGGACTGTCAATATCCCGGTATGGATGATTGACACAAGTTAAAGAAAAGATCCTAAAACTAAAACTTCGGTTTTAGTAAGAAATAATGTTTTTACAAACATAAATTCTGATAGGAATTTAAATAGTAAGCATGAAAGATACAAGTCTTGACACTGATAGGCGCAAGATGATATATTTGAAAAGTGATATTTTCAAAAATGAAAGGTTGATGCAAATTAAACATGAGGTGACACGATCACGGTTAGGAAATGTAATGTGAAGTAAAATCACATTATAACCAAGCGAGTGATAAAAGTAACTGAACTAATAAGACTAGTTAATGAGACCGGTTAAGGTCACCAATTCAAATCAAGAAATTTGGTTTGCTTGTAAGCAGTAGATTCGGTATAGCTGAACCGAATAGATAAATTTGAAAACAAAAGAATTTGTTGCTAAAAGTGAAAGATTTCACTAAAGATCTTTAAACGGGTCAAAATAACGGATTCGTAAGGAATTCGATAGTATATGAAAGCGATGGATACCGCTAAGTTAACTAAACTAGTGGAAATAACGAGATTACGTTATTTTAAGTTGCACTAAGTCATATGAGATACGTAGACAATTAGTGACCAAAAAAAGATGTTACCATGCTTATCTGGTAATACTAATAATTGGTTAAAAGTATAAGTAATGTTTAAAAGATTTCTTGGCTCAAATACATTGAGTTTAAACTCAATGAATTATGTAAGAAAAGGTTTCGAGGACGAAACCTCTTTAAGAGGGGTAGACTTGTAACACCCCGAAAACGGGTTTGGTAATTAAACCCCGTTAATACTAAAAGACGGGTAAAGTACCGTTAGTGGTAAAATTTACCCGGTGGAATATTAGGATTTAAATAATTAATCCTAATAATAAATAAAAATGAATAAAAGCTTTAAAGAAATAAAATGGACAAAAGGCCCGAGTTAACGGGGCCTAAAATAAACTTAGTCATAAATATTCCCGAACCCGCTAAGTTAACTAGGAATATTAAACCTAGTTAATAAGTGAGAGTATTGTTGAAAATAATTAGGTTGTGACCTAATTAATAACTAACCAAACACGAGGGACCAAAGCCGGGTAACTTACAAATGGTTTTATAAACTTAAAAATAAAACAAACACACACACATATGTGTGTGTGCGTGCGTGAGAAGCCAGGAGGGAGCTCCATGGAGCAAACCCTAGTTCTTCAACAAAATCTTCAAATTGGAGGATCAAATGAAGGCCAAATTCGGAATTTAATACATAGAAACGATCACCTAGTCGTGGGGATCGTAAGGTATGTCGAATTTCTAACATTCATGAAGTTGTGAAAATTTGTTCAATTTGCATGATACGATTTATGCAAGAATCATAGAGGCTATGGCCAAATTAATGAAGTATGATTGCTTAGGAACAAACCCTAAGTAGAAATTTGAAGTAAAATTGCTAGGATTTGAGTAATTTGGTGATTTACCACTTTTAGTCAAGTGGGTTTTTATTATATAGTGAAGATGATGATATACACATGTTTAAAATCATCATAGTTGATAGTAGAAGCAAAATACTTGAACAAATTGTAAGTTTGAGTATATGATCATAATTGCCATGAAATGGGTTTAGTTGATTTGATGAAATTAATGTTGTATGGGTGTTTATAAACACCGTAGTAACTCGTACGAATGAACTACTTGAACAAAATAAGGATTTTGTTAAGAGTTCATAATTGTTTAGAAGTGAGTCTTGATACAAGAATTAAACTCAATGATTTATGATTGAGTTTAATAAGAAAAGTAGTCAAAGAATCATAAGGTGTGAAAGTCATGATTTGGAATGACTAATCTAACAACCTTGTGAATAATGAATGATAGTTGACACTTAACAAGCTAGGTGAAGCTTGAGGAGAAAGCGGGTTGAACGAATCAAGAATGAAAAGGAAAGCGTAATTCGGATGAAAGGTAAGTGAAACTTACACACTTTTGTAGAATACTTGTTTACTTTACAAGTAATAAATGCGATAACGATAATAATGAAAATATGGTTTCCGACGCGATTGGTACGAGTCGGAACATATAAAGATGATAAAAATCATGGTTTATGGTAAAAAGGATAAATCGGTAAATCGGTCATGTAATGACTAAGAGATTATGAGTTTTGATAAGATTACCGCGTAGTGTAATCTAATATTGAGAAAAAAGGGGTAAAAAAAATGGAAATTTAGTCAAGTGTCGACTAATGTAAATTGACAATAAAAAGGGCACCCATGGCGTAAGCCGAACGGGTCAAATTTGTAAGAAATGAGTTAAAGAGAAAAGGAGGGGTCAAGTGGTAACATCCGACGTGGGCCGGATGTGTAAATTTGAAATTGAAAACCTCGTTTTACTACATATGTAAATGTTTGGTCATATGAGCCAAACGGGTCAAATGGTGATGATAACACCATTTGACAATAATGACTAATCTTGGTTGTCAAGTCATATGTAAACAGGAACGAGTAGCAATTCTGGGATAATTGTGATGCTATAGAATATTGGTTAATAAATGCGAGGTATAAACGGGTCTATACGTTGATCCAAGCCAGGTACGCACAAATAAGTTGTAGTAAGAAGTGCAATTTGGTCAAATATTAGTGGAAGTCCTTTATCGTAAAAATGAAGGATTAAATGTGACCAAAATGCCCTTGTTAGCTAATTCGAACAAACAACCTTTAAAGGTTGTTTGGAAACAAGTTTTATGATTAAGTAAATACTTAGATTAAGTATAGAGGTTGAAAGAAGTATTATATTAGTCAAACGGTACTATTTGAGTTTTTGCCGTAAAATAATGATTCAAGAGGTAAAATTTGGTTTATATAGATCACCACATCAAACCGCCATAAACACAATTGTGGTGGGAGATTTTAGGATAAGAAATGTGGTGATGAAATGCTAGAAACAATCGAGAGCGATTTTAGGCTCGAAAATGCTTAAATACCCGTAACGGGTCAAAGTAAGCATACGAGCGAAAACGGGTTTAAATTGTGAAATAAACTTGTGATTAGAACCTAAATGGTAGTTAATAACAATGTGAGAAGTGTAGGTGATGTAGGAATCAAACAAATATGTTCGTTTGATAAAATGCATAAACGGGTCAAAATTTGGTAAAAGGGCGATAAGCCGAAGACTTAAAAGTCTGAAATTTTATTATGAAGGTTGTTGAATTTTAACTCCATAAGATGGAGAATTAAATTACGGACGCGTAGGGAAAAGAATCGGGTAAAACGGATCAATAACGAAGAAGTTATGGCCGTTTCCGTGAAATCAGATCGTGCAGGGAATATGCAGCAACAGTCTGCTGAAAAGGGGGCCTAGCGTCACGCGACGCCCCTTGGCGTCACGCGACGCCCCCAAACTTGGAAAAATGTTATTTTTTGTCATATTTAACCCCTGTACTTGTTTGGACTTCATATTTAACCCCTGTACTTGTTTGAACTTCATATTTGACTATCAAAACTAACTTTTAAGTTGGTTTTGATCATAGGTGATTGCCATGAGTGCCCGGATGAAGATCAAGTGACGAGCAAGAACCGAACACGATCACGAAATAAGCTTCCGCACTATGTATCGTTATTATGTTAAATGACGAATGTCGTTTCATTGTTTCTTTTAAGTGACGAACTTAATTACATTATGTTCTAAACTTTTAAATTATAAAAAGGTTTTAGTAAACCCGTTTTTCCAATGGATATGTAATCTTAATTACATGATTGTTTTTCGTAAATAATACGCTAAACCTTGATTTATAAGAACGGGTGTTACATTAACGGTATTCACCCTTCCGGTTACTACATGCTCCAATTCAATCGAAAATTCGAGACTTGGTGAGATTTATGGAAAATCATGGAGTGGGACTAGTCGATGAGATGCGGGTTTCACCCCTAACTTGACGATTTCGTACCCTAAGTGTGGTCGGTACTCGTCGGGTTAAAATTTAATTTCGACACATTGACGAGGGTCCGCTAGAATTTGAATTTGAAATTCTTCATCAAGGTGAGGACTTCACTCCTAACTTGATCACGAATTTCGTGTAAAACGAATAGGTAGATTGAGAGTCGTTCACCAAATTGTGGATTTCACGCCTATTTTGGTGAAGTCGTCACGTTTGTATGATACGAGTGTTTCCGGATTTAGAATAGTCGAGTAAAATGTATGAGGCAAAACGTTTGTCGAAGGTTAAACAAACAAGTATAAACATGTCAAGAATGGCACATAAAGAATGAAATATTGAAACAAATAATAACACATAATAGAACTAGTATCAACACATAGGAATAGCATATTAAGTATTAACACATAAGTGGCATACATGTTTAAAAGATCAAAAGAGAATAAATGAGAAGCAAATAAAGTAGCATGCAAGTAGTTTCGAGCAAAACGTAAAAATAAGGCTCTAATACTATAGACTAGGTAAAAGCATCCATACTTTTCCTAATTCCCTATAGTTATGGCTCTTATACCAATCTGTCACCCCCCAACCGATGGCGGAAACATCGGGATGAGACGAACAAATTGCTCAAAACTTCATAACGCTATGTGACAATATAGATTAAATTCAAATTTCATAAAATTTCTAAAAATGACATACAAAAATCAAATAAGACAACATTGTTTCAAAGATACATTGACAAAATAGATTTATCTAAATGTGTTTCTAAGTCCACCTAAATCTTGTTTCTTCACTTAGCATCATCTTGTCTATCAAACCTGCAACATGTATTAAAATAGAGTTCAATGCAAAAGCAAAGGCGAGTATACAAGTTTGATACATAGTATAACATAGAATAAAATTGTTTAACGTGCTCGTATCCAACATGAACAACAATATGCAAGTTACTAGTACGTTGAGATTGTGTAACAATATGTTTAAACCCAAGAATCCAATGCGTTAAAATAGCCTATCCCCGGTTAGAATAAAGGGAGGTTAACATGTTTGACTTAACAATACCCCAAGAATCGTGGGCGGTGCATTACTCCTATAGTGCTATAATTGTTAAGGTGGACTAGCAAAGTTAATGAGCATATCTCAACACAAATAGTTTACATAGCATACGAGATTAACAAGCATCAAATTGTTCAAAGTTTCACTCCCAATAGACTAGCGGGTGATTAACATGTTTCAATATGGATAGGGTGTGATTCAAATATTTTCAAGTGTTTTCGTGTTTTTACATAGAATACATGTTGCACCCAAAAGTGTTTAAAGGGTAAAATGGGTTCGAGTATACTCACAAAATTGCATATGCTTTCCGATTTATCCAAAGTGACGAAGTTGTTGAGACTAGAAAGTTGAATGTGTTCGATTTGGAGTTTAAGAGGTGTTTACACATGGTTCTAGGGATTTGGAGTTTAAATAACATGAAAATAAACATATGAAAATAATCATCTAACACCTATGACACTTGTTCTTGACACTATGAAACTCTAAAAGAGTTTAAATGTTTTCATGGAACAAGGTTCCATTAGAATCGTGACAAGTTGTCAAGGCCTAAGATGATACAATCTACTAGCTTGACGAATGTCCATTAGTTCATCATCAAGAGTTCGATTATTTAGTTGTTTTATAAGTATTACATAGTGTATATTACATCATATATGTCAAGCATGAGGTAGAAGATTAAAGTCTTCATTTAAGCACCTCTAAGTATCATAGAATTTATACATGAGGTAGGAGGAACAAACTTCCATTTAGGCACCTCTATTGCTCACCACTACACTTGTTGTTATAAACAACAAGGAGGGTCATGAACTTACAAGAATAATGAAATACAACATCTAATCTATGAGAAAACATCAAGAAGTGAGTGGATTTTTATGAAAGATAGCCCAAACTAGTCTAACAATCACACATTCATCAAGTTTTAAGCTTGAACACTTATTGTGGGTAAAACCCTAACCAAAACAGAATGTTTGTGAGGTTTTAACCTCCGATTTAACATTTCTCAGCCTTGTTTTTAAGCCCAACTAACCATTCGATTGATTATGAGCATTAGGACATAGGTTTGAGATGAGATTAACTCAAGTTTACTAAGTTTAACAAAGTTTTAGATGAAAACAGAAAAATCAGTCAACTTTGGAGCCTTTTTGGTGACGTTCCAGGGCCTGGTTTTCCATGGAAAACCAATGGAAACGTAGCTAAGGTAAAACCAAAGAAGTAGGAAAAAGAATCGAGTGTATCGGATAAGAAATGAGTGAGTTATGCTCACTTTTGTAAGAGAGGATGAATCTGCGCGAACTTGTGTTTTACAGCTGATTTGGGAGAGTTTTTGATGATTAGAAAAGTGTTAAAAGCTTGGAGAATGATGGGTTTATATAGGGAAGAGTTTAGGGTAGGTTTTAGTTGTGTAATTAATGTTAAAACTAGTTTAAAAATCAAAATAAACACAAAAACCCGCTCAAACAGCGAGCTGGAAGGTCTGGTCGCGCTAATCAGGCTGTTTAAACGAGTGATTAAACGAAATTCAGGCTGGATTTGTTCAATAAAAAAGCTGCAGCTCAGCTGGTTGAGCGTGCAGTTGCTGGATCTGGTGACCCGGGTTCGATTCCCGCGGTCAGCAGTTTGTTTATTTATTTTTTTTCTTTTCCTTTTTTCATACCTACACTTTCAGCAATTACCCAAATTGTCCCTGTAAGTTTAAAGTTTCAGAAATTGACTCTAACACCCCTTGACTTTAATTAAAACTCAAGTCATGTTATTTTTAAAGGAACTAGCTTTTTAGTTTAAACTATCAAGATTATTTTGTATTTACTAACTTTAAAAATTAACAAGACTAACTAGTTTATTATAAAAATTAAACTTTTAAATAGTAAAATTAATTAATTTAATTTACTAAATAAAATAGTATAGGTAAATAACCATATTTATGAACGAATTTAAATTAGGATTAAAAAAAACTTTAAACGATTATTCATTTCACGAAGCTTCTGAATCTTATTATTTTAAGAGTTTTAACCAGTTTAACAAGTATCAAGTTTCGATAAATATAGAATCAAGAATCCTTGAATAATATTTCTTTCAAACGAGAAATTGATTAACGGTTGCACATAAGTCTAATATGAATACACAAAATAGCTTCGTTTTCATTTTGATCAATAGTCTCGACTTACAAACGAAACGGAAGTAGATTACAAAGAGGGTACCTGTAAGTTTGTTTATTTATTTTTTTTCTTTTCCTTTTTTTCATACCTACACTTTCAGCAATTACCCAAATTGTCCCTGTAAGTTTAAAGTTTCAGAAATTGACTCTAACACCCCTTGACTTTAATTAAAACTCAAGTCATGTTATTTTTAAAGGAACTAGCTTTTTAGTTTAAACTATCAAGATTATTTTGTATTTACTAACTTTAAAAATTAACAAGACTAACTAGTTTATTATAAAAATTAAACTTTTAAATAGTAAAATTAATTAATTTAATTTATTAAATAAAATAGTATAGGTAAATAACCATATTTATGAACGAATTTAAATTAGGATTAAAAAAAACTTTAAACGATTATTCATTTCACGAAGCTTCTGAATCTTATTATTTTAAGAGTTTTAACCAGTTTAACAAGTATCGATAAATATAGAATCAAGAATCCTTGAATAATATTTCTTTCAAACGAGAAATTGATTAACGGTTGCACATAAGTCTAATATGAATACACAAAATAGCTTCGTTTTCATTTTGATCAATAGTCTCGACTTACAAACGAAACGGAAGTAGATTACAAAGAGGGTACAAGTGTCTAAATACGGAAAGTACAACACGTCTTGTTAAAATAAGAAAGTGCCAAAATAAGGAGCGTTACAGTGGTGTTCAGTATGGAATTAGCAACCTATTCAAGAGAAACAAAATTGTGAAAACAAGTTAACAAGCTATGATAAACTAAGGCAAAAAAAAGACTTACAACAGCTACTCTATGGTTGCGCATCCATTCAGATTCGGAGACAAGTGTATCCACGATGGATTGAGCTTCAGCATAGTTGTTCTGCACCACATTCATGGCCGAAGTGCTGATGTTGCGCGCCTCTTCGGCCGCTTAATGTGCCTCTTCGGCAGTATCAAGCTTCACCTTTTCAGCTGCCAGATCTATCTCTAAAGACTCACTCTTCTCATGAGCCTTAAACAACCAACGCTTCAGCTCCGCAATCTCAACATCTTTAGCAGCCAAATCCTTGTTTTTACTCACGATTTGTGCATTCAATTCGACCTACAAGTTTAAAAGAAAAGTTAGAGATATTCTAAGAGTAAGGAAGTATAATAAGAAATGGAGCTAGCCTATTGAACCTCAACACGCTCTCTGTTAGCTTGAGCTTTCTCAACCTTCCCCTTCAATGTGACAATTTCAGCTTCAAGGTTGGTAATCTTGGTGCGCGTAACATACATACGCTTATTATCATTGTCACATATCTTCTTCCATTCTTGGCGCTCATTCGCCAGGAGCTCTTCAGCGGCGTGGAGTTTATTCTTCAAACCATCACACCCCCATTCCTCAGAATTTTTCTCTTTTTCAAAAGAGGCCTTTTCCTCTAAAAACTTGTTCTTCATTTGCTCAAACTCCCGGGCCTCCGTTAACAGACGCTCCCGGTACTTCTCCCAGCTAGCACGCTCCCGGTACATAGTGCACCACTCACGCACGATCTGATGGTTAGCGGCAGCGGTGTTGGCCTCACCAACAATATACGCGCGATATAAACTCTCGTGGTTGCGCGCCCTCTGGCGATTCACCTCTCCCGGAGGGAAAGTCCCCGAGAACCAATCCTGACATGTTCCAAAATCAACAAAGGTATATTTTTGCTTCAAACTCCAGACAGGGACATGTTTTTCTTCACCACGTTGTTCCTTAGTATAAGTCTTATACTAAATATCCCCCAAAGTGTCCTCTACACCAATGGGGGATCGTGGCCTTGTAAATTTCTTTCCATCACCCTTTTGGCTAGCCGTGACTGAACCACTAGCACATGTACCACCCGCAGTGGTAGAAGCTTCCCCATGCGCCACCTGCGCTTGTACATTCGAAGCAGACCCCCCAGTAACAGATAGTACTTATGCAGTTTGGGCGGGGGCGTCGTGCTGCCGGCTACAGATGGAGTAGAGACTTCTGGTCTTTTACCTTTTAAGGGCTGGTCAAGCCCGGTAATATGCACGACCTCCGGACCCTGCGCTTTATCATGCATAGCCGCAACAATGGGCTCGGTCTCCTTTGAAGCTTCCTTTTCAGGAATCACATCGCCCGCAGGCTCCTCAACTCTTTTTTCAACCTCCTTCTCAGGGATCGTCTTTGGAGGGATAATGACAACCTTGGTTTTCTTGAGCTCCGGCTCCATAGCCTTTTTAAGCTCAGGCTCTTTAACCTTCACCGCAGGCTTCTTCAGCGCCTCTGCAGACGAGAAAAGTGTTAAAAAATTTACCAAGGCAGAAAGCATAAAACACGAAGGTTACAACACCAACCTGGTGAGAATTTATAAAGGCTCCGCAACCTACCCTGTTTCCCTATCGGTTGGGTCGCAGCAGCTTTTTGAGCTGGTGGAGTGTCCCTAGTAGTGGTCTCTTCGCGAGACCTTTTCCTGGTCACCAGCCTGGCACCTTCTTCTTCAACCTCTTCTTCTTCCTCTTCCTTATGAAGGGACGACAGAGTCACGCCGGACTCAGGAGCCCTAGACCCGGCGCTCTCTGAGCTCTTTGATACAGCCACGCCGCTCTTCTTCTTCTTCTCACCTATACGTGATAAACCCTCTAGTGAATCACTGGCAACAACATAGTATTTAAGGTTACTCTGTCAAAAGCGAAAAATACCTTTTTCAATGATCTCAACAGTAGCGCGGCTACCTCCCGCCTTCTTACTAGTCGCGCCGGTATCGACAACGACTTTCTTCCTTGTGGTTGTTTTCTTCTTCTTCGGGGCCTTCCTTGCCTTCTCCTCAGGGTCTATCCCTAGGTTGCGTAGCACACCTGCAAATATGTTAGATCAGGAACTTAGCTCTTCATTCGACGAGCCTATGGACTCCTCGCTGGAAAGATAAAAATCTTTTTCCCAGCAGAAGTCACGCCTCGCAAAGGCCTTGGTTTAGGAAGTTGCGCACCTTCGGTTGCAGTGGGAGGGTTAGCAAAGATCCCCACCGGTGGATATAAGAAGTTGTTCTTAATCTCCTCATACCTGTATACCTCACCGTCTACCAAGGGACGAACTCCCATCGCGCCACCAAACGTAGAAAACGCGGTTTGGTAAAGCTGGGCAACTACAGTTAGAAATAATAATCAGGCGCGAGCATTTTTAAAGAAAAAAGTTAATCGAAGTATGGGAACATACCTTCTCCTTCAAACATCAAAAAAGACACTTCCTTACTGCGAGCACGCCATTTATCACTCATGCCCGCCGCAACTAACACCTGTTCGCCAAAAATCCTGTTTGGTGTAGCCAGTAACCGCATGTACCAGTCGGCCGTCTTCGGAATTGGAAGTTCCTCCTTTTCGATCTTATCAGACTCCCGGAAGATAATCGCAATCGGAATAACTTCTTCTCGAATGAAGAAGAACTTCATCTTCCAGTCATGGAAGCTTTTGGGTGGGTTTATTAGTATCTTCTTTGCAGCACGAAGAGCAAACGAATAAAACCCCGTATTCCTGATTAACTGGTAAAAGGCTCTAAACTTTTCAACAGAGGGCTCCAGTCCCTGAGATCGGCATATAAACTCAAAATGACGGATCCTCACCATCCCCACCGGGCTGAGTTGGGAGATGTGAAAACCGTAAAAATGTAATATTGACGCCATGAAAGTGGTGGCCGGCAAACGGAAATTGCCGTCCAGGAAGAAGTCGGCAAACAGAGAAATGTAGCCCGATAGTGCATTGGTAGCAGTCTGGCCTTGCTAAGGGTATCGAGCATCCCACTCGGCCGGGAACTGGAATCCCCTAACTATTTGCTTAAATAAACCTTCGTCCCATTTGAGAACTGGGACCGGACCAACACCTTCCTCAACCGGAACAATCACTTCTTCAGCCATCGATTAAATATCAGGAAGAAATAGATGAAGATCTCTTGAAAATTCTGGAAAAAAACTAGAAAATAATCAAAGAAATCTTTGAAGATTTGAAGACGATAAGAAGATCAGAGAGAAAAGAGAGAGAATTCGAAGGGAAAGATGTGAGTTTCTCTCTCTATCTTCGAATATATATACCCATCGCATTTAATGCGATGGGTAAACGTGTCGAATGCACCGCACGCGTACCCAATCAGAGACCGCCACGTAAGGCGGGATTCCCAAAGTGACAATTACAACGCGCGCGTGGGCCTCACTCGTCTGACAGCAGACGAACCGTCAGTGACAACATGATTATTGCCGTGCCAGCAGTCATCTCAAAGGTTACTATCAACGACATTTGCACCAACCTGCCAAGATTCAAAATTTGAGGAGTTTCCCGCCTAATTTTAGAAGAAACTTCATGTTGAAGATAGCAAGAGCTGCGCCGCATACATCATCAGTCAACGATCATGCGCGCCAGCCCTCAAAAGTAACAGCTATCAAGAAGCAGGTCCGGTAGCCACCCCGTAGTAATTGACAAACACGTACACGTGTGCCGGCTACCAAGACTCATCAAATGCTCCAAAAGTAAACCACTTATTTTTTCTAAGTCCAGAGCTCCAACCATTTACTTCGCGCATGGAAGTAGCACTGGACTGGGGGGACTTGAAGGGGTTTGGTCCCAAAAAGCCGCGCGGACCCATCAGGTCACGCGCTGGACTATACTCCTAATACATCAATCTGACTAAACACAGACCCCGCACGGACTACTTAGGCACAACCTAAGCCACGCGCGAGGCCCAAGAAAGGATAAAGCTCAGGTTTAGACTTAGCATCCTGAATGAAAGCCCTTGGTCCCTAGACCTTGCGCCGACTGATTGGACACACGCCAAGGGCTGCACGAGGGTAGCGGCGCATGTTCATTCCAGGAAGCACGAAAGGTACGAGTGGCAGAGGAATAAACCAATCAGCATCCAACATGCTGTATCCTATCGTGCTCCACGATCAACAATCGTGTAGGAGACAAAAAGTACACAAGGATGCCTACGTGGCACCAATCAGGGGGCAGCGACAACTGCCCCATGATCTCCACTCACCTGCTGATATTAGAGAGACAACAAGGACGACTACCCGGACACGTGGCTCCAATCAAGGTGCGCCAGCACTGAAATCTTCTAGAAACACTAACGGTCGTCATAGAAGAGACAAGAAGGATATTCCTTGTTGTCGTCTCCAGGCCCAAGGCCCATCAGCCCATCTCCTGTTACACTACTCCGGCTATAAATAGGGACCTTCATGTACATATTAAACCATTATGCTATCTACTCTCTCACTCTTAACACACACTTATTTCCTCAAAACAAGTATTTATTCTCACGCCGAAGAGTGGTTAAGAGGGAAACCCCATATTCCCTCTTAATGAGCTTAACGGGGTGTTGATTGTTTTGCAGGAAGGATCACAACTTAGCTCAGGAATGATTAAGAAGATTAACACTTATGGTTGAAACATAAACCAAACTAATAAACCTAAAATTAGTTTCGTGTTTCTTCAAAATAATATACAAATTTTCAAGTTTAGAGACGAATGTATGCAAAAATTTAAAGATTGTACTTTAACCATTTCGGTCTGTACCTCAATTGTGGAAGAAAAAGAAAGAAATAACAGAAGAAAAAAAATATAAAGATAGATATGAGATGTGAAAGGTTAAACAAAATGTAAAGATAAATTTAGACAAAAATGATTTTTAGAGATGGAGATAAAGATTCTAACATCAATGTCAATTTGTTGGCTAGCTCTAGCTCAGTTGGTAGAAACCTCGTGCCTTTTAGATAGAAGGTCTCAGGTTCAAACCTTAGTAAATGAGTATTTTAGAATTATTAGTGTAAAGTAAAATATTAGTAACATTTGCCATAAAAATAAAATATAGATTCTAATGGTAATGCTGTGAAGAGAAGACCGGAAAAGTAGATAATGTCCCAAACCACACCCCATGGTCTAATATGCCATTACGATGCGACGCGTTTTTTTTTTTTTTTTTAATAATTTAACATATAAAAAGTTAAAAATTAAATAATTTGAAGATGACATAAATTTTACCAAAAATCAACCAAAAGTGAAAAGGTGATTGGAATTCGCGTATCTGTTGAACTGGAGGTGACTTGTTGAGATTTTGTTTCAAGAATGGCACCTAACATTTGTCTTCTCTATAACTCCAATGATTTTGTTAATTATAAATAGATAAAATATTAGAGAGTAGTTATTTTTAGATCTATATTGAACTTTAAAAAGGAAAAAGTTAACCAAAATATTATAATAATAAGGGTAAAAATGATATTTAAATATATATATATATATATATATATATATAGGGAGAAGCTCATGCGAGAACCACCTTTATTGTGAGAACCGCGAGAACCAATGTAAACACAACCTAAAATAGCTAAAAAAACCTAAAAAAAACCTAACCCCCCCCTGTTGATGCACGGAATGTCTGTTGACTACGTCTACATTAAGGTTTAGGTCAAGATAGGTCAAGATTAGAGTTTGAAAGTGAAATTAGAGTTTAGTTTATAGGTTTCGCTTATATGTCAATATTTGTGAGAGGTTTCGCTTATGTGTCTTAGAAGGTTTCGCTCATGTGTCATCTGGGGGGTTTCGCTTATATGTTCACATGAGGTTTCGCTTATATGGACTGTCCATATAAGCGAAACCAGCTGCACTATATATACCCAGACATGTAATCTCATATGTAACTTGGAGCGGAACCATCTCATTGCTTGTGTAACCAAACTCTGTCAAAATTGATTCAGAAAGCAATAAAAGGGAAGAAATTGAAAGAGAAAAGCTGTGTAACTTTGTGTATACTGATTCCGCCTTTATACGTGAAGATGAACGTCCTTGACTGACTTTTCAGGGTCACAAAACGGTCCAACACCCCCCCCCCCCAAAAAAAAACCTAAACCCCCCTTCCCCACCCCCCAAACTAAAATGCTAAAAACTAAACCCCCAAAAAACCTAAAAAAATAAAAAAAAAATCTAATTTTTTTTTTTGAATATTTTAATATTTTTTATGTTAAAATCGCTACTTTTAGAAGCAAAAAAAAAAAAAAAAATTTAAAAAATTTTAAATTTTTTTTTTTGGCTTCGAAAAGTAGCGATTTTTTTATAAAAAATAATAAAAAACTCAAAAAAAAAATTTTTTGTGAGATTTTTAGCTATTTTTAGGCATTTTTGGTTGTATTCACATTGGTTCTCGCGGTTCTCGCAATAAGAGGTGGTTCTCGCATGATCTTCTCCCTATATATATATATATATATATATATTAAATAACTAGAAAGCTAAAAATTGTTTTCATAAAAATATTTGTTTGCGGCATTCAAGGTGTATATAAGCCTCTAAAGTAAGAATAGGTGGTTCGTCCTTTTTTACGAAAATTTTAAGTTAAATGGTAACTATGGATTCGGGGAACGACAAACCAAACCGGTACGTGTCGACCGAACTAGACGTTTTGGTTTTTTCACAGTTCAATGTTGGTGTTTTAGTGGTTTAAATCATTTTTTTTTTCTTTTTTAAAATCATTAGTTTATAAGCATAAAACATATATATAGTTACATATTCCAAAATTTAAAAAATATACAAATAGTAAAAGTTAAATGACTGGTTCAACCATATATAAACACTTTTATACTTGAGTTTCTTTTCGAAAAATAAAGTATATTTTTATACCATTTAAAATGCGTGCATTTTAAGGTTTTCGTTAGCTACACAACTAAAAAGTAAATGACAAAAATAAGATCAAGTTAGGAATGTTTTTGTTGCTAGCTTTTATCGTGTTTATTTTCTTTGAGATTGATGTAACTAACAAAGTATTGACTAATTTAACCTAACAAATACGAAAATTCCAACCGCCAATCAACACCAAACACTTTCAATGGCTTGGAGAGCTTGCCACGTGTTAAATTCTGAATTTTATTACGTTGGCTTTAAAAATGAATCTAAATCGATGTGATCGAAGAAGTAAAGGTGATTACTTAGGTTATACATTTTTTTTCTTGAACAAACCAGGGGACCATATATTCATATTTTAACCACCTGTGAATCACACCCTCCTAATAAATGGTTATGTAGTTTTCTTTCACATGGAATCACAGTTTAATAAAGGATGACGTGGTACGGTCGATATACCGAACGAAATCTCATGACTTTGGATGTGTGTCACAAGGACCACTAGGCCAAACATGGTGGGTGGTTCGACCATGGCCTCCCTCCCTTAAACTATGTTCCCGAGTTTCATTTAACAGGGGGAGGGGAGGGAAAAAAAGGGAAAAGAGAAGAAAATATGACCATATATTCATACTCCTAAATTGGAGAGATTATGAGAGAAAATTTTCCTTCCACTCCCCCTGTTAAATGAGACTCAGGAACATAGTGTTAACGGTCTGGATGTAAGGATATTCAAAATAGCTAACAATATTAACATACTATTGATACACGATCATTCAAGTTTGTGCTAAACTCGTTGGGTAGTAGTGGAAAGGAAACTTCATATCCATTAGCTTCAGGAGTATGTATACCAACTTGAAATATAAGATATTCAAAATAGCTAACAATATTGATTATATTTTTAAAACTATATAACTTGTTATTTCTCGATACGGGTAAACTAGTTGGGGTAATTAGGTTGGTATAACCTAATACTATAACTGTCCTAAAGCCGTATCTCTTTAATTTCAAGATTAAACCTATACATGAACACTCGTCCCCAGTGACGTCTCTACAAATTTATTTACCTTGTTCAAGCTCGAAAAAATATGCCTTTACTATTGTTAGTTTTTCAAAATCAAATTAGTAATAAGCTCAATAAACCTAATGCCAAGTGAGCTAAATTCTAAATCATAAAAAATGATTTGTAAATGGGCCTACATTGGAATTGGTATGAGTTTACTATTGAAAAAAGAAAGTTAACATGTATATGAGATTTAAAAAAAAAAACAAGTGCACCTCAAAATCACGAACCCTGTACAGAAGTCTTTCCCGCACACCATCATAGCCGCCACTACTCGTCCCATTAGCCATCTTGATAAGTATACCATGGGGCTCAAAATTTGACATCCATTATCTAGACATGGTGGTCCAAAAGAGGCCAAGATGGACCCATGTGGGCCCAGACTTCCACCGCCCGAAGCCACTTTGTTCAGCCACTCATGACCATTTAACGATCGGATGAGGGGATAACTCACAATGGACAAAGAATGCAATGAGCTTCCATTACATTGATTACACCATGCCATGTCTCTATAGAGTGTAGTACTTTTCTTGTTAATATCCTATTTCTCATATAACTTCAAATTTAAACCTCGGAATATAATTCAATGGAATAGATATTTATTCTATTTTACGACCTGTCGTTATTGTATTTGATGGTTGCTTGAATGTAGGGATGAGTATTTGGTACTGGGTATATTCGGTACCGATACCGGTACCCACTTTCCTCGTTTTTCGATACCGAACAGATACCATGTTCATCCCTACTTGAATGTATACGTGTATATGTGCATCCGATACAAAATTAATTTTAAGGTAAGAAGTTAAAAACTGAAGAACCGTATAAATATTTGTGTATAGTGATTGATAGATATAATGAGAGTTGAGTAAATAATTGTTTACATATTTATATTTGTACATAGTGCTTGATGATATATAATATATAACAATTGTTTACATATTTTGATGGGATACGGTACTAGACCCGACCCGAGCGGTCGGACTTCCCGTTACTTATAGCTTTTATATCAATTATTTATTATTGTTGCTTACTAACCCAACCGCGAGGCCCAACGCGATGTAGTTTACACTACTTTGGGCCGGAGCTTGTAGAGATAACCCCTAACTGGGTCTGACCCATTGAGGTTAGGGGAGGCCCATATCCCCTATATAAAGAGGTCTTCACCTCATTATTAGGGTAGATGAAATGGAGCCGCCACACTTTTTGTAGCTGGAAACAGGAGAATCTTCTCCTACCGGCAATCTCTACAGCTCCACTTTCTTCTCTTCTCCATTGCAGATCTAGGTTCAAGAGGAAGAACAAGGTGCGATTCTTCACCCCCTGAGAGAAAGCGGTTCAATCACCCCGGCGGTGAATCCGTGTTTCTTCATTGGCGCCCACCGGTTCAAAATCTAAATCAAAGAATCACAACTTATTCTCCTCTGCCCAAACTTTCAGATCTGTAGTGTTTGGTCACCAGATTCACACAAGATTCGTGGTTTTGAAACCAAACAGATCTACATTTGTTTGGTGAGTATACAATCAAAGCTCCAAAGGGGGTCCTATGCCTCCATCAACAAGTTCCGCCATCATTTATGCATCAAACAAGTAAGTCAGCTACTCTACTGTTTCTGGTGCTCTACTGTTTCTGGTGCAAACCTTTTTCAAGTAAAGTTATGACAAAAATCATGTGAAACAAATTTGTTTACAAAGAAAAACGAATTGCAGAATTCTTTTACGTCACCTCTTAAAATCCCAAGTGCTCTATTAATTTAATATTCACTGACTATGAAGAGCTCATAGAAAATGTGATTAATATCTTTGAATTTGGTGCTGGGAAAAGAGAGTTCTTTCAGCTTTTGTTATTTTAAATTATTTTTAAATATTAGATAACAAAGGTTAGTTGTCATCCATCCTTTCTAAAGAAAATAAATACAGCTGTACAGGTTCAGTGAGCTGTGTTATTTTAAATGACTATTTAATAAAAAAAAAAAACCCATCATTGTAATACGACAATTCCCAAAACCTTTACAGCTGTAAAGGGCAAACAAACAGCTAATGAGCTGTCAGAACGTGCACTGGCACATGCTTATATCTACCGAAAATAAGTTATAAGAATAACAATTCTCGTTTTACAAAACCATGCCATGGCAAACATCCTCCCCGTTACCCGCGCACATGTAGACATGGTCTGCATCTCGCGCATGGCGAACATGCCCCGCTAACTTGTGTGGCGGACATGTTCTACACCCCGTGCGCGGCGAACAAGTTCCGCTCACTCGCGCACCAGCCATGCTCATTCTCTACACCTTGCGCGCGGTGAGCAAGTCCGCTTACCCGCGCGTTGGACATGCTCTACACCTTGCGCGTGGTGAACAAGTTCCGCTTACTCACGCACCAGGCATGCTCATGCTATACGCCTTGCGCGCGATAAAACAAGTCCGCTTACCCGCGCGTTGGACATGCTCTACACCTTGCGCGTGGTGAACAAGTTCCGCTTACTCGCGCGCCAGGTATGCTCATGCTCTACGCCTTGCGCGCGACGAACAAGTTCTGCTGCCTCGCGCGCCGAATATACTCTACACCCCGCGCACGTACGGCAAACAAGCTCCGCGTAAGGCGCAACTACATGTCTTCTCACTGATGCATCTAGATAAAGGGACGGGAGTCACCATGTACATAGAAGTTTTTACAAACTATTTCTGTACTTTACTAAGAGTTTTAACATGTGCATAGAAGATTTTACGAAATATGATCTTCAGTATACTTGTATATATTGAACTTTGATATTGGCATATCTTCTTTAAGTCGTAAGATATGGGCTTGGCTTACGTGGCGCATGAGTTTAGACCGCCCTAATGTATACCGATTGGCACTCGACCACCAAACTTTTTCCTCCATAGTACACACCGTTTGTCTCACGGCCGTCGGGGTGTGAGGCATGGTCTGCCGGAGTGCTTGCCCGCTGTCGCGCAACCCATTTCGTTGTCGGCATTTATAACCTGGTATTATGGAGAATAGATTAAAGCTTCAAAGCTATTGGAAACTAATATATTGGAGTAGGATAAAAATGGTGACTTTTCAAACTTAAAACTTTGTTGATCATACATACACGTGCTTTGATCTACGTAAATTCAAATTTTCCAAATTTGGTCCTTTATGTTTGAGTAACTTGAACATTCGTTACCTTTAAAAGATTGGATGGACCCTATAATGCCTAATGCATCTCACACAGCAAGCATGTTGTGTTGTACTTGTAACACCCATACTATTTTAGCGTTAATATATATATATATAATTAAAGTAAGCATTTTATAAGAAAAATGCCACTTATCAAAAACTTTTACATCTTGAGTATTTAAACATGTTTACAACATTCTAAATCATAGTTTAAAATGTTTACATATTCCACTTTTAACAAAACAAAACTAGATAATTGCGGAAGCTTCAAAAGTGTGTGTGTTCAGTTTTTCCACGACTTGCTTGATCGCCATCCGTAAGATCCTCATTATCACCTAAGGTCAAAACCATTTAAATTGTTAGTTTTGAAAATGAATTAAATCATACTAACAAGTTCTAGCATCAAAACATGAGAGACGAAACAAATTTTCAAAAATCTTCCTGTCGCGTGTCGCGGCAGGTTTCGGTCACCCTGTCGCGTGGCGCGGCAGCTGTCGTGTGTCGCGGCAGGATCGTGAGATCTTGTCGCGTGGCACGGGAGAATCAATTTTCCAGCAGGTGCAGGTTTTTGACCTGCATTTGCTGCCAGCTCCGGAAACTCAGATTTTCAACTTCAAATGAGCATAACTTTTGACTCGTAAGTCCGTTTTTGGTGATTCTTTTTCCTATGCGTCTGTAAATTCAATACCAACGTGCCTATTTCAATTTCCATACCGAGAATTTAGTTTACGGACCGAATGACTAAAAATCACTATGCATTTATTCGACCCATTCAAGTTACACTCATTTTACTACACTTTTTAATAGTAAACATAGGCACTTTTTACCCAACTTTCGGGGCTTATTATCACCGGCATTTTATTACCAATCTCATGGTTTCATGCTCGTAAGATTATAACCGCCTATGCTAACTATTAATATCTATAACAATACCATTTCACCATTATTCGACCCGTTTGGCTCATCTACGGAATCCTCCATTATGATGACTACCAAACGACTTCTAACCAATCCTTAACCTATTATTTCAATTAACGAACATTGTCATTCAATCAACGCTACCTTATTCTACAACGCAACTAAATATGCTCTAGTTATCAAATTACTCAATGTACGAATCAAGTTGCATACTTGTATAATTTACCAAAATTGGTTTCTAACCATAATTACCCATTCCCGGGCTTGTCAACCTTATGCATATCACAATATTCCATGATTTACGCTCTAATAATTCCAACTTAATTAGTGACGTTTAAGTTACTTCAAGCAATAACATTTCGACCGTTATTTAACCCGTTTGGTTGTCTAATGGAATTCACCATTTCATCAATATACCAAACTTCTTACCACAATATTCTAACCCGTTTCTTTATCTAGTGAGCTACATCACTTTATTTATATTCCAAAATGACCAATTATTCATATTGTCAACCAACATAACTAACTAACCTTTTAACCCACTTGATTTGTCGAGTGAACTTCGTCACTTCTATGACATACCAAACTCACATTTGACACTACAATCTCATCAACATTTCTAAGACTATTGTTTAAGTATATTGTAACGAACCGAAGTTACGTACCTTTAAAGCACACCTTTCAAGCGTGTATCACCTCCGGTTTGTCCGCTTGACGTTCCGGATTCTTAGCCTAAAGAGTTCAATTCACAATAAGTTTAGAACTCTTTCACAAGCTTTAACGCATAATTCTCTACAATGATCAAATCTGCGTTTTTACCCAACTTTTAACATTTTAGCCCTCATTTAGGCGTTTTATCAAATGTCACACCCCAACCGATGGCGGAATCATCGGGGCGCAGCACTAGGCGAATCAGATTGCTCAAGAGAATCCATAACAACTATATTGCGATAATATTTAATACATTCGTTATCCCATACTAACAAATAATACAATCACATCAGTTATCACAGATTTCTTGTCCTCTCAAACAATGCAAATCTGACAACCTAGATTTTAGTTGAGTTTCTAGACTCCCTAGCTTGATTGATAAAGTCTGCGATTTAACCTGCAACATACGTTAAAATATTTGTCAATACAAAAGTATTGGCGAGTATACAGGTTTGATAAGTATAGCATAGTAGATAAAAGTGTAGCGAATTTCCATATGCATAAACGTAATACACGACATATATACTCACAAAACTGATACTACCACTAAGTCCTCGATGCTCGAATGTACGATGGCATAACTAGACCCCGTCGGGCGCAATAGTACTATACTAGTCGTGGTGGGACGTCGCGAGTATAAGCCCTAGCACATATGCAACTAGCATCACGTATATCTATGCATAACAGTTATTCGCAAGTGATAATTCGATTGATTGAATATTTCGCTTGATAAGTTCGATTTGTTAGAAACGTATGTTACACCCAAAATTCGATTAAAAAGGGGGTCAAGTATACTCACAGTGCGTATTTAGCGAGATTACAACTTGATTGATTCGGTTGCGAGTATGTCTGTAATGATCCTTGAAGAATAGAGTAAACGATATACGGTTAAGCGAGATTATCCTTGAAAAGTTACTCATTTGGTTGGACTGTTCTCATCCGTGCGGATGGACAGGTTATCCGTCCGGATGACAAGTCATCCGTCCGGATGGCATGTTATCCGTGCGGATAACAGGTGATCCGTGCGGGTGATGTGTCATACGTGCGGATAGTATGTGCGGACAGCGGTGCGTGCGGACAGTGGTGCGTGCGGGTGACATTGTTGTGCGTGCGGATGAGTGTGCGCGCGGGTGACTTGTGCGTGCGGGTGACTGGTGCGTGCGGGTGACATGTCATCCGTGCGGACTGACATGTCATCTGTGCGGACTGACCTGTCGTCCGTGCGGGCTGACCTGTCATCCGTGCGGGCTGACATGTCATCCGTGCGGGCTGACATGTCATCCGTGCGGGCTGACTTGTCATCTGTGCGGACTGACATGTTTGTTTCGCACTCTGAGCACTGTTTCGAGTGTTTAACGGAAGGAATACGTTCGTTTTCACTAGGGTAGTGTAATTTCGCACTAACACTTGAAGTTCCGTCAATTCCGACTTGTTCTAACGGCCGGGAATCACCCCGTTCCATCAGATCTGGCCGTTCGTGATGGTTCTTCATGGTTAACTCGAAATCGCACATATTTAGGTGAGATTTGTCATTAAAACATGTGGAAATCACCCGGATCTGAGTCGTTTATAGTGAAATGAGACCCCAACTTGAAGTTCATAAGAACTCTTGGTGACATCACCTCAAAACGCCTCAAATCCGCAGATTTCACGGTTAGAATTTGAGTTTTGAAAGATAGAATGATGTAGATTCGAGTGTAGATTGTAGAAGTACAAGTTTTAGGTTGAAATCTTACCGGAATCGCGAGGAAATCGAGAGAAAAGGGTCTTGGTGCGCGTTTGGTTGAATAGGAGCTGTCACATCACTGTTCAAGTGATGTGACATGGTATTTATGGGCAACAGAGGAGAGGAAGGAGATCTGGCCCGGATAGCCCATCCGTGCGGATGGCCCATGCGTGCGGATGGCCCATGCGTGCGGATGGCCATCCGTGCGCATGCCCATCCGTCCGGATGGTCCATCCGTCCGGATAGCTATCCTGACGCTTGGACTTCTTCGTTTTTGATCGTTTTGATAGTTTTCGAAGCGCGTACTTTTCAAAATTAATTTATATTATCAATATATTGTTATTATTATATATATATATCACTAGGGGTCGTATTTACGTATCCATAACCCAGATTTCGATAATTAACAATCGGTTCCCGATTCGAGTATGCGATTATTAGCGACGTTTCACGGCCATCAATGAGGGTAGTATAGGTCCTTTCTTGATGTCATCGTGAACGTTATTTCGTGTAGTGCCACAAAGACTGACGGGGTACCGTTTACTCGTATTGTCATCATCGTCATGACGACTGGAGCTACAGTACTCACCCGAGGGTCCTTGTTAGCGTTAATTGTTTACGTTTGACACATCACGGCCACTGAAGAGGGTAGAATAGGTCCTCACTCAATGCCTCCGTGAGTGTTAGTGTGATAATAGTGTAGTATAGTGATATTGTATTTCAAAAATTTGCGATTATCCTTCGAGTAGCGATATATACGATATAGTTACATTATGATCCGAATCTCCGGTGCTAGGCGTAACGAGTATAACGAGTAGTAACAACGCACAAAAGTGCGGGTTGTTACAGTCTCCCCTACTTTAGGAAATTTCGTCCCGAAATTAATCCAGTAGGTAGACTTCTAAGAGTTGATCTCGTATAAGTAGCGATACAGCGAGTGATTTGACCGTAAGTTGACAGCGAGAATGTTTCGAATAAGAGAGATTGACTGCGATAGTGAGAAGGCGATGTAAGGACGAAAGTATTAATCCCACGAGTTGACATTCCAAAGTACCTTGTCTAGCGTAGAGTTCGTTAGTTCGATGCGATTGTAAATTGAAAGGTTTCTCATGACGTAGAGTTAACTGAGTCGATCGTTAACCAACGTTACAAGAAGCGTTCATTTTAGATATTAAAAAGGGATTTAGGACGAAAATCTTTTGAAAATTTTCCTTTTAACGTGCGGTCAACAGAATCGATGTTAACCGATGTTGCAAGGAAGTTTAAGTTTCTAACATTGTAAGGAATTCGAAAATGAAAACAAGGGTTACGTAAACTCTCCTATGATATGGGTTCCAGTTGAACTCGATGTTGAACCAATATCTCAAGAAAATCTTGTTTTTGATCTTTGAAAAAGGTTTTAAGGAAAAATTGAACTCATGAAGCTCCCTTTGAATATGGAGTTAAGCTGATTCGATGTTACCTCCACATTGTGAGGAATTTCATTTGTTCCATGGTTTTAATAAAAGTTTTATATAAAAAAATCAGTTTTAACCTTTTGAAAAGAACAATTTAGCATCAAGCCCCACTTAGCACCTTCCCACGGAAGTTCGTTAATATGTTTAAAACACTTATATATAGGAATTACCAGCGGCGTATCCACCACGTTTTGCCCATATTACTTCCGTTTCGTGAGACAGTGTCAGGTGTGCCGATATGACTCGGATAGAATTGCGTTCACTCGGCCCAATCGATAGAAAGTCGGACCGAGCATAGGATAGGATCGAATAGATTAATCCAGCGAGTTGATAAGCAAGAAGCGAATGGCGAGCTTTCGATTAGATTCCACATTTCACCCACATGGCACGTTTCCACGGGGGTTTACTACCATGGCGAAACACCGTGCTTAGCCATGTTAGCTTTGCCTCGTGAAGCGGTGTCATGTGTACTTAATACCATACGAGCGATAGGTGGTAGATTTACACACGATAGGCGATCAGCGATTGGGTGATTAGACGAATAAACATGAAACACAACACTAGTAATGATGGTGATGATAACGAATTACAATAATCGGTAGTTGCGTTGCAAGCGATGGAGGTATGCGGTTCGATTTACGCGGTTCGGTTGGATTGATTAACACCACAGAGTTTAGCTACATGAGACCCCACATGGCCTGTTTCCACGAAAGGCCGCTGATATAACTGAAACACCTTGTTTTAACTATACGAGCTTCCTCTCGTGAGGCGAGGTCATGTGTTCTAACTTAACACGAATATCACGGATAACGGTATAGCGATAGATTGATACACAACAGGCGATAGAGATTCACATAATAAGCGATAGAGATTTCGAGATACACATAATAAATGATTGCGATTAGTCGAGTTTTGTTTCGAGTAAGCTTAACGTCACGTTGCGACGCATCACGGCTATTGAGGAGGGTAGAATAGGTCCTCACCCGATAATATCGTGAGCGTTAATGTGTTTGATGAGATTGCTCGCTATAGACTTTCGACCAGTCTTGCGTTGATGCAATTGTCCTGCGAGGTAGACTCCCCAGAGTCCATCGATGAGGCGATTGCATTGCGTTTGCAGACTTACGACAAGTCTTGCGATGATGCAATTTCAGTTGTTACGCCTTGCGATTGAGTGTAGTGTGTTGAAAATAATCACAATAGTATAATAGGTCTAGTAACGTTCAACTCCACGTGGCACTTTCTGCACGGAACTTCGGTAGTATGATAAGGCACACCTTGGCCGACCCCTACTACTTTCATCCCGTGTTTTGGTGTCACCTTTTGTCAGAACGCTATGGCACCTTTAGAATTCACTACGATCACCGTGCACTGACCCAAATAATCCCGTGTGCACCCGTGATTATTCATTCCTTGCACGTTTATCGTACCTCGTTCCAAGAGTGTAGTGAGGGTAAAACACATTATTTCGTGATATAGTATATAGCATGTGTGTGAATCTAGTCTAAGTGCGACGATTAGAGAGCGGAAGAGAAAACGAAAATGAGAGTTAATGTTACATATAGTGGTAACTTCGAATAAGAGAGTAGGTTCAAAACTTAGAAATTAACGTCGAGAGTCGTATCATTACAACTTTATCCTACGCTCGCTAGATGTTTGATGCTTGAAGACTTTTGCTGGAGCTGTTGTTGTTGTACTCAAGTTCACGGTTCGATGCGGCAGTTGCGGGTGAAGTAACCGTAACGGTTGCAGTTATTGCAATAGCGACAGTCATCCCCAACTGGATGATGATAGGTACACGAGTAACACTGAGGATGAGCTCCAGTGTAGGCTCGTTTTGGAAACATCGGAACGGTTCGAAGAGGTTCCGGTTGCAGTTGTTCGGTTGTTGATGAGTTCGGGCTTGAAGTCTTTCGCTTGCGGCTGGGTTCGTCGGTGTCTTGCGAAGGAGTGTCGTCGTTGGAGGATTCGTCTGAAGACTCACTTGCAGAGTCTTTGGCTGATTTGTCGGAAGGTCCGTCGGCAGATTCGTCAGAAGAATCGGCAGCAGATCCGTCCGAAAAATCATTAGCAGATCCGTCAGAATAATCGTTAGCTGATTCATTAGAGGAATCGCCACCAGATTTGTCAGAAGATTCGTCAGTAGATTCATCGGAGGATTCGTCAACATGTTCACCTGAAGGATTACTGGCGATTGCTTGATGAGCTTGCTTGACAGGATCCTTTGAGAATAATCCTTCCATGAGTCGTTTGTTGTTGATTTCTGCGGCTAAGCGGTAGGTTTCTTCGATGGTAGCAGGCCTTGCAGCTTCGACAAAATCACCCACACACTCAGGCAAGCCACGAATGTACTTCGCGATGGCCTTCCCTGGAGTGTTGACTTGACTTGGGCAGATTATGCTAAGCTGTTTGAACCTTGCGGTGTAGCTAGCATTGTCACCTTCGGTTTGCTTGATTTCCCAAAATTCGTTTTCCAGTTTCTGAATCTCGTGAGGAGGACAGTACTCTTTCTCCATGAGCTCCTTCAGCTCATTCCAAGAGAGAGCGTAAGCTGCGGAGATCCCACGTTTGTTACGTTCGGCGGTCCACCAGTCGAGTGCTCGCGATTGAAATACTCCGGTGGCGCAAGTAGTACGGAGACTATCGGGACACCCACTTTGACGAAGGGTAACTTCGATAGAATCGAACCACTGGAGTAGTTGAGTCGCACCTCCTTCACCCGTGAACTCCATCGGGTCACAGGCTTTGAAGTGCTTGTAGAGAAAAGTAGATTGCGGCTCTCCTGTCTTAACGTCTTCCGAAGCTCGAGAGTGGCTGAGAGAGTGCACTCGAGCGGCAATTTGAGAACTAAGCTTACTCACTTCCTTAATCACAAGTGAAGCAATTCTCTTCTTGGCGGGTCGTATGATAGAGTGCCTTGGGTGTTTTAGGCGTCGACTACCCAAGGTAATCCACTATATCTAACAAGTTCGAGCATGCGCGTTGACCTAGAGGACTCCATGCTTCCACTGGGATGCAGCTCATGGCATTCGTCTTCCTAGTAATCGCGTGGCTCGAGTTATCGTGATAGTCGAGTCCTTGGTGAGAGCTTTTGAAAACCAGTTTATAGAGAATGGGACGACTTATTAAGGTACGGGTTTCACCCCTGGCTTAACAGTTTCGTTCCTAATTGTGGCTATGCTCCTCGAATAAATTCGTGAGTTCCACTAGATTTAGAAATGGAGACTTTTGTCGAGATGTGGATGTCACTCCTAACTCGATGAAAAGTTCTCGTGCTAGAAAAATGCGCTGAGTGAGCAATCCTATCGAGAGTTCTTGGTTTTCACACCTGATCTCGACTGGGTCGCTCGGTTTCGTTATGCAAGTATTTTCGAAAACGTGTGTATTGTGTCGGCCTTAGGAAAGGCTAAGTAGTATTTCAGCCTTAGGAAAGGCTTCTTCGTGTGAAGTTGTAGTACGCGGGGTTCACACAAAGTTGTATCTTTTAGCAATTTCGATCGAGGGTATCAAGTAAGCCCAATACAAACCCCACTGGGTTTGTATGAGTCGGCCTGTTGGTACTTAGACTATAGACTTGGTCAATTTCTAAGACGTCGACCCGGACTAGGTCGAGTCTTGACCTAATTCCCTATAGTTATGGCTCTGATACCAATCTTTCACACCCCAACCGATGGCGGAATCATCGGGGCGCGGCACTAGGCGAATCAGATTGCTCAAGAGAATCCATAACAACTATATTGCGATAATATTTAATACATTCGTTATCCCATACTAACAAATAATACAATCACATCAGTTATCACAGATTTCTTGTCCTCTCGAACAATGCAAATCCGACAACCTAGATTTTAGTTGAGTTTCTAGACTCCCTAGCTTGATTGATAAAGTCTGCGATTTAACCTGCAACATACGTTAAAATATTTGTCAATACAAAAGTATTGGCGAGTATACAGGTTTGATAAGTATAGCATAGTAGATAAAAGTGTAGCGAATTTCCATATGCATAAACGTAATACATGACATATATACTCACAAAACTGATACTACCACTAAGTCCTCGATGCTCGAATGTACGATGGCATAACTAGACCCCGTCGGGCGCAATAGTACTATACTAGTCGTGGTGGGACGTCGCGAGTATAAGCCCTAGCACATATGCAACTAGCATCACGTATATCTATGCATAACAGTTATTCGCAAGTGATAATCCGATTGATTGAATATTTCGCTTGATAAGTTCGATTTGTTAGAAATGTATGTTACACCCAAAATTCGATTAAAAAGGGGGTCAAGTATACTCACAGTGCGTATTTAGCGAGATTACAACTTGATTAATTCGGTTGCGAGTATGTCTGTAATGATCCTTGAAGAATAGAGTAAACGATATACGGTTAAGCGAGATTATCCTTGAAAAGTTACTCATTTGGTTGGACTGTTCTCATCCGTGCGGATGGACAGGTTATCCGTACGGATGACAAGTCATCCGTCCGGATGGCATGTTATCCGTGCGGATAACAGGTGATCCGTGCGGGTGATGTGTCATACGTGCGGATAGTATGTGCGGACAGCGGTGCGTGCGGACAGTGGTGCGTGCGGGTGACATTGTTGTGCGTGCGGATGAGTGTGTGCGCGGGTGACTTGTGCGTGCGGGTGACTGGTGCGTGCGGGTGACATGTCATCCGTGCGGACTGACATGTCATCCGTGCGGACTTGTGTCATCCGTGCGGACTGACCTGTTGTCCGTGCGGGCTGACATGTCATCCGTGCGGGCTGACATGTCATCCGTGCGGGCTGACATGTCATCCGTGCGGGCTGACTTGTCATCCGTGCGGACTGACATGTCTGTTTCGCACTCTGAGCACTGTTTCGAGTGTTTAACGGAAGGAATACGTTCGTTTTCACTAGGGTAGTGTAATTTCGCACTAACACTTGAAGTTCCGTCAATTCCGACTTGTTCTAACGGCCGGGAATCACCCCATTCCATCAGATCTGGCCGTTCGTGATGGTTCTTCATGGTTAACTCGAAATCGCACAGATTTAGGTGAGATTTGTCATTAAAACATGTGGAAATCACCCGGATCTGAGTCGTTTATAGTGAAATGAGACCCCAACTTGAAGTTCATAAGAACTCTTGGTGACATCACCTCAAAACGCCTCAAATCCGCAGATTTCACGGTTAGAATTTGAGTTTTGAAAGATAGAATGATGTAGATTCGAGTGTAGATTGTAGAAGTACAAGTTTTAGGTTGAAATCTTACCGGAATCGCGTGGAAATCGAGAGAAAAGGGTCTTGGTGCGCGTTTGGTTGAATAGGAGCTGTCACATCACTGTTCAAGTGATGTGACATGGTATTTATGGGCAACAGAGGAGAGGAAGGAGATCTGGCCCGGATAGCCCATCCGTGCGGATGGCCATCCGTGCGCATGCCCATCCGTCCGGATAGCTATCCTGACGCTTGGACTTCTCCGTTTTTGATTGTTTTGATAGTTTTCGAAGCGCGTACTTTTCAAAATTAATTTATATTATCAATATATTGTTATTATTATATATATATATCACTAGGGGTCGTATTTACGTATCCATAACCCAGAGTTTCGATAATTAACAATCGGTTCCCGATTCGAGTATGCGATTATTAGCGATGTTTCAGGGCCATCAATGAGGGTAGTCTAGGTCCTTTCTTGATGTCATCGTGAACGTTATTTCGTGTAGTGCCACAAAGACTGACGGGGTACCGTTTACTCGTATTGTCATCATCGTCATGACGACTGGAGCTACAGTACTCACCCGAGGGTCCTTGTTAGCGTTAATTGTTTACGTTTGACACATCACGGCCACTGAAGAGGGTAGAATAGGTCCTCACTCAATGCCTCCGTGAGTGTTAGTGTGATAATAGTGTAGTATAGTGATATTGTATTTCGAAAATATGCGATTATCCTTCGAGTAGCGATATATACGATATAGTTACATTATGATCCGAATCTCCGGTGCTAGGCGTAACGAGTATAACGAGTAGTAACAACGCACAAAAGTGCGGGTTGTTACATCAAACACCTTGCGGGTCAAATTTCTACATGATCTAAACCAAGTTCACAACTTGAATTTACCACCCAAATTAACTTCAAAAAGACAATATACCCATATTTTAACATCAATAATTTTAGAGATTATCTCACAATTTCAGTTTACACTCGAACAAGAGTCTTAATCCTAGTGTTTATCAAGTTCTACTAGCTTATTAACCATCCACTATGGTGATTTTGACTCTTACAATTATCATGCAAGATTTTAACAAGAAATCGTCTAGGATTTGTCCCTAAACCTTATATCACCTTCCAATTTCGCGTTTACAACACATAATCAAGCTCGACACTCGATTTCAATCACATGCAAGAATTTGGGTTGAACTAAAATAATCTAATTTGACATACCTTATGATCCCCTTGACGAGGTGATCACGATTCCATGTTCAGATTTCGATTTTAGCTTGATTTAGGCCTTCAATTGAGAGTTTTAGTGGAAGTTAGGGTTCTTGGAGAGCTCTGGTCGCCCCTCCCTGGTGTCTGGTCGACTTCAACACACCAAAGTGTGTTTAAGTTTTTAATTTTTTTGTTTTATCAATTATTAGTTTCAACTTAGGCACTTTTGGTCCCTTGCCTTTTGTTTTTATTTTATTTTAACCCTTAACTACTCATATGTCTTTAACTAACTAGGCTAGTGTCAATCCTAGTTAGTTTATCTTACTAATTTATTTGCAAACTAATGGCAATTTAAGGAATTTGCATTTTTCGGGATGTTACAAGTCCACCCCCCTTAAAGAGGGTTTCGTCCCCGAAACCAAAGTACGTACTAAATAAAGTAGGGTGGAGACGTCGCATCTCCTCTTCGGACTCCCACGTAGTGTCCGAGCCTTTCCTGTGCTCCCACTTGATCTTGACTTGATCGATTTGTTTATTTCGTAAGTGCTTGACCTTTCGATCTAAAATCTCCACTGGTTTCACTGCATTATTCAGGCTATTATCCACTTCGATATCATCATAGTGGATACGAGCAGTTTCGTCTGCTAAACATTATCGCAGTTGCGACACGTGAAACGTGCTATGTATTCCACTCAATTCTTCCGGTAGCTCGAGGCGATAAGCCACCTTGCCAATCTGCTCGATGATTTTAAATGGCCCGATAAACCTCGGGCTTAGTTTCTCTCTTTTCCTGAATCGGATAACACCCCTCCCTTGAGAAGACTTTTAGCATAACTATATTACCTATTTCCTATCCTTTGTTGTCCTTTTGATCGGGTTGTCTTTTGACCATTCAGTCACTGAGCCCGTCAGCATACTTACTTGACGCTAGTTTTATATTAACAAGTGCTCTACATAGGTCACAGTGTTATTTAGGCTACAACTTGTTTTATTGCCTAAACTAATTGGTCACCATTTTACCTCATACCACGTCATTCGGGTATGCAATATTGCCGTCATCGGCCCTTTTGCGTGCTTATAATTTAACATCCAATAACTCGTATTGTAACGTGGCTGTATTTCGTATCCCTTTTATGTCCGTGATCGCATCACGTCATGTTTAGGTTTATGTCAGCTTTTCATTATTATGAATCTTCCTTTGAATGCATCATCTTACACCTATCGGCGTTAGACCTATATTCTTTAGTACTAACCCCTTTTTTTTTCTAATCTCTCTCTCGGTATTCTTAGGTGTTATAACATAGTTTCTTTACTAAAACTAAATTTTAGTTTAATGTTTTTCTCTTTAACCATGTCGATTAATCATATCCAGGAATTGACGACAAGAATTATTCTTCGGGATTATCATTTTACGCGAGAGATCATAATTGGTTCTCCACGCTTTATATTATCGACCCGTAGGTTCCTTTACTTAGCCTTGTAGACTATTCTATTAGGTCTTCACCTTTTCAGGGTAAGACCCCCCCCCTTAGTATGTTCCAATTGTATTTGCGACCTAAAGGTCATTTTGTTCCCGTGGGTCTTTACATTGTTTATAATTTGGAGGTTATGGTGATCCCATGGATCATCTTCTATCCGTTTGATCTTGACCGTAGTCTAAGGCTACACTCATTTTCTTTCGGATTATCTTTCCGACTCTATGACTTCTCATGTGTCCTTCGTGTCGGTTTATTTTACTCATACCGTTATTTGGTTTATGCCTCTATTACCTTTCAACCCGTTACCTGAGTTCTTTCTCTTAATGGTTTTTTTTAACACTCCGGTTTTATTAGTTTGCGTTTTCCTTTCCACTTTCTTTTACGACCTATCACATTGGTTCAGTAATATTTCGCACTTTCATTATCCAAGTTGCGCTTACTTGGGATATCAACTACTATACTTTATTTAACCCGCCCAACTTTAAAGTAGTTGAACATGACAATCGAAATTTCTGTTTTTGCAAAATTTTATCGTCTTCTTAGTCATAACTCTTAATCCGAGTCTTTTGACTTTTAATTCGCGTTCTCGACTGTTGGTTACGCATTTATCTGAAAACATACCTATCAATTAGGTATTTTATCGATATTATTTTCATAGCAACCTTTCTGGCATTCATTAAGACTTTGTTTCTCGATTTATTTGGTCGTATCAGCCAAATCCACCGCTTTTACTCAACCAAGTCTTTCATTCTTTCACTTGTCTGGCTTGACTTGTTCGTGTGAGTTCCATCGCCTATGACAGTCAACTTTATCCTTATGCCTTGACATTCTAAATTGTCGATTTATATTTTTGTTTACTTGATTCTTATCCCTTCCCTTGGGCTCATTATCTTAATGTAATATGCTCCCATTATCCGGCTTCCGTTTACTTTCATTATCAAGCACTTTACTTAATTAATCCGTACTCCACCTTTCTTTTGTCAGCGACCCTTAGGTCTGTTTCTTTTACTAATGTCCCGAAGGCCCATGTCTCAAGTCTTATTCGGTAAACTACTGTTATTGTTATTCGGCCTTTGGGGTTTACTCGTTCTTATTCTAACGCTTTTCATAAAGTTTATTTTACTAGGCTTTTACCCAATCACATCCATTACTGCTATCATCGTTCTTCCTTATGAGGATTTGATTAATAATGTATTACTTGGATGGTTACCCATACTCAAGTTTCTGAATTTGCATTTATTGATACTTTATTATTCATAGTAATGAATAATACGTATCATTCATTTAACTTCTTTTTCGCGGATATTCTTGGTCCGAATTTTAATTTCTCATTCTTAACCTTAATCCTATCGAAACAATAACAGAATTAATTCGTTAAATTTTATTATTGTTTATCGTTGCATGGAATTTATCTACATCGTCTGTTGATGTAAATGGCGCTCCTACGCGTTTTATTTAGTTCGGCCAAGTCAATAACCTTGTCTTCACTATTTATTATTATTGCAATTTCCGGGTTCGAGTATACACGCACTCCTTCCCATTGCAATATCTATAGAGATTACTTTTACCTCGATGCTCAATGTACAGTTTCAGCACCTCTTATAAACAATAGAACTTTTATTATTACCTATTTCTATTTTTCAAAGCCTTGGTGATTTCGTTAATACTAATGTAGAATGTTAAATAAATCGGTATAAAACAAACGATTTATTTGCACTCGTAATAATTAAAAATTCATGCTGAAATTTAATTTACAAAAATATACCTGAAACGACATCAGGTTCAGCTTTAGCCTCCGTGGCTGTTATATAAAACAACTTTGTCCTTGATTTCTGGGCATCAGACCTTGTGTCGGTTATGTCCTTGGTTCCAAGCCTTTCTGGACATTTAGACTTTTTATGTCTTGGCTTACCACATGTGCCCTTGTGAATTTTTCCACAAAATTTATACTGATGTAACACTCTTTTTGTGACTCCCCTCTTGGGAACTTTATTAAACTTGGACTTCTTTATGGATCTTGGATTCATATCCAACACCCTCCTTTCTTCTATTTCTTGTAGTATGCTGTCTTTCAATCCAGCCATCATATCGTTCACCACCGGCACGATTGTGGTTTGTAATCTATCAATATATTGTGATAGACTATTTTCTAGAGCTTTTCCGACCTCCTCGGAAATCTTAGCTTTCATTTGTTCAGTCAATTGAGATGTCGAATCATCTCCGATTACTCCAGACATTTCTTTAACTAAAATATCCATCACGATTTATCAATAATTATTTAATTCATTTCCATCTTATTATACGGAAATTTATATCACTCTCACTTAATCACAAATAATGTGTTATTCTTTTTCGGTTTGGTCAAGTATATATCTTGCCTTACCTTTCTTACTTAGTGTATTTTCCCGGGTTCGAGCGTATTCATACACTCCTCCCATCTTTCCGTCATCTTGAAATTGAAATGTTTACACTAATTGGTAAACATTTCATTTATGACATATGCGTCATTCATTTTGATTTAGCCAAGTTCACCACTTGCTTAAACCATTTATGCTTAGTGCACTTTTTCGGGTTTCAGTGTGTAAACACGCACTTCCCGTGTATATCACTTCAAATTTTCTTTTTCTAGTATTCTAGTAAGTCTACTAAAGCAATTAATTCTTACCGGACGATCGATCAAGCTTGAACCGAACACACTTTGATAACAACCTTGAGCTCTGATTACCAACTTGTAACACCCATACTATTTTAGCGTTAATATATATATAATTAAAGTAAGCATTTTATAAGAAAAATGCCACTTATCAAAAACTTTTACATCTTGAGTATTTAAACATGTTTACAACATTCTAAATCATAGTTTAAAATGTTTACATATTCCACTTTTTACAAAACAAAACTAGATAATTGCGGAAGCTTCAAAAGTGTGTGTGTTCAGTTCTTCCACGACTTGCTTGATCGCCATCCGTAAGATCCTCATTATCACCTAAGGTCAAAACCATTTAAATTGTTAGTTTTGAAAATGAATTAAATCATACTAACAAGTTCTAGCATCAAAACATGAGAGACGAAACAAATTTTCAAAAATCTTCCTGTCGCGTGTCGCGGCAGGTTTCGGTCACCCTGTCGCGTGGCGCGGCAGCTGTCGCGTGTCGCGGCAGGATCGTGAGATCCTGTCGCGTGGTGCGGGAGAATCAATTTTCCAGCAGGTGCAGGTTTTTGACCTGCATTTGCTGCCAGCTTCGGAAACTCAGATTTTCAACTTCAAATGAGCATAACTTTTGACTCGTAAGTCCGTTTTTGGTGATTCTTTTTCCTATGCGTCTGTAAATTCAATACCAACGTGCCTATTTCAATTTCCATACCGAGAATTTAGTTTACGGACCGAATGACTAAAAATCACTATGCATTTATTCGACCCATTCAAGTTACACTCATTTTACTACACTTTTTAATAGTAAACATAGGCACTTTTTACCCAACTTCCGAGGCTTATTATCACCGGCATTTTATTACCAATCTCATGGTTTCATGCTCGTAAGATTATAACCGCCTATGCTAACTATTAATATCTATAACAATACCATTTCACCATTATTCGACCCGTTTGGCTCATCTACGGAATCCTCCATTATGATGACTACCAAACGACTTCTAACCAATCCTTAACCTATTATTTCAATTAACGAACATTGTCATTCAATCAACGCTACCTTATTCTACAACGCAACTAAATATGCTCTAGTTATCAAATTACTCAATGTACGAATCAAGTTGCATACTTGTATAATTTACCAAAATTGGTTTCTAACCATAATTACCCATTCCCGGGCTTGTCAACCTTATGCATATCACAATATTCCATGATTTACGCTCTAATAATTCCAACTTAATTAGTGACGTTTAAGTTACTTCAAGCAATAACATTTCGACCGTTATTTAACCCGTTTGGTTGTCTAATGGAATTCACCATTTCATCAATATACCAAACTTCTTACCACAATATTCTAACCCGTTTCTTTATCTAGTGAGCTACATCACTTTATTTATATTCCAAAATGACCAATTATTCATATTGTCAACCAACATAACTAACTAACCTTTTGACCCACTTGATTTGTCGAGTGAACTTCGTCACTTCTATGACATACCAAACTCACATTTGACACTACAATCTCATCAACATTTCTAAGACTATTGTTTAAGTATATTGTAACGAAACCGAAGTTACGTACCTTTAAAGCACACCTTTCAAGCGTGTATCACCTCCGGTTTGTCCGCTTGACGTTCCGGATTCTTCGCCTAAAGAGTTCAATTCACAATAAGTTTAGAACTCTTTCACAAGCTTTAACGCATAATTCTCTACAATGATCAAATCTGCGTTTTTACCCAACTTTTAACATTTTAGCCCTCATTTAGGCGTTTTATCAAACACCTTGCGGGTCAAATTTCTACATGATCTAAACCAAGTTCACAACTTGAATTTACCACCCAAATTAACTTCAAAAAGACAATATACCCATATTTTAACATCAATAATTTTAGAGATTATCTCACAATTTCAGTTTACACTAGAACAAGAGTCTTAATCCTAGTGTTTATCAAGTTCTACTAGCTTATTAACCATCCACTATGGTGATTTTGACTCTTACAATTATCATGCAAGATTTTAACAAGAAATCGTCTAGGATTTGTCCCTAAACCTTATATCACCTTCCAATTTCGCGTTTACAACACATAATCAAGCTCGACACTCGATTTCAATCACATGCAAGAATTTGGGTTGAACTAAAATAATCTAATTTGGCATACCTTATGATCCCCTTGACGAGGTGATCATGATTCCATGTTCAGATTTCGATTTTAGCTTGATTTAGGCCTTCAATTGAGAGTTTTAGTGGAAGTTAGGGTTCTTGGAGAGCTCTGGTCGCCCCTCCCTGGTGTCTGGTCGACTTCAACACGCCAAAGTGTGTTTAAGTTTTTAATTTTTTTGTTTTATCAATTATTAGTTTCAACTTAGGCACTTTTGGTCCCTTGCCTTTTGTTTTTATTTTATTTTAACCCTTAACTACTCATATGTCTTTAACTAACTAGGCTAGTGTCAATCCTCGTTAGTTTATCTTACTAATTTATTTGCAAACTAATGGCAATTTAAGGAATTTGCATTTTTCGGGATGTTACATGTAGAGCTATCCATGTCACTTAGAACCACACTTTTCTAGTGAACTAATTGACTTTTGGCACTAGATTTTTTTTTAAAATTGAATAAAGTATACATTACATCACCGATTTTTTTTAACCACATGCTTATAAGTGGGTTTTAAAAAAAAATTATTCAATTGACAAAACACTGACATGCCGTGATGTCATGGTTTGCAAAAACAATTTGACAATTATCCCTGGTTTGCAAAAACAATATGACAACTTATCCCAACTAAGATTGTATTTACAAATGTCGGACAACCTCTAAAAAAAAAAGCATGAGCACAAGACTTCATCGCAGATCACACATACGTATTATGTACGATATACTCTATATAGTTGTCATATTCGTTGCTAAATGGCATATACCTTTTAGTGCATTACGACTAGCATTATTTAACAAGCCTTACTTCCTCCTTAAAAGGGGTGATTAAGAAAACCGTCGCGCACAACCAACAAACAACAACTTCTGCGTGGCAGCATCTCCGACGCACGAATCAGCTCTACCATTCGTTTGTGGAGGTTTAAAAGGGATAATTTGAGCTTGTCTTTATTTAGTTCACATGTTTACCTTTTAATATAAATCTTGCACCATAACTTCCAATTTATGGCTCAAACACATTATTACAAGCTACAACAGTTAGTGTACGACTTTCAAATATGCATTTGGGCAAATATCATTTTAGCTAATATATGGACAAGGTTCATATGTACTTTACTGTGAACACTTCAATCACTTAGTAAGGCATTGTTACACGTTTTCCCCGATAAAACAAACCGGCGAACGTCTAGCAAAGGAAATTATTCAACGACACGGTTAGTAGTTCATCATCTTAACGACTACTACTCTTGCGATATTTGCGACGCATACTAGTATCATTGCTTAGTATTATTATTCAAGTTTAACGTTACTAACATTTTATTTAATAGCAATAAATTGAGAGACTAACATGGTGCAACACCATTTCGGGGGTCAAAATTGCTTTCACATTTTGCGGAATATGGATGCATAGAGCAAACACCTCCTAAGGATGAAGTTTCGGTATAACGCTTTCCACATATCACTATTTATTACAATTTACCATGTCAACTTATTTGCAGGTTAGGCAATACATTCATTCGGTGAAACGCAACGAGCGATCCTCAGGCACACCGATGAAAGCCTAAAAAGCGCCTTCAAATACGAGCACGTAAGTCGCCATCCGCGCATGCTCCTTTCCTTATGAGCACGTAAGTCGCCATACGCGCATGCTCCCTTACCTACGAGCACGCCGGTCTCGATACGAGTCTGCTGCTCTACATACGAGCATCTCAGTCTCCATGCGAGCCTGCTGCTCTACATACGAGCACGTAAGTCGCCACGCGCGCATGCTCCTTTACATTTGAGCACGTAAGTCGCCACGCGCGCATGCTTCTTTACATTTGAGCACGTAAGTCGCCACACGCGCATGCTCCTTTACATTTGAGCACGTAAGTCGCCACGCGCGCATGCTTCTTTACATTTGAGCACGTAAGTCGCCACGCGCGCATGCTCCTTTACATTTGATCACGTAAGTCGCCATACGCGCATTCTCCCTTACTTACGTTCACGTAAGTCGCCATATGCGCATGCTCCTTTACATACGAGCTTCTCAATCTCCGTGCGAACCTGCTGCTTTACATACGAACGTGTGTGTCGCTCACGCGCGCATGCTTAGCCATATATGAAAACGCTTACAAAACGTAAACTGTGCTACAAATGCACGCACCACTTTGGGTATACGCAAAAACACATTGGCTAAAATAAAGTTTCGCTTACACCTACAATCTTCAAGACAACCCACAGCTCCTTGTTTCACGCCACATTGTTGTCGTGGCATACCAGAAGATTAGCGCAGGCTCGGGTTTCCACTTCATTATCCTGACGCAACTTTATGCCAATTCTCATTCGCGATAACCTGCTCAAAGTGGATTAACACGTGCAAATATTGTAGACAACAATTTACGCAGATTCAAACATTATATATATACGTATGCTTCATGGCCTAAGACACGCGCACCATGCGAAGTCACCAAAAGGTGAATATTTTAGAGTAGCCACACGACTGTGTGCACACTGCTAGAGCTTGGCCTCACTCGCCTGACAAAAGACGAACCGTCAGTGTCAGCATGATGATCGTCGTGTCAGTAGTCAACTCAAGGGTCTCCATCAAACGAAATTTGCACCAACCTGTCAGAATTCAAAATTCGAAGAATTTCCCGCTTAAACTTGCAACGAGACTTCATACTGAATCTAGCAAGGGTTGCGCCGCATGCATCATCAGTCGATGATCATGCGCGCCAACCCTCAAAAGCAACACCTATCAGTAAGCAAGCCTGTTGGCCACGCCGTAGTAATTGACAAACAATTACACGTGCGCCGGCTACCATGACCTAACAAATGCTTTACAGACCAACACACTTTCTTTTTTCTAAGTCCAGAGCTCCAACCATTTACTTCGCGCATGGAAGCAGCACTGGACTGGGGGGGACTTGAAGGGTTATGATCCCAAAAAGCCGCGCTGACCAATCAGGTCGCACGCAGGACCATACTCCTTATACATTAATCTGACTAATCAAAAGACACCCTAAATGAAGGCCCTCAATGCCTATACCTCGCGCAAACTGCTTGGACACTCACCAAAGACCGCGCGGCATAAGAGTAAGCCAATAAACGTCTAACAGGCTGTATTCTATCGTGCTCCACGATCACCAACCATGCAGGAGACAGAGGGTACACAAGGACGCCTACATGGCACCAATCAGGGGGCGGCAACAACTGCCCCATGATCTCCACTCACCGGCTGATGTCAGAGAGACAACAAGGACGACCATCCGGACACGTGGCTCCAATCAAGATGCGCCAGCACCGGAGATCTTCTAGAAGACACTAACAGCTGCCACAGAAGAGACAAGACGGATATTCCTTGTTGTCGCCTTCAGGCCCAGGGCCCATCAGCCCATCTCCTCCTACACCACGCCGGCTATAAATAGGGACCTTCACACACAGGTTAAACCGCTCTGTTCTCTACTCTCTCACTCTAACCACACTCAACCGTCAAAACTCAGCCAGTTCCAAGACTCGTGCACGAGACCTAACCACATACACGCAGCCTTGACAAGTTCATGGCAATGCGCCAGTACAATTAGCAACTCCCCGCGATTAATCAACGTGCGACATGTTTGCCAAACCAATTTCCACGATGAGCAATCGAGGGATAGTCACTGCTCCATTATCTCTACTCACAGCGAAAGACAGACGCAACAAGCATGGCCAACAACTTTCCCGCACCCGGGCGACAGGTAAGCCTAAAACTCAACCCTTACTTTCGAGCACTTCTAACAAGTCTAGTACTCCTACCACGCTTGCACGCGGGAGCAGCACTAGACTGGGGGACTTGATGGGGTACGGTACTAGACCCGACCCAAGCGGTCGGACTTCCCGTTACTTATTGCTTTTATATCAATTATTTATTATTGTTGCTTACTAACCCAACCGCGAGGCCCAACGCGATATAGTTTACACTACTTTGGGCCGGAGCTTGTAGAGATAACCCCTAACTGGGCCTGGCCCATTGAGGTTAGGGGAGGCCCATATCCCCTATATAAAGAGGTCCTCACCTCATTATTAGGGTAGATGAAATGGAGCCGCCACACTTTTTGTAGCTGGAAACAGGAGAATCTTCTCCTACCGGCAATCTCTACAGCTCCACTTTCTTCTCTTCTCCATTGCAGATCTAGGTTCAAGAGGAAGAACAAGGTGCGATTCTTCACCCCCTGAGAGAAAGCGGTTCAATCACCCCGGCGGTGAATCCGTGTTTCTTCATATTTGTACATAGTAGAGTTAATAATCATTTACATAACCATATTGTGTAGCAATATTACAGCAATAAAAGTACTAGAGTTTATGCCATTTTCTCAAATCTTTACTAGAGATTGATTTTGTATTAAACCTCCTTCCATATACTTGTGCATCGAAATGAATATCAATGATTACATAAACATATGAAAATTGTATAAGAGGAGGGGTTCATTTGAGAGAAAAATTTAATTAAGAAGAAAAAGAATAAAAAGTACAATTGTAAACATTAAACACCTTTTCTCTCGTCTCATTTATTATTACTTTTAACTAATTGATTAATCATAAAAACTATCATCCCTCATAAATTTTTTTGCCTACATACATTAAAATTTATCCTACACATATTGAAATTTATCCCACACATATCGAATTTATCTTACACAACTTATAACTTATCGTTCACATCTCGTAATTTATCCTACCATTATATATATATTGATTTCGAGGGACGATGAATAGTAATTTTATTTTTATAATAATATATAGTTTTTTTATTATTTTATTTTTTAATATATTACAATAGTTTATTATTATATTTACTTTTAATAACATATTTTTCTTTTTTTAAACATTATATATATATATATTGATTTCAAGGGACGATGAATAGTAATTTTATTTTTATAATAATATATAGTTTTTTTATTATTTTATTTTTTAATATATTACAATAGTTTATTATTATATTTACTTTTAATAACATATTTTTCTTTTTTTTTAAACATCTATTTCCTTTACCTTTTTTTAATAATTGTTTTTTTCTTTTTTAACATATATTAATTTATCGATTAATGTGATAATTCTTTAATAAGTTACGTTTATAACTTTATTCTAAAAACTTAAGTACGTAGTTGTGCTTGATTTTTTTCCCTGACATTCCGTTATAAGTTTTGTTAAAACGGGGTTACACTCAAAATAAAGTATTTATTCAGTATTATAAAACGGTACGGTGATAAATTAAATCGTTCTAATGGTTTGACTTTCTAAACAACATACTTTATTTTCAAATCACGTTTGTTTTACATTATTGTTAGGGGTGGATTTCTAAATGACCCGTGATCCTCAAATATTATCCTGTTTGGTGATCCTTACTTCTGTGTCAGTTAGTGATCCTCAGAAGTGCTTCAGGATCAGGATCATGGATCATCCTAAGGATCCTTATACTAATGATTGTCTGTTTTGAATTCGTAACTGTTTTGCAGGAATATCAAATGGGACTTGGTCTTGGCGATATTTTTGGAGAATATTCTAACTCTATTCCGCACGTGCTTGGTCAGAAATGGACGTTGTGGAGTCGTGGAGGACTTGCACCATTTGCGGATAGTTTGTTACTTAGATTTTTACTAGATTTAAATGGGGTAGCGAGCTAATTAGACAACACTTATGCTATTTTTGGCTACACACACTCTCACAACCGCTCACAACAGCTCTCGTTCATTCACTTAGCAATTTCATACACTTTTTACACAGAACACTATAGTGATCCTTGTATTTAGCTCGCTATCATCCGAAGTTGTAACACATTATTTGCTTAATTTGACTTGGTGATCGGTAGTTTCCATCACCCGGGGTTTTTTGTGCCGGAGATCAACTCTTGATCAAGGGCTTTTTCCCCGTATAAACCTTGTGTCACTTGTTATTTATTTTTCATAGTGATCCTTATTGCTGTAAACCAATTCAAGCATCATACCCCGTAACAGAGAGTTTGGTTACATTATCCTCATCAGATTTTTTGACCAAAACAGTTTGGCGCCCACCGTGGGGCAATTGGTGCTTCATTTCTAAGAAATTCTTATCTTTGTGATCATTCCGGTTCATTGCATACGAGCAGATGGCTTCATCAACAAAGAATACCTCTAGTGCGATGTCTGCAGTCAATTCATCCCAGGGCATTCCACCTTTGCCTCCACCACCTTCTAGACCTCAGAAAAATGCCGAGAAGAAACCAACTCCCATTTTCTCAAAACCTCCAACTTCTTCTGCTTCTTATACTCCTACTACTATTGATTTGTTTACTCTGATTTTGCAGATGAAGGAGCATATCCAGCAGCAGGACAAGACCAATGAAAGAATCCTTAGAGAAATTGGAGACATCAAGAAACAGAAGAGATCGGCCGAGGATCATTCTCCACTAATGCCCAGATCTTTGAGTTTTGATACTCCGGTTATAACTTCTCAGCCTTCACTGGTTCCAGACGTTCAATATGTTGGAGGACCAAAAGGAGTGCATTACGGGTCATCAGCAATGACTCAGGCTTCAGGGTTACACTTTCAACCATCAGGATCCCATCCTCAGCATATAGGATCCTTTGCAAGCTCAGGAGGATACTCGGGAGCGCAGCAGATTCAAGGGTGCTGGCCATTTCAAGGATCCTCCCAGGTTCAAGGATCCTCCCAGGTTCAAGGATCCTCCTCTGTTCAAGGATCCTCCCAAGTTCAAGGATCCTCCTATGTTCCAGGATCCTCCCAGGTCCAAGGATACTCACAGTTTCAAGGATCCTTCCAGATTCCAGGATCCTTAAGGAGTTTGCAATCAGGAAGTTCTGACATCCATCAGGGAGATTTCATTCCAATGCAAACCATTGCTTCTACTGGTCCATCGGCCATTCCAGAGCCCCAACAATATGGATTAACATCCACTCTTCCTAATTTGAATCCAATGGGAGGTAACACTTTTAATAATTCTTATACTACTAACCATGGCCTTATGCAGGATCCAGGTATCAATCATGCCATGGCTAGAGAATTGAAAAAGTTGAAGGACATGATATCAAGTGTCCCAGGATTGGTCAAGCCTATCCCAGAGATTGCAGATGGGAGCCACAAGATATCTCGTTTCGCACCACCAATCTGTGATGCTGAGATACCCAAGAGGTTCCATGTACCTACCATGAAGTTGTATGATGGTTCAACGGATCCTGAGGAACACATAGCTCAATACAGGGAAAGGATGGAGATCAATCCCATCCCAGAAAGGTTAAAGGAAGCATGTCTGTGCAAGGGATTTGGATCCACTCTTACTGGATCGGCTCTTAAATGGCTGCTAAGTCTTCCTCCTTACTCTATTACCTCATTTGCTAATCTAGTTAACCTATTTAATAATCAGTTTTCTTGTAGTAGAAAATTTGAACGTTTAACTAGTGATTTATATAGGATAACCCAGGGTCATAATGAATCATTAAGGGATTATATCACTAAATTTAGTAAAGAATCCTTAGATATCCCTAACCTGGATATAGCTACGGCTGTCGAAGCCTTTAAAATGGGATTGCTTAGGGATTCGTTATTCTATGATGATCTTGTTATGACACTGTTTTGGTCAAAAAATCTGTTGAGGATATTGCAACCAAACTCTATGTTATGGGGGTATGATGCTGATTATGTAATAGCAATGAGGATCACTTCAATGTAGATTGCACAAACAACACAAGGATTTATACGGGGAAAAAGCCCTTGATCAAGAGTTGATCTCCGGCACAAAAAACCCCGGGTGATGGAAACTACCGATCACCAAGCTCAAATAAATGAATGAATGTTTACAACTTCGGATAGTAACGAGCTAGGTACAAGGATCACTATTGTGTAACGTGTAAAAAGTGTATGAAATTGCTAAGTGTTTGAACGAGAGCTTGTATGAGCGTTTGTACGAGTGTGTGTAACTGAAAAATGACTAAGTGTTTTCTACTAGCTCGTTCCTCCCTTTTTAAAATAGAAATAACCACCTAAACTAACTATCCGACTTTCGTGCCAAGCCTCCACGTTCTCCATAACGTCTATTTTTGGTCAAGCACGTGCAGAATAGTTTAGGAATATTCTCCAGGAATGTCGCCAAGACTTGGTCAAGCTTGTTACTCCTGCAAAACAATACGAAACACAAGTGAACAATTGTTAGAATGAGGATCCTTAAGGTGATCCATGATCCTGATCCTGGAGCTCTTGTGAGGATCACTATCTGTCACAGAAGTAAGGATCACTAAAGAGGATAATAGCTAAGGATCACGAGTCATTTAAAAATCCACCCCTAACAATTGCCCCCAAAATATAAGGAGTTAAATTGTAAATATGTGAGTTATATTTTCTTGATCTTATCCGCAGCTATCTAACGGATATATAGCCGTTAAAATAGAACTAGCCGTTGCGATGATGATGTCACGGAAGTGACAATCCTGCAGAATCATAATTATAAATAGAGATATAGATAGGATCATTATGCATTCAAATTCGAAAGAGACTCCCTTTAAATTCTCAGTTGACGATCAACCAGGTAATTCTTTCTCCTCTTTCTCCCTTCTTACTCTGTTTTTCTTTCTTTATCACCACCGCTTTGAGAATGTTGCTCCGAAGTTCTCCGGCCAAGGATCACAAAAAGGATAGCCCTTTGAAGAGTCAAAAGATCATCAAAGACTCGGCGAATGAGAGATGTTGCTTTAACGATGCACAAATAGATAACATCCGCCACCGTTTTCCGGCGAATGCCTTTTTCAAACCCTTCGATTCTACTGTCCTGAGTGACTATATTTCAGAAACATGGGTTGCTTTTCCAGTTACTCCATTTGCTATAGGATACACCTATCCTTTCCCAGAATTTACACAATCCTTCTTTTCTCTTACCGGCATCTCTTACATCCAAGCCATGCCGATGATTTGGAGGGTTTTATATACCCTGGAGAGGATCATCGAGCAGGAGGGTATTGATTTAGGCATGTCAGAGCTGACACAATTGTATGATGTTACCACCTTTGGATCCCACCGTTATCTGTTCAAACGAAAACCCAGTGCAGAACATCCCCTTCTTAAAGTCACCAAGAACGACAAAGACTGGAAACGTCGCTTCTTCTTTGTAAGAAGGGATACCATCCCAGATGGAAAGCATTTACCAAGGGAGTGGTCCACCAATGGTAGGACAGAGGATCCTGAGAAGGATCACCAGGTAGACTTGTTTTCGTAATAGGATCACTAACCCCTTTTGTCTTGTATCATGCAGCTATTTCTGTCTCACACATCATCACATCACCTGAAACCAAGGATAGGCTCGCTGCTTTCTGGAAGCTTGATCCTGAAACAAGGACATTCAAGATAGACACCCAAGACTCACAAGAAGTATCCTCAGGTTCCATTACCATGTCAAGTAAGTATCCTGCCTGTTATATAGTTTGAATATTAAAATAAATAAATAAATTGAAATAGGATAAGGATACTCATCTTGCTTTGAATGTGTAGGCGCTGGAAAATCTGCCAAGCCTGTATCCCAGTTCAACACGGCTGACCTTGATGTCGTACGATCCAGGAAGAAGAGATCCACCACCAGTCCTAGCATTTCCATTCCAAAGGCACCCACTAAAGGAAAGGGTGTCAAGAAGAGGAAAACTTCTGATGCTGAGGATCTTCAAGGTCTACCACTGATCCGCCACCAGTTCCTTGAATACTTCAATGATGTAAGGATCCTTAATTCTGCCTAGATATCCTACTCGTATGAGGATCACTTGATCTTGAACTGCTTTATCCTCTTTTTTGCAGAAATTTGCCGAGATCGAGGATTACGTGGGGAATGTTGAGGAGCAGGACAAGAAAATTGCTGACCTCCAACAGGTTGCCGTGCTCAAGGACCTTGCACTTGCTGATCTTCGGAAGGAACTCCTAGATGAGAAGACTAAGACAGCCAAACTTCTGATCGACCTTGACTATGAGAAGCATGACCTCATTGAAAATGCTAAGGTCTCTGCCGCCATTACGATGTATCAGACAAAATTGAAGATGGCCCAGGAAGCTCAAGATCCTAGCTTTGACAAAAACAGCTGGGATGTTGAGGGTTGGAAGGCAAGGTTGGCTGATCTTGAGGATGATGAGGAGGAGGAGGCTACTGAGGTCTTGGCGATTGAAGCAAGTGGCAGTGGGAAGGATCTGACGAAGGATACCGCAGCTGGAGGGGATGATGATGCAGCGAAGGCTTAGGCTGCATGATTGGGCGATGATGGAAACTTCTAGACATAGCCGGAGCCCAATTTTTTAGTTTGGTGGTAGTTTTTTGTGGTTGTGATGTTTTAAACAATTTACTGGTTGGTACTTGAACAATAGACTTTAGGATTAAGGATCATGTATGATCCTTTGGATAATAGGCAGGATTGCAATCGGTGGAGGGATCCTCTGTTTGGGGGATGAAGCCATTGTGATCCTGCCGCCTTTATATTCCTGCACTATCTTTGAACTTATTATCGTGGACACCCTTTACCTACCCCAGCGGACGGGCCACGTTTTGCTGGTAGATGCTCGGGTAGGTAATTTTGACAACCTTTAAGGGTTAGTCTTTTGTTTATAAATAAAAACTTAACCTTTTGTCGCTTATCTCGTGTTGTTATCCTTTTCAATATGTTACTTTCTAACTGTTGTAATGTTCATTCTGTTTATACTTATCAATCCTTGAAAAATTAAAAAAGGATATCCAAAAAGCTTAGGATATGATCAAGGATCACTTATCCCATAACCGATAAGTCCTAAAAAGTGATATGGTTTAAGAATCACAAGTTCAGTTGTCAAGTACAAGGGTCATTCAAATAAATAATGAATTGAATTAGAAATAGTTAAGGATCATACCTGAGGATCCAAGTTAGGATCCTAACCTTTATAAGGATAACTATAAGATAAACCTTAGAATAAAGTAAGGATCAAGGATCCCTAATTGCCTATCTTCAAGAACCTGCAATAGAGCATCACTTGGGACTAAGCCAACATAAGATAAGAATTAGCAACTAGGGACAAGCCCAAGGATAACTGGGGACAAGCCCAAGGATAACTGGGGACAAGCCCAAGGATAACTGGGGACAAGCCCAAGGATAACTGGGGACAAGCCCAAGGATAACTGGGGACAAGCCCAAGGATCGTATGTAAACTGGAGTATGGCCCTAACTGGCGACTATCCAAACTTAGTGGCATGAAAATGCCAAAACCTTAGCTAACGTGAAAACGTTAGAAACCTTAGCTAACGTGAAAACGTTAGAAACTTATGAACGGATGTATGGTACATCTACCATTATACGTAGGATCCTAAGCATAGCCAGAACAATGGAATTATCAGCCCCTAAAACGAGTACTGGTCCCAATGCCTTGAACTATACCAGGATCATCGTGCGCTACTGGCGAAACTGGGGTCAGGCCCAAATAACTGGGGTTAAACCCAAGGAACGGATTGCTTCAGCAGATAACCAATGTTATGCTAAGGATACCTGAACTTTCAAAACTCAAATTCACGTGAGAGATGGATAAAGGATACATGATCCTTATCCTTATATGAGTAAATAAAGAAATGAACTAGTTCAAGTTTAGGATATTACCTAAGTAAGGATCATCGATGCTTTGAGGATCCTTTAAGGATATCCCTATTGTGAGGATCATCTGTGCCACTAGGATCCTGCTCACATGAAATATTTCTTCAAGTGGACAGCATTCCAGGCTCTTGGTAGCAAATCACCTTCCATGGTTAACAATCTATATGCTCCCTTTCCTGCTTCAGCTTCAATCAAATAAGGACCTTCCCATTTTGGAGCCAACTTCCCATCAGCAGGATTGGTGGTATTTTGGAATGCTTTCCTTAATACCATATCTCCAACTTGAAACCTCCTGATCCTGACATTCTTGTTGTAAGCACCAGCCATCCTTTGCTGATAACTGGCCATCCTTATCCTAGCCATTTCCCTGATTTCTTCAATAGTATCCAGGTCTTGAGCCAAGTTCTCATCATTCTTCTCAGGATCATGGGTACTTGTTCTAGCAGTTGGAACCACCATTTCTGTTGGGATCACTGATTCTGCCCCAAATACCAAAGAGAATGGTGTTTGACCAGTAGCATTCTTGGGGGTTGTCCTATCAGCCCACAGCACATAGGGTAGTTCTTCTGCCCATTTCCCTTTCTTGGATCCAAGCTTCTTCTTCAAATTGTTGATGATGATCTTGTTAGATGATTCTGCCTGACCATTAGCTTGTGGGTGGACTGGTGTTGATGTTATCATCTTAATCCCCCAGCTGTCACAAAAGTTAGTGGTTCTGCCCCCAATAAATTGGGAACCATTATCACAAATAATCTCAGAAGGAATTCCAAATCTAGTTATAATATTTCTTTTAATGAAGGATATAACTTCCTTTTCTCTGACTTGGGCAAAAGCTTCAGCCTCTATCCACTTGGAGAAGTAATCAGTCATAGCTAACATGAATACTTTCCCACCAGGTGCCTTAGGGAGCTTACCAACTATATCCATGCCCCATCTCATAAATAGCCAAGAGGAGGATATAGGATGCAATAATTCAGCTGGTTGATGAAGGATATTGCTGTGTCTCTGGCAAGGATCACATCTTCTGGCATACTCCACAGCATCTCTCTTCATGGTTGGCCAGTAGTATCCTGTCCTCAAGATCCTTGAAAATAATGCCCTGCCCCCAGTGTGGTTTCCACAATCTCCTTCATGGAAGTCTTTTAAAACTTCTTGAACTTCAGGATCCTCGATGCATCTCAAGTATGGTCCTGCAAGAGATCGTTTATACAACATATTATTCATAATTGTGAATTGAGATACCTTAGATTTGAAAGCCCTAGGGTTTTCTCCTGTAGGAATCTCTCCATGTTGTAAGTATCTCATAATTGGTGAGATCCATGATCCTGATCCTGAATGGGATTGAGTATCCTCACTAGGGATCATTGCAGAATCACTTTCTATCTCCATAGCCACATGATCCTCAATAGCCGGGGTTAGGATATGGATAATAGGAATCTTGATATCCTCCGGGATCTTCAAGGATGATCCTAAGTTAGCCAATGCATCAGCTTCTGTATTTTCTTCCCTTGGTACCTGTGACAAACTAAAGGAAACAACAGAGAGTGCCAAACTTTTGACTATCTCCAAATACTTGGTTAGCTTTTCACCTTTAACAGAATATGATCCATTAAAGTGGTTTGTAATCAACAAAGAATCTACTTGTACCTCAAGATACCTGATCCCCATATGCTTTGCAATTTGTAAACCAGCAATTAGGGCTTCATATTCAGCCTCATTGTTAGTGGTTTGGAATTCACAAGCTATAGAATGGGGTATTATGTCCCCCTGTGGCGATTTTAGTAGTATTCCAAGTCCTGTGCCTTTGATATTTGAGGATCCATCAGTATAAAGTATCCAAGGATCCTTGGTCTCTTCTAGCTGTTGGACTTCTAGCTCAGCTTCTTCTTGTAAATCACTACTGAAATCAGCCACAAAGTCAGCTAATGCTTGGGATTTGATGGCTGTCCTAGGCTCATATCTTATATCATATGCACTCAATTTCACTGCCCACTTAGCCATCCTTCCTGACATCTCTGGTTTCCTGAGGACATTCTTAATTGGAAAATTAGTTTTAACAATGATAACATGAGTTTCAAAATAATGTCTTAACTTGGTAGATGCCATAATTAATGCAAGAATAAGCTTTTCAAGGTGTGAGTACCTGGATTCGGCATCAAGTAAACTTTTACTTACATAATAGACAGGATGTTGTGTACCTTGATGATCCTTAACAAGGACTGCACTTACTGCTTTTGAGGATACTGCAAGATACAAGGATAACACATCACCTTTTTCTGGTTTCATCAAAGCCGGGGCCGAGGATAGGTAATCTTTGAGGGCTTTTAAAGCATTTTCATGCTTCTCCGTCCACTCAAATTTCTTGTTCTTCCTTAGGATATCATAGAATTCTTTACACTTCTCGGAGGACTTGGATATAAATCTGTTCAAGGCTGCTATCCTTCCTGTTAGCCTTTGAACATCCTTAGCATTGGCCGGAGATTTGATGTTCACTATTGCTTTGATTTGTTCCGGGCTAGCTTCGATGCCTCTCTTTGTCACCATATATCCTAAGAATTTACCTGCTTTAACACCAAAGTGACATTTTGAAGGATTAAGTTTCATGTTATATTTGTCAAGGATATCGAATGCTTCCTCTAAGTCTCTTAGGTGATCCTCAGCTTTTAAGGATTTTACCACCATATCATCTATGTAAACCTCCATAGTTTGTCCAATCTGATCCTTGAACATCATATTCACCAGCCTTTGATATGTTGCACCTGCATTTCTTAATCCGAACGGCATAGCAATATAGCAGTATATACCAGTTGGAGTCATGAAGGCTGTATCCTCTTGGTCGGATGGTTCCATTTGGATTTGTTGGAATCCAGATGAAGCATCCATAAAAGTTAACAGTTCATGACCCGCAGTTGCATCCACCATGGAGTCAATGTGGGGTAAAGGGAAAGGATCCTTGGGACATGCCTTATTTAAATCGGTAAAGTCGACACATACCCTCCACTTTCCGTTTTTCTTTTGAACTACAACCACATTGGCCAACCATCTTGGATACTTGACCTCTCTAATCATACCTGCCCGGAGCAATTTCTCTACCTCTTCTTGGATAATGGCATTCCTTTCCGGTGCAAACTTTCTTCTCCTTTGATGGATTGGTTTGAAGGATCTGTCAATGCCGAGTTTATGGGTGATAACATCTTTGGATATACCAGTCATGTCTTCGTGTTTCCATGCAAAGGTAGTCTTTCTCCTTCTGAGGAAGGATACGAGGTCTTCTTTCATTTCGCCAAGGATCCCTGATCCGATATAGATTTTGGATTCAGGATCATCGGGATCCATGAGGATTTCTACCACATCCTGCTCTCTGGCCTCCAAGACATTCCTTGGAGGATACCTTGATTGCTATTGCTCCCTTGACTTCGAGGCTGGTTTCATCGATGAAGTGTAGCAATTCTTAGCCTCCTGCTGATCACTATCAATCTTTACTATTCCCCAAGGACTAGGGAGCTTCACACATTGATGGTAAGTAGATGGGACTGCTTTCATATCGTGTATCCAGGGCCTGCCAAGGATAACATTACAACAAGATAAACAGTCAATAACACAAAATTTTTGATAAGAGTGTAAGCCTTCGATATATATTGGGAGTTTGATGTCCCCCAGGGTGTTCTTAGTTTCGCCACTAAATCCCACGAGCACGGAGGATCTTGGTATGATCTCTGATTCAGGGATACCCATCTTCTTTAGAACATCAAGCTGGATAATGTTCACCGAACTTCCTCCGTCTATAAGGATCCTGCGGACAAAATGGTTAGATATAAAAAGAGTAATAACTAAACCATCGTGATGAGGATCCTGGATATCAACACGATCCTCTTCATCAAAGGTTATGACTTTTCCTTCGGAGACACTTGATGTTCGAACTGGTCTTTCTCCATTATCCATTTTAGTTTCCTTTGCATGCCTTTTTGCTGCTGAGAAGGATGTGCCACAAATGTCGGATCCTCCAGAAATAAAGTTTATCACTTGTGCATCTGCTGGAGGAGCTGGAGCCTTCTCAGGGATCCTTTCAGGATCCTGAGTCCTTGACTTTTTTCTTCCCAACAACTCTTTTAGATGCCCTTTGCTCAACAAGTATCCGATTTCCTTTCTTAATGCAATGCATTCTTCTGTGAGGTGCCCAAAATCTTCATGATATGCACACCACTTTGATTTATCCTTAGTTGCAGCCGGCCTATCATTCTTTCTCGGCCATCTAGCTTTATCACCTAGGTTCTGCATAGCAAGGATTAGTTCATTGTTATCAACACTAAAACAATATTCAGAAATTGGAGGATAATCCTCATCATCCTCTTCTTGATCAATAGAATGCACGTTCTGATTATCAGATCTGTTGTAGGATCTGAACTTGTTGTTCCTGAATGAGGATCCTTGCTTATCCTGCTTTGAGGATCCTGTTAACCTCTCCTGGATCCTCTTATCATCCTCTAGCCGGATGAACCTGAGGGCCCGGGTTCTTACCTCATCTAGGTTCCTGCATGGTGTCATAACAAGATCATCATAAAATAACGAATCCCTAAGCAATCCCATTTTGAAGGCCTCAACAGCCGTGGCTATATCTAAGTTGGGAATGTCTAAGGATTCTTTACTGAATTTGGTAATGTAATCCCTTAATGATTCATTATGACCCTGGGTTATCCTATATAAATCACTAGTTAATCGTTCAAATTTTCTACTACAAGAAAACTGATTATTAAACAAGTTAACTAGGTTAGCAAATGAGGTAATAGAATAAGGAGGAAGACTTAGCAGCCATTTGAGAGCTGATCCAGTAAGAGTGGATCCGAATCCCTTGCACAGGCATGCTTCTTTTAACCTTTCTGGAATTGGATTGATTTCCATCCTTTCCCTATATTGTGCTATGTGTTCCTCAGGATCAGTCGAACCATCATACAGCTTCATTGTAGGCACGTGGAACCTCTTGGGTATCTCAGCATCACAGATTGGTGGTGCAAAACGAGATATCTTGTGGCTCCCATCTGCAATCTCTGGGATAGGTTTGACCACTCCCGGAACACTTGATATCATATCCTTTAGCTTTTGCAATTCTCTGGCCATGGCATGATTGATACCTGGATCCTGCATAAGACCATGGTTAGTAGTATGAGAATTATTAAAAGTGTTACCTCCCATTGGATTCAAGTTGGGAAGGATAGATTTTAATCCGTATTGTTGAGGCTCTGGAATGATCGAGGGACCAGTAGAGGCATTGGTCTGCATTGGAATAAAATCTCCCTGATGGACATCTGAACTTCCTGTTTGCAAACTCCTCAAGGATCCTGGCATCTGGAAGGATCCCTGAAACTGAGACGATCCTGGAACGAAGGAGCATCCTTGAACCTGGGATGATCCTGGAACGAAGGAGGATCCTTGAACCTGGGATGATCCTGGAACGAAGGAGGATCCTTGAGCCTGGGATGATCCTGGAACGAAGGAGGATCCTTGAACCTGGGATGATCCTGGAACGAAGGAGGATCCTTGAACCTGGGATGATCCTGGAACGAAGGAGGATCCCTGAACCTGGGATGATCCTGGAACGAAGGAGGATCCTTGAAACTGCTGCATTCCTGAATATCCTCCTGAACTCGTGAGGGATCCCATATGCTGAGGATAGGATCCCGCTGGCTGGAAATATGAACCTGATGCCTGGGTCATTGTCGTTGTTCCATAGTGCACTCCTTTTGGTCCACCCACATATTGAATGTCTGGAACCACTGATGGCTGAGAAGTAATCACCGGAGTATCAAAATTCAAAGATCTGGGCACCAGTGGGGAACGATCCTCTGCCATTTTCTTCTGTTTCTTAATTTCGTCAATCTCCCGGAGGATCCTTTCGTTGGTCTTATCCTGCTCTTGTGCATGATTCCTCATCTGCAAAATCAAGGCATAGAGATCATTAGTAGTAGGATTAGTTGAAACAGAAGAAGTAGGTGGTTTTGAGAAAATGGGAGTTGGTTTCTTCGCGGCATTCTCAGTATTCTTCTGGGATCCAGAAGGTGGTGGAGGCAAAGGAGGGACGCCTTGTGAAGAAGTGAATGAAGGCATCAAGTTTGAAGTATTCTTCGCTGAGGAAGCCATTTGCTTGGTTGTAGTGAACCGGAATGAGCACAGAAATGCGAATTCTTCTAAGGACAAAGCACCAATTGCCCCACGGTGGGCGCCAAACTGTTTTGGTCAAAAAATCTGTTGAGGATATTGCAACCAAACTCTATGTTATGGGGGTATGATGCTGATTATGTAATAGCAATGAGGATCACTTCAATGTAGATTGCACAAACAACACAAGGATTTATACGGGGAAAAAGCCCTTGATCAAGAGTTGATCTCCGGCACAAAAAACCCCGGGTGATGGAAACTACCGATCACCAAGCTCAAATAAATGAATGAATGTTTACAACTTCGGATAGTAACGAGCTAGGTACAAGGATCACTACTGTGTAACGTGTAAAAAGTGTATGAAATTGCTAAGTGTTTGAACGAGAGCTTGTATGAGCGTTTGTACGAGTGTGTGTAACTGAAAAATGACTAAGTGTTTTCTACTAGCTCGTTCCTCCCTTTTTAAAATAGAAATAACCACCTAAACTAACTATCCGACTTTCGTGCCAAGCCTCCACGTTCTCCATAACGTCTATTTTTGGTCAAGCACGTGCAGAATAGTTTAGGAATATTCTCCAGGAATGTCGCCAAGACTTGGTCAAGCTTGTTACTCCTGCAAAACAATACGAAACACAAGTGAACAATTGTTAGAATGAGGATCCTTAAGGTGATCCATGATCCTGATCCTGAAGCTCTTGTGAGGATCACTATCTGTCATAGAAGTAAGGATCACTAAAGAGGATAATAGCTAAGGATCACGAGTCATTTAAAAATCCACCCCTAACAGACACCATGCAGGAATCTAGATGAGGTAAGAACTCGGGCCCTTAGGTTCATCCGGCTAGAGGATGACAAAAGGATCCAGGAGAGGTTATCAGGATCCTCAAAGCAAGAGAAGCAAGGATCCTCATTCAAGAACAACAAGTTCAGATCCTTTAATAGATCTGATAACCAGAATGTGCATGTTGTTGAACAAGAAGAGGATGATGAGGATTATCCTCCAATCTCTGAATATTGTTTTTCTGTTGATAACAATGAACTAATCCTTGCGATGCAGAATTTAGGTGATAAAGCTAGATGGCCCAGAAAAAATGATAGACCAGCTGCAACTAAGGATAAATCAAAGTGGTGTGCATACCATGAAGATTTTGGGCATCTCACAGAAGAATGCATCGCATTGAGAAAAGAAATAGGATACTTGTTGAGCAAGGGGCACTTGAAAGAATTATCGGGGAGAAAGAAATCAAGGACTCAGGATCCTGAAAGGATCCCAGAGAAAGCTCCAGCCCCTCCAGCGGATGCACAAATTATAAACTTTATATCTGGAGGATCAGACATTTGTGGAACATCCTTCTCCGCAGCCAAAAGACATGCGAAGGAAACCAAGATGGATAATGGAGATAGACCCATTCGAACATCCAGTGTCTCCGAAGGAAAAGTTATAACTTTTGATGAGGATGATCGTGTTGACATCCAGGATCCTCATCATGATGGTTTGGTTATCACTCTTTTTATTTCTAACCATTTTGTTCGCAGGATCCTTATAGATGGAGGAAGCTCTGTGAACATTATCCAGCTAGATGTTCTCAAGAAGATGAACATCCCTGAATCCGACATCATACCAAGATGCTCTGTGCTCGTGGGATTCAGTGGCGAGACCAAGAATACTCTGGGGGACATTAAACTCCCAATCTATATCGAAGGCCTACATTCTTACCAAAAGTTTTGTGTTATTGACTGTTTATCTTGTTGTAATGTGATCCTTGGCAGGCCTTGGATACACGATATGAAGGCAGTCCCATCCACTTATCATCAATGTGTGAAGCTTCCTAGTCCTTGGGGAATAGTGAAGATTGATAGTGATCAGCAAGAGGCTAAGAACTGCTTCAGCTCATCAATGAAACCAGCATCAAAGTCTAGGGAGCAATAGCAATCAAAGTGTCCTCCAAGGGATGTCTTGGAGGCAAGAGAACAGGATATAGTAGAAATCCTTATGGATCTTGATGATCCTGAATCTATAATTTATATAGGATCAGGGATCCTTGGCGAAATGAAGGAAGACCTCATATCCTTCCTCAAAAGGAGAAAGACTATCTTTGCATGGAAACACGAAGAAATGACAGGCATATCTAAAGATGTAATCACTCACAAACTTGGCATCGACAGGTCCTTCAAACCAATCCATCAAAGGAGAAGGAAATTTGCACTAGAAAGAAATGCCATTATCCAGGAGGAGGTAGAGAAATTACTCCGAGCAGGTATGATTAGAGAGGTCAAGTATCCAAGATGGTTGGCCAATGTGGTTGTTGTTCAAAAGAAAAACGGAAAGTGGAGGGTATGTGTCGATTTTACCGATTTAAATAAGGCATGTCCCAAGGATCCTTTCCCATTACCCCACATTGACTCCATGGTGGATGCAACTGCGGGTCATGAACTGTTAACTTTTATGGATGCTTCATCTGGATTTCAACAAATCCAAATGGAACCATCCGATCAAGAGGACACAGCCTTCATGACTCCAACTGGTATATACTGCTATATTGCTATGCCGTTCGGACTAAGAAATGCAGGTGCAACTTATCAAAGGCTAGTGAATATGATGTTCAAGGATCAGATTGGACAAACTATGGAGGTTTACATAGACGATATGGTGGTAAAATCAATAAAGGCTGAGGATCACCTAAGAGACTTGGAGGAAGCATTCAATATCCTTGATAAATATAATATGAAGCTTAATCCTTCAAAATGTCACTTTGGTGTTAAAGCAGGTAAATTCTTAGGATATATGGTGACAAAGAGAGGCATTGAAGCCAGTCCAGAACAAATTAAAGCAATAGTGAACATCAAGTCCCCTACCAATGCTAAGGATGTTCAGAGATTAACAGGCAGGATTGCAGCTTTAAACAGATTCATATCCAAATCCTCAGAAAAGTGCAAGGAATTCTATGATATCCTAAGGAAGAACAAGAAATTCGAGTGGACTGAGAAGCATGAAAGTGCCTTAAGAGCTCTTAAGTGTTAGGGGAGGATTTTCTAACAATTAGTGATCCTTATTCGTTATCCTAATTAGTGATCCTTACTTCTGTGACAGGTGGTGATCCTCAGAAGAGCTTCAGGATCAGGATCATGGATCACTTTAAGGATCCTCGTACTGACGATTGTTTACTTATGTTTTGTACTATCTCGCAGGTATAGCAAGCTTGACCAAGTCTTGGCGACATTCCTGGAGAATATTCCCAAACTATTCTGCACGTGCTTGGCCAAAAATGGACGTTATGGAGAACGTGGGGGCTTGGCACAAAAGTCGGATAGTTAGTTTGGTAGTTTATTTTCTATTTTAAAAGGGGTAACGAGCTAGTAGAAAAACACTTAGTCATTTTGACAGCTACACACACTCATATACTCGCACACTTGAAGCTCTCGACGAACATACATTCGTTTTCACTCACATTTATACATTTCACGATAGTGATCCTTGTACCTAGCTCGTTACTATCCGAAGTTGTAAACATTTATTCATTTATTTGAGCTTGGTGATCGGTAGTTTCCATCACCCGAGGTTTTTTGTGCCGGAGATCAACTCTTGATCAAGGGCTTTTTCCCCGTATAAATCCTTGTGTTGTTTGTGCAATTTACATTGAAGTGATCCTCATCGCTGTTACACATTTTAAGCATCATTCCCCGAAACAAAGAGTTTGGTTGCAATATCCTCAACAGATTTTTTGACCAAAACAGTTTGGCGCCCACCGTGGGGCAATTGGTGCTTTGTCCTTAGGAAAATACGCATTTCTGTGCTTATTCCAGTTCACTACAATCAAGCAAATGGCTTCCTCAGCAAAGAATGCCTCAAATTTGATGCCCTCATTCACTTCTTCTCAAGGCGTTCCCCCTTTGCCTCCACCACCTTCTGGATCCCAGAAGAATGCTGAGAATGCTGCGAAGAAACCAACTCCCATTTTTTCAAAACCTCCAACTTCTTCTGCTTCTTACACTCCCACTACTAGTGATATGTTTACTTTAATTTTGCAGATGAAGGATCAGATACGGCAACAGGATAAGACCAATGAGAGGATTCTCAAAGAAATCGGAGATCTCAAGAAACAAAAGACAACGACAGAGGATCATTCCCCACTGGTGCCAAAATCCTTGAATTTTGATACTCCGGTGATTACTTCTCAGCCATCAGTGGCTCCAGACGTTCAATATGTGGGTGGACCGAAAGGAGTGCACTACGGAACAACAACAGTGACCCAGGCATCAGGTTCATATTTCCAGCCAGCGGGATCCTATCCTCAGCATATGGGATCCCTCATGAATTCGGGAGGATATTCAGGAATGCAGCAGGTTCAAGGATCCTCCTTTGTTCCAGGATCATCCCAGGTTCAAGGATCCTCCTTCGTTCCAGGATCATCCCAGGTTCAAGGATCCTCCTTTGTTCCAGGATCATCCCAGGTTCAAGGATCCTCCTTCGTTCCAGGAGCGTCCCAGTTTCAAGGATCCTTCCAGATGCCAGGATCCTTGAGGAGTTTGCAAACAGGAAGTTCAGATATCCATCAAGGAGATTTTATTCCAATGCAGACCAATGCTTCTACTTGTCCCTCGATCATTCCAGAGCCTCAACAATATGGATTAACATCCAATCTTCCTAATCTGAATCCAATAGGAGGTAACACTTTTAATAATTCTTATACTGCTAACCATGGTCTTATGCAGGATCCAGGTATCAATCATGCCATGGCCAGAGAATTGCAAAAGTTAAAGGATATGATATCAAGTGTTCCGGGAGTAGTCAAACCTATCCCAGAGATTGCAGATGGGAGCCACAAGATATCTCGTTTTGCACCACCAATCTGTGATGCTGAGATACCCAAGAGGTTCCATGTGCCTACAATGAAACTGTATGATGGTTCGACGGATCCTGAAGAACACATAGCACAATACAGGGAGAGGATGGAGATCAATCCAATCCCAGAAAGGTTAAAGGAAGCATGCCTGGGCAAAGGATTCGGATCCACTCTTACTGGATCAGCTCTCAAATGGCTGCTAAGTCTTCCTCCCTATTCTATTACCTCATTTGCTAACCTAGTTAACTTGTTTAATAATCAGTTTTCTTGTAGTAGAAAATTTGAACGATTAACTAGTGATTTATATAGGATAACCCAGGGTCATAATGAATCATTAAGGGATTACATTACCAAATTCAGTAAAGAATCCTTAGACATTCCCAACTTAGATATAGCTACGACTGTTGAGGCCTTTAAAATGGGATTGCTTAGGGATTCGTCTTTCTATGATGATCTTGTTATGACACCGTGCAGGAACTTAGATGAGGTAAGAACCCGAGCACTTAGGTTCATTCGGCTAGAGGATGACAAGAGGATCCAGGAGAGATTAACAGGATCCTCAAAGCAGGATAAGCAAGGATCCTCATTCAGGAACAACAAGTTCAGATCCTACAACAGATCTGATAACCAGAACGTGCATTCTATTGATCAAGAAGAGGATGATGAGGATTATCCTCCAATTTCTGAATATTGTTTTAGTATTGATAACAATGAACTAATCCTTGCGATGCAGAGTTTAGGTGATAAAGCTAGATGGCCCAGAAAAAATGATAGGCCAGCTGCAACTAAGGATAAATCAAAGTGGTGTGCATACCATGAAGATTTTGGGCACCTCACAGAAGAATGCATTGCACTAAGAAAGGAAATTGGATACTTGTTGAGCAAGGGGCATCTAAAAGAATTATTAGGAAGAAAAAAGTCAAGGACTCAGGATCCTGAAAGGATCCCTGAGAAGGCTCCAGCCCCTCCAGCAGATGCACAAGTGATAAACTTTATTTCTGGCGGATCAGACATTTGCGGCACATCCTTCTCAGCAGCTAAAAGGCATGCAAAGGAAACTAAAATGGATAATGGAGAAAGACCTGTTCGAACATCAAGTGTCTCCGAAGGAAAAGTCATAACCTTCGATGAGGATGATCGAGTTGATATCCAGGATCCTCATCACGATGGTTTAGTTATTACTCTTTTTATTTCTAACCATTTTGTCCGCAGGATCCTTATAGACGGAGGAAGTTCAGTGAACATTATCCAGCTTGATGTTCTAAAGAAGATGGGTATCCCTGAATCAGATATCATACCAAGATCCTCCGTGCTTGTGGGATTTAGTGGCGAAACTAAGAATACCCTGGGGGACATTAAACTCCCAATATATATTGAAGGCTTACACTCTTACCAAAAATTTTGTGTTATTGACTGTTTATCTTGTTGTAATGTTATCCTTGGCAGGCCTTGGATACACGATATGAAAGCAGTCCCATCTACTTACCATCAATGTGTGAAGCTCCCTAGTCCTTGGGGAATAGTGAAGATTGATAGTGATCAGCAGGAGGCTAAGAATTGCTACACTTCATCGATGAAACCGGCCTCGAAGTCAAGGGAGCAATAGCAATCAAGGTATCCTCCAAGGGATGTCTTGGAGGCAAGAGAGCAGGATGTGGTAGAAATCCTCATGGATCCTGATGATCCTGAATCCAAAATCTATATCGGATCAGGGATCCTTGGCGAAATGAAAGAAGACCTCGTATCCTTCCTCAAAAGGAGAAAGACTACCTTTGCATGGAAACACGAAGACATGACTGGTATATCCAAAGATGTAATCACTCACAAACTCGGGATTGACAGATCCTTCAAACCAATGCATCAAAGGAGAAGAAAGTTTGCACCGGAAAGGAATGCCATTATCCAAGAAGAGGTAGAGAAATTGCTCCGGGCAGGTATGATTAGAGAGGTCAAGTATCCAAGATGGTTGGCCAATGTGGTTGTTGTTCAAAAGAAAAACGGAAAGTGGAGGGTATGTGTCGATTTTACCGATTTAAATAAGGCATGTCCCAAGGATCCTTTCCCATTACCCCACATTGACTCCATGGTGGATGCAACTGCGGGTCATGAACTGTTAACTTTTATGGATGCTTCATCTGGATTCCAACAAATCCAAATGGAACCATCCGATCAAGAGGATACAGCCTTCATGACTCCAACTGGTATATACTGCTATATTGCTATGCCCTTCGGACTAAGAAATGCAGGTGCAACATATCAAAGGCTGGTGAATATGATGTTCAAGGATCAGATTGGACAAACTATGGAGGTTTACATAGATGATATGGTGGTAAAATCCTTAAAAGCTGAGGATCACCTTAGAGACTTGGAGGAAGCATTCGATATCCTTGACAAATATAACATGAAACTTAATCCTTCAAAATGTCACTTTGGTGTTAAAGCAGGTAAATTCTTAGGATATATGGTGACAAAGAGAGGCATTGAAGCTAGCCCGGAACAAATTAAAGCAATAGTGAACATCAAATCTCCGGCAAATGCTAAGGATGTTCAAAGGCTAACAGGCAGGATAGCAGCCTTGAACAGATTTATATCCAAATCCTCCGAGAAGTGTAAAGAATTCTATGATATCCTAAGGAAGAACAAGAAATTTGAGTGGACTGAGAGCATGAAAATGCTTTAAGAGCCCTCAAAGATTACCTATCCTCGGCCCCGGCTTTGATGAAACCAGAAAAAGACGATGTGCTATCCTTGTATCTTGCAGTATCCTCAAAAGCAGTAAGTGCGGTCCTTGTTAAGGATCATCATGGTACACAACATCCTGTCTATTATGTAAGTAAAAGTTTACTTGATGCCGAATCCAGGTACTCACACCTTGAAAAGCTTATTCTTGCATTAATTATGGCATCTACTAAGTTAAGACATTATTTCGAAACTCATGTTATCATTGTTAAAACTAATTTTCCAATTAAGAATGTCCTCAGGAAACCAGAGATGTCAGGTAGGATGGCTAAGTGGGCAGTGAAGCTGAGTGCATATGATATAAGATACGAGCCTAGGACAACCATCAAATCCCAAGCATTAGCTGACTTTGTGGCTGATTTCAGTAGTGATTTACAAGAAGAAGCTGAGTTAGAAGTCCAGCAGCTAGAAGAGACCAAGGATCCTTGGATACTCTATACTGAAGGATCCTCAAATGTCAAAGGCACAGGGCTTGGAATACTACTAAAATCGCCACAGGGGGACATAATACCCCACTCTATAGCTTGTGAGTTCCAAACCACTAACAATGAGGCTGAATATGAAGCCTTAATTGCTGGTTTGCAAATTGCTAAGCATATGGGAATCAGGTATCTTGAGGTACATGTAGATTCTTTGTTAATTACAAACCACTTTAATGGATCCTGTGCTGTTAAAGGTGAAAAGCTAACCAAGTATTTGGAGATAGTCAAAAGTTTGGCACTCTCTTTTGTTTCCTTTAGTTTGTCACAGGTACCAAGGGAAGAAAATACAGAAGCTGATGCATTGGCTAATTTAGGATCATCCTTGAAGATCCCGAAGGATATCAAGATCCCTATTATCCATATCCTGACCCCGGCTATTGAAGATCATGTGGCTATGGAAATAGGAAATGATTCTGCAATAATCCCTAGTGAGGATACTCGATCCCATTCAGGATCAGGATCATGGATCTCACCAATTATGAGATACTTACAACATGGAGAGATTCCTACAGGAGAAAACCCTAGGGCTTTCAAAACTAAGGTATCTCAATTCACAATTATAAATAGTATGTTGTATAGACGATCTCTTGCAGGACCATACTTGAGATGCATTGAGGATCCTGAAGTCCAAGAAGTTTTAAAAGACTTCCATGAAGGAGATTGTGGAAACCACACTGGGGGCAGGGCATTATTCTCAAGGATCCTGAGGATAGGATACTACTGGCCAACCATGAAGAGAGATGCTGTGGAGTATGCTAAAAGATGTAATCCTTGTCAGAGACACAGCAATATCCTTCATCAACCAGCTGGATTATTGCATCCTATATCCTCCTCTTGGCCATTTATGAGATGGGGGATGGATATAGTTGGTAAGCTCCCTAAGGCACCTGGTGGGAAAGTATTCATGTTAGCTATGACTGATTACTTCTCCAAGTGGATAGAGGCTGAAGCTTTTGCCCAAGTCAGAGAAAAGGAAGTTATATCCTTCATTAAAAGAAATATTATAACTAGATTTAGAATTCCTTCTGAGATTATATGTGATAATGGTTCCCAATTTATTGGGGGCAGAACCACTAACTTTTGTGACAGCTGGGGGATTAAGATGATAACATCAACACCAGTCCACCCACAAGCTAATGGCCAAGCAGAATCATCCAACAAGATCATCATCAACAATTTGAAGAAGAAGCTTGGATCCAAGAAAGGGAAATGGACAGAAGAACTACCTTATGTGCTTTGGGCTGACAGGACAACCCCTAAGAATGCAACTGGTCAAACACCATTCTCTTTGGTGTTTGGGGCAGAATCAGTGATCCCAACAGAAATGGTGGTTCCAACTGCTAGAACAAGTACTCGTGATCCTGAGGAAAATAATGAAAACTTGGCTCAAGACCTGGATACTATTGAAGAAATCAGGGATATGGCTAGGATAAGGATGGCCAGTTATCAACAAAGAATGGCTGGTGCTTACAACAAAAATGTCAGGATCAGGAGGTTTCAAGTTGGAGATATGGTATTAAGGAAAGCATTTCAGAATACCACCAATCCTGCTGATGGAAAATTGGCTCCAAAATGGGAAGGCCCTTATTTGATTGAAGCTGAAGCAGGAAAGGGGGCATATAGATTGCTAACCATGGAAGGTGATTTGCTACCAAGAGCTTGGAATGCTGTCCACTTGAAGAAATATTTCATGTGAGCAGGATCCTCATGGCATAGATGATCCTCACGATAAGGATATCCTTAAAGGATCCTCAAAGTATCAGTGATCCTTACTTAGGTAATATCCTAAACTTAAACTATTTCATTTCTTTATTTCCTCATATAAGGATAAGGATCATGTATCCTTTATCCATCTCTCACGTGAGTTTAAGTTTTGAAAGTTCAGGTATCCTTAGCATAACATTGGTTATCCACTGAAGCAATCCGTTCCTTGGGTTTAACCCCAGTTATTTGGGCTTGACCCCAGTTCCGCCTGTAGTGCACGATGATCCTGGTATAGTTCAAGGCATTGGGACCAGTACTCGTTTTAGGGGCTGATAATTCCATTGTACTGGCTATGCTTAGGATCCTACGTATAATGGTAGACGTACCATACATCCGTTCCAAAGGTTTCTAACGTTTTCACGTTAGCTAAGGTTTCTAACGTTTTCACGTTAGCTAAGGTTTTGGCATTTTCATGTCACTAAGTTTGGATAGTCGCCAGTTAGGGCCATACTCCAGTTTACATACGATCCTTGGGCTTGTCCCCAGTTATCCTTGGGCTTGTCCCCAGTTATCCTTGGGCTTGTCCCCAGTTATCCTTGGGCTTGTCCCCAGTTGCTAACTCTTTTCTTATGTTGGCTTAGTCCCAAGTTATGTTCTATTTCAGGTTCTTGAAGATAGGCAACTAGGGATCCTTGATCCATACTTTATTCTAAGGTTTATCTTATAGTTATCCTTATTACGGTTAGGATCCTAACTTGGACCCTCAGGTATGATCCTTAACTATTTTTAATTCTATTCATTATTTATTTGAATAACCCTTATACTTGACAACTGAACTAGTGATTCTTAAACTATATCACTTTTTAGAACTTATCGGTTATGGGATATGTGATCCTTGATCACATCCTAAACTTTTTGGATATCTTTTTTAAATTTTCAAGGCTTGATAAGTATAAACAGAATGAACATTACAACAGTTGGAAAGTAAGATATTAACAAGGATAACAACACAAGATAAGCGACAAAAGTTAAGATTTTATTTATTAACAAAAGACTAACCCTTAAAAGGTTGTCAAAATTACCTACCCGAGCATCTACCAGCAAAACGTGGCCCGTCCGCTGGGGTAGGTAAAGGGTGTCCATGATAATAAGTTCAAAAGTAGTGCAGGAATATAAAGGCGGCAGGATCACATTGGTTTCATCCCCCAAACAGAGGATCCCTCCACCAATCCTGCCTATTGTCCAAAGGATCATACATGATCCTTAATCCTAAAACCTATTTTTCAAAGTACAAACCATTAAATTGTTCAACATCACAACCACAAAAAGCTACTACCAAATTTAAAAATTGGGCTCCGGCTACGTCTAGAAATGTCCATCATCGCCCAATCAAGCAGCCTAAACCTTTGCTGCATCACCACCCCCGACTCCACTTGCTTCACCAGCTTCATCCTTGCTTCCAGCCTCAGTTGTCAGGATCTCTTCAGCCTCCTCTTCATCACCCAATTCAGCCAGCCTTGCCTTCCATTCTTCAATTTCCCAGTTGCTTTTGTCGAAGGCAGGATCCTGAGCTTCCAAGGCCATTTGCAGCTTGGTCTTGTACATTGCTATGGCGGCAGAGACTTTGGCATCATCTGTGATCTCCTGCCTTTCATAGTCAAAATTAACCAGCACCTTGGCCATCTCCTGTTCGGTATCCTGGAGTTCCTTCCGAAGGTCAGCAAGGGCAAGATCCTTGAGCACGGCAACCTGTTGGAGGTCAGCAATCTTTTTGTCCAGCTCCTCGACATTCCCCACATAATCCTCAATCTCAGCAAATTTCTGCAAAAAAAATAAATAAATAAAGCAGTTCAAGATCAGGTGATCCTCTTACAAGTAGGATACCAAGGCAGAGTTGGTGATCCTTACATCATTGAAATACTCGAGGAATTGGTGGCGGATAAGGGGCAGACCCTGCAAATCCTCAGCCTCGGAGGCCTTTCTCTTCTTGATTCCCTTTCCTTTGAGGGGTGCCTTGGGGATTGAGGCTGTCGGGCTGGCAGGAACCTTTCTTTTAGAAGATTTGACAGTGGTGAGATTGGTGACACTGAACCTTGAAGCAGCTTTGGCAGATTTTCCAGCACCTACACAACCAAAACAAGATAAAGCCTGAGGATACCTCCTGAGAGTCTTGGGTTGTTGTCTTGAAAGTTCTAATTTCAGGATCGAGTTTCCAGAAAGCAGCAAGCCTTTCCCTGGTTGCGGATGTTGTGAGGAGATGTGAAAAAGAGATAGCTGCATGATACGAGACAAACAGGGTTAGTGATCCTATTACAAAAACAAGACTACCTGGTGATCCTTCTCAGGATCCTCTGTCCTACCATTGGTGGACCACTCCCTTGGTAAATGCTTTCCATCTGAAATGGTATCCCTTCTTACAAAGAAGAAGCGACGTTTCCAATCTTTGTCATTTTTGGTGACTTTAAGAAGGGGATGTTCTGCACCGGGTTTTCGTTTGAACAAATAACGATGGGAACCAAAGGTAGTAAGATCATACAGTTCCGCCAATTCCGACATTCCTAAATCAACACTCTCCTGCTCAATGATCATCTCTAGGGTATACAAAACCCTCCAAATCATCGGCATGGCTTGGATATAAGAAATGCCGGTAAGGGAAAAGAAGGATTGTGTGAATTCTGGGAAAGGATAGGTGTACCCTATGGCAAATGGAGTAACTGGAAAGGCAACCCATGTTTCTGAAACATAGTCGCTTAGGACAGTAGGATCGAAGGGTTTGAAAAAGGCATTCGCCGGAAAACGGTGACGGATGTTATCTACTTGTGCGTCGTTAAAGCAACATCTCTCGTTCACTGAGTCTTTGATGATCTTTTGACTCTTCAAAGGGCTATCCTTTTTGTGATCCTTGCTCGGTGAGCTTCGGAGCAACATTCTCAAAGCGGTGGTGATAAAGAAGGAAAAACAGAGTAAGAAAGGGAGAAAGGGGAGAAAGAAATACCTGGTTGATCGTCGATTGAGAATTTAAAGGGAGTTTCTTTCGAATTTGAATGCATAATGATCCTATCTATATCTCTATTTATAATTATGATTATGCAGGGTAGTCACTTCTGTGATGTCATGATCGTAACGGCTAGTTCTATTTTAACGGCTATATATCCGTTAGTTAGTTGCGGATAAGATCAAGAAAACATAACTCGCTAATTTTACAAATTACTCCTTATATTTTGGGGGCAATTGTTAGGGGAGGATTTTCTAACAATTAGTGATCCTTATTCTTTATCCTAATTAGTGATCCTTACTTCTGTGACAGGTGGTGATCCTCAGAAGAGCTTCAGGATCAGGATCATGGATCACTTTAAGGATCCTCGTACTGACGATTGTTTACTTATGTTTTGTACTATCTCGCAGGTATAGCAAGCTTGACCAAGTCTTGGCGACATTCCTGGAGAATATTCCCAAACTATTCTGCACGTGCTTGGCCAAAAATGGACGTTATGGAGAACGTGGGGGCTTGGCACAAAAGTCGGATAGTTAGTTTGGTAGTTTATTTTCTATTTTAAAAGGGGTAACGAGCTAGTAGAAAAACACTTAGTCATTTTGACAGCTACACACACTCATATACTCGCACACTTGAAGCTCTCGACGAACATACATTCGTTTTCACTCACATTTATACATTTCACGATAGTGATCCTTGTACCTAGCTCGTTACTATCCGAAGTTGTAAACATTTATTCATTTATTTGAGCTTGGTGATCGGTAGTTTCCATCACCCGGGGTTTTTTGTGCCGGAGATCAACTCTTGATCAAGGGCTTTTTCCCCGTATAAATCCTTGTGTTGTTTGTGCAATTTACATTGAAGTGATCCTCATCGCTGTTACACATTTTAAGCATCATTCCCCGAAACAAAGAGTTTGGTTGCAATATCCTCAACAGATTTTTTGACCAAAACATTAAGGATTACCTATCCTCGGCCCCGGCTTTGATGAAACCAGAAAAAGGAGATGTGTTATCCTTATATCTTGCGGTATCCTCAAAAGCAGTAAGTGCCGTCCTTGTTAAGGATCACGAAGGTACACAACATCCTGTCTATTATGTAAGTAAGAGTTTACTTGATGCTGAATCCAGGTATTCACACTTAGAAAAACTTATCCTTGCATTAATTATGGCATCCACCAAATTAAGACATTATTTTGAAACTCATGTTATTATCGTTAAAACTAATTTTCCAATCAAGAATGTCCTCAGGAAACCTGAAATGTCAGGAAGGATGGCTAAGTGGGCAGTGAAGCTAAGTGCATATGATATAAGATATGAGCCCAGGACGGCCATTAAATCCCAAGCATTAGCTGACTTTGTGGCAGATTTCAGTAGTGATTTACAAAAGGAAGCTGAATTAGAAGTCCAGCAGCTAGAAGAGACCAAGGATCCTTGGATACTCTACACTGATGGATCCTCAAACATCAAGGGAACAGGGCTTGGAATACTACTAAAATCGCCACAGGGGGACATAATACCCCACTCTATAGCTTGTGAGTTCCAAACCACTAACAATGAGGCTGAATACGAAGCCTTGATAGCTGGTTTGCAAATTGCTAAGCATATGAGGATCAGGTATCTTGAGGTACATGTAGATTCTTTGTTAATCACTAATCACTTTAATGGATCCTATGCTGTTAAAGGGGAAAAGCTAATCAAATATCTGGAGTTAGTCAAAGAATTGGCACTCTCTTTTGTATCCTTTAGTTTGACACAGGTACCAAGGGAAGAGAATGCAGAGGCAGATGCACTAGCCAATTTAGGATCATCCATGAAGATCCCGGAGGATATCAAGATCCCTATTATCCATATCCTGACCCCGGCTATCGAGGATCATGTGACTATGGAGATAGGAGAGGATTCTGCAATCACCCCTAGCGATGATAATCAATCCCATTCAGGATCATGGATCCTCCCAATCATGAGATACTTACAACATGGAGAGATTCCTACAGGAGAAAACCCTAGGGCTTTCAAAATTAAGGTATCTCAATTCACAATTTTAAATAATATGTTGTATAGACGATCTCTTGCAGGACCATACTTAAGATGCATTGAGGATCCTGAAATCCAAGAAGTTTTAAAAGACTTCCATGAAGGAGATTGTGGAAACCACACTGGGGGCAGGGCGTTATTCTCAAGGATCCTGAGGACAGGATACTACTGGCCAACCATGAAGAGAGATGCTGTGGAGTATGCTAAGAGATGTGATCCTTGTCAGAGACACAGCAATATCCTTCATCAACCAGCTGAATTTTTGCATCCTATATCCTCCTCTTGGCCATTTATGAGATGGGGTATGGATATAGTTGGTAAGCTCCCTAAGGCACCTGGTGGAAAAGTATTCATGCTTGCTATGACTGATTACTTCTCCAAGTGGATAGAGGCTGAAGCTTTTGCCCAAGTCAGAGAAAAGGAAGTTATATCCTTCATTAAAAGAAATATTATAACTAGATTCGGTATTCCTTCTGAAATTATATGTGATAATGGTTCCCAATTCATTGGGGGCAGAACCACTAACTTTTGTGACAGCTGGGGGATTAAGATGATAACATCAACACCAGTCCACCCACAAGCTAATGGTCAGGCAGAATCCTCCAATAAGATCATCATCAACAATTTGAAGAAGAAGCTTGGGTCCAAGAAAGGGAAAGGGGCAGAAGAATTACCTTATGTGCTTTGGGCTGATAGGACAACTCCTAAGAATGCTACAGGCCAAACTCCATTCTCTTTGGTATTTGGGGCAGAATCAGTGATCCCTACAGAAATGGTGGTTCCAACTGCTAGAACCAGTATTCGTGATCCTGAGGAAAATGATGAGAACTTGGTTCAAGACCTGGATACTATAGAAGAAATCAGAGATTTGGCAAGGATAAGGATGGCCAGTTATCAGCAAAGAATGGCCGGTGCATACAACAAAAATGTGAGGATCAGGAAATTCCAAATTGGTGATATGGTATTAAGGAAAGCATTTCAGAATACCACCAATCCTGCTGATGGAAAGTTGGCACCAAAATGGGAAGGCCCTTACTTGATTGAAGCTGAGGCAGGAAAGGGGGCATATCGATTGCTAACAATGGAAGGTGACTTACTACCAAGAGCTTGGAATGCTGTCCATTTGAAGAGATATTTCATGTGATAAGGATCCATGATCCTCACATGATAAACATCCTTAAAGGATCCTTAAAGAACAGATGATCCTCATTTTTGGTAACATTCTAATCTTAAACTATTTCATTTCCTTACTTTCTCACATAAGGATAAGGATCTTGCATCCTTTATCCCCATTTCACGAGATTTTGAGTTTTGAAGGTTCAGGTACTCTTAGCAAAAGCATGATTATCCACACAAGCAACCAGTTACTTGGGTTCGACCCCAGTTATCCTTGGGTTTGACCCCAGTTTCGCCAGTAGCGCACGATGATCCTGGTATAGTTCAAGGCAGTGGGACCAGTACTCGTTTTAGGGGCTGATAATTCCATTGTACTAGCTATACCTAGGATCCTACGTATAATGGTAGACGTACCATACATCCGTTCCTAAGGTTTCTAGCGTTTTCACGTTAGCTAAGGTTTTGGCATTTTCATGCCACTAAGTTTGGATAGTCGCCAGTTAGGGCCATACTCCAGTTAACATACGATCCTTGGGCTTGTCCCCAGTTATCCTTTGGGCTTGTCCCCAGTTATCTTTTGGGCTTGTCCCCAGTTATCCTTTGGGCTTGTCCCCAGTTATCCTTTGGGCTTGTCCCCAGTTGCTAACCTTTATCTTATAATGGCTTAGTCCCAAGTTATGTTTTATTTCAGGTTGTCGAAGTTAAACAACCAAGGATCCTTGATCCTTACCTTTTACTAAGGTTTGTTCTGTGATTATCCTGGTTATAATAATATTAAGAGTTAGGTCCTAAGGTATGATCCTAACTTGGATCCTCAGGTATGATCCTTAACTATTTTGATTTTATTCATTGATTATTTAAATAACCCTACTACTTTGACAACTGAACTCATGATCCTTAAAATAGGCCACTTTTTGGTTCTTTTCAACTATAGGATATTTGATCCTGCATTATATCCTAGGTTTTTTATCTAAGTTGTTCAACTTTTCTTACTCAGACAAGTGTAAATCAAAACAATTGAAAAATAAAACAACAACAAGGATATCAACACAAGATAAGCCAAAAAAGATTAAGGTTATTTTATTAACAAAAGTTTAACCATCAAAGGTTGTCAAAATTACCTACCCCGAGCATCTACCAGCAATACGTGGCCCGTCCGCTGGGGTAGGTAAAGGGTGTCCATTATCTAAAGGTCTTAGTAGTGCAGGAATTAAAAAGATGGCAGGATCACAATGGCTTCATCCCCCAAACAGAGGATCCCTTCACCAGTTGTAATCCTACCTATTGTCCAGAGGATCATTCATGATCCTTAACCCTAATAGCTATTGTTTAGTTATTACAGACCATCATTGTTTTAAAAACATCACAACCACAAAAAACTACTACCAAATTTAAAAATTGGGCTCCGGCTACGTCTAAGAATGTCCATCATCGCCCAATTGTGCAGCCTACACCTTCGCTGCATCCTCATCCCCTCCGGCTTCAGTATCCTTAACCTGATCCTTCCCGCTACCTCCAGCCTCGATCGCCAAAACCTCCTTAGCCTCTTCATCATCTTCAAGATCAGCTAACCTCGCTTTCCAGCCCTCAACATCCCAGCTGCTTCTGTCGAAGTTAGGATCTTGAGCTTCCTGGGCCATCTTTAGTTTTGTCTGATACATTGTGATGGCAGCAGAGACCTTTGCACCTTCTATGAGATCATGCTTCTCATAGTCAATGTCGATCAGGATTTTAGCCGTCTTAGTCTTGGCATCTTGAAGGGCTTTTTCAAGATCAGCAATCTTGAGATCCTTAAGCACTGCAACTTGTTGAAGGTCAGCAATCTTCTTATCCTGTTCCTTGACGCTTCCCACATAATCTTCAATCTCAGCAAATTTCTGCAAAGAAAAAGACAAAGCAATTCAAGATCAGATGATCCTCAAATGAGTAGGATACCTAGGCAGAATTGATGATCCTCACGTCATTGAAGTATTCAAGGAACTGGTGGCGGATCAGTGGTAGGCCTTGAAGGTCCTCTGTGTCAGAAGTTTTCCTCTTCTTGCCACCCCTTCCTTTAGTGGGTGCCTTGGGAATGGAGATGCTAGGACTGGTAGTGGCCCTCTTCTTCCTGGATCGAACAACATCAAGGTCAGCCGTGTTGAATTGGGAGGCAGGCTTGGAAGATTTTCCGGCACCTACACATTTAAAGCAAGATAAGTATCTTTATCCTATTTCAATATAACTATTTATTTTAATATTCAACTATACAAAAAGCAGGATACTTACTTGACATGGTGATGGAACCTGAGGATACTTCTTGTGAGTCTTGGGTGTCTATCTTGAATGACCTTATTTCAGGATCAAGCTTCCAAAAAGCAGCAAGCCTATCCTTGGTTGCGGGTGTTGCGATGAGATGCGAAACAGAAATAGCTGCATAACACAAGACAAAAAGGGGTTAGTGATCCTTTCACAAGAGCCAGATTACCTGATGATCCTTCTCAGGATCCTCTGTCCTACCATTGGTGGACCACTTCCTGGGTAAATGCTTTCCGTCTGGAATGGTATCCCTCCTGACAAAGAAGAAGCGTCGTTTCCAATTTGTGTCATTCTTGGTGGCCTTAAAAATGGGGTGTTCTTCGCCGGGTTTTCGCTTAAACAGATATCGATGTGATCCAAACGTCGTGAGATCATACATCTGTGTCAGCTCTGACATTCCTAAATCAATCCCTTCCTGCTCTATGATCCTCTCCAGGGTATACAAGACCCTCCAAATCATCGGCATAGCTTGGATATAAGAGATGCTGGTAAGGGAAAAGAAGGATTGTGTAAAGTTTGGAAAAGGATAGGTGTATCCTATGGTGAATGGAGTAACTGGAAAGGCAACCCATGTTTCAGAAACATAGTCGCTCAGAATAGTGGGATCGAAGGGTTTGAAAAAGGCATTCGCCGGAAAGCAGTGACGAATCTTATCTATTTGAGCATCGTTAAAGCAACACCTCTCATGTATTGAGTCTTTGATAATCCCTTGACTCTTCAAGGGGCTATCCTTCTGGTGATCCTTGGCGGGGGAAGACCGGAGCATCATTGATGTTGGTAAAGAAAGAAAAACAGAGTAAGAGAAGGAGAGATAAGAGAAGAGATACCTGATTGATCTTCGACCGAGAATTTAAAGGGAGTTTCTTCGAATTTAAATGCATATTGATCCTATCTCTAACTCCTATTTATAATGATGATTTGCAGGATTGTCACTTCAGTGACGTCAGCTTTGCAACGGCTAGTCCGTCTCCAACGGCTAGTTATCTGTTAGTTTGTTGGGGATAAGATCGAAAAAATATAACTCGTTTATTTACGATATAACTCCTTATATTTTGGGGGCAATTGTTAGGGGTGGATTTCTAAATGACCCGTGATCCTCAAATATTATCCTGTTTGGTGATCCTTACTTCTGTGTCAGTTAGTGATCCTCAGAAGTGCTTCAGGATCAGGATCATGGATCATCCTAAGGATCCTTATACTAATGATTGTCTGTTTTGAATTCGTAACTGTTTTGCAGGAATATCAAATGGGACTTGGTCTTGGCGATATTTTTGGAGAATATTCTAACTCTATTCCGCACGTGCTTGGTCAGAAATGGACGTTGTGGAGTCGTGGAGGACTTGCACCATTTGCGGATAGTTTGTTACTTAGATTTTTACTAGATTTAAATGGGGTAGCGAGCTAATTAGACAACACTTATGCTATTTTTGGCTACACACACTCTCACAACCGCTCACAACAGCTCTCGTTCATTCACTTAGCAATTTCATACACTTTTTACACAGAACACTATAGTGATCCTTGTATTTAGCTCGCTATCATCCGAAGTTGTAACACATTATTTGCTTAATTTGACTTGGTGATCGGTAGTTTCCATCACCCGGGGTTTTTTGTGCCGGAGATCAACTCTTGATCAAGGGCTTTTTCCCCGTATAAACCTTGTGTCACTTGTTATTTATTTTTCATAGTGATCCTTATTGCTGTAAACCAATTCAAGCATCATACCCCGTAACAGAGAGTTTGGTTACATTATCCTCATCAGATTTTTTGACCAAAACAATTATCATTTGCTCGGTTTCGCCGCAACGCGCGATATGAAAAACTAGTCTTAGTTATTTTACAAAAAAAATATATGTATATTTTGAAAATCTTAGTTATTTTACAATATATATATATATATTGAAAATAAGTTACACATTTAGTGTAGTTATCTAACAAAGAAAAGGCTACAATTTAATGATATATCTAAGTTTACCAATATACTCTTACAATAACATTAAATACACATATGAAATCAAGCTAAATGAAGCATTCTTAGTCCGTCAGTAGTGGCGTGTTTTTTTCAAAAAAAATCACAAAAAACGCCCGATCACGCCGTAAGGCCACCCCTTGGGCGTGTTTCACCATTTTTTTGTTTTGGCGTGTTTTAAATCACGTTGTTGGGGCATGTTGTTGACCAATCAGATAAGACCATGTGGGTTTAAAGAGATAGAGATGAAATTTTTGGGTTTGGGTTTTGTGGTTAGCCGGAGTTTTTGCCGGTCAAACGAAGAAGAAGAAGGGATGGGAGGCGAGTGGTTTGATTTAAAAGTTTGCTCAGTTGTCACATTAGGCCCCTGTGGTTTTAAACTTCAAAATCTTTCAAGTTTCAAAAATGCTATATCAGTCCCTAAAGTTTTGTTTATTAAATGTCTCATTTGGATCTTTTATAAAACCTAAAATTTTGCAATGTAATTTTTTAGTATTGTAATTTTTGTTTTATTTAATGAAGTATTATTAGTTTTTAATTTAAAAAAAATTAATAATTGTGTAATGATTTTTTGGGGCATTATTGGGCATTATTCTACTACGCCCCTTTTGTAAAAACGCCCAATAATGCCCCCTTGCTGACTGGACTGCCACATGGTGAAAAACGCCTAAGGGTGGAGACATTATTCACTAAACCACTACACATGGTCTTATTAGTTGATTTTTCTTCTTACAAAGATTTTTTTTTCTAATTAGAACCCTCCACTATTGTATAAACTCACATACCCCAAGATATTAATTCATATATGATAATAGAAGAACTGAATGAACAGTTCTTGAGGGTATTATGGGGATTCTACATTTGGACCCTTTACACGTACTTCACACCTCGCCCTCCACCGCATCCAGATTAGAGAGATGGATAGAGAGAGCGCACCTATACCACGGCAGAGACAGAGACGAGCGTCGGAGATGGAGGAACCGACCTCATATATGATAATAGAATAACTGAATGAACAGTTCTTGAGGGTATTATGGGGATTCTACATTTCGACCCTTTACACTAGGGATGAGCATGTGGTACCGGATACCGATACCATACCGATACCATCCCGATACCGTACCGTACCGATACCATACCGCTTGTATTCGGTATCGGTATCGGTATTACGTTTTACCATTTTTCGGGATCGGGATTTTGCGGGATCGGTACCGGTATTTTTCGGTAATACCGAATTAATACCGATTGTGAGGTTAGCTTATTTAAAAGGGAATATACCATTTACAAACATGGCACTATGGCAGTACCGAATTAAATCAGGTGATCCCACTTATTCCCATTTCCCACCCATAATTCCCATGCTTTGCTTACTGAAGAAGTTGAAAGTTTCAAGTTTCAAGTAGGGTGGTAGTAGGGTGGTGAAATGTAATTTAGAACTAGGGTGGTGAACTATAAGTCTTCTCCTTATCTCATATCCCTTACCTAATCCAAATCAAATTCCAAATCCAACTTCAGAAACAAAACATGACGATCCCAATTCCCCCTAGGTCTTAACCCGTTGCTGCGCTCGATCGAAAGTTCTGTAAAAAAAAAATTTAAGGGTCGGTGGTGAACTGGTGATTGTCTTTGTTCGTTCTTTCCTGCTGAACTTGTGGGTGTTTTGTAAGTGCCCTAATTTTGTGATATATATATATATATGACAATTTTCTCTACATTTGTGCATTTGAAGTATTGTTTAGGATCCTTTTCTTTCAGTTTTATAATTGTTGACCAATTTGAGTTTGACTTTTGTGGATCTACAAAATGGTATCTGGCTCAAGGAGTCAAGGTATACCTACCCTTTATGGTCTCAGGTCTTATGTGGTATCAATTCGACAATGACAACCTAGAGCTTAGATTTTATGTACGATGTGCATTTTTTTGGTTATATGTATGGTTTGGTCATAGTTTTATGAAGTTGTTGTTTACTTTGACCCTAATGAGAGTGAAAATATAGGCTTGATATTGATAAGATTTTGATCATGTTTGTAAATAAATCCATACATGCAGTAAATAAATCTTACATACCTTATTATCTGTTTTTTTCTTCAGCTGAGTATAATAGCAAGAATCCAAATGGCATCTTTGAATGGACCGCCTTCTAGTCAAGTAAGTATGCTTATTGGTTTTTCAAGTTATGTTAGTAACTTGGTAAGTTTGTTTAGTATAAAGCTTACTTTTTTGTGTGGATTATATATGGGTAGGAGGAAGGCGAAACGCTTGTTGATGATACCCCTCATGACCATTTCCAACTTGATGATGATTCGGAATCGGTTAAGGAAACATGTAATGACAAAGTGGAATCAAGTCGTAAGAGAAAACAACCAACAAAGAAAAAGAACCCCAAAAGAAAGCTAAAAAAGGAGTCAAAAGTGAGTGGTGGGTTCATTTTGATGTCGTTTATCTAGAATAACCTGACGGAGTGAGTCCGAAGTACGGAAATTGCAAGTATTGCAAAAGTGACATTAAAGCCGATCCAAAAAGAAACGGTACTTCTGGTATCAAAACACACGCTTTATCTTGTCAAAAAAATCCCGAGGTACTTGGTAGTCAAAGTACTTTAGTGTTTGAAAAAGAAGCTAGCGGGGAAGGTAGTGTGAGCATTTGGAAACATGATGAGGCTAGAATCAAGAAAGCATTACTAGATTTGATTATTGTCGCCGAATTACCGTTTAAGCTTGTGGAAAATCCGGTTTTTATTGAGTACACCAATGCTTTGAACGGAAGATTCAATTTGCCATCACGACATAAATTGTCTAGAGATATTGGAAAGTACTATATCGAGGAAAGGAATAAACTGTTAGCATATCTAAGTAAACCCACCAGCACAGTTCACTTAACTACCGACACTTGGACATCCTCATGTCAACGGGTTAACTATATGGTTGTAACGGCACATTTCATTGATGATGATTGGGTAATGCATAAACGCATTATTAATTTTAGACCTATTCATAGTCATAAGGGGGAGGATATTGGTCAAGAGTTATTGCACTGTATTCATGGTTGGGGTATTAAAAATGTTATGACCATGACGGTAGACAACGCATCTAGTAATGACAAGGCGATTGATTATCTGTTGAGAAAGTTGCCTAATATGTATGCTGAGGGGAAGCATTTTCATATCAGGTGTATGGCACACATACTAAACTTGATTGTCAAAGATGGTTTATCAGAAAACAGGTATCATGTTGATTGTTTGCGAAAAGCAATTAGGTATAGATTCTGAGTTAAAGAGGTACTTAGATGAGCCAAGAATGAATTTTGATATCCGATTTGATATACTTAAGTGGTGGAAACAAAACGCAATTAGATTTCCAGTTGTATCGCGCATGGCTAGAGGTAAATTGACTTGCCTTTTATTGTGTTTTTTTTTTCATTACTTGTTACATTATTGTTGTTTATTAATAATTTGTATAATTGTTAGATATTTTGGCAATTCAAATTTCCACGGTTGCATCCGAATCAGCCTTTAGCACTAGTGGTCGTGTACTAGATGCTTACAGAACACGCTTGTCAACTAACATAGTTGAAGCTTTGATTTGCACCCAAGATTGGGTGAGGAAGTTAAGAAAACCAATTTTGGATGACGTGGACGACATATTAAAGGACGACGATATTGCCCTAGGTAAATTGTACTATTGTAGAAGTTGACTACTAGTTCTTTACATGTATATTGGGTGTTAAGTGTTAACCTTGTTCGGTTTCTTTTTTTTAGAAATTGAAGATGCAATACAACAAAATGGAAAAGGGAAAGGGATGGTGCATGACAAGGCTTAAGAAAACTCGAATGGAATGTAGTGAAATGTTTTGACATTTTTGGTCCAGAAGTTACTATGATGACTGATGAAGGATGGTAATTTAGTATTTTAGTGCAATGTTTTGAACTTGTTTTTTGTCATTCTACTACTCTACTGTGTGATGAAAGAATGATGTCTCTAGTATGTCTTGTATATGACTTTAACTTTTTTGGCTGATGTTATTTCTTAATGAAGTGAATGTTTTGAACTTGTTTTTTTGTCATAAACAAAGTTTCCAATGAAGTGAATGATGGCTGATGTTATTTCTTACATGGATGAGCATGACTAACTTTTTTGGCAAATCTTGATATCCAAAGTGGTGGACAGAGCAGGGTATGTAGGCTATTGAGGTTGTCTACACTGCCATTTGCACAGGGGTTGGGTATTGCCAATAAATGACACTAAGTTTTGTGTCCCCCATTTAAAATCCATTTTATTGCTCAACAAATTTATTTATGATTATCTTTACAATGTAAAAAAGATGTTACATCTATATATTGTAGATATTATTATTGTAATATAACATACCAACAAACCAGTGACAACTAATATACTATGTCAATGAAGGTTATCCATTTATTTTATCATTTTAAGAATTCGGTATTTTTCGGTATCATATCGAAAAACCGGTACCGATACCGGTACCATACCGATACCATACCGCTTGTATTCGGGATCGGGATCGGGATCAATTTTTGAGGAAAATCGGGATCGGTATTGTCGGGATCGGTATCGGTTCGGTATCGGTCCGATACCGTGCTCATCCCTACTTTACACGTACTTCACACCTCGCCCTCCACCGCATCCAGATTAGAGAGATGGATAGAGAGAGCGCACCTATACCACGGCAGAGAGAGAGAGACGAGCGTCGTAGATGGAGGAACCGGCCATCGTCTCCCGTCGGCCACCCTCTTGGCCTTCGGTCAGACCGGTGGTGCGTTGTGGTGGTTAAGACACGTGAATCGATGGTAGAAGGCGGTGGTAGACGAGGTTGGGGGTGATGCTGTGGTGGTTTTGACGTGGGTAACGATTGTAGAATGCAGTGGTGGATGCGCATTCCATAGTCATAGTTTGCCGGAGATAATGTTATCGGTCGTCGGTGAAGGCGACAGTGACGATTGCGGGTTCTAGGGTTCCGGCGAGTGTGCCCATGACTCTCATCGGGCAATCTAGAGATAGAATGAGAGACTTGAAGGTGACATGAATCGGTGCTCCGACGAAGTCGGCTAGGTTCCACCGTTAATCTTCAGGGTTTGTTATGGGTGAGTGTTTTAACAAGTTATAAGCTTATTTCCTCCTTTTGTTCTTACAAATGTTATTCTTGAAAATTGTGTTCTTTGCTGGTTCTGTCTTAAAAAAATTCAAGGGTTTTAAAGTTTGGGGCTTTATGGATACATGGAAAAAAATTCAAGGGTTTTAAAGTTTGGGGCTTTATGGATACATGGTCTTTGTTGAGCATTTGTGTGGTTGTTTATGCATACCAATTGTTTGATGTTATGCCAAAGAGAAAATGCATACATTTTTTTTTCAATTCTATTGTGATATTGAAAAATATTGTGCTAAATTATGCCTAAACAAAAAAAAAGAACTTCGGATGATCAAATAAGTGTTGATGACATATTTACACCTATAGTTGTTAGGTAACTGACATTTGAAACGGGAAAGTGAATTTTGTTAAAATATAGTACAGCAAACTAGCAAACATCTCAATGTATTGATAAAAACCCCATTCATTTTTGAAGGAACAAATCCATTAATTTATTGTAGGTTCAGGATCAGGATCTAGCCATACTTCAACTTTGGACTCTTGGATTCTTGGAGGGACATTTTTATTTCAACAGACCATTGCCTTTACTTTTCTTATTTTTTTTTCCCAGAGGTATCAACCCATCCGAAACTATCATCATAGTTAATTAGTTTACATATTGTTTTAGATTATTCTGTGTGACAAGTATGGGACTAAACGGGCATAACGGACCCGAACCAATTATACATATACATATCCTATCGGTACCGAACCAAACCGATATTCATGTCGCAAAAAAAAATGGTCCACCTGTTCTTTTATATAAATATATGTAGCAGTTGAGATAATGACTATTTGATGTTATCTTTACACGATTTAATTAATATTTTTACCCAACACCTACCATTTTTGCTTTTATATAATGGAAAATAAAGAAATACTAATAGTATGATTAAAAATTTATGTAAATGAAGGTGTTGGCACCACTGCCAATAGCATTTGCAGTCTTTGTGGTGCACTTGGCAACCATTCCGATCACCGACGCTAGATTCAACCTAGCCAGAAGCTGCCGGTCGGTGAAGAATGACGATGGTGACGAGTTAACTGGTGCTACTCGGGGCTGTTGTGGAGCTTATATGGGACAATAGGATTCGAGGCAAAGCGGGTCAAACATGGTCAACTCGATCCAAAAGAACAGTCATCGTGGAAAGACTTTGGACAGATTGTTAAGCAGCTACAAGAGAGGTATCAACCCATCCGAAACCATCATCATAGTTAATTAGTTTACATATTGTTTTAGATTATTTTGTGTGACACGTATGGGACTAAATGGGCATAACGGACCCGAACCAATTATACATATACATATCCTATCAGTACCGAACCAAACCGATATTCCTGTCGCAAAAAAAAAAGTCCACCTGTTCTTTTATATAAAATAGAAAATAAAGAAATACTAATAGTATGATTAAAAATTTATGTAAATGAAGGTGTACTCGGGGCTGTTGTGGAGCATATATGGGACAGTAGGATTCGAGGCAAAGCGGGTCAAACATGATCAACTCGATCCAAAAGAGCAGTCATCGTGGACAAACGTTGGACAGATTGTTAAGCAGCTATAAGAGAGGTATCAACTCATCCGAAACCATCATCATAGTTAATTAGTTTACATATTGTTTTAGATTATTTTGTGTGACATTTATGGGACTAAACGGGCATGACAGAATAATGTAACATATTTTATCAAGAGTGACATCTATAAGTGTATAGTAGATTACAATACATGGTGTTATGTATATTTATCATCCAAATGCGAGTTCGTGTGTTTGTACGCAAACCCAAAATAAACATCAACATGTTCATAGGAATACCAACTATTTCCGCCGCAACGCGCGAGAGGGTAAACACCTAGTTATAATTAATTTTAAAATTTAAATGTACAAGAAAAGTTTATAAAGTTAATAAACTTTAGTACATTTTAGATGTCTTAACATATAGTTTTATTATGGTGTTATAGAGTTATATCTTGATTACACTTTTTTTAAAGGTGTATACGGTTTGGTTAGGCTATTAGTCTCAATCGAAACTGAAAGTCCTCGGTTAATCTATTTTATTAGTCAATCGGTTTTTGGTTAATCGGCTCGTTTTATTCGGTTAATTTGTTGATTTTCGATTCAGTTCGGTTAATAATCAAACACAAACTTTTGCTAAAACTTTTGTTTAAAAATATATGAATTTGAGGTATAAATATATGAAATGAAGATATAAAAACTAGAAATATATGAAAATATTAATGTTTCGGTTAAGTTTAGTTATAACCGATGGGTAAAAGAAAAAAAAACCGATCAACATTTTTCGGTTAATTCAGTTTCGATTAATGATTGGATTATTGCTCAGCCGTACTTCTTTCTCCTATATATATTGTTCATCGTACTTCATGCTTGATCGATGATATACTCGTATTTCTCTTTATACATTTTCTCATTGGATTATTGCTCAGCCGTACTTCTTTCTCCTATATATATTGTTCATCGTACTTCATGCTTGATCGATGATATACTCGTATTTCTCTTTATACATTTTCTCATACTTCCCTCAAACACTAGTTTTACAATAATTTTTTCTATGTTTTAGGCGTCCAATCGACAAATAGTCAACAACTATTCTTTAAAAGTTTTCAAATTTAAAAATACATAAACATGGGATCATATAACTGTTGGAATAAACAATTGATAACCAAAGAACACAACTCAAAACACAAGGGTTATTAGGGGTTCAAAGAGCAATATCAACAAGAGGCATCTACCACGAAAGAACAATTCGGCTTCATACTTGAAAAACTTTAAATGATTGGGTTGATTGATAAATCATTTGTAGTACTAGTCGTGATGAGTAATTGGTCATTATAAAAAACTAGAAGTAGCAATCGCCGCGTTGTGGTGGTGCTCACCTTCGCATAAATTCCGTAGTAGGTGCTTAATTGTACGACGTCTTAGCAAACAACATAGACATGAAGATTAATGTAATTAATCACTAATTACGAACTCTATATTATCATGAACAAAAACCACACATTATAATGATCCCAAATCATTATACTAAACAATATTTGATCACCAAGCTAAGAAACCTATCATAACTAAACCATGACACGTAATTAAATAACAAGATAATTCCTAAATTAATTAAGTCTAACTAATTAGATAAACATTAATTAAACTCTAACTAATCAAGATTAATCAAACAAATATCGTGTATTATTCATTTAATTAATTGGTTTCGATACAAATAAATGGATACGGTTTCAATTTTGGCTAACAGGGTCATGGTTCAGTAACTCTCGTCCCAAAAATGATTTGGGATAAAACTATACCAATAAAGTTACCATTTTTGAATAATTGCCAGGAAAATTATAAGAAAAAAAAATACTAATTTCTTATCACAATTGTTTGTTGTATCCGAAATTCCAAATTGTTGCTTCACGTACACGTAAGAATTGATATATTTGCCTATCACTTAACCTAAATGTAAACTCTCTTGTGGCCTGTAATTCGAGAGAACTGAGGGGTGTTTTTGCTTCTCACTTGTTTTGGTTGGTTTTTGATGGTATAATATTCATCGGGTAACTCTTTACAAAAAAAAAAAAAAAAAAAAAAAAAAAAAAAAAAAACCCTAAATGTAGCCAAAACTAGCCAAACGTAGATACTTATAACACATTGACATTTAAATGAAATAGAACAAGATTAAAATTAGTATTAGCAATTGTTTATACATGTCATGTTACATTAATGATATGTTTTCCGGTAGGGGTATAATAAATAAGAGATAAATCGAGCTTGAGCTTGTTAATTATTTTTACAATTTGAGCTCGAGGTTAAAACACAGACACACAATGCTCGACTCAAGCTCTCCTAAGTTAAAGGAGTCAAGTTCGAGTTTAGTCTAATTGTGGCTAGACTCAGCTTGTTTGAACCCTTGTTCTCTGGACAAATTTCGATAATAGAAAGTGGTGGATCGGAAAATAACCCATAAGTGATTTGGTTTGCAATCCATCTATTTGCGGCATCGGAGTAGTGTACCCCATCCCAACTTATGACCTTTGTTGGGTCTTTACATGATCCCGCAAACACTTCACTACCATTGATCTTTCCTTTGTTTCCACAATATATGTCATTGTCTTGATCATGATACCCACAACATATTGTGAACCCTTCCTTGAATCCTATTACAAATTTAAATAGTTAACCATGGTTGAAAATTAACTACCGGTTATTAATAAGTTATTATTTTTTTGAAAGATAACCACAAATTGGTTGTTAGCCACTGCACTTGGCTACAGTGGCTGATCCAATAATTTTTTTTCAGAGAGTTCCTTTCACTGTTTTTTTCCCAATTCATACAAGGTTTTCACTATATTTTTTTTTTTTCACTTTTTCCAAACCGATGGGTTCCTGGGAACCCTTAAAAACCCTCTGGATCCGCCCCTGCTTGGCTATGGTTACCTTTAATATGAAATAATAAACAAATACCATAATGGCGATATAAACCGTTACACAATGTACAAACATTGAGTTTGTGTGACACACCTAGGTCCTTTGCTTTGCTAATGAGTTGGTATTTTGCCGAGTACATGTCTACATACGCCAGTATAGCTTTCGGGAGATCAGATCTCAGTTGAACGACTTTGGATCTAAGCTTCTCGTTGAACTCATTCGCTATACGGTTTTGGCCAGCAACACACCCGATCTCATCAAGGTAACCCGCGGCAGGGTTAACAACTTTTGTATGTGTTACGGGCAAGCACCCTATGGGCCCGGTGTTATGTATCCAAAACGCCCTTGCTCCTTTTCCATACAATTGCTATACATGTAAAATACAAGTTTTTAATCATAATCATACACATCATGTGTGTGGACCTAAATATGCACTTATCATGTTTAATAAATATAGAATATAACAAATAAAAAGCTCTTCGCTGTCAACGACCCTTGTATGTACAGTATGTCACTACAAGAACTCTAAGTAATTTAGACCAAAATTTTGCGACCGGTAAAAATGGTCGCAAATTTTACAATCGGTTTGCTACCAAAATCAAAATGGTAACCAACCCAAATTCGGTGGCGAAGTCTGCGAGCGTCTGGTTTTGGTCTCTAGTAAGAAAAAGCTTTAAAATTACTTAAAATAAATCAAATTATAAATATCGGTAGCAAATCGAATGCAAAAGTTGAATGTTTAGGACGGTCCAAAAATTGAAAAAAAAAATTGCAACAAAAGAAAATGATTTAAAACTTAAACTTGTTTACCGGTCGCAACATTTGCGATAGGGTGGTCACAAAATGCAAAGAAAAAAGTTTAAAACTTAAATTTATATATTGGTTGTAAATTGGTCGCAAAATTTGTGACTGTTTAGGATGGTTGCAAAAATCCAAATAAAAAAGAAAGAAAGAAAATAAGTTAATATGTAAATTTAAATGTTGGTCACAAACCGGTCGCAAACTTTACGACCATTTAATGGCGGTCACAAGGAAAGAAAAAATAATAACCGAAAACTAAAAGCACGGTCCCAAATCGTGAAGTACGGTTATTGATGCTCAATTATGATCATTGAAGGTAGGGTTGTAAATGAGCAGAGCCCTAGCTCGTCTAAGGCTCGAGCTCGAGTTTGGCTTGTTTTCAGGTTCTAATTGTAAGGTTTGAGCTCGAGCTGGAGCTCATAAGTTGTGTTTTAAGAGTGAGTGGCAGGGGGGGGGGGGGGGTATTTGACACAATCTGGACACGACATAAATCTAAAATAGTGTCAGTTATAGGGCTGTTCACGAGCCGAGCCGAACCGAGCGGACCTTTGCTCGTGCTTGGCTCGTTTACAAACCGAACCGAGCGGAGCGCCTCATTTAAAACCGAGCATCAAATCAAGCGAGCATTTTTCGAGCTAAGTTCGAGCGATTTGGCAACCGTGTCGCCCAATTTAAATTTGCTGAGAGAGATAGTAACAATGTTGGGTCTCAAGTTTTTATGTCTTTAAAAACATGCACATTTCATGGCATAATATTTTTCTTATGAATAACAATGTTGTGGCTGACGAGTCGATGATCATATTGCACGAACAATTACGTTAAGAGCAGGAGACGATCGACTTAGGGTAACGACATGAAACATTAAGGCGAGTTGATGATCATATTGCACGAACAATTACGTTGTTTTGATTTTAATTTTAATTTTTTATTGGCGTGGTTGGGCTAGTACGTATAGATATAATTGAAAATTTGTATATAGTTGACCAAAATCTAATGTATTGGTACATATAAAACTATAAATTTAATTTATATTTAAGTATATATGTATGTGTAAGTGTGTGTATATATATGTATAATTTCTATTTGTGTGTATATATATGTGTATATACATGTTTATAGATGTAGGGGAAGGTTCATTTGAGAAGAAAATTTAGTTGAGAAGAAAAAGAACAAAGGGTAATTTTGTAAAACATTAAATAGTTTTTTCACTTATCTCATTTATTATCATTTTTTACTAATTAATTAGTCATAAAGACTATTATCCTCCACACTAACTTTTTTTTGCCTACACACATCAAAAGTTATCCTACATATTTCGAAATTCATCTTACACGTTGAAATTTATCTTACACAACTCGTAATTTATCCTACACTTTAAATTATTTTATTTTATTTTTTTGAAAAAATATATATTTTGAAGATAAGTTACAAAAAATTTAATGTATTTGCTATTAAAGAGGAAGACTACAAATTAATGATCTATGTAGATTTACCAATGTACCCTTGTAGTAACATTAAATACTTATATTAAATGAAGTAAAAAAAATATTCTTATTGGTTGAAATTTGTTCTTTTTTCTTCTTACAAAAAAATTCTTCTCATTTGAACTCTCCACTATAGATGTATGTGTATATATATATAGAAAAAGTATATCGTACATTACGACTTAACGTACTTCACGTACAACAACGTGCGTGATTTGTTATATAACATGCGTGATTAATGTTTTCAATATGCGTGATTATTGTGTTTCAACATGCGTGATTTTGGATTTTTGAGTTATAACGTGCGTGATTTTAAAATGAACGTGCATAATTATCTGTCTTACGTGATGTATGTTAAGCCGTAATCTACGTTAACCTTCCTCTATTATATGTATATATATACTAATTAACATAATAATTCGAGCGGAACCGAGCCGAGCGGACCTTTGCTCATGCTTGGCTCGTTTACAAACCGAACCGAGCAGAGCGGCTCGTTTACAATCGAGCGTCAAATTGAACGAGCATTTTCCGAGAAATTTCCGAACGAGCGTCGAGCGAGCGACGAGCGGCGAGCGATTTGAACAGCCCTACTCAGTTACATGAACCCGAGCATGGCGCGAATTTGGAAATCGTGTCTGACACGTGAATCCTGAACACGACATGAGTTTTCCCGAGTTGACACGAACACAACCCTTTCAACCCGATTTTTTTCATATTAATATTCAATAATATTATTATTAATATGACACAACCCAGACACAAACATAACTCAAAAATAGTGTCAGATACATGAACTTGAACACGACACAAACTTGAAAATCGTGTCAGACACATGAATCCCAAACACGACATGAGTTTTCCTGAGTTGACACAAACACAACCCAACCCAACCCAACCAACCCGATTTTTTTTTCATATTAATACTTCAAATATGAAAACCAACGCTCATCCGTTGTTCATTTTTAAGTTTTGATGTAAAACACCCTATTGGTTTAAGCTATGACATATTAATAATATATATTTTTTAGTTTGAAAAAAAAAGGGATTAAATTGTTCAACCCACAAGCCTTCCAGCTCAACTCCAACATGGTCCTTTTAGACTAAACCCAAACCTATAGATTTCGTATTAGATTAATGTCATGTTGTGTTGCCATGTTAAAATCACACCCGTACTTGGGATATATGTACTTTTAGTCGACGCTTTTTTTAACATACAAAGAACTAAAAAACTTACTCGTATAGAATTAGCAAATTGTTCGATAATGTCGGGGATTGCAGCCCGGCTCGCGTCAACGCCCATTGTCCTAAATACGTATGCGAGATCGTTCTGGCCTATATCGATCGTGTATATAGCTTTCATGAAATCATCAGGTCTAGGTAGATTTTGTCTTTGAGAGTCATCCTTGGCTACCAAATATAAATTATAATTAATATTGTCATTATGTCATAGCTTATCCTAACCAAGTGAATTTATCTTAGATATTTTTTTCTAAACCGACTCATTTTAACCCGACTTCATTTTGGCCCGAACCCCCTATTGACACGAACCAAATTATTATTATTATTTTTTTATAAAACGAGCCGTTTTGACCCAAACTCATTTGTGTAAAATCTGTTTTGACACGTTACTTGAACCCGCCCGCTTCGCCCAAATTGCCCTAATTAAGTTAAAGATAATCAAATCATATCTGATGTGAGTACCAACTAGTTTAATAGAGTTTACCTTGATTATAAAGATAAGTGGTTCGATCTTTAAACTGATTAAACTGCTCGACTTGAATGTCGAGTGAAAACGGGCTAACATCATGTTCAAACCATGATTCGTTTACGCGCCTAATGGTCGCACCACCGGTTGCGAAGTTTGCACCATGTGTGTAGTTTGCTTTGATAGAATCCAAATACGCACTCAAGTAAGGCAACCCAAGTTTCTCCGCTGATTGATCACAAATAAATATAGATAATAATATAATAAATCATCGTCAGATAAATCAACCATTGCTTAAATCTATTGATGATTTATCTGACAATAAATTAAAAAACTATTTATTTTTTATTTTAAAGTATTCGTCGATAATATTTTATAGGTAATACTCATTTGTTTAGTAGTAAACGTTTCTTCAAGTAAATTCAATTCAATAAACTTATATTTACCGATGAAGTCGATGATCAGGCGGCCGTCACTGGCTCGTCCAACGGGTCTTTTGAAGAAGGTTTCGCCGGAGGGTGGTCCTGGAGGATAAAATGCTGCAGCTATGCCTCCGGTGTCGGAGTTCGAATCACCGAAATTGTATATTGCGGGTATGTCACATGCCGGAGAAGGCGGCGGAAACGGCTGACCGGTGGCTAATCCGACAACTAGCAAGAGGGATATAATAGCTTCCATAATGAATACAAGAACTCAAAGCAACTCCAATGGTTCCTTTTATATGTGTACACACGCACCATTTCGGTCAATCGGTCACTTTGCTTAAATGTCACCTTAACCATTGTACTCTCACCAACCGTTTTTAATTTTGTTAATAATTTAAGCATAACGAGTAGATACAAATGTGAAAGTCTTTTTAAAGTTTATCTATTTATTTATTTTAGAAAAAAACATGTTAATACGTTTATACCATTAAAACCATATCATGCCAAATGTGTTTTCTTTACTTCTACGAAACACAAACATTAACAGATCAGGTGACATCAGGCTGACGTATATTCAGTCACATACATAACACATCAACCCACTAATACTCATACTCAGCCCAGTATACTTTGGTCAGTGCTCCTTAGGCCCATCTAAAAGGATCAAACTTTGTTCTTAGCCTGAAATGGGGCAGAAGTTGCACAACCCAGTTTTTTTTTCTCCTATTGGTTCGGGTTGGAACGTGTTCTGGTTTGGGTCAACAATAGTCAAAACCTGTTTTTATTGGATCTGGTTCGGGTTGGAGTCGAGTTGAAGAAAGTCAACTGGTTGGGTTTGACCAGTTTGAAACCGGGTTTTGACCGGTCGGGTTTAACTGGGGTCAAACCGGTTTGAAAGTATAGGGTTGCAACCTGGTTTCAACCCTACGACTTGATGCGGTTCTAACAATTTCTTACCAAACCGGTTCTGGTTCCCGACCTAGGGTATTTTTTTTTTATTTTTTTTTATTTTTGTGTGTGCTCCTTCAGAGAACCATTTACAACAACGACAAAGTAATGATAAAAGTAACAATCTCCAAACACAGCCACGTCTAGAATTACCTTGAACACATCCGTATCAGGAATGACTTTGAATCGTTGAATGATTGCTTATTTGCTTATTTTTAAACAACCTATAGGCTATAAACTACCATTATATCCATAGATTGGTTCTTATTACATATTTGGATGTTTTTGCAATAAACGTTATTAAAATTTAATGTTATACTTTATATATAGATTGTTACTTGTTACTTTGTTAGTATATTGTTAACATGTTATTAATTCGAGATTAGTTTGATGGAAACATGAAAAAGGTTTTTAAAACGAAGTTATCAACACTTGAAGCTTCGTCTTTAAATAATATTATATGAAAAATTAGTAGTTGGAAGAATTATTTAGGTGGTTTTTGTTTTTCTAAAAAAGATCTGCACAGCCTTCTCTGTCTGCGGCTCGCAGACCACACGCAGACATTGTCATCTGCAGACTCTTTGTTTTTTCCGAAGACGTTTCATTTAAAAAAAAAAAGTCTGTGTGAGCTCTACTTGGTGTAGACTTGGCCCTTCTAAGATCTTCTAATGTCTGCAAAGGGTTAAACACCACCACCCACCACCACCGTCCATCACCACCGCCACCACTGTCCACCACCCACCACCGTCTATCACCACCACCACCATCCATCACAACAACCACCGTCCACCACCCACCACCACCTTTTACTCTCACACCCCAACCGATGGCAGAAACATCAGAGTGAAATGAAAACGAGATTACAAAATACTTCAGAACGACTACTTGCGACAAGTATTTAATAATCAAAATTTCATTTCATTTCTAAAACGGAAATACATTGGTTGGAAACAAAATACAAAACAAGTACTAAATTAAAGTGTGTTTCTAGTCGTCCTACTAGATTTCTTTCAACGTCCCATCATCAAGTTCCTGCAATACATATTAAAGTACATGTCATCACATAAAATATTGGGGAGCATACAAGTTTGATTTACTAGCATAAGTATAAAAACAGTTAAACAAATCCATATGGCATTATCGTAAACTAAGACATATCATAACAATACTAGTGTGACAACCCGCACTAAACCAGGTATCCGTACAACTTAATTAATGATTAATTACTGCTTAATTACTGTGCTTGTTTGAACTAGCTGATGAACTGCTACTTGAATACTGATACATGAACTTACTTGCATCATACTTGCTTACTGTCACTACAATATTTACATACGGCACCTTAGTGACAAACATGATGCACAAAAAGCACAGTAGCACAATACACGGATAACCTATTGAACATGCTGATAAGGCCAGCATCAGGCAAACACTGCCTCCAAGGCCTATAAGAGCCTGAGATATCTGACTACACTGGTAGTGAGTGTAGGGTTATAAGGGTTGTGGAACTGCGTCTCTAGGAATAAGATACACTGATTCGGATGTGCCAAAAACGTACTTTAAGTACAAAACACAGCACTTTAAGAAATAATCCAGCTTCTAGTTGACTAGTAAAGTGCCAAAACATGGGGAAAATAACACTAGACACTTTCTAAAGTGTCGGGAAAACAAGTTGTGTCACTAAAAATGTTAATAACGACACTTTAAAGCTTTTGTAACGCTTTAACGGATTACTATCCAACCGGACACCCGGACTTTACCCGGAACATGAAAATATTACTATTTTCACTATTCATATTTTTCTGAGCCAGTTAGGGTCCCTGATTACCCTAACACCCGTTATAACACGCTATATATTACCAACGAGGTTAAACACTTAACTTAACTTAGTTAACATAATTAACCTCCTAACTATCTACTTAAAATCGAACCAAGACCCCCCCCCCCCCCATGACCGATTCGGTTACCTAGGGGACACCCCCCTTGTACTTGTGATTTTGTTAAATCTTGGATGTTTAGTATCAAGGTGACATAAAACCCAATGGATAATAACACCTAAATTGCCTATAAATAACATCACTAAACACATGAGTTAATCACCATCATATTTCACCAACTCACTAACTCTCTCCCTCCCTCAAGACTCTCGGCCGAACACCCCAGCCCCCATACACCCATTTTCGGTTCTTGTTCTTGCATCCCATCATCATACACACATCAAAGGTCGCATATTAGGAGCTTTGGTGCACTCGGAGCGCGAAGGACCACTTCCGTTAGCTTTTATCCACCCGTTTTTCATCAAGATTCTTCCCTAGCCTTGAGCTAGAGGTATAACACTTAAAACTCGTTTTTACACTTGTCTAGAGTGGGTAAAAGGATTTTTGTCGGTTAAATATCGATAACCTACGTTTTGAAGCATTAAAGTCTAGTAAAAACTATAAAAATGGTGGTTAATAGCTTACAACTTGTGTAAAAGCTGTAGTACTTGAAGGATGTGTTTATCTAGACCCGATCTATGATTGTGGTAGCTCGGATCACCATTTAACCCGGTTTGGTAAGATCGTTGATCTTAACATAAGCTTGTTTCGGTTAGTACAAGGGTTAAAAGGTGAAACTCTACCACACTAGAGACATGAACTCGTGTAAAAATGTTTATTTGTGTAAAAGTGATTTAGCTTGTACATTGGTGTTTAAAACTAGCGGATCTACGTATCTGCAAGTGGTATTTTTAAAGAACCACACATTAAAGAAATCATGTTTTCTAAAGGATGGATCTTACACTAACAAACATGATTTTATAAACCACAAGTGTGTAAACCCTTGTGAAATGAAAAGATCCGACAAAGAACTAGATTTGTCACTTGTTACTAGAAGTTGTAAAGACGGATTTCTCTAAACACGAGGTTTTTACAAGATTAAAGTTACCTTATATAAAGATCTACAAATATAAAGGGGATTTACACTATAGATTCGGAAAAACTGCAAGTTCATGCGATTATGCAATTTACATACTTATCGACTAGTTTGTTGTGTCGGAAATTGGTTGTTTGGATAAAGAAGTTGTTGAATTGATTTGTTAAAAGAAAAAGATACGCTTGAAAGCGTGGCCACCTCCAGTTACAGAGGAAACTCTGGCGAAATTTTTCTAAAAACCTAACACTTAGAATTATTTACACAACAAGTGTTAGAACTATTTTTGACATATTTCGAAACATAAATTTCGCCATGACTTTATTTACTAAATATTCGGAGGTGGGATTTTCACAAAATACTAACGTGATAAATATATGTTTTGTCACAACACTGTTTATGATTATTTTGTGAAATTACATAAATATTATTTTAGAGTAAAAATAATATTTACAAGCGTTAATGATCCCAAAACTTTGCGAACGCTTTCACTACAAACATATAAGTTACACCGGTAATTACATTACCACACGATTGATAAAACGTAACTTACGCACATGTATTGTATCCCCCATCCTTGGGAAGAAGATTAACTACCAAGTATATACAGAACAAACACACGAAATAGTTGTCTAACTATTTCCCAAAAACTTAAACTAAAGCTAAGGCACGGCCGTCCGTCTAATAGAATTAGCACTTGTAGGTCGTCGCACAGCTTTCAGATTTGGAGACACTTGGTAGAGACGCACTGACTGTGAGTTCATGTCCCCCTTTTCTCTAACTGTTTTCAGTTTTCTTAACTGCGGGGGTGAAATACATGATACTTTGTTTACAAGTACTATTATACACGGTATGTTAACGTAAGGAGGTTTACTATTTAGATCATGTGAATGGGTAGTTAGAACACCGAGGGACTTAAGCGGTAGATCTATCTGGGTGTAGCGAGCCCAGCTCTAGGCCCAACAGAACGGACCTCTCTGAGGACCAACAGAACGGACCTGGAGTGACTTGGTTGCCCAACGCAAAAATCGGCTAGGGTTGTGTCTTCCTACTTGCATTTCACAACATGCTAATGGCCTTGCAAACCATTGGTGATCTCTTTTCCTTACACTGCTACATACCAGGAAACTTTTATACTTACAAGTGTTTTACTTACTCACTTGCACATGAACTCGCTCAACATTATTGTTGATTTTTCAACTTACATGTATTTCAGGAAATTAACGAGATCTGGCACGGTATGGCATGTTTTCCGCTGCACTTGTTTCCAAGGTCATCTGGGGTTTAGGGGACGTGTCTCTTTCCTGGACAAGACACAATCCTTAAACCATGTCTATGTTATGTTTCAGTTTGTAAAGTTTGTTGAACAAGATTATGTTTGTCAGGGTATGTTAAAACAATGGTATTGTGTTTGGTTTTCAAAACTTAATGGATGATCTTGCATGTTTTTAACTCATATAGCTTTGTCATGATTAAGCTATGGTATTAAGAAGTCACACCAAAATTAACCACGCTTCCGCAAAGCCAGGGTGTGACAGCTTGGTATCAGAGCTCTGATCATAGCGAACTAGGATTCTTTCTCGAGTCTAGACTATGATCACTAGGGCTCTCACGAAAACATTTTTCTGCATACCACTTAAGTCCAGATCCAAAACTTTTTACAAACAAATGTTGAGCACATTTTATTAATTATAGGCTCAGCTTGGAGGGCTGAGGCTCGGTCTGAAGGATCGAGGTGATCGAAGTAGTTGAGCACGTTGGTTTATTATAGGCTCGATCTGGAGGATCGAGGCTCGGTCTAGGTGACCGAGGTAGTGGGCTAGCAAGGCTAGGAAGAAAAGGCTCAGCTTGGAGGGCTGAGGCTCGGTCTGGAGGATCGAGGTTTGGTCTAGGTGACCAAGGTGGTTGGTTAGGAAGAGTAGGCTCAGTCATGACGACTGAGGCTCGGTCAAGGGGACCGAGGCTCGATCTGAGTGGTCGAGGTGGAGGATAGAGCAGTTTTAAGGACTGGGAGAAATTGGCTAGTAAGACTAGGGAAAATTATGTGATATCTTACTTGGTAACTTATGTGATTACTTGATTTATGATTGACTATTTGTGCATGTTTGTGTATATGTTACAGACACATGGATTCCGCAGACACTGGTGGTTCAGGCACCACAGGCCCGAGGCCTATCGTTTCAGACGACATTGAGTCATCGGAGCACGAGGTTTACACGTCCGACTTCACTAGCACAGATGAGGACGATTTTCAGCCCTTTGCACTACCTGACGGTGCTGGCGAGCTCGCAGATGGTCCTATCGCCGGGGATCTACCACTTGCATTGATCCCTGCTCCTATACCGCTTGCTGCGTACCCAGCTTACGATTTACCCATCGACGATGAGGAGGATGATGTCGATATGTTTGATGAGGAGCCTTTCGAGGAGGATGCTCAGGGCGAGGCCCTTCCTGCTGCCGATCCCTTATTGATCGCAGACGCTCCCGTCGCGGAGTCACCTGTTCACTCCCCAGTCGCGGACTCCTTTGAGTCTGTGGCCTCTGTACCCTCACACATCCAGAGTGCACAGCACTTCTCTTATGGATCAGATCCTGATCAGGCATCTTCTGTTGCCCCTGTCCCCAGTTTCGCTTTTGACCTTGATGATGAGGGGGATTCCGATCCTATGTTTCCCCCAGGATTCGACCCTGATCGTGACATAGAGTTTGTTCCGATGGATCAGTTTATGGAGGATCCAGTAGACCCTGTTGACCTATTTGATCCTATTGACCCAGATTTTGAGTTTGAGATGGCTTTTGATGACTTCGAGCCTGCCGTTGCTCCTGAGCAGGCAGCCGCTCTAGACCCTATACCCGAGCATGACCCAGTACATGCTGATATCCCTTTTGAGCCTGTTGTTGCTGATCTCCCTGTAGATGTTCCTGTGATTGAGGGCGATCATGTTGCTGTTGATCCCGTTGTTCCTTTACCCGTTGGTGATATACCTGCTGACCACCCTATAGAGCACCATGCACCCGTTCACCCCGTTGTTGCTCCCTTACTTGATCCCGTCCCACTAGAGCCCGGACATGCACTGTTCGCGGCACATAGGGATCCACCGGATGAGTCTGCACAGCACGGTTGGATACCGGCTGATGAGGATGTTCCACCTTTTCCTCCACAGATTCCTGTTGCACCACATATTGACTTTTCATTTCAGGTTCCTATGTTTGTACCTCCAGCAGGGCCTGGAGAGGGTTCTTCAGCCCACCCTGATGGGCATGTACCGATGCCTATCCCTCTCATGCCTCAGACGTCATCCGTTCCACCCACTTTTACTCCATTTCACGTGGCACCTTTCGACCCCACTAGCGAGCCATTTCTTTGGGCACCTGGCTCTGGCATGCCACCTACTGACCCCTACCATGCTTTTCACAGGGGATACACTATCGAGGACGTCTTGATGTCCTTTGTCGCACAGCACGAGTCCCACACACAGCGTATCCAGGAGCTCGAGAGAGCTCGGCTACCACCATGTCAGTGCCATGGTCAGGCACCCTCCCCTCTACAGCCGTTTCGACCATTACCTCCAGATATTGCTGCCCGTCTCTTTACATTAGAGCAGCAGATTGCTTCCATCATCCGTACACAGCGAGCCCAGGAGGAGGACTGGCTCCAGTTACGACGTTTGTTTTACACTTACTTTCCCCCTCCTCCACCACCATCTGCATAGAGCTCACCAGTTACTGATTGGGTAGACGAGGATGAGAAGACGGCGATTGTTGGATTGCACAGCATTTTGGAGACCACTTTATGATTTTGACTTTTGTTGACATGTACTTGATGTTGTATTTGACACTGATTTGTTATGATTTTTGGACAGGGGTGATGTAGCCCCTAGTTGATGGATGATTGTATGACACTATGATGTACTGATACACTTACTCTGTGGTCTTGATGTATGGCAATCGCAGTATTCTCATCATATCTGTTTCGCTTGATTACTTATTTGCATTGTTATGTTATGAGATGTGGGTGATTGATATATGTGATGTATTGATGACATGAGATATTACGTGCTATTACTATTACTATATACGTACGTTTTACTATGGCCTGACCAACGTGAACACATCTTTTAGAAGATGCCGCCGAAACGCCCAACGCCAATGCCTACTAATGAGGCAGAGCTACAGCAAGTCATTGCAGCTGCCATAGCACAGTACGCAGCATCTCAGCCAGGAGCGAGCGGAAGTGTTAACCAAGGCAATAACAATCCACCTCACGGTAATACCAAGCCATTTGGACCTACCATGAACTAGTTGGATATTTTAGCGATGATGCTAATGCCAATCACATGTTTTAACATACGTGCAGGATGCACCTACAAGCAGTTTTTAGACTGCAAACCGGTCAACTTCGATGGCACAGGAGGTGCAGTTGCCTTTACCCGCTGGGCTGAGAAAACCGATTCTGTTTTACGCATGAGCAAATGCGCGCTGGATCAGCAAGTCACATATATCTCAGGGCTATTCTTGGATGGAGCCCTCTCTTGGTGGAATCTACAAGTACAAACACTAGGCGAAGCTGCTGCCTACGTGCTGACCTGGACCGAACTGAAAGAACTTATGCGTAAAAAGTACTGTTCTCGCGCAGAAATTCAAAGGTTGGAGACTGAATTTTGGCACCTAAAGATGGACGGTCCAAAGGTTGCAGAATACGTCCAAAGGTTTCACGACTTATCTCAAGTGGTTCCTTACATGGTTACACCTGAATACAAGCGAATCGAGCGCTTCATTTGGGGTTTGGCTCCCCAAATCATAAGTATGGTGCCCTCTTCAAAGCCTGCGACAATTACCGAGGCGATTGATTTGAGCGTGGCTCTCACAGAAGAGGCGATTCGCCTGAACAAGTTTGGTGATGTCAAGGCAAAGGAGAAAGAGACTCATGTTGAGTCATCAGGAGGTAGCAAAAGAAAGTTCTCGAACTTCAAGCAAGGCATTAGCGGTGATGGTAAGAGAGGAACACCAAGCACGCCAGCTCAGGGTACAGCTGGCAGTGGAAGGAAAGGAAGGGGATATATGGGCACCCAGCCCAAGTGTAATGCCTGCCAGCGTCACCATTCTGGTCAATGTGGGCTAAAAGTATGCGAAGCATGTGGGAAACGTGGTCACTCGAAGGATACTTGTTGGGTCCCTGCCGGTCGCGGAGGCCAGGGAGGATATGGAAACAGAAACAATAATCGTGGTATTGGGGATCGCCCACAAGGAAACTACGGGGGTAACAGAAATCAAGGCAACAATGCTAACCAAGCGGGCGCAGTGAATCGTAATCCGGGGAATGATCAAGCTGGTGGAAACGGGCAGAGACTCGGATGCTATAACTGCGGGGAAATCGGCCATTTTAAGAAGAACTGCCCAACGTTGAACCAAGCCCGTGGTAGAGTGTTCCAACTCGAAGCTAGGGAGGCGCGCCAGGATCCCAATGTTGTTACTGGTACGTTCCCTGTGAACCAACGCTATGCATCCGTTTTATTTGACACTGGTGCCGATTATAGCTTCGTATCGTTAGAATTTAATAATATGCTTGGGTTAACCGCTAATAAGTTAGATATTCCCTACTCGATCGAATTAGCTAATGGAAAGTTAGTTGAAGCCAACGAAGTAATCAGAGGCTGTGTGATAGAATTGGGAGAACGTGAGTTTACTTTGGATCTACTACCAGTCCAATTGGGAAGCTTCGACGTGGTGGTAGGAATGGATTGGTTATCAGGCAACAAGGCTGAGATAGTATGTCACGAGAAAGTTGTTCGTATCCCAACCGATGATGGTGAGACAATTGTGGTTCACGGAGAGAAGCGTGACACACCGCTAAGATTTATCAGCTGCTTGAAAGCAAGGAAGTGTTTACAGAAAGGATGTGTTGCTTTTCTGGCACACATCGTGGATAAGAAGGCTGCTGAGCCAAGAATCGAAGACATCCCTGTCGTAAGGGAGTATCCAGAAGTCTTCCCAGAAGACTTGCCTGGACTGCCACCTCAGAGGCAAGTAGAGTTCCACATTGACTTAGTTCCAGGCGCCGCGCCTGTAGCTAAGGCACCTTACAGACTTGCTCCGTCTGAGATGCAGGAATTGTCGACACAACTTCAAGAGTTGTTAGACAAGGGTTTTATCCGACCAAGCTTCTCGCCTTGGGGAGCTCCGGTCCTGTTTGTCAAGAAAAAGGACGGAAGTTTCCGTATGTGTATTGACTACAGAGAATTAAACAAGCTGACGATCAAGAATAGGTACCCTCTGCCAAGAATCGACGACCTGTTTGATCAACTGCAAGGCTCGAACTATTACTCAAAGATCGATCTTCGATCGGGATACCATCAGTTAAGGATTCAAGAGGAAAGCATCCCGAAAACAGCCTTCCGAACTCGTTATGGACACTACGAGTTCCTTGTTATGCCGTTTGGTCTGACAAACGCACCTGCAGTCTTTATGGACTTGATGAATAGGGTTTGCAAGCCATACTTGGACAAGTTCGTGATTGTATTCATCGAAGACATCTTGATTTATTCAAAGACGAAGGCTGAACACGAACAGCATCTAAGAGCCATTCTAGAGCTACTGAAGAAGGAACAACTGTACGCCAAATTCTCCAAGTGCGAATTTTGACTACGTGAAGTCCAGTTTCTTGGACATGTGGTTAATGGAGATGGAATTCATGTTGATCCCACAAAGATCGAGGCAATCAAGAATTGGGAAACGCCTACGACGCCAACCGAGATTCGACAATTCTTGGGTTTGGCTGGCTACTATCGAAGGTTCATCGAGGATTTTTCGAAGATCGCTCAACCATTGACGCTCCTCACGCAGAAGGATAAGAAGTTTGATTGGGGAATCAAACAGGATGAAGCATTTCAGATTCTGAAAGATAAGCTTTGTAATGCGCCAATCTTAGCTCTACCGGAAGGTACTGATGATTTTGTGGTATACTGCGACGCATCGCGTCAAGGATTAGGTTGTGTGTTGATGCAACGCCAAAAGGTAATTGCTTATGCATCGCGTCAACTGAAAGTGCACGAAAAGAACTATACCACACACGATTTGGAGCTTGGCGCAGTGGTTTTTGCTTTAAAGATCTGGAGACACTACCTTTATGGTACAAAGTGCACAATCTTCACAGATCACAAGAGCTTACAACATATATTCAACCAGAAGGAGTTGAATATGAGGCAAAGACGATGGGTTGAATTGTTGAACGATTACGACTGCGAGATAAAGTATCATCCGGGGAAGGCGAATGTGGTCGCCGATGCCCTAAGTCGAAAAGAAAGGATCAAGCCCATAAGGGTTAGGGCTCTAGAGATGATTATCCGAACCGACTTTTCCTTGCGCATTCGTGCTGCACAGAAAGAAGCCCTTAAGGAAGGAAACCGGGAAGAAGAATATCTTCGCGGGATGGAAAAGCTTTTGGTACCAAACGAGGAAGGAACGTTATGTTTTGAGAAAAGGGTTTGGGTTCCTCTGTTTGGTGATTTAAGGAAGGTTATTTTTGACGAAGCTCACAAATCGCGGTACTCTATCCATCCTGGAACGGATAAGATGTACCAGGATCTCAAAAATTATTATTGGTGGCCTAGGATGAAAGGCGATGTTGCTGTTTATGTGAGCAAATGTTTAACATGCGCTAAAGTTAAAGCGGAATACCAGAAGCCTTCGGGGCTACTGCAACAACCAGAGATTCCCAAGTGGAAATGGGAACAAATCTCAATGGATTTTGTTACGAAATTACCAAGAACGCCAAGAGGCCATGATATGATTTGGGTAATAGTTGACCGCCTAACAAAATCCGCACACTTTCTGCCAATCAAAGAGAAAGATAGCACGAGCAAATTGGCTGAAATTTACATGAGAGAGATCGTAGCACGTCATGGAGTACCTCTCTCGATCATCTCTGATAGAGACGGAAGGTTTGTGTCAAGAATATGGCAATCTTTCCAAGAAGCCTTTGGCTCACAATTGAATCTGAGCACTGCGTTTCATCCGCAAACTGACGGCCAGAGCGAGCGAACGATACAAACTTTGGAAGACATGCTGAGGGCATGTGTTATGGATTTGGGCGGTAGCTGGGATAAACACTTAACTTTGGTCGAATTTTCATACAACAACAGCTACCACACCAGTATTGGTGTCGCGCCATTTGAAGCCCTATACGGACGCAAATGCCGATCACCCCTATGTTGGTCTGACGCAGGTGATAGGCAGCTTGCTGGTCCCGAGATCGTCCAAGAGACGACAGACAAGATCGCGCAAATTCTGAAACGCATCGAAGCAGCTCGCCACAGACAAAAGGCCTATGCGGATCCAAACCGGAAGCATGTGGATTTTCAAGTTGGAGAAATGGTGTTATTGAAAGTTTCACCCTGGAAGGGGGTGGCACGCTTTGGGAAGCGTGGGAAGTTAAATCCGCGCTACATTGGTCCTTTCAGAATTCTGGAAAGAATTGGAACAGTAGCATACAAGTTGGACCTACCTGCTGAACTGAATGGTGTTCATGATACATTTCATGTATCCAATCTAAAGAAAAGTCCAACTCAAGTTGACGTTGCCATTCCCACCGACGAGATTCATGTTGACGACACGCTCCACTTCGTTGAAGAACCTGTCGAGGTCACAGATTGGAAAGTTAATAAGACCCGCCGGAGCAGTGTCAAGCTCGTCAAAGTTCGTTGGAATGCCAGACATGGTCCTGAGTTCACCTGGGAACGTGAGGACAGGATGAAAGAGAAATACCCCCACTTATTCCCTAAGAACACTGCATCTACAAGCAGAACTTAAATTTCGGGACGAAATTTATTTAACGGGGGGAGAATGTGACAACCCGCACTAAACCAGGTATCCGTACAACTTAATTAATGATTAATTACTGCTTAATTACTGTGCTTGTTTGAACTAGCTGATGAACTGCTACTTGAATACTGATACATGAACTTACTTGCATCATACTTGCTTACTGTCACTACAATATTTACATACGGCACCTTAGTGACAAACATGATGCACAAAAAGCACAGTAGCACAATACACGGATAACCTATTGAACATGCTGATAAGGCCAGCATCAGGCAAACACTGCCTCCAAGGCCTATAAGAGCCTGAGATATCTGACTACACTGGTAGTGAGTGTAGGGTTATAAGGGTTGTGGAACTGCGTCTCTAGGAATAAGATACACTGATTCGGATGTGCCAAAAACGTACTTTAAGTACAAAACACAGCACTTTAAGAAATAATCCAGCTTCTAGTTGACTAGTAAAGTGCCAAAACATGGGGAAAATAACACTAGACACTTTCTAAAGTGTCGGGAAAACAAGTTGTGTCACTAAAAATGTTAATAACGACACTTTAAAGCTTTTGTAACGCTTTAACGGATTACTATCCAACCGGACACCCGGACTTTACCCGGAACATGAAAATATTACTATTTTCACTATTCATATTTTTCTGAGCCAGTTAGGGTCCCTGATTACCCTAACACCCGTTATAACACGCTATATATTACCAACGAGGTTAAACACTTAACTTAACTTAGTTAACATAATTAACCTCCTAACTATCTACTTAAAATCGAACCAAGACCCCCCCCCCATGACCGATTCGGTTACCTAGGGGACACCCCCCTTGTACTTGTGATTTTGTTAAATCTTGGATGTTTAGTATCAAGGTGACATAAAACCCAATGGATAATAACACCTAAATTGCCTATAAATAACATCACTAAACACATGAGTTAATCACCATCATATTTCACCAACTCACTAACTCTCTCCCTCCCTCAAGACTCTCGGCCGAACACCCCAGCCCCCATACACCCATTTTCGGTTCTTGTTCTTGCATCCCATCATCATACACACATCAAAGGTCGCATATTAGGAGCTTTGGTGCACTCGGAGCGCGAAGGACCACTTCCGTTAGCTTTTATCCACCCGTTTTTCATCAAGATTCTTCCCTAGCCTTGAGCTAGAGGTATAACACTTAAAACTCGTTTTTACACTTGTCTAGAGTGGGTAAAAGGATTTTTGTCGGTTAAATATCGATAACCTACGTTTTGAAGCATTAAAGTCTAGTAAAAACTATAAAAATGGTGGTTAATAGCTTACAACTTGTGTAAAAGCTGTAGTACTTGAAGGATGTGTTTATCTAGACCCGATCTATGATTGTGGTAGCTCGGATCACCATTTAACCCGGTTTGGTAAGATCGTTGATCTTAACATAAGCTTGTTTCGGTTAGTACAAGGGTTAAAAGGTGAAACTCTACCACACTAGAGACATGAACTTGTGTAAAAATGTTTATTTGTGTAAAAGTGATTTAGCTTGTACATTGGTGTTTAAAACTAGCGGATCTACGTATCTGCAAGTGGTATTTTTAAAGAACCACACATTAAAGAAATCATGTTTTCTAAAGGATGGATCTTACACTAACAAACATGATTTTATAAACCACAAGTGTGTAAACCCTTGTGAAATGAAAAGATCCGACAAAGAACTAGATTTGTCACTTGTTACTAGAAGTTGTAAAGACGGATTTCTCTAAACACGAGGTTTTTACAAGATTAAAGTTACCTTATATAAAGATCTACAAATATAAAGGGGATTTACACTATAGATTCGGAAAAACTGCAAGTTCATGCGATTATGCAATTTACATACTTATCGACTAGTTTGTTGTGTCGGAAATTGGTTGTTTGGATAAAGAAGTTGTTGAATTGATTTGTTAAAAGAAAAAGATACGCTTGAAAGCGTGGCCACCTCCAGTTACAGAGGAAACTCTGGCGAAATTTTTCTAAAAACCTAACACTTAGAATTATTTACACAACAAGTGTTAGAACTATTTTTGACATATTTCGAAACATAAATTTCGCCATGACTTTATTTACTAAATATTCGGAGGTGGGATTTTCACAAAATACTAACGTGATAAATATATGTTTTGTCACAACACTGTTTATGATTATTTTGTGAAATTACATAAATATTATTTTAGAGTAAAAATAATATTTACAAGCGTTAATGATCCCAAAACTTTGCGAACGCTTTCACTACAAACATATAAGTTACACCGGTAATTACATTACCACACGATTGATAAAACGTAACTTACGCACATGTATTGTATCCCCCATCCTTGGGAAGAAGATTAACTACCAAGTATATACAGAACAAACACACGAAATAGTTGTCTAACTATTTCCCAAAAACTTAAACTAAAGCTAAGGCACGGCCGTCCGTCTAATAGAATTAGCACTTGTAGGTCGTCGCACAGCTTTCAGATTTGGAGACACTTGGTAGAGACGCACTGACTGTGAGTTCATGTCCCCCTTTTCTCTAACTGTTTTCAGTTTTCTTAACTGCGGGGGTGAAATACATGATACTTTGTTTACAAGTACTATTATACACGGTATGTTAACGTAAGGAGGTTTACTATTTAGATCATGTGAATGGGTAGTTAGAACACCGAGGGACTTAAGCGGTAGATCTATCTGGGTGTAGCGAGCCCAGCTCTAGGCCCAACAGAACGGACCTCTCTGAGGACCAACAGAACGGACCTGGAGTGACTTGGTTGCCCAACGCAAAAATCGGCTAGGGTTGTGTCTTCCTACTTGCATTTCACAACATGCTAATGGCCTTGCAAACCATTGGTGATCTCTTTTCCTTACACTGCTACATACCATGAAACTTTTATACTTACAAGTGTTTTACTTACTCACTTGCACATGAACTCGCTCAACATTATTGTTGATTTTTCAACTTACATGTATTTCAGGAAATTAACGAGATCTGGCACGGTATGGCATGTTTTCCGCTGCACTTGTTTCCAAGGTCATCTGGGGTTTAGGGGATGTGTCTCTTTCCTGGACAAGACACAATCCTTAAACCATGTCTATGTTATGTTTCAGTTTGTAAAGTTTGTTGAACAAGATTATGTTTGTCAGGGTATGTTAAAACAATGGTATTGTGTTTGGTTTTCAAAACTTAATGGATGATCTTGCATGTTTTTAACTCATATAGCTTTGTCATGATTAAGCTATGGTATTAAGAAGTCACACCAAAATTAACCACGCTTCCGCAAAGCCAGGGTGTGACAACTAGCATGCATCTCCTACTTGTCAACCCCAAGTTTCCCACTAGCGTAATCTTTTCGTCGCAACGACAAAACCGTTTTTGTATGACTTAACATGACCTCAAGAATACGGGCGGTGTGTTACTCCTATGGCAGAAGTTGCTTTATGACTTAGGGTATGAAAAGTGAGAACACGTGAGGTTGTGGAACAAGTTTGGAGAGTCAAAGCTTCCATGGTTCAAACATAATTCATGCACATGTTTTTCAGCATGGAAGGTTGAAAGCTTGGATGCTTTCAATCACTTAGAACATATAGGGCAGAATTTAAAGAATATTTTAAGCTTGTTTCTTGGTGGAAATCAACCACAACACAACCCACAACTATGAGCTTAGTTGAGAGCTTGGTGGATACAAGATTACACCAAATTTTAATCAAAATAAACAAGTTACAAGAATATAATTCATGGGGAAAGTTCATTTGAGAATAAAATTTAATTGAGAACAAAAAGAACAAAGGGTATAATTGTAAAACATTAAATACTTTTTCTCTTATCTCATTTATTATCATCTTTGACTAATTAATTAGTCATACTCATAAAAACTATCATCCTTCACATTAATGTTTTTTGACTACACACATCAAAAGTTACCCTACACCTTTCGAAATTTACCCTACACATGTTGAAATTTATTCTACACAACCTGTAATTTATCATACACACATTGTGATTTATCCTACACTCTAAATTATTTTATTTTATTTTTAAAAAAAATATATATTTTGAATATAAGTTACAAATTTTAATGTAGTTAGCTAATAAAGAGGAATATTACTAATTAATGATCTTTGTAGGTTTACCATATTACCCTTATAGTAACATTAAATACTTATATTAAATGAAGTAAAATTAAGCATTTTTATTGGTTGAAATTTCTTCTTTTTTCTTCTTACAAAAAGTTTCTTCTCATTTGAACTCTCCACTATAATTCATAACATAATTTTATAACTTTCTTTGACCACAAATGTGGTGAGGTTTCACCTTAGTTTGCCATGGCAAACTTGTGGAAACCTTCCTAGAGATTATCCAAGAAGCTTAGAGAAGAAAAGAAGAAGAAAATAGAGCAATAGTGAGTAAGATCTCACTGTAAAAACTTAGAAGTTCACTGCTTTGCTTAGGAGCTTGAGAGAAATGAGAGCACTTGAGAGTGATTTAGGTGCGTGGAAAGGATTTGGGAGTGTATGGAGGCTCCTATTTATAAGATAGGATTAGGGTTTTGGTAGTTAATGTGGTTGGGAGTTGAAATAAAGGTGAAAAAGAAGGTTTAGGAACATTCTGTGAACATTCGCGCTGAACAGTTCCCTTGTGCAGACAGTCCCACGCGAAGGAGATCAGGTGGACACGAAGGTCGCACCTTCGCGTATAGGTGTGCGTGTTTCGTGTGACATGAAGGCACAAAAAGTTCCTTCGTGTCTCCTGTGGTTCGCGCAGAAGAGAAAATGGGGGGGGGGGGCGAAGGCCCTTCCTTCGTGTGGGAGGCAGGCCTCTTTCATGCGGACTTGTGGTTCGTGTGGGGAGGCCAGACCTCTTTCATATGAGTGGGCTTGAAGGCCACGAGGGTGGCGTTTTTGGGCTGCCTTCGTGTGTCTTCGGCCCAACGGTTATGGGTTGGGTTAGTTCGTGCCATTTTCTCGTATTTCTGGCCGTATAAGGTATACTAAGATGTATCAATGTATTGTATGAGTATAATGCATGTATAAATTATAAATACAAGTATTTTAAGTATCAGTTGTGTGTATAATTATGCATTCATGATTGTAACGTATAACACGAGTATGTAACATGTATAAGTGTAAAAATAGAATTCTATTATGATCAAAGTCTCGGATTACAGGATTGGAAATGAAATACGAATACGATACGATTATAAGTTTCCAAAAATAGAAATACGTTTACAACTTTCTAAATAAGGGGAGTACAGCACCACCACCACCACCACCCACCGTCCACCACCACCACTTCCGTCCGTACACTACCGCCAATTTATTTTTGAAGTCTACATACGTTAAAAAAACAAACAGACTTCTTCTTGTAGACTGCAGAGGTTTGATCCACCTTTTCTTATACAAATGTCTGCAGATGTGGTTCGCTGACTGCAGATATTTTACATCTTAAAAAACAAACTAACACCTTAAGAAAATTTCACATGAAGTCACACATATGTAAGGTCATTTCTGGATGAAATATATTGTTACCGTTTTATGTGATACTGTTTGTTAAATGGTTTTTTCGTAATCAATTTCTTTTATTAGTGAATACAAAAATATAACATGTAATTCAAAAAAATAAATAACTACTACCTTACATAGTTTTACACATCAAAAGTGTTTCTATAAATTTAATTTTTTATTTATTATATTAGGTATTTTCTTATGCGTTGAGACGGTATGTTTCTGTGAGCATTCGATTGGTATCGGTTTGATTCATTTCAATTCAACATGGTACTATTGCTAGATACGAATATTTTGAACCTATTTTGTGAGCAATGATGTTGAAAGAAATCTATCTTACTATATATTAAAGGAGAAGTAATGCTGATGTAAGTTTGTCTACGTGTCAAATTTCCAGCTATGCCACATAACCTTTGCTGATGTCATAAATCACATTAAAAATCTAATATATTGTATTAACTTTTTAATTAATATATAATATATTGACTTTAGATTCAAAATTCAAAATTCGGCTCTAGATTTAAAATTCAAACAATATCCTATAAAACCTTCTTTTTAATTTCTCCTTATCAACTCTCAGCTCTCTCTCTCTCTCTCTCTCAAAGCCCTAATTTTTCGTTCCTCACAATCGGTAGGTCAAGCACACAATCAGATTCAAAATTCGATCACTTTTGAAGATAGAAAAGATCCTTCCTTATTCTCTCCTCACAATCGGTAGGCCAAGCACACATATAACTTTGAAGGCTGTGATTTCGTTTTCTGTTCGGTAACGGCGGTGTTTCCGTTTTCTCCTTGGTGGTCGTCTGAGGCACCAACACTAGGGCATTATTCAAAGTTGTATATAGATCTCATCCCATTCTTCATCGGGAAGCCTTTTTCCATCGAGGTAATTTGAACTCTCAAACTCCTTCACCCATTTCAGACTTTTGATCTTTGTGTGGTTTCATTAATTAGGATGTGTAATTTCGTGGATTTGATAATCTCATTTTCAGATTTCTTAATAATCATTGCAGATGACTACTCTAATCTCCGATTTGTCATAATAAGGGTTAGTCATAGCACCACTGGTATCACAACAAGAAACTACGCATCAGATGGTCGCGTTCTCCAGAGTCAGAAAAGGAATTGCAAGACTGATAGCCAACTTTCAAGCATTAGCGACATTAAGGTACAACTTAAATCCATGTATAATCAATTAGGGCATAAATCATGTTATTGTCCTTGTATGCCATGCCTGTTGTGCATAAATAGAGGGTACAATCCCGTCCATTATGGTTTTTTGTTTAGGCTGCAACTTGGCTCTTTTTAATGTTCCTTAATGCTATAGTTTATGGACTAAAGAATACATCTGTGAGTAAGTACATGAAATTTGGATTATATTACCTAGATTTTGTTAGAACACACATACAGAGTAACTTGACTTGAAGTTATAGGTTTTATAAAGTGCACATCAATTTTTTCTACGGACTGATAATAGACTATATGCCCTTGTCATAATATGAGGAAATGGATAATGAAAATGGTTAGCCGGAAGCAGAATATGAGGAATAGGGCGATAGTTTTTTTTTAATATGAGGCACTGATACACCATTTGACTAACCGGCCTCTTTACCGTGCATTTAGGTAAAAATCTTCTCTGTTTAAATCTCGAAGAATGCTACTTTTATCTTTGTGACAATACTTTAAAAAATATTAAGGTTTGATCGAACATGCAGTTTAACAAAAATGTTTGGCTATTAATCAAATGTATAAAACAGTTTTCACTAATGACAGATAAGGGAATAGTATGGGTAGAATTAAATAATTAATATAAAAATACTTTGTAATTACGATAGTAAGAACATTGGTATATTTAGCATGGATATCTATGATAAAGCTAATGCTCATATACCATTTCATTTGTGTGTCCGATGAGTATATCAAGATTCAAGACATAAAAAGATAATAGCGGATACTGTATTTATGTTTACTTTTTTTGAGGAGAAATTAAAATGGTAAACAAATAACCGAGGAAAATGAGAAATAAATGGATGAATATCTATGAAAGCTAAAAAGCTAATGCTCATATGATATTTGATTTGTGTGTCCCACAAATATATCAAGAGATAAAAAGATAGCAGTGGATAATGTATTCATGTTTAGTTTTTGTGAGGAGAAATTAAATTTAAAATGGTAAACAAATAACTGAGGAAAACGAGTAACTAATGGAATTTTATTTGGTTCGTTATTTAGGTCCCTTGTAAAAAGAGTGAAAATTGTAGACCTCTAAGTCTGAACCCTCAAATTAATTTATAGAAATCTGATGAAAGGTTGAGGTAAGTGGTGAGGTATGCTTTACACTCTTACGCTATCGTGTAATTAATGTAGATATTTTAGATAGTGTACGGATATGAGGTTCAGTAATGTACTAAAACCCAAAACTTGATATTGAGATTTTCACTTCCGAAAGCTTTTTTTATAAAACAAACTTGTATCACGTTTTCTTTATTTGGGCAGCAACTCGATATCAGCCGAACAGCCCTGCCGTTGATGAACTCTTAGCCCATTGATCAATTGAAAGTAGGTAACAGTTAGTCGCTTAATTTGTTTCTCTATTCGTTCTTAAAGGTTAATTGGACAGGCTGCTTTCACTAAGAAACACCTGTGGATGAACTCAGAAAATAATTACATAGGACAAAGTTATTCAGGTTCAATCTGCGATATGTTTCAGCTACGAATTAGTTCTTTTAGCATCTATTTTGATCTTTAATTCTTTATAATCGCCCTTAATTAGTTTTTTTTCTATAGTATCTTGTGGGTTATGTTTGATCATCAATCTTATCACTTTTTCTTGCAGTACATTTGGAATCCTCACTTCATTACTGAAAATGGAAGGAATTTGAGCAACTTTTCAGGTTTGTTCTACCTTTTTGTGAAACTAATTTAAGTTTTTCATTAAGATTTATGACTAGATTTTCACTTTTATGTTTTACACATAATCTGTTTGTTTATATGTGTCACGGCCCTCGACCCGGTTTAACCCGTTTCAGGAGCCGCGGGACAGAAATCCCGTGGTATTTATTTAATTGAGTTTAACAGCGGAAGTTTATCATCAGGATCTTTTTAAAGCTAAAATTTTTCCCGATTATTTTATTTCACAACTCGGGATAAAACCCCGGTAATTTACAATCATATGATTTCACGGAGAAATCTTTATTTACAAAACATATTTCCTTATTTTATATTGAGCCACTTTCTTAAGCTTGTAGTGCTTCACGGCACTTTTCCTGGATCACAACAGATCACCTAAAACATGTTTGAAAAAGGTTTTGTCAGCGGAAAATACTGGTGAATCATTCTTTTTAATAAAATAACACATTTGTTATAATTTACAGTATTAAGAACGATTACAATGTTTCCTGATATCAAACCAACTACCCACGGTATTTTGTCACTCGACCCATTGGCCCATTCGTCCAATGGTGTCTGTGACTATGGTCATATCACCCCTTTGCTGCCCCAATGGTGAAGATTATCAAGTAATGTATACAAAACCCCACATACCGGCTGTAAATTGGTGATTACAAAGACTTAATCCCTGTAATTATAATCTTTGAAAATAAACATGATTTTGAAAGTAATTTGATAAAAAGAGAATGACTCACATTGCAGATTTAACACGGACAGAGTCTAGTCTACTGATTAGCCTTGTTAACCTAATTTAAATAACAATGCACACAAAACTGGGTTAGTAATTAATAAAGCATTTACGATAACTCACGAGATCAACCCTCACAACGAATGACAAAGTGCGATACTTAAACATCCATCGAATTAACGACGAATGACAAAGCATAACCCTAATGTGGGCAGCACTTAAACATCCATTGGATAGTTTAATCGATCGGACATTGAATCGTAGCAGGGATCGAGTTATTACCCTGTTTTGCGGCAACGATTCGGGATTCGTGTGTGTTTTAATAGTAAACAGAACATAACTCAATGTGTATAGCGAATTTGTTCGTCGTTTTAATTCCAGAAATCAAGTCCCAATGCCTACTATTTATACACGAATTTTGACCCCCTTACGGACCGTAAGCCTTATCCCTTACGGTCCGTAAGGGACACCTATTTTCCATAGGGTAACCACGTCCTTGATTAGCCTAGCTGAGTTGACGAAATCGTAAAATTCGTTTTTGACAGCGAGATTTTAAGATAATCGTAACTAGGGTTTTACACCCCCCCCCCCTGAGTTTTAGGGGGCCTGATCCTGATTATGATAATTCTGAAAATTTTAGGGTTTGTACAGAATCACTTGGGTGTCTTAATTAGGGTTTCCTATTGAACTAAAAATAATAATAAATAATAGTTTTGGTTAGAGTTGTTACATCCTCCCCACCTTAATAAAAATCTCGTCCTCGAGATTTACTGGAATAATTGAGGATACTTTCGCTTCATTTCTGATTCCAGTTCCCAAGTGTATTCGGGTCCTCTCTTTGAATCCCACTTGACTTTAACTAGAACTAGTCGCTTGTGTTTCAGAAATTTCACCTTTCGATCTTCTATCTGAAGAGGTTTCTCAACAAATTTTAATTTTTCGTTTACCTCTATATCTTGGAGAGGTACTACCAAAGATTCGTCTGATAGACATTTCTTGAGATTGGATACATGAAATACATCATGTACTCCAGCTAACTCCCCTGGTAGTTGTAAACGATAAGCAACTGGTCCTATACGTTGGATCACTGGAAATGGTCCTACGTATCTGGGACTTAGCTTTCCTTTCTTACCAAATCTAACAACTCCTTTCCAAGGAGAAACTTTCAATAGTACTTTGTCTCCAACTTGAAACTCGAGTGGCTTGCGTCTATTGTCTGCATAGCTCTTTTGATGATCTCGAGCTGTCTTTAGTCTTTCTTTGATCTGAGTAATCTTGTCAGTCATCTCTTGCACTATTTCAGGACCTGACAATTGACTTTCTCCTATTTCTGCCCAACAAACTGGAGTTCTGCACTTTCTTCCATATAGTGCCTCGAATGGGGCAGTTTCAATACTTGAATGATAACTATTATTATAGGAGAATTCGATCAGAGGTAAGTGATCATCCCAATTTCCACCAAAATCTATCACACATGCTCGGAGCATGTCTTCTAGAGTTTGGATTGTCCTTTCACTTTGCCCGTCTGTTTGGGGATGATATGCAGTACTCAAATTTAGTCGAGTTCCCATTGCTTCTTGGAAACTAGTCCAGAAATGAGAAGTAAAACGACTATCCCTATCCGAAACAATGGAGAGTGGAACTCCATGTAAGGATACAACTTCATCTACATACAACTTTGCCAATCTTTCCATGCTAAAGGTTTCCTTCATAGGTAGAAAATGAGCTGATTTGGTTAATCGATCCACAATTACCCAAATCGCATCATTACCTTTTCTGGTTTTGGGCAACTTAGTAACAAAATCCATGGTTATGAGTTCCCATTTCCATACTGGCATTTCTAATTGTTGTAGTAGACCTGAAGGTTTCTGATGTTCTGCCTTAACTTGTGAACAAGTAAGACACTTAGAAATATATCGAGCTATATCCTTCTTCATGCCTATCCACCAAAAATTATTTCTTAAATCTTGGTACATCTTATTGTTTCCCGGGTGAATAGTATACCTAGACTTATGAGCTTCTTCCAAAATCTTATTTCTTAATTCTCCCTGCTTAGGTACCCAAATCCTTTTCTTATGGAATCTCCAAATTCCATCAGCTCCTTGTTCTAATTCTTTTATTCGTCCTTTCATTCCTTCAGCATCATCCTTGATTGCTGTTTCCTGAACACTCTTTATTTGTTCCATTAAATCTATCTGTAGATTTAATCTGAGAGCACGAACTCGCTTTTGCTTTTCATGATATTTACGACTTAAGGTGTAACACCCCGTGTTTTCACGAGTGAAAGTCAAAGTCAAGGTCAAAGTCAACGACCGATTTCGCGCAACTTGACTCGTAGAAATGTTTTTATTTTATTTATATTATGTGGAGTAAGTGTCGTTCATTACAATATTCGAATCATACTAGTCGTATTTCAATCGACCTACGACTGTGAATGATAGGAAGTAACAATGTGATAAAGTTAATCAAGCTATGCTAATCAAATCGACATCGAATCGTAACTCGAACTGTGTATTTTACTTGTCACTTATACGTGTGTGTGTGTGCCTTACGTGTTACCTGTGCATGTTTATTTTATGTTATGTTGTGATAATCAAGCGAACTCAATCGAACTCGAAGTCTAACTCGAATGTAAACGAACCCGAACCTGAATTCCGAGTCAAACCACATAAGAAGTAGTTGGGACTGAAAGTAATATTGACTAGGAAACCCTATCGAATCGCTCAAAAACCGAAGCCGAAGCAACATCGTGCCGAACGCACCAAATCAGGCTACATCCGCACGGATTGTCAATCCGCACGGATTGCCAATCCGCACGGATTGCCAATCTGCACGGATGACCAATCCGGGCGGATAGCCTATCCGGGTACGTGCCATCCGCACGGCTCATCCTTTCCCTTTTTGGCATCCTATAAATACACGGGTCACTCTCCAACTTTTCCACTTTTGGCAAGTGACGTCCGAACCGCACGCGTTCTTCACTTTTTCCCAGATTTCTCTCAATCCAGGTAAGATCTTGCACTAATTCTTGTACATTCTTGATCATTACACAATTCTACACCTTTCCATCTTTCAAATCTTAACTTCCAACCATGAAATCACCCGGATTTGAGGTATTCTCGGGTGACGTCATCATGAAGTTCTTATGAACTTCAAGCTTGAATTCATTCCACCAAGAATAACTCAGATCTAAACGATTTCCACAAGATTTCACAACTACATCACCTAAATCTAAACTTTTCTAAGGATAAAAGAGTTGAAAGAAATAAACCTAAGTTCTCTCCTTCTTTTACCCTTAAGATCGGTACGAATCTGATCGGTTCTAGTCTCTACTCGATAATAGTGATGCACTAGTCCTAGATCTGGAATCCTACCGCAAGACACCTGATTTCAGGGTCAACCGGAATGACCGTTCTGAGTCGCCGACATGTCGAGTCAGGGTGGTTCCTGGCCGGCTTAGTCGTGCGGGCAAGAATACGATTCCAAGTGGTTGCCACGTAATCAGAACGTCTCGATAAACGACAACAGAACCAAGAGTAGACGAACGGGACAATCAGACCAGAAGCTGCCCGCACGGACTAGCCGCCCGCACGGACTAGCCGCCCGCACGGACTAGCCGCCCGCACGGACTAGCCGCCCGCACGGACTAGCCGTCCGCACGGACAAGCCGTCCGCACGGACTAGCTGTACGCACGGACAGGCCATACGGACGGGTTGTCACCCGGATGAGCTACCCTTGGGACCCACTTTCAAAACAAGGTTTGAGTATCGACGAATGGGCGATCCGTACGGACGACCTCTGAATGGATTACTCTTCAGATCATGAGATACTAAGGCCTAAAACAAATTCAAACAATGTTCATCCGCACGGCCAAGCTGTGCGCACGGACAGACTATCTGGATGGATTGTCTTATCCGCACGGATTACAACCCTTCGTACGGACAAACATCCGGACGGATTACCAAATCCACTTAGTGACTCGGCCTTAAAGACGTTGTCTGCACGGACTGCCATCCGGACCGATTGTTGTCCGCGCGACCGGCTTGAAAGGTAGAAACACTTAGATGTTTCCTAAATGCTACTACGAAAACTTCAAAGCACAAGCCATCATACACAAACACATCCTTAGGAAGAAACAATCCACTAGAACGTTCATCTGCACAGACAACTTGTCCGTACGGATAAGCAATCCGCACGAGCGACTAATCCGCACGGACAGCTCGCACGCACGGATAGCTTATCCGGATGGGTCATCATCCGCACGGATAGTTCGCCCGCACGGATAACTTCCCACACGCACGGATCACTAATCCGCACGATCAGTCATCCTAACCACTCTCACTTGTACTGTTTTTACGCGCCACTTATCGTTACGTTATCAAATCTATTCAGGCTAACTGTACTCGCTGAAAAGCGCTCCCTTCAATCCATAATCGCTGTGAGTATACTCGAACCCTTTTTGCTTTAGCACTTTTGGGTGTTACATACGTTACGAATATTCAAACTACAACAATCACACTACTCAAGCTATTTTAACGCTAAACCAATTAGGCATGTTATACGTGGCTTATGAATGCTTGTTTGTTATGTTTACACATGGAATGCTGTCTACCTGCCTTAGCAACGATAGTACTATAGTTTGGACTCAGCACCCGTTCACACGGGGGTTGTTAAGGATCTTTTACTTGCATGGATTACGGTGGTAATCATGTATTGCGAACTGCCTCGGGCAGTCAACCCGCAGTCATTGGTATCGATGGATCTATGTCGATAACTAACGTGCTTCATTTCACTATGTGTACGTGTTGGTTAAGCGTAAACGAATTCGAACTCTATATGCTATTATCAAACTTGTGTGCTCACCATTACATTATATGTATTGACTTTATTTTAACGTATGTGACAGGTGCTTAGGAAGTTTACACGCTTAGCACGCTGTGAACTTGAGGCTAGGAAAGGTCTAGGACGCTCTCTGCACGGTGATGAAATCCAAGCTAGGAAAAGAGTCCTAGAAACCAACGAATAAATTGTTATGTTTAAATCTGAGTTGTCGGAACAGAATATTTGTTTTGATGTTATTTGTAATAACTTGTTTGACTATTTAAGATACGGTATGGGACGTATCCTTTAAATTAAATGGTAATGATAGTTGTTATGGAAACTTCTGGACAATCTGTTTCGCTCAGTGCCACGCCTCGATGATTCCGCCATCGGTTGGGGTGTGACAGATTGGTATCAGAGCCATAACTATAGGGAATTAGGCAAGACTCGACCTAGTCCGGGTCGAAGTCTTAGAGACCTAGTCTATAGTTAAGAACCAACAGACCAACTCACGCGTACGCGTAAACTCGCCGCTATCACTCGCTCTTTTCTATCACTGCACTCGAATTTTCAAGTTATGAACAGGTAATGAGGCCGAGAATAGGTGTGAAAACCGCAAACTCTCGACCTAAGGTTGCCTAATCAGCTTGCATTTTAACTACAAACGAGGAGAAATCATACCGAATTAGGAGTGAAATCCATATTTTGATGAATAATCTCCTCAATTTTATCAAAAACAAGGACAGAAGTTGCAAGATAGGGGTGAAACCTTAACCTTGACAACTTGTCCTGCTTTTATACAAAAACTCCCACCAAAGTTTCGATGGACTCCAGCGATCTAAAGACACAATATAACCAATGGGAATTGCGCCAACGCCCAAGAATCGAGGCAAAGGCATAGTCCTGGAGGTAATTGTGCACACAGGATCCTTGCGAATAGTCGAGCCACTTTGGTTAGTCGAAGTCTATTAGCCACAGACAATCTACCCTTGATTTATTGACCTTTATGGAGATTTTTATGTGTTTTCTTACTTATTGTTAAACGTTTTGAGGGACTATTGGTTTCGACCCAACACTATTGCTTCTGCTAAGACACACGACACACAACACATCATTCGAGCACTCGTGAACTTTAAATACTAGGTTTCTGTTTTCTGACTACTCCTAGTGACTCAGGTATATGTGTTTCTTGCCATTGTGCTTACGTGGTTAGGAATATTGTGATTAGGTGCTCTATGTGTTTATGTGATTTCGTGCAATTCTGTGATTTTGTGACTATATGCGTTTACATAGTACGCGTTACTGAGCTTTAGTAAGTAGTAGACGTGTGAGGTGAGATTCGAATACATGTGTTGAGTTCCGTGGCGATGACTATTGCAGACAATGTCGTCTGGATCTCGTCATACACTCACTCGTCAGGAAAAGAGGGACAGACGTCTTGCCTCTATTATCGCTGTGGCTAAAGCTGTGAGCGATGCCTATGAGAATGCCAGCAAATCATCCGAGGAGTCGAGGACTGAAGGTCCTAAAGCTGCCGCAAGACCTTTCAGTTTCAAACAATTCAAGTCGTGTGGGCCGAAAGAATTCACAGGCGAAGGAGGTCCTACTGCACTATTTCACTGGTTTGACTCTATCGAGGTTACTCTGCGACAAAGTGGTTGCCCTGATGACCTTCGAACTCTGAACGCTACCGGCGTCTTTCAGTCCCGTGCTTTGGACTGGTGGACGGCCGAGAGGAACAAGAGAGGGAATGATGCAGCTTACGGTTTGTCGTGGGACGAGCTCAAGGAAGTCATGCTAGAGGAATTCTGCCCTCCTCACGAACGTCAAAAGCTCGAAGATGAATTCTGGCACATACATCAGAAGGATGGAGACAATGCTGGTCTCACTGCTCGCTTCAAACAGCTCAGCATTATCTGTCCCGATCAGGTCAAGACTCCAGAGATGACCATCAAGAAGTACATCCGAGCTTTGCCCGACTGCGTTGCTGATTTTGTGCAAGCGGCTAAGACTACCACGATCGAGGAAACCTATCTGCTAGCCGCTGAGATCAATGACAAACGGGTTAAGGCTGGGGTGTGGGATAAGACCTCCAAACATCTGCATCAAGCTACCGCTACTGCACCAACTGCTGAACCTGCCTCGTCAAGCAACAAGAGAAAGAACAAGAGAAAGAACAACTCCACCAACAAGAACTGTGCGATTACTGCTGCACCGATCCAAGCTGTACCTACCCAACAGCGTCAAGTAGCGGCGCCTGTGGCCAATGCACCGCCTGCGAAGCGTGCATATACTGGACCACACCCGCTCTGCCCTACTTGCACCTATCATCACCCGACAGCTATTCAAGGCCGCTTCTGCGCTCACTGCAATGTCTACGGCCACTTTACCGCCAACTGCCGTATTCGCCAAGCTCCTGCCAATCAAGCTCTACTCACCGCCCCACAGGGTCAACAAGCTCCTCCGGCACCCGCAGTCAAAGCCAGAGCCTGCTTCACGTGTGGCGACCCGAATCATTTCGCCAACATGTGCCCGAACCGGGTAGTGAAACAAGAACCGCAACAGCAGCAGCAACAACAACAACAGCAGCAACAGCAGGCCGCACGCGCCAGAACTTTCAACCTCAACGTGCGTCAAGCCCAGGCCGACAACAACGTGGTCAACAGTACGTTCCTCGTGAATGGTATTTATGCTTCATGTTTGTTTGATACTGGAGCGGATAATTGCTTTGTGTCGTTCGAATTTGAGAAACTCCTTAGTCGTAGACGTTCCAAACTCTCCTCGGCATTCGAAGTTGAAGTCGCTACTGGAAGAACCGTCGCTGTTAATTCCGTTATCCGTGATTGTACTCTTGAACTCAACAATCACATCTTCTCGATCGACCTTATTCCGATGCAACTCGGAAGCTTTGATGTCATAGTAGGCATGGACTTTCTTCGAGAGAACCATGCCGAAGTTGTGTGCTTCGACAAGATGATTCGTTTTTCGCTCGCAAACAGTGATTCATTGTGTGTTTATGGCGATACCACTTCGAAGGGTCTCAAGCTTATGTCATGCCTACAAGCTAGCAAGTATCTCCGCAAGGAATACAGAGCTTTCTTGGCTAACATTGTAGCAGTGGAGAAGGAAAAGAAAGAGAAGAAGGAAGTGAAAGACGTTCCTGTGGTTCGGGAATTCCCTCGAGTTTTTCCGGAGGACCTTCCCGGACTACCTCCAAAGCGCGATATTGATTTTCGCATTGATCTCATTCCTGGAGCTAATCCTATCGCCAGGGCTCCTTATCGACTCGCGCCGTTCGAAATGCGCGAACTCTCAACCCAACTCCAGGAATTGCTTGAAAAAGGCTTTATTCGCCCGAGCACCTCTCCTTGGGGCGCACCAGTCCTTTTCATCAAAAAGAAGGACGGGTCGTACCGGATGTGCATCGACTACCGGGAATTGAATAAGTTGACTATCAAGAACCGCTATCCTCTGCCTCGAATCGACGATTTGTTTGACCAGCTACAAGGCGCTACGTGTTTCTCGAAGATCGATCTACGTTCCGGATACCATCAGCTGCGTATTCAAGAAGAGGATATACCCAAAACCGCATTTCGTACTCGTTACGGCCATTATGAATTCGTTGTTATGCCTTTTGGCCTAACAAACGTACCAGCAGTTTTCATGGATCTGATGAATCGCATGTGTAAACCATATCTCGACTGTTTCGTCATTGTATTAATCGACGATGTCTTGATCTATTCCAAGACGAGAGCCGAACACGCGCAACATCTACGTCTGGTTCTCGAGTTACTCCAGGGGAACCAACTCTACGCCAAATTCTCTAAGTGCGAATTTTGGTTGGGGGAGGTTCAGTTTCTGGGTCACATTGTAAATAGTCAGGGCATTCACGTCGATCCAGCAAAGATTGAAGCTGTTAAGAGCTGGGTTACGCCTAAGAACCCGTCTGAAGTCCGCTCTTTTCTCGGACTAGCGGGCTATTATCGACGATTTATCGAAGGATTCTCGAAGATTGTTGTACCCCTTACCTCTCTCACGCATAAGGACCAGCCTTTTGTCTGGGGAACCAAACAAGAGTCTGCCTTTCGAACCCTCAAATACATGCTTTGCAATGCTCCCGTTCTCACACTACCCGACGGAAACGATAATTTCATTGTCTACTGTGATGCTTCCAACCTTGGTCTCGGTTGTGTTCTTATGCAACGAGACAAGGTTATAGCTTACGCATCTCGACAGCTCAAAACCCACGAGAAGAACTATACAACCCACGATCTCGAGCTAGGCGCAGTTGTTTTTGCATTAAAGATTTGGCGACACTACCTGTATGGTACAAGGTGTACGATCTTCACCGATCATAAGAGCCTACAACACATCTTTAATCAGAGGGAACTAAATATGCGTCAACGCCGATGGGTAGAACTTCTCAACGATTACGACTGTGAGATTCGTTATCACCCAGGCAAAGCAAATGTTGTTGCCGACGCACTTAGCAGACGGAGCTATCTGCTTAGCACTCGTAATGTTCAAGCCCAGCATAACCTCGAAGCCCTCATCCGCGACGCTCAGCATGCATGTTTCAACGAACGCACTCTGAAGAAAGAAAGAATCTACCACGATGGAGCCCCGCTTGTGAGCAAATCAAATGGGATATTCCACTTCTTAGACCGAATTTGGATTCCCAAGCGAACCGACCTGCGACAGATTATCATGGATGAAGCCCACAAATCCCGATACTCTATCCATCCCGGTGCTGACAAAATGTACCATGACCTTCGCTACAGGTACTGGTGGCCGGGTATGAAACGGGATATCGCTCTCTACGTCGGAAAATGCCTAACCTGTGCTAGAATCAAGGCTGAACATCAAAGACCCTCTGGCTTGCTCGAACAACCTCCAATCCCCATGTGGAAGTGGGAGAGCATAGCTATGGATTTCGTAACCAAGCTTCCAACCACGTCATCAGGTCACGACAGCATCTGGGTTGTTATCGACCGTTTGACTAAATCAGCTCACTTTCTGCCAATACGAGAAGACTACAAGGTAGAACGATTAGCCCGAATCTACACCGATGAGATCATTTGTCGACACGGGACGCCTCGTGACATCATCTCTGATCGTGGTGCTCGGTTTACTTCACGATTGTGGGAAACATTCCAAGCGGCACTCGGTACAACGCTTAATCTAAGTACCGCGTTCCACCCACAAACCGACGGTCAGACTGAAAGAACGATTCATACTCTTGAAGACATGCTCCGTTCGTGTGTTCTAGACTTCGGTGGTAATTGGGATAGACACCTTCCGTTGGTCGAATTCTCGTATAACAACAGCTATCAGGCTAGCATCCAGATGGCACCTTTCGAGGCCTTATACGGAAGAAGATGTCGATCGCCTATTGTGTGGCACGAGATCGGTCACTCGCAACTAACCGGTCCGGAGCTGCTACAAGAAACGACAGACAAAATTTTCCAAATTTGAGACAACCTAGCGAAAGCTCGGGATCGACAGAAAGTTTACGCCGATAAAAAGCGCAAGCCCCGTGAATATGGCGTTGGTGACTACGTACTCCTAAAGGTATCACCTTGGAAGGGTGTAGTCCGATTCGGCAAGAAGGGGAAGCTCGCGCCTCGATATGTTGGACCTTTTAAGATTCTGGAAAGGATCGGAAAAGTCGCCTACAGACTCGAATTACCGGAGGAACTTAGCAATGTCCATCCGACTTTCCACGTGTCAAACCTCCGAAAGTGCATCACCGACCACGGCTTACATGTTCCTCTAGATGATCTACGAGTGAACAAAACATTACACTTCGTGGAGAAGCCTGTCGAAATCATGGATCGCCAAACCAAAGAACTCAGGCGCTCACGCATTCCTATTGTGAAAGTCCGGTGGGAAGGCAAACGAGGTGCGGAGTTCACTTGGGAACTCGAAAGCGACATGAAGGCAAAGTACCCACAGTTGTTTAATTAAGAAAATTTGTAGACTTATAGATCAAGTGTTTTCGTACAACATATTCAAGTTTTAGAAATCTTATTCGTAAAAAGTTGTTTAATTTGGCGATTTTCAGAGAAAAACGTGATGAATATGAAAGATGAAGAAATTTATCGAATCTGAGTGCGTTTGATCATCGCAATCGATCACCTGCTCAGATACCACTTGTAGGATCGGTTTTGACTCCGTTACGATTATGTTAGTCACACACGTTCACGGATTCCGCACGACTCAGAGTCAACAATAGTCAATACGTATGTGTTATCCGCACGGATGCCATCCGTACGGTGAACATCAACAGCAACATTCAACATTTTTCAACGAACCCCAAATTTTCTCACAAATGGCTTCGAATTAAGATCTGAAACTTTATAGGCTTTTAGATCAGACAATTTCGCATAATATATCCAAAAATCAGCGATTTTTATCTGTAAAAGGTCGATTAATTTGACAATTTTCAGTGACCCAAACGAAGAACTCTCACATGTGATCCACGGTTAGTTACGGCTTCCAGCTTAATTTCGGGACGAAATTCCCTAAACAAGGGGAGGCTGTAACACCCCGTGTTTTCACGAGTGAAAGTCAAAGTCAAGGTCAAAGTCAACGACCGATTTCGCGCAACTTGACTCGTAGAAATGTTTTTATTTTATTTATATTATGTGGAGTAAGTGTCGTTCATTACAATATTCGAATCATACTAGTCGTATTTCAATCGACCTACGACTGTGAATGATAGGAAGTAACAATGCGATAAAGTTAATCAAGCTAGGCTAATCAAATCGACATCGAATCGTAACTCAAACTGTGTATTTTACTTGTCACTTATACGTGTGTGTGTGCCTTACGTGTTACCTGTGCATGTTTATTTTATGTTATGTTGTGATAATCAAGCGAACTCAATCGAACTCGAAGTCTAACTCGAATGTAAACGAACCCGAACCCGAATTCCGAGTCAAACCACATAAGAAGTAGTTGGGACTGAAAGTAATATTGACTAGGAAACCCTATCGAATCGCTCGAAAACCGAAGCCGAAGCAACATCGCGCCGAACGCACCAAATCAGGCTACATCCGCACGGATTGCCAATCCGCACGGATTGCCAATCCGCACGGATGACCAATCCGGGCGGATAGCCTATCCGGGTACGTGCCATCCGCACGGCTCATCCTTTCCCTTTTTGGCATCCTATAAATACACGGGTCACTCTCCAACTTTTCCACTTTTGGCAAGTGACGTCCGAACCGCACGCGTTCTTCACTTTTTCCCAGATTTCTCTCAATCCAGGTAAGATCTTGCACTAATTCTTGTACATTCTTGATCATTACACAATTCTACACCTTTCCATCTTTCAAATCTTAACTTCCAACCATGAAATCACCCGGATTTGAGGTATTCTCGGGTGACGTCATCATGAAGTTCTTATGAACTTCAAGCTTGACTTCATTCCACCAAGAATAACTCAGATCTAAACGATTTCCACAAGATTTCACAACTACATCACCTAAATCTAAACTTTTCTAAGTATAAAAGAGTTGAAAGAAATAAACTTAAGTTCTCTCCTTCTTTTACCCTTAAGATCGGTACGAATCTGATCGGTTCTAGTCTCTACTCGATAATAGTGATGCACTAGTCCTAGATCTGGAATCCTACCGCAAGACACCTGATTTCGGGGTCAACCGGAATGACCGTTCTGAGTCACCGACATGTCGAGTCAGGGTGGTTCCTGGCCGGCTTAGTCGTGCGGGCAAGAATACGATTCCAAGTGGTTGCCACGTAATCAGAACGTCTCGATAAACGACAACAGAACCAAGAGTAGACGAACGGGACAATCAGACCAGAAGCTGCCCGCACGGACTAGCCGTCCGCACGGACAAGCTGTCCGCACGGACTAGCTGTACGCACGGACAGGCCATACGGACGGGTTGTCACCCGGACGAGCTACCCTTGGGACCCACTTTCAAAACAAGGTTTGAGTATCGACGAATGGGCGATCCGTACGGACGACCTCTGAATGGATTACTCTTCGGATCATGAGATACTAAGGCCTAAAACAAATTCAAACAATGTTCATCCACACGGCCAAGCTGTGCGCACGGACAGACTATCCGGATGGATTGTCTTATCCGCACGCACAGCTACTCGCACGGATTACTACCCTTCGTACGGACTAACATCCGGACGGATTACCTAATCCACTTAGTGACTCGGCCTTAAAGACGTTGTCCGCACGGACTGCCATCCGGACGGATTGTTGTCCGTGCGACCGGCTTGAAAGGTAGAAACACTTAGATGTTTCCTAAATGCTACTACGAAAACTTCAAAGCACAAGCCATCATACACAAACACATCCTTAGGAAGAAACAATCCACTTGAACGTTCATCCGCACAGACAACTTGTCCGTACGGATAAGCAATCCGCACGAGCGACTAATCCGCACGGACAGCTCGCACGCACGGATAGCTTATCCGGATGGGTCATCATCCGCACGGATAGTTCGCCCGCACGAATAACTTCCCACACGCACGGATCACTAATCCGCACGATCAGTCATCCTAACCACTCTCACTTGTATTGTTTTTACGCGCCACTTATCGTTACGTTATCAAATCTATTCAGGCTAACTGTACTCGCTGAAAAGCGCTCCCTTCAATCCATAATCGCTGTGAGTATACTCGAACCCTTTTTGCTTTAGCACTTTTGGGTGTTACATACGTTACGAATATTCAAACTACAACAATCACACTACTCAAGCTATTTTAACGCTAAACCAATTAGGCATGTTATACGTGGCTTATGAATGCTTGTTTGTTATGTTTACATATGGAATGCTGTCTACCTGCCTTAGCAACGATAGTACTATAGTTTGGACTCAGCACCCGTTCACACGGGGGTTGTTAAGGATCTTTTACTTGCATGGATTACGGTGGTAATCATGTATTGCGAACTGCCTCAGGCAGTCAACCCGCAGTCATTGGTATCGATGGATCTATGTCGATAACTAATGTGCTTCATTTCACTATGTGTACGTGCTGGTTAAGCGTAAACGAATTCGAACTCTATATGCTATTATCAAACTTGTGTGCTCACCATTACATTATATGTATTGACTTTATTTTAACGTATGTGACAGGCGCTTAGGAAGTTTACACGCTTAGCACGCTGTGAACTTGAGGCTAGGAAAGGTCTAGGACGCTCTCTGCACGGTGATGAAATCCAAGCTAGGAAAAGAGTCCTAGAAACCAACGAATAAATTGTTATGTTTAAATCTGAGTTGTCGGAACAGAATATTTGTTTTGATGTTATCTGTAATAACTTGTTTGACTATTTAAGATATGGTATGGGACGTATCCTTTAAATTAAATGGTAATGATAGTTGTTATGGAAACTTCTGGACAATCTGTTTCGCTCAGTGCCACGCCTCGATGATTCCGCCATCGGTTGGGGTGTGACATAAGGCATCTGCAACTACATTTGCCTTTCTTTCATGATAGTGAATATCACAGTCGTAGTCACTTAGAATTTCCATCCACCTCCTTTGCCTCATATTTAACTCTTTTTGCCCAAATATATATCTTAAACTTTTATGATCTATATAGACAGTAAATTTACTTCCGTACAGATAATGCCTCCAAATCTTAAGGGCAAAAATTACGGCTCCTAATTCTAAATCATGAGTCGTATAATTTTCTTCGTGCTTTTTCAATTGTCTTGAAGCATACGCAATTACCTTCTTGCATTGCATCAGCACACATCCAAATCCTAATTTTGAAGCATCACAATATACTTCAAAATCTTCAGTTCCTTCTGGTAAGGCTAAAATTGGAGCATTGGTTAATTTCTGTTTCAAGATCCTAAAGGCTTCTTCTTATTTAGGTCCCCATTCAAACTTAACTGCTTTACAGGTTAGCTTAGTTAATGGTACAGCTATCTTGGAAAATCCTTAATAAACCGTCTATAATATCCAGCTAAACCTATAAAACTTCTAATTTCCATTGCAGTTTGCGAAACCTTCCAATTGGTAATTGCTTCTATCTTAGCAGGATCTACATGAATACCTTCGTGATTCACCATGTGTCCTAAGAATTGCACTTCTTGCAACCAAAATTCACACTTTGAGAATTTGGCATACAGCTTTTCTTTTCTTAACAAAGTTAAGAGTGCATGCAAGTGTTGACAATGTTCGTCCTGACTTTTGGAATAAATAAGTATATCATCGATAAAGACAATTACAAATTTATCCAAATACGGTTTACAGATTCTATTCATCATGTCCATGAATGCTGCAGGAGCATTCGTTAACCCAAAGGGCATGACTGTAAACTCGTAATGACCATACCTAGTTCTGAAAGCAGTTTTAGGTATGTCTTCTTCTTGTACCTTCAATTGATGATATCCGGAACGTAAATCGATCTTAGAAAAACATCTAGCTCCTTGAAGTTGATCGAATAGATCATCAATCCTAGGTAATGGGTATCGATTCTTAATTGTAACCTTATTCAATTCTCTATAATCAATACACATTCTCATTGAACCATCCTTTTTCTTTACAAACAACACTGGCGCTCCCCAAGGAGATGAGCTAGGTTGTATGAATCCTTTACTTAGTAATTCATCTAATTGCGTTTTCAGTTCTAACATTTCCGTGGGTGCTAACCGATAAGGTGCCTTGGCTATCGGTGTAGTTCCAGGAATTAGATGAATCCTAAATTCTACTTCCCTATCTGGTGGTAATCCTGGTAACTCTTCTGGGAATATATCTGGGTATTCTGAGACTACAGGAATCTCCTTAAGTTCTTTACCCTTAGTACTAATGATTACTGAAATCATATATACTATTCCTTGCTTTCGTTCATAACTAGCAACTTTCATTACTGATATGAACTTCATGGGTTTACGTGGCTTATCTCCTGTAATCATGATTACTTCTCCGGTAGGTGCCTGAATTTCTATAGAGTTCTTATCACAGAGAATTCGAGCATGGTTGGTTACTAACCAATCCATTCCTAACACAACATCGAATTCAACTAATTTCATAGGTAACAGGGTTGCAGAGAATTTATGACCTACAAGTTCTATATCTACTTTTTGCAAAACCTGATCTATTTTAACTGAATTCCCATCTGCGGTTTCGACTGTAAAAATTTGCTTAATGTTGGTTAAAGGTAACTTAAGAGCTTGGCAGAATGAAGTATTTATAAAACTTTGGTTTGCACCAGAGTCAAATAATACTTTTGCGTATACGTTGTGAACTAGGAACGTACCAGCTATCACATCTGGAATGAGTTCTGCTTCTTGAGTGGTTAGCTGGAATGCTCTGACATTCTTCTTAGTAGCTCCGTCGGTCGCCTTGGTTTTGTTGTCTGCTGGTTTGGCCAATTTAGGACATTCTGTTTTAAAATGCCCCGCTTCTCCACAATTAAAGCAGATTATGGTTTTCTTTCTGCAGCTTTCTTCACGATGTCCTACAGCTTTGCAAAGGTTGCAGGTTACATTACATCTTCCAAAATGTTTCCTTTTGCAATTCCTGCAGAAAGGTAGATTTGAGGATTGCCCTGTTCCTCTTTTCTTGAAGTTATTACTATTACCCATACGAAATCCTTGGGTAATTTTCTGAGCCAATTCCTTCTTCTTGTTTTCATCCCTTGTGCGTACCAGCTCGTCAGTGAGGGTATTAGCTAATTCTACCGCATCGCCAATAGTGTGAGGTCTCGCAGCTTTAACGATATTACGGATTTCACTAATTAATCCCCAAACATAGCGAGAAATGAGTACCGGTTCTGGCGAAGCCAGCGTTGGTACCACTCTAGCATATTCGAAGAATGTCGAAGTATAACCGCGACAATCTACACCCAGCATTCGATGATTTAGGAACTTATTTGCCATTTGATCTTTTTCATACTCGGGACAGAATTTTCTTTCTACAAGATTCTTAAATTCTTCCCATTTCATGGCATATGCCTCAATCCTTCTTTTAACTTGTAACACAGTGTTCCACCATTCTAGCGCCTCTTCTTTAAAAAGATTTGACGCATACATAACTTGATCTTCCTCAGCACATTTACTTATGGTGATTACTGCCTCAGTTTTCTCTATCCAACGCAGTGCTGCAATAGCCCCTTCGTTACCTGCAAACTCAGCTGGTTTACAGGCAAGGAATTCTTTGTAAGTGCAACCAGGCGTTGCAGCTTTCATTTTCTTGAAAATTGGGGCTTGCAGATCATTATTGTTATTAACATGATTACCGCCTCCGTTTATACTATTACTAAAATTGTCGCCTTGGGTACGTTTACTAGGAATGATTGATTGAGGTTTAACAGGTTTCTGAACAGCAGCCACGATTGCTGGAATAACATTGGCTATTCCTTGTGCAACGATATCCTCTATATCTTGCCTATTTAACAATTGTTCTTCCTGATTTTGCTCAGATTGATTTACTTCATTTACTGGTTCATTAACAATGTTTGCCATCTGATAATTAATTTATAAATGAATAATTAGTATAAAATAAGAAATAATCCAATGTCTTAATTAATTGCACATAATCACGTAACCAAATATACAAACAAAATTTGTAAATTTTCTAAAATTTCATTTATTTTATAGATTATATTATGCTTCCATATACAACCGTTTTATTGTTTATTTTACACATACTGACTTTCATTAATATTACTGTTATTATACAAACACAGACTCACTACCCACTTCTCTCTCGTCAACTTGCATCTTTAATAACGATGTTCCCTCTCATCATATTTCCATGAAATTTGTCCTCCTATCTCTCGGATCCTATTCCCAGCATCCATCAGCTCTTCACCAAAATGACGAAGTTCGGCCATATTCTCGTTACTCATCGGTGGATTTGGTAGGGGTTCTGGATCGAACTGAGGGAAAAATGTATAGGGACTATTGATAAGATTTTGGAATTGCCAATCATTAGTCCACCACTCATCCATTCCTAAAGGTTGAGTATGGATTATTGGTTCTGGGATTGCTGGTTCCAGATTTATAGGGAGTTGATTTTCGATAGGATTAGAGTAAAAATTATTATTATTGACAGGCCTAATAGTATCACAGCTTGTCAATATAAAATCTAATTCTTCCTGAAATGTCATTTCCTGGGTTTGTTTAGAGCTTTCTCCAATTTCCATCTTGGTTTGTCTAGGACCTTTTCCAACCTCCATTTCTATTTCCTTAGAATATTCCTCAAACTGTATTCCCATTTGCCTAGAATCTTCCCTGAATTCAGTCTCCAATTCCTGCTGTCTAGAACTTTCCCCCGTTTCAATTTCTTTTCCTTTTTCTAAGGGATTATTTATTTTAGGAAGCCTCTTAGCTGGCTTTCTCTTATGAACACGCCTCCCCCATACGAATCTCTTTCTTTTCTTAGGTTTTGGCTTTTCCAAAGGTGGAGCGTTGAATTCTATAGGTTGTTCCACATCAGGAAAGTACCCAGTAAATTCTTTAGAAACTTCTATGTTTACAGGATAAAGGTTGAGATTCTCTAGGGCTCCAGATAACTCATTCATACTGTTTAACATAAAAATAATAAATTAAAATTTTATAACAAATTTTACAGATCAACCTCAAATATTATTGCATATTCTGTGACTAATTTAATACAAAGGAAAATTGACAATTTAAACATACTAAATTTTATTGAAATTTTATTTATTTACTAGATGATATTTCTGGCTTATAAATTGCTAATACGGAGTCATGGTATTCTAAAGATTAGCATTTACTGCTACAGTGGCTAGCATATAAAGATCCGCCCATTTTTCATCTAAATTGTCTTCCCATGGTGATTTACTGATTAATTCCTGGGTTTCCTTTTTAACTTTCTTTTCTCGAAATTTCTTTAATTTCTCCTGACTTTTTCTAATAATCAAACTTCTTTTATCAGGAGAAAGTGGTTCCTCGTATTGAGCTTTTCGAACAAATATTCCTTCTTCAGGAGTTTGGGATGAACTTCCCTTTTCATTTGATGACCTATCTAATTTAAGATAGATGTTTGAAAGCTTTTGCTTACCCATACTGTAACTAACAAATAGTCAGTTAATAAAACACATAATCACATAATGGTAATCAGGAAAAAAAATTTAAGTATTTCTAAATACTTAATTAGCTTAACTCAGTGGCTCTGATACCACCTTTTTCTGTCACGGCCCTCGACCCGGTTTAACCCGTTTCAGGAGCCGCGGGACAGAAATCCCGTGGTATTTATTTAATTGAGTTTAACAGCGGAAGTTTATCATCAGGATCTTTTTAAAGCTAAAATTTTCCCGATTATTTTATTTCACAACTCGGGATAAAACCCCGGTAATTTACAATCATATGATTTCACGGAGAAATCTTTATTTACAAAACATATTTCCTTATTTTATATTGAGCCACTTTCTTAAGCTTGTAGTGCTTCACGGCACTTTTCCTGGATCACAACAGATCACCTGAAACATGTTTGAAAAAGGTTTTGTCAGCGGAAAATACTGGTGAATCATTCTTTTTAATAAAATAACACATTTGTTATAATTTACAGTATTAAGAGCGATTACAATGTTTCCTGATATCAAACCAACTACCCACGGTATTTTGTCACTCGACCCATTGGCCCATTCGTCCAATGGTGTCTGTGACTATGGTCATATCACCCCTTGGCTGCCCCAATGGTGAAGATTATCAAGTAATGTATACAAAACCCCACATACCGGCTGTAAATTGGTGATTACAAAGACTTAATCCCTGTAATTATAATCCTTGAAAATAAACATGATTTTGAAAGTAATTTGATAAAAAGAGAATGACTCACATTGCAGATTTAACACGGACAGAGTCTAGTCTACTGATTAGCCTTGTTAACCTAATTTAAATAACAATGCACACAAAACTGGGTTAGTAATCAATACAGCATTTACGATAACTCACGAGATCAACCCTCACAACGAATGACAAAGTGCGATACTTAAACATCAATCGAATTAACGACGAATGACAAAGCATAACCCTAATGTGGGCAGCACTTAAACATCCATTGGATAGTTTAATCGATCGAACATTGAATCGTAGCAGCGATCGAGTTATTACCCTGTTTTGCGGCAGCGATTCGGGATTCGTGTGTGTTTTAATAGTAAACAGAACGTAACTCAGTGTGTATAGCGAATTTGTTCGTCGTTTTAATTCCAGAAATCAAGTCCCAATGCCTACTATTTATACACGAATTTTGACCCCCTTACGGACCGTAAGCCTTATCCCTTACGGTCCGTAAGGGACACCTATTTTCCATAGGGTAGCCACGTCCTTGACTAGCCTAGCTGAGTTGACGAAATCGTAAAATTCGTTTTTGACAGCGAGATTTTAAGATAATCGTAACTAGGGTTTTACCCCCCTGAGTTTTAGGGGCCCTGATCCTGATTCTGATAATTCTGAAAATTTTAGGGTTTGTGCAGAATCACTTGGGTGTCTTAATTAGGGTTTCCTATTGAACTAAAAATAATAATAAATAATAGTTTTGGTTAGAGTTGTTACAATATGCTTGATTTTTAGTTCCTTATGCACATCTATGTGATTATATTTGAACTGTGCAGTGTTTTTCTAAACAGACAAGTGTTAATGTGTATTTTACAGGTGGTACCAGATCAAGATTACCATGAGTTGCAGGGGTGTATTCTAAGACTTGAGCTCATAATCAACGATGCAAGGTCCAAAACATTTATACAGTTTTTACGATTTGCGTGTGGAAATAATAGTTATGTGATGTAAATGTTAAATGTTTTATGTTTCAGGGCAGAATTAGAGAAGATAGAAGATAAATATGATGTGATTGTATGTGACTTGGCAGATCCCATTGAAGGAGGCCCATGTTATCAGCTCTACACCAAGAATAGCTTTTATGAACTCACTATTAAACCAAAACTCAAGCATGGTGGCATTTTTGTTACACAGGTACTGTTACAAACCTAACATTATATAATCAAGGAGAGGTGGAAAAAATTTCATGAATATTCTACTTTGCAAAAAAACAAAAAATCAGCTATCCATATTGGACCTCTACACAGTATTCAATTCCTATAATAACATGGGGTATATAAGAGTAACAAACTCTAGTTTTGTGCAGGCTGGACCAGCTGGTGTTCAGGCTTTGCCACCGTCAGAGATAGATTTCAAGCCACTAAAACAGGTAAAAAGAGGTATTTAACTTGAATTGTGCATATAATCATACATAAAATATAAAGTCACCCATTTTAAGTTCAAGCCACTAAAACAGGTAAAAAGAGTTCAACCTGTTTTAAGCTAACCCATTTTGACCCATGACCCAACCCGACCCAACCCTTTGTTTATGATTACAGCTCAACTCTCAAAGTTCAGCTACATCACCTCAAGGTGCAGGCCTTATTGCTGCCACATCAGAACAGCAAAACGCAAGTTCAATACTCATACCAACGGGTTCGAAAGATACTGGTATGTTTAAATGATTAAATAATAGTCTTCAACTTCTTTTGTGTTTTAAACATAGAGGCCTAAGTTGATATTTGCCTTGAAAAAGTGTATTATAATTTTTGTAAATAACAATCTGTACTCTCAAGTTGATGAACCTTAGCAACATCAAAATCAGTTGGATGATCCTGTCACAAGTAATGTGCTTGACAAAAATACCGCCAATGAGGATGTTTCAAAGGTGTCATACACAGCAGATACTCATGGTAGTGACTGTCAGTGGTGGAGACAAACTCTGGCTGCGAGACCAGGACCACATAGGTTAATGAGGAAGTTTTAGGGCGTATTATAGTGCTAAGGGATGCCCTCCAGGTGTATGTATTTGGATTTTGAAGTTGTAATGATTCATTAAATAATTTCACATCATATTTTACATATAAACATAGGCTTACATTCATTGTTTACGATGTACCCGCGTCCATCGGACGGGTGTTAACCTAGTCTACTATAATAAAAGAAACCAATTTTTGGACACGTGTCATTCATTAAAGGTATCCTCAAATTTATACTTATCTTATATTAACTAAATAAATAATAAATTAATATTAAATCTTATCATACTTTAATAAAATATTATCCTCAAATCTAAATTGTTAATTTAATATATTTTTAAAACAAATATCTATCTTTCCTACTTATCTTATATTAAATATATAAATAATAAATTAATATCAAATGTTATCCTAATTTATTAAAAATATAACTTTTTTATTATTTGGTATACAAAATTATATTTATTCAACTCGTGTAAAACGCGAGGTTTTTAAAAATATATTTTTTTTATTATTTACTATACAAAGTTACATTTATATAACCCGTGTAATACATGAAGTTTTTAAAGATATAATTTTTTATCATTTGTTATGTAAAATTAGATTTATTCAACACGTGTAATGCACGGGGTTTTTTAAGGATATAATTTTTTTATTATTTGGTAGGTTTTTCAACCTGACTATACACGGGTTTTTTAAAGATACGATGTTTTTAGTATTTAATATACAAAATTACATTTATTTAATCTGTGTAATACATATGATTTTTAAAGGTATAACTTTTTTTAGATCTATTCAATACGTGTAATATACGGGGTTTTTAAGGATGTAATTTTTTATTATTTGGTAGATTTATTCAACCAGATTATACACAAGTTTTTTAAAGATACGACGTTTTTAGTATTTAGTATACAAAATTACATTTATTTAATCTGTGTAATACACATGGTTTTTAAAGATATAACTTTTTTATTATTTGATATATAAAATTACATTTATTTAACCCGTACAAGATACGTGGTTCATAAAGATATAAATTTTTATTATTTAATATATAAAATTACATCTATTCAACCCGTGTAATACACGGGGTTCTAACCTAGTATCATTATATAAAACGAAGCCTCGAAGAGAATATTTCAACACATAAAAGGGAACCCCCAAAATTATAGTTACTCAAATATCGTATTCAGATATATATACAACTGCACTTATGACAACGAGGTCCCTATAGCTCAGTGGTAGAGCGCCAGTCTTGTAAACTGGAGGTCTGTAGTTCGATCCTGCATGGGGGCATATTTTTATTATATAATTTCTCTTGACTTTGCATTTTTTTATCATTTTTGTGGTTCTTTTTTCTATGAATTTATAATATAATCTTTTGGCATCTTTGTTTACTTTTTTTTTTAATTTAATATATTTGGGCATGTTTTGTTTTTTTTTTCTTAATTAAAATCTTTTGGCATTTTTTGTTTATTTTTTTCTGAATTCATAATCTTTTGGCATTTTTTTTGTTTATTTTTTTCTGAATTCATAATCTTTTGGCACTTTCTGTTTATTGTTTCTGAATTTATATTTTCGCACGTTTTGTTTATTTTTTCTGAATTAAAAAATCTGTTGACCTTTTTTTTCTGATTTTAAAATATTTTTCTATCCAAAAATTCAATTTTTTTTTAGTTCATCTTCTTTCTTGAAAATATTTGTATCTAACAATAGTACCATGTTCAATACATGACATCTAAGGCTTCAAATGAATGTTATTGCTAAATTCCTAAACCTTTTTGATATCTCGTTGATGACATGAGATATAAACTAAAACTAATCTAACATTTTTTTACAACAGCTCCTAATCTTAATATACTCTCATTAATCTCGTATATGTTCAGCCATCAAGATTTAAAGTTGTAAACAAACAATCACTGGCCAAATTAGTTAGCATAAGTGTAGTACGCATTTACATCAGTTTGGATCGTCAAAGGACCTATAGAGTAGTGGCGGATCTAGAAACGAAACTAAGCCGTAACGTTTTATAAATAAGCCGTAACGAAATCGAAAAAACGTCAAATTTTTCCAAAATTTACACTAGTTTTTCCAAATTTTTCCGCGCCAAGCCGTAGCGGAGGTTGCCCCCCGGTAAGCCTTATGTCCGCCACTGCTATAGAGATATCAACCACACACATCTCGCACATGCCTCATTTCGTACATGAAAGCGATCTTTATGGTTGCACAATCGAGGTGTAAAGTTGGGTACATATTGAAGCACAACGTTGACACCTGGATATCGAAGCTACGTCTCACAACGATATTTTCCCCTGTTGTTTGGAATAAAAAGATAATTATTTCTAAAAAAAAAAAAGCAAAGTAAAAATTCAGGAGCCCTTTAACAATTTTTTTGGGTTTGTACTTTCACTTTTGTATTTTGACATGATGGAACTTATATAACACCTAATTAATTTATATACTCGGTGGTTTTTTATAGCTAAATAAAGTTGGTTGTCTAAAACATAAATAAAAATAAAGTTGATTAAGGAAGTTGTACCTACTCTGTCACGAGTCACGTAACAACTTACGTCAACTGTATCTCTATGGGTCTCGACGACCACATTATGTGTTAAATGAATAAAAAAACATGCAAAAAAGAGGTGAATGAATACCAAACATTTAGAGCAAAAAAAAAAAAAAAAAAAAAAACCCGAAAACAGTCATAGTTAGGGCACCCGCTAAAAATATATAAAATATGATAGCATCGAATTTGCAACAAATGAAGAATACGAGGAAGCCATGAATATTTCTTCGTTCAATATTATCAGGTACGATGAAACCTGTTATTTAGAGCCTTCCAATTTTCCTTATTAAAATCACCTAACCTAAATATTATAGTTCACTGTGTGTTTTCTTTCTTTCTTTTAATTATACGGATTTTCAAATTTAACTTAATCCGGGATTCTGCTCCGTTAGAAAGTGTAATCCGGGATGTGCTATTAGGTAACGGCCTGAAATAGGTACTTTCTTAGTATGGGTCAAAACGGGTTGGTTGGGTTAGGCTGATTTTCAAAATTTAACTCAAAACGTCTACCTGCTATCCTTATGTAATTTGCCCTGGTGATTGGAATGAAATATCTTTTATCAAAAAAAAAAAAAAATTGTAAGTTAAAATTTTTTGTTTTAGTCACCATCCAACATGAGTTATAAAATTAGTCGTGTTAAATAGTTCAAACCATGATTCGTTTGCTGACTACAGGTTTTAGATAAAGATTTGACTATTTTTGGATTCTTGATTGCTTTGGGAAGCAGGTCTCAGTCATTTCTATCTGCAGATAACTTAGTGTCGATACATAAACCCATTGAATGATTGATTATGTAAAGTTTTTGGATGAAAAATTTGGATGTGCATAGCCTAATTCTACATTTGATTATTATCCTCAACTTTCATTAATAAGCTTTATCAACTGTATGTGGAGGTTGGCTTATATAACGTACAGGAGATCACTGCCTTGATCTCTAATCATGGTGGATAATCAATAATCTGTTTAATAATCTTCTACACGTGAGTTACAATTTTGTGAACTCAATATTGTTTTTCCCGCTTATCTATATCACATTTTCATACTCTATTTCTTAGCCCAAATAGAAAAAAGGTATGTAGATACAATCAGAATAAAACAAAATGATTAAATCAAAGCATTTATCTACATCTACGAAATAAAAAAAATATAAAATTTTTTTCTAATATATTTGGGACATAAAGGGGAGGGGGGTGGTCACTAGTGATAAAATTTCATCACTCACAATATCCAATCATGTTCCCCCATATCAGCAACCATTTTTCCATCACTCACACTTTTTTTAGTGGGGGTGGTCATCACTCACCACCACACCCAACAATTTCCCCCCAACCAACAACTACCCTCACAAAATAATATCATCACGGAGTTGAAAAAATCACGGAATTGGTTTTCGTTAAACTATCACGCGTTGATCTTTCGAGTGGCGGTGGGAATATTGTTTGTTCCACGCGTTATATATGTATCACGCGTTAAATTAACGCAGTGCCCCGCCTGGCCTTAGACTGGAGGGTGTGGAGGGCTCCATCGTGCCACCTCAGCCATGTATAGCGCCACAGGGGCTCCATCACCACACCCAGGTTGTTAAGGAGGGGGCTCCATTGTTGTGGCTCCATCATGGTAGCGCCACTTTTGTTTTGATTGAGATGACGGATTGGTTAAATGGGGGGCGCTATAGCTTGAAGGGGCTTTATCCCACACCCTTCAAGTTAAGGGGAGTGGCCTGTGTGACGTGGCGTTGATAAAATCCCTCCCACACCGTCCAGCCTTAATTAGAATAAGTTAAGAGTAAAATGCACGGATAGTCCCTGTGGTTTTGCAAAGTTTCAGCTATAGTCCCCAGATTTTGGAAATTACACTCATAGTCCCTGTGGTTTGACAGTTTGTTACGCTGATAGTCCCTGGAGTGGATGTGGGTTAGTTTTCTCAGTTAAGTCCATGTGAAATTACAAAATTACCCTTGCTTTTATTATATTCATCAACATCATCATCATTCAACAGACTCTTTCTACTCTCTCTCTCTCTCACACTAAAAACCACCACCACCGTCACCTCCCCTGCCGCCATCACCACTCCCCACCACCGCCATCCCCTTCCACCACCACACCTCTGCCTCCTAAACCCATACCCGCCTCCACCATCAACCACCCATCCCCAAATCAACCAACACAGATCTGGAGTTTGTACCCAACCATCCTCTCGGCTCTCCCTCTCAACGATTTAACATGCAACATGCTTATGCATCTTCCAGAATAACAGTAAAACCTAATTGAAAATAAGAGCAATCAGCAGGATCTAACGGCTAACAAACATCGAGATTGAACTACAATCAACAACAATTTCAAACTTCTACTGTTATACGCCTTAGATGACAACAATAACAACTCATTTTTAGGCCTCGATTGTATCGATAATTTCAGTTCTAGGGTTCTGAGTTGAAAACTGAAGAATAAGATCATTACAGAGGTGACAATAGTGAATCAAATGAAGTACGTACCCATGGAGAAGAGTTGAAGCTCCGATTTGATGATCGATTTGTTGAAAGAGGAAACAGAGTGCGATCTGGGGCAAGGCAAGAATGTTCTTGAAAGGTGGGCGTGTGATGGTATGTATACATATACAAGATTAGTATTTATTGTTATTATTCTTTGGTGGGAAGTAAAGGAAAATAATTGGAAAATGAGTGAATGCTAGTAAAAGTGCGATCTGTGTTGGTTGATTTGGGGATGGGTGGTTGATGGTGGAGGCGGGTATGGGTTTAGGAGGCTGAGGTGTGGTGGTGGAAGGGGATGGCGGTGGTGGGGAGTGGTGATGACGGCAGGGGAGGTGACGGTGGTGGTGGTTTTTAGTGAGAGAGAGAGAGAGAGAGAGAGAGAGAGAGAGTAGAAAGAGTCTGTTGAATGATGATGATGATGTTGATGAATATAATAAAAGCAAGGGTAATTTTGTAATTTCACATGGACTTAACTGAGAAAACTAACCCACATCCACTCCAGGGACTATCAGCGTAACAAACTGTCAAACCACAGGGACTATGAGTGTAATTTCCAAAATCTGGGGACTATAGCTGAAACTTTGCAAAACCACAGGGACTATCCGTGCATTTTACTCATAAGTTAACTAAAAACAATTAGTAATGAAATTATATGTAAAATTATTAGTTAGTAAATTAAAACTTACGTGAAATATTTCTTTTATTCTGTAATACACGGGTCTATAACCTAGTATAATTTAACCGACTACAGGTAAGTATTCTCTAATATTCGATACACTTTAATACGTATATTACTATTAGAGTAAACTTCTGTTTTGCTCCCTGTGGTTTGGTCACTTTAACGGTTTTGCCCCAAACCTTTAAAAATAGCCATTTTCCTCCAATAGTTTGCTATGTTTTTTCCATTTTGCTCCATGCAGGGAGCAAAATGGAAAAAACAGACAATTCGGATGGAGTTAGAGGCGGGGAACAAAATGAAAAACCATAGCAAACTATTGAAGGAAAATGACTATTTTTAAAGGTTTGTGACAAAACCGTTAAAGTGACCAAACCACAGGGAGCAAAACGAAAGTTTACTCTTACTATTATTATTATTATTATTATTGTTATTGTTATTATTATTATTATTATTTTATTATTATTATAAATCAAGAACCACATAAATTTTTATTGATAAAGTTATTTATGTAAACTTTTTAATCATACAAAAACTAAACAATGAATTTATATTTATACTACTTTCAATAATATAATTGACTTTTAAACCAATATTTAATAAAATACTAATCCTTGCAGAAACATACAGAAAAGGAACATACCTTTTTTTGGACGACAATTTTTTTTTTAATTTCGGTCGTTTGTAAGAGTGGAACCAAAAACTTTGCCTTCTAAAAAGGCTTTGTTTTTACTAATGAAACCACCACCCAGTTGATAAAAAGGGAACATACCTATCATCCTACAAAAGTAATAAGAAAAAAAGGAAGCTGCTAGCAAAAAAAAAAAATGCTTCTAAAAAAGAAACCCGTTAATTGATGACCCGTTAGTATAATTGGGCTAGGCAACGGCTTAGGGCTTCCGAAAAAATAGGGCCTCCAAAATTAAAATAAACCTATATTTATAAAAAAAAAGAATATTATATTTACGGTGATATTTGTTAACATTAATACAAGTGTAGTTTGGTGGTAAGAATAAGATTTGGTTTTTGGGAGGAAAAAGATAAAAAAAAAATGTATGTTAACTGAAAAATATGACCGGATTTTGATTTTGGATGAAAATGGCAATAAAAGTGAAACCACAAGGACCCAGATACAAAAGGTTTGAGTTTTGGACTAAACTGGCAAAAGTGACCAAACCTCAGGGACCATTTTGGCAGTTTACTCTTATTATTTTTAATAACTTCTTTTATATATATGTTTCACTAAACACATTTTGATAAAAAAAAAAAGTTATCTTGTTTATCAAAATCCAGTAAAATACCCATTAAATTTTATATGACCTGACCCAACTCAAAACAGACCGAAAAATATTATTACATAGCGATAGATAAACGACACCTGAAATTTTTTGCATGTAAGAAACAAACTTTAAATGAAGAAATAAATCCTACTAAAAACTATGACATTAAAGATGTCTACAAAAATATCATCAGTGGTGGACCTAGGAGCGAAAATTTTAGGTGCTGTTTGTTTATCGCTATGTAAAATATTTTTCGGTCTGGTTCAATTTGGGTCGGCCTGTATAAAATTTTAATGGGTATTTCAATGTATTTTGATAAATAATATAACCTTTTGTTATCAAAATGTCTTTATTGATATATATATAGGGAAGGCTTTAAACGAGAACATTAAATATTGCGAGAACCATGAGAACAAATGAAAAAATCACGATAACTTTTTAAAACACAATTCAAATTCAAAATTTCTTTTTACACTTATCATTATTATTCGAATACAATATTAGAATACAAATTTACACGTTTAAATTTACATGTATTCGTTAATAAAGAAAATTTACACACGTGTAAGTTTGTCATCTACACAAGTGTAAAAAAAACTTATTTAAGAGTGATTTTGAAAGAAGAGATAAATTATTTTAAAGAGTAAATTCTTTTTTTAATGTTTTATTTTAATTATAATGAAGTTTGTATTAAAAATTTGATTTTAATTGGTTTTCTCATTCGTTCTTATGAGTCTAGCAATATTTAGCGTTCTTAAGATAACTCTCCTATATATAGGGGAAGAAGAATTATATAGGAAAAATCTCACTTTAGTTAAACAAACTTAAGAAACCCATTTGTGTGGACACAAAAATACAACTTGTTACACTTTTTGACAGTCAAATTTTCAGAATATGTATACATTTTTTTGTTAGAAAAGAGAAGAGAGAGAATGTGTGAATGTGTTACATTTTTTTTGGAACTTCACTTGTAACATATTTTATGGGTTTCGATAGCAGTTTTTTTTTCAAATTTTTTGAACTTCAAGTATTACAATTTTCACAATTTTCAAAATTTACAAAGGTTTTTTTGTTTTATAGTGCACGTAACAATATGTTACATTTTTTAGTAAGTTTTTTTGTGTAACACCTACATACATACACACTTTTGTGTCAGACTGTAACGGTATTTAGAAAAACACTTTACGAAAAAGTAACTTTTTGTACTTGATTTAATCTAAACCATAGATTAAATGGATGGATGGTAGAGATAAGGTTTCATTGATTTTCTTAATTACCAAAGTTTTCATTTTATCCTTCCTCTACAGGGGAACAAACAAATATAACCAAATCTTATGGACGACTTTGACATTTTACTCTAATATTTTTAAAATAATGATAGAGGAAAGGTAAACAAGTATTATATGCGTCAGGATATAATAGAAAGTTTACTTTGTCTAGGAAGTAATGTTGACCATCAATTGATTAATCAAGAGCTTGGATTAAATGTGTATAATTGATTAAAAAAAAGGATGTGCGTGAGTTCGTGTAGGGGTATTCTAGTCAATCCAAAGCAATAGTTTCTTTTTTTTTCTCCAACCCCCCCCCCCCCCCCCCGGTTTTTTAAACGTTAATAACTCTTTCATACGACATTATTTTTTTATAAAAATTTGCACAAAAAAACCGAGCGTTTTTTAATCTTTAAAACGAGTATACTATTGCTATATTTTTTAAAATAAAAAGTTTGAAAACTCAGATGCGTATAACGCAATGGACAAAAAACATAAAAAATGATTTTTTTCCAAAACGCAATTGACAAAAAAACACAAAGAAATACCTTGTTTCTAAAACGCAATAAACAAAAAACACAAAAGAAATGTGTTATTTTTAAAACGCAATGGCTGAAAAACACAAAGAAATGTTTTTTTTCTAAAACACAATGGCAAAAAAAACACAAAGAAATGTCTTTTTTCTAAAATGCAATGACCAGAAAACACATAAAATGTGTTTTAACTAAAACGCAATGGACTAAAAACATAATAAAATGTGTTGTTTCTAAAATGCAATGGACTGAAAATAAAAAAAATGTTTTTTCATTTATTTGTAAAACGCAATAACTCAATTCAAAAACCCAGATCGCAAAAATGGAATTCAAAATTTTCTTACATAAATCGAAGCCGATTTCTTCAGATTTCTTCAACGATTGACAAAATCTGAATGCTAGAAACAATTATCAGCGGTCGAATCGAACGGATCGAGTGATTCGCTTCAAAATCATAGGAAAAATGAGGTATTGTATGAAATTAAACTGGGTTTCTTCAAAAAAGTTGAAAAACACGTTAACGAACATCACACTTTAATGTAGTGATTATTGAGATAAAAAGTGAAGAAAAGGTTAAAGATGATGGGTTTTGAAAATAATGGGTTTTGAAGTTACAAGGAGAGAAAAAGGAAGATAATTGGATAAAATTGACTAAAATACCCTCCCCTTTATTTTTAAATTTTACCATATGTCATAATCATATTACTTTCTATCCTTCCTAATCAAACTAAACTTTATATTTGATTATCTCCCGGTGTTATATATATATATATATATATATATATATATATATATATACTCTCTATTAAAGGAGCTTAGATGATGACTTAATTTTGCCTACGTGTCAGGATATTAGCTATGCCACATAGACTCCACTGATGTCAAAATTCTGATTTATTTATAATATTATGTATATAATATATAATCTCTAATAAAGGAGAGTTTAAAAAAAACCTGTTGTTTCAAATTTCAAATTTTGAATTCATTTTACTCATCCCAAGACAACATATATCTGCACATATACACAGGGATAGCCAGAATGGTTCAAACCTACCGCCTTCTTTCCCTTTCTTCTTTCTTTCTCTCAAACCTGATTCTAGATCTTGGGATGGAGATGTGATGTGCGTGAAGTGTGTTATGGTTTTAATGTTTATTTTAAGCCCTTTTTACCCTTTCTTTAGCCAAGTTTTAAATTTATAAAACACGATATTTACTAACACTAAACACATATATGGGCAAGTGCACCCATCGTGAGCGTAGTATAGTGTTGGTAAGATACCGAGGTCGTCCAAGGACACAAGAGCTTTTAGTACCGGTTTATCCTCAACGTCTAATCAAATCAAAAGTTTAGAAAAATGTTTTTTAAACTAAGAAAATAAAAACAAACTAAAATGCTGAAAAATAAAAATAAAAGTAAAAACAGATAGACAAGATGAATCACTTAGCTCCGACTCGTGTTTAGTGTAACCTTTGATTATTTCCGCACCTTTGCACTATTTAAGAGATTATCTTAGTTATTGTAGTAGGCCCCTCTTTTGGAGGTGACGTTACCCTCAACCCAGTAGTTTGAGTCAGCAAGGATACAATCCTAAAGGGTCGGATTATTGAAAGATGATTAATTAAGTTATTAATGCATAATGTGGTAGGCCCCTCTTTTAAAGGCGACGTTACCCTCGGCTAAGTAGTCTGAGTCAGCAGGGATACAGTCCTAAGTAGCCGGGTTAAAGTTTTAATAGTAGCTTAACTTATGAGGGGATCAAAGAGTTTGGACCCCCGCCATCCAATACCGTTAAGTATTGAAGGAGGTCCTACTAAATTTGACCCAGGTCCTTCGCAGGATCTATACACTGAACAATGGCAAGACTCTTACCAAACCGTTCCCTTAACCCTCGACCAGGTAGCCAACATACCTCCATATAGACCGTGGAGATATGAATGGTGAAAATCTTTTATTTTATATAGACAGTAAAATAATGCCAAGACACCACGGACAAACGATAAGGAAGAATCACCTTCAACATAAGAAACTAGTTATTAAAGTCATTAATACATAACCAATTAAAAAGTGCGAAAAGATTAAAAATAAAAAGTATTACACTAGACACTTTGTCTTCTCCAAGTGATGTAAGAGACTTAGGCAAACATGGCCTTGATTGTCAAGAACTCTTACGATCAATCTTGGATCCCGAGACGACTCACACACTCTATGATGGACAATGGATGATGGTGTTATGGTGGTGGTGGTGGGTGGTGGGTGAAGTGTGAGAGAGGTGGTGTGCCAAGGGATGGTTTGAGCTTGAGCCAAGCACTCCTATTTATAGGCTGAACAGAAGCTCGGGCACGGCCCCGTGTCCACATCCTTCTCTGTCTTCATTAATTGCTTTTGTCTGTATTAGTTGACCATGGCCCCGTGTCCGCTGGGCACGACCCCGTGTGCAGAAGCATATCTGTACTATCAAGATTTGCCTGGATTCTGCGAATCTTATAGTTGACCACGGCCCCGTGTCCGCTGAGCACGGCCCCGTGGTGGGCGATGGAAGCTTCTACAACTTTGTCTTTTATGCTGACACTTGGGCACGCCCCCGTGTTCACTGAGCACGGGGCGTGTTCTGCCTTCTGTTCTCTTGTTTTGCTTGGGAAGATGCTGTCGTGGGGTTGGGCATGTCACGTTTGTTCCTTTTCTTGTATTTATGTTAGATTTAGCTCCCTTTTTGCTTCTTTTGTTAATTTGAGCTCATTTAATCCTGAAAATACAAAAGGAAGACAAAAGCACACTTTTTCCAACATTAGTACTAAAAAAGGGTTAGTTTTATGCCACAATTGATGTAATTTATATGTTGCATTTTGCACACATCAAGATGCAAAAGCTCCAATAGTGACGACGGTCAAGCGGCTAGGGTTCCGATCAATGAAACACTAGAGGAAAGTGAAGAGGAAGCAATGAAAATACATCAAAGTTAGGGTTTCAATCGATTTTTCCGAATTATGGTTATGCGGAGATCAACGCTTGGATTCTACCTCAGAAATATGCTAGGGTTTCAATCGATTTTGGTGATTACAACAGAAGATTCAAGATTTCGCTGAATCTTGAATCCAGGTATGTTTATTGTTTTTTACATCGATTATTCAAGCAATTAATCTTACAATCCTATGAAACTTGTGGTGTTGGTTACTCTCCTTCCTTTCAGCCGTCCATCGAGAAACCCTAAAATCTTCAGAAAAGTTTGAAGCTTGAGAGAGAGAGAGACAATGGAAACAAATGGTGGTTGGAGCCATCCATCCAGTGGTGATGTTTGGGTTTCGATTACAGCATTGGCCACAGCGATGACGGCTAGGTTTCTTCCACTTAAAGGCAATTTCAAGGACTTATGATACTTTTTTATGATCTTTACTTGAATTTTGTAAATTAAATTTAAGGGTTTAAGGGGATTCTTAAGATTTGGGAATATTAGAGATGGGAAAGGGGCAACACCTTTTCATTTGGCTGCCCGTAAAGAAGTTATTTATTTTCGATTTGTATGAATGATGTTCTTTTGATTTTTCGCATGTAACCAGCCCCAAATTTTTTCCAGCAATAATCCATAATGGAATCAGGTTTGTAATCTTTTGATTTTGTTTGTTATTTATTATTTGATATATTTCATTTCATATCATACGTTGTACTTTATGTGATGGGTCTGCTCGCCGATTATTTCTAAGCAATTTGGTTAAACACACCTACCAACTATTTGTTTATATGCTGAATTGTTTTAGACTTTGATTTTCTGGTTTCATGGAATGTTTTCAACCTTGAAATTGATACAATTATTGATGTTAATTTGGAGAACAGGAACTGGGTAGATTAATTAATTGGAGTTTGGACCACTCATGATTTCATGTCCAAGAAATAAAGATACCCACAATCTTAAGTAAGCCTCTGATCAACTGACTCAACAAACTAATTACTCATTTATGTTTGGTAAATAAGGATACCAGTTGTATGATCCGAATTAACTGTAGAGGATTCCATTAACGTGGTGTTGTTTATAAATTAGATACCGATCCACATAATCCAACCCTTGGGGCTACTAACATCAGCTGGATGTTTGGGGCTTTTTGTTACCATGTTGTAATTTTAATTTTCCCTCTAATTTCATGCAGAGTAAACACAAACTGATGTTCTACAGAGTAAACACAAACCGATGCTTCATATTAAGATTCGTCTTTATCTTTTACATTAATTAGCGTTCGTATTAGTTTAAGCGGAATGGTCATCATTTGAAAAAAAAAAGAAGATTGAAATAACTATTTATCTATCCTACTACTAATCTTATCATATCACTGATTCTTCTGCAGCTCCTCCACCGTCGCCGATTGATCTGCACCGTTTTCTTCCACGCACAGGTACAATTCTTTCTCTAAACGAACTGTTATTCCTGATTTTCTTTTGTTTTCTTCTCGATTCCTTCCTTTTTATTTACTCTATTTCAGATCTTGATTTGTTATCCAACCCTAGGGTATTCGATGATGCCCCAATGATTGAATCTACCGGTATTATATACTTTGTTAATTTATATAATTGCTCACCAGTTATTTACATTATTGCGTTTAACTTAAGTTTAGCAAGTACTTCTTATTGTTTCTTTGCAGTTTTTCTATTTTACTTTTTTAATTACTTTCTAATTATGTTAACGAGCTGTTATTTGGTCTTAAAAATAACGGCCTTCGTTCGGAATGCCACTCATATATGATGCAGATCCCGTATTATCTAATTTATTTATATGTTAAATCATTGTTGTATGCAGAAACTGTTAGATTTTGCAGAGTTTAAAATTATAATTTAGTTTTGTGATCTTTAGGAACGAGAAACAACCTCTTTTCTTTCGTCCGGAGCAAGAATGGGGGTGCCAAGGTTAATTTCACGTTTGACGAGTCATCTTTTAAAGCAGTATCCGTATACCACTTTGCGATTAGGTATAAGTTTTTGTTTATTTGATAAAATATGTTATTCTGTATGTTTGATTGAATGTGATTCTTTCAAAGAGACCTTATTGATTTTGATATGTATATATATATTTTTAATTTGTTGGATTTATGTTTGTGTATATGTGTGAATTAGGTTTCGATTGTTTCGAAAACCTACATTTATGCCGAGTTGATTGCTGATTTGTTTTGTGTTTTTATTTGATTGAGTTTGTTTAGAGGCAAGTGCCTGTTGACCAGATCAGTCTGAACAGTCAACATGAACCTGATGGTCAGTCTTTGCATGTAACATAATGTGTTGTAATGCGACTGATGCTGAAAGCAAAGCTACTTCACTTGGTAATGATGGTGTTGTTTACAGGAAGAAGCTGGCTATTTATAAACAAAAGCCAAGAGTACAAACAATAGATGCTTTGGTTGACAAGTCAACTCTGGGTGGGACGGCTGAATCCCGCCGACGTTGAGACATGGCTTCCATTCATGGCGAATTTTATTGTTTCGTCTAGCAACGTACGTTTCCTTCTTTGATCTTTGGTCTTCGCTTTGTTTTTCATTGCAACAGTAATTTTATGTGATCGTGATTTTGATTTTGTTTTCTATAAGCTTTGTATTGATTTAGGGGACATGGAGTGGTCTGTATGAATTGATTTGTTTTTTCTATGGATTATAAATCCCATAATCGACATTTTAGGATGTGTTAAGGCGGACCAAAATTATGTCAAAGGAACCAGACAATGGCCTAAAAGAATCAATAGGTCGTATAACATGTGTGCAATGCACCTATTGTTTTCTGAATATGATTGCTATATAATGTAACCGTCGTAATTTAGACCTGCATTTGGGTTATTGTTTGTCCAAATGAAAACCGTTTCGCTAAAAAGGGTTACAGGTAAGATCATCCTAACTCCTAAGTATATGATTAATGTATGCAATTATGCCCACTTACAGCACCTATTTACTTTGGGTTATGATTAGTTAAGATTTCCATAGTGCACAATTACATTTATTCCCATCATTCTTCTGCAATATGTCACAGTTCATGTTAAAAGAGAACTTATCTTTTAATTTACACATCTTAGCCACTTTACTTCATGCACGCCTTCTAACTTTGTTATTTTTGATCGTTTGCTTGGGGTGCTAAACGTGCCGTGTTCGCAGGTTGGCGAGTTCATCCCAACCCGAACTCCGAAAATTTACACGAACCCGAAAACGATCCGAATATTCACTTGGTGACTCGAACACGACCCGTTCACCCCGAATTTTATTGTATTATTAATTTTTTTCCAAAAGTTAATATATTAAAATTAAAATAATTATTTTAGATTATGAGGGGTTCTCCCATTTTGTCGAGATAAAAAAGAGTCCGCTTTTCGCTTTGATTAATTTGTTTTATTTTAGATTATATTTTTGTGTCATTTAGTTTGATAAACATTATAAGGATATATTAATGTGAGGTTCAAAAATGGTCCAGTTAACTTGAAAATCAAGTTGCAATAGTAACAGATTATGGGAGAAACAAGAGGCAATTGCCATCAAAGATTCAAGGGGTAGTTATTAACATGGCCGTTGTTGCATGTTAGCCACCAACCAGACACAAGCAGCCCCCATATGACCTTTTAGTTATGCTTCAATTAATCGTACCTGGTACTCATTTTTTGTTGGCCTTGCTGGCTACAGAGTGTGCTCGAGCCGAGTTATGTGAAAAAAAAGAGCTAGAAATGCTATGTTGACAATTTAAATGATATATTTGTAACGCCCCAAAATCTGAATGTTAATATTTATAGTATGTTCTTATGTGACACGTCATGAAATAAATAACTAGGTTATTTAACCTAGTTAAGGGTATGGTCAAAAGTATTAAATGATAAAGGTAGTGTCAGTTATGTTTAAAAGGCAAACCCGAGGGGCTAGAGTGGAATAGATGAAAGTTGATTTCTAATTAAAAGGTCTATACACACACAAACACCCACATACGTGCGTGTTCTTGAATCTTCAGGAGCTCTCAAGAGCTCCAAACCCTAGTTCCACTAAATCACCAAATTAAAGGGTGAATCGAAGCTCAAATTCAAGAAGGAACACTGATTAATGATCACCCTCATGAGGGGATCATAAGGTATGTATTAAATCTAAGATTTGTGGTCATGTGGGAAGTGGGTTATGTTCAAAAGTGTGAGTTAATATGAAATTAATCATGTACAAGGGTTAGAATCCTCGTATAGAACATGGGTTATGTATGGTTTGTGTCAATTTGATGATTAGAGGTGAAACCCGTTAGTTATGGTAAGAATAATTACTAGAAGCACCACCTATGTTTAAGTCTTGTTGAAAGATTGATGTATTATGTGTGTATGATAAATTCTTGTAGATGAATTAGGAGGAATATGATGATGTTATGTTTGATGTTCATTTGGAATGATACATGATGATTAGAAGTAGGTTTTGAGGGGTTATGTATGAGTTTAGAAGATTTATGCATGAATAAGTTGTACGTTATGCTTAAAAGGTAGTATGTACATCAAGTGTATGATAAAATGTGTATAATGTCGTCCGTATAGTCGATTATGATGTTACGGGCATATGTCGATAAGTAGATGGTTACATATGGTTAATAGTTGACTTTTGGAAGTCAACAAGTATATGAAACATGGTTTGACTCGTTGTTGTAAAGGTAGGATTATAGGAAGTCGTTTGATACATGTTATGTTAATATGCGTTAATTTTGATTACACGATGAATTACATGTGTTGGAAAGGATGTGAAGTCGACTATATGTTTTATGCTTATTAGAAAGGGCTAAGGAAAGTTAAGTGTGAATTATGCGATTGATATGATTGTTAACATGTACAAATGAGTATGCTAATAAGAGCGTGATTTCGATGAAATGAAAGTATAGGAATCACGTCGAGGCGGGCTCAAGCATGAGAGGTTAACGGGTCAATAGAAGGCAAGGAATCGGATGCGAGCACGGACGCATAAGGTAAGTGATTTCCGTAATCACTTCGTAGTTCGATTAAGTTATATGATGTTTTAACTAGCTAAACACGATGTTTGAGGTCAGATATGTGTTGTAGACTTTTGTCATAATTGATGAGATTAAAGTTGACCAAAATGCCCTTGAGGGGTATTTTGGGCAAACGATCTTAAAGAGTAGTTTAGAAGCAAGTTACTCGATTAGTGTAATGTTTTGGTTAAGTATGAAAGTGAGAAGTAGGGTTTGTAAGTCATAAACGTTTTAATGCGCAATTACCCTTAACGGGTCAAAATGAGCTTTTGAGCGAAAACGGGTGGAATGAGATGTAGGGCATCGGAGAATGAATCTTTTATGACAAATGACCTTGAAACTATCAATTCATATGAAGTTAAGGTCAAACAAACAAGTTATGTGGGTAAATGCATGAACGGGAGGAAATCATGGAAAAGGGTAATAAGCCGAAGGCTTAAAAGTTATAAATTTCGGTAATCCAAATGTTGGATCTTAACTCCATAAGATGGAGAATTAAATTACGGACGCGTAGGAAAAAGAATCGGGTAAAACGGACCAATAACGAAGAAGTTATGACCGTTTCCGTGAAACGCGGACGTGTTGGGAATATGCAGCATTCTGCTGCAGGGTTTCTGTGAAAACAGGGGCCTAGCGTCCTGGTGGGCGAAAGTTGTTCGTTTGCTCCGTTTTGGCTCGGGAACTCGTTTAAACGCGTTTCAAGTTGCGTATGACTAATTTAACTTATGATTAATGACCAGTAGGGCAAGCATACATGTAGATAGGTATGTATGTATGTTTGTATGTATCTATACACGTATGTGAAGTGTATGTAAGCAGGATTGTGCGATCGTATGTAAGATTATAAGTGCGTGAGCAAGTATATGAGAATATATAAACACGTATATGAGTAGACAAGTATGAGTCGGGTGTATTGCAATAGGTGATTGTAAATATAAATGTAGGTATGTGTGTGGGTATATGCGTATGTATGTCTTTTAAGTCTAAGTGTATGTATGCAGCTGGGTATGTAGGTAGTACGTTTATGTACGCAAGTGAGTATGTACGAAGGTATGCACGTATGTAGGTTCATGTGAGGGCATGTAATAAGTATGTATGTACGTATGTAGGTATGTTTGTATGTATGTAAGTATGTAATGTAAGTATGTAGGTAGGAATGGATGTAGTTAGGTATGCACGTATGTAGGTACCTACGCCTGTATGTAGGTACGTATGTAGGTAATTTGCTATTTGTGGTCGTAAGCGTATATATCAGTTTGTATGAAAGTATGTACACATGTTATCAATGAAGTTGAGAACTAACGATAATAATATCGTACCTGGTGAATGAAGTGTGACGCAGGAATACCAATGAAGTCTCACTACGGGTTGTATGATCAGAGGAAAGCCGGGATGTAAAGAGTTAATGGAATGAAGATTAAATGTGAATAAATCTCATATGTTTTTGATACGTACTAATGTTATGAATTTTATGTGGTGAGCGCAGGTAGTACAAGCCATGAGGTGCATCAAGGTATAGAGATCGAGGACCGAGTCACAAGACAGATTGTACGGAAATGTTTAAATATGTAAATTAGTGCTGATAAGTTATGTTCTTATATCATAAAATGAATTTTTAGAATGTTAAGATGTATATCATGAAAGAAATTTTAAAGCTCGAAATTCCGCTGCGTCTTTTTAAGGTTAAACGTGTTAGGGTGTTACAAGTTGGTATCAGAGCCCTGGTTTGAGGGAATCAAGTACGAGAAGGTAAGTACTTGAACTCAAACTAGTGTGCTCTTGAGATAAGAAGTCCGTACAATCTAAGACTCAATCAAGATCCAAAGGTAAAGGCTAATGAAAGTATGTACTTATGTATACGTATAAAGAAACTGACGGTTTTGTAGGTGCAAGGTAAGCATAAGTGTTGGAAGAGGATGATCCGTGAATGTAGTATAGGATGAATACTAAGGCAGGCAGAGAGGTAATAAGATAAGTAGTCAGACGAGCCCAAGTACATAAATGTAATATGTGGGTGTAAGAAATGGTAAAAAAAAAAAATTAAATTAATTAAGGGAAGGAAAAATTTTTAAAATGAAAGACAAGGATCGTATAGTAATGAAGTACTGGAAGCGTTACACGCGCCGAAACCTAAGTCTACGGACATAAGGTGACAATTACATGAAGGCACGAAACTACTATGTGGATTGTGTACCTGGCCAGTACACGAGAAACGTATGACGTTCGTGAGAACATGATAATTGTTACAGGTATGTCCGGTAGAGTTAGGTAGCAGGCGGGCGTGTGGGTGAAATGGGAAGTAAGACTCTCGGGAAATTGAGAGTATTATGAAAGTATGAAAAACATGCCTGATAAGAATGAAGAATGTGGAATCCGTAATTAAGTACGGATCAATAAGATATGAATGATATGTTTGAATCCGTGAGACGGATTCAAGGATGAAAGGTATGAATGCAATGTTTGAATCCGTGAGACGGATTCAAGGATGAAAGGCATGAATGATATGTTTGAATCCGTGAGACGGATTCAAGGATGAAAGATATGAATGCAATGTTTGAATCCATGAGACGGATTCAAGGATGAAAGGCATGAATGTAATGTTTGAATCCGTAAGGCGGATTCAATGAATGAAAAAGTATGAATGGTGCATCTGGATCCTTGAGACGGATTCAACAATATAAAAAGATAAAATTTATCCGCCTAAGAAGGTGTCGATAGTTTGACCATGATTGAGCCGAACGGGTCATAGAAGTAAGTATAAAGTAAAAAGTGATAGTATAATAGACGAAGTTTTGTATAAGTTACGTGTAAGATGTGTGAGTAATTGACTCTAGAAGTCGGAATGATGACGGGCTGTGACCCGAACAATAATTTCAGTAAGGACGGGAATGGTAAGTTTGGTAAGAAATATTGAGACAATGTAATAAGGTCCTTGCAAGTAAGCATGAATAGAAGGAAGTACAAGCGTGTACGTCAGTTGGCGAATTGATTAATAGAATGAAAGGGGTGCATGTAAGAAATAGAATGTGTGGTACGTTATAGTAGGTACGTAGGAAATTGTAGAAGAGTATAGGTGGGTAATCACCTAGTTTAATGAATGTTTAAATGATATATGCTAATCGCCGATGATGTTGAGGATAATGTAGAATTATTGATGTGATGAAACCAATTGTATTGATGAAAGAATGTGTAGGAGCGGAAGCTCCTTACACGGATGAATGAAACTTGGCCTGTACGGTTAGTATTTGAGAAAAAGATGATCGATCTGGGTTGTGGATCGTGGTTTGGGAGATGAAAAAGAGGTTAGTAAAATGTTTAACTCATGATTGTAGAGATATGAACTATTTATACACGTGAATTAAGTAATGCATGAAGTGGAAACAATAGTAATGTGAAATGAACGGAATGATGTAAAGACAAAATAAAGGTATGCAAGGTATACGTAACTGTAGAAAATGTAGAATAAGGTTAATGTTAAAGTTAAGCATATATGAATATGTATAGATTTCAAATTCAAAGTAAGGTCGTTTAGTCGATGAAAACGTTATGAATGTGCGAATAATAAAAATGGAATGTTAGTAGTGGGATGTTGAAATGGTTTCAAGTAAATAAAAGATATATAATGCATATGATATATGATTATTAGAATGATGAATGAATCATTAGCTATAAAGACTGTTAGGAACTTGAGTTATTAGTGAAAGCGACACTAATAAGAACTCCGGAACGGGTTCTTGGAGCCAGAAGATTCTCATTAGGATGGGCTAGGGGTCGTATGAATGGACCAGAAGAAAGATAATGTGTGTTCAATGAAAGTGAGAAAGGTTTCGGGGACGAAACCTTGTTTAAGGGTGGTAGACTTGTAACGCCCCAAAATCTGAATGTTAATATTTATAGTATGTTCTTATGTGACACGTCATGGAATAAATAACTAGGTTATTTAACCTAGTTAAGGGTATGGTCAAAAGTATTAAATGATAAAGGTAGTGTCAGTTGTGTTTAAAAGGCAAACCCGAGGGGCTAGAGTGGAATAGATGAAAGTTGATTTCTAATTAAAAGGTCTATACACACACAAACACCCACATACGTGCGTGTTCTTGAATCTTCAGGAGCTCTCAAGAGCTCCAAACCCTAGTTCCACTAAATCACCAAATTAAAGGGTGAATCGAAGCTCAAATTCAAGAAGGAACACGGATTAATGATCACCCTCATGAGGGGATCATAAGGTATGTCTTAAATCTAAGATTTGTGGTCATGTGGGAAGTGGGTTATGTTCAAAATCGTGAGTTAATATGAAATTAATCATGTATAAGGGTTAGAATCCTCGTATAGAACATGGGTTATGTATGGTTTGTGTCAATTTGATGATTAGAGGTGAAACCCGTTAGTTATGGTAAGAATAATTACTAGAAGCACCACCTATGTTTAAGTCTTGTTGAAAGATTGATGTATTATGTGTGTATGATAAATTCTTGTAGATGAATTAGGAGGAATATGATGATGTTATGTTTGATGTTCATTTGGAATGATACATGATGATTAGAAGTAGGTTTTGAGGGGTTATGTATGAGTTTAGAAGATTTATGCATGAATAAGTTGTACGTTATGCTTAAAAGGTAGTATGTACATCAAGTGTATGATAAAATGTGTATAATGTCGTCTGTATAGTCGATTATGATGTTACGGGCATATGTCGATAAGTAGATGGTTACATATGGTTAATAGTTGACTTTTGGAAGTCAACAAGTATATGAAACATGGTTTGACTCGTTGTTGTAAAGGTAGGATTATAGGAAGTCGTTTGATACATGTTATGTTAATATGCGTTAATTTTGATTACACGATGAATTACATGTGTTGGAAAGGATGTGAAGTCGACTATATGTTTTATGCTTATTAGAAAGGGCTAAGGAAAGTTAAGTGTGAATTATGCGATTGATATGATTGTTAACATGTACAAATGAGTATGCTAATAAGAGCGTGATTTCGATGAAATGAAAGTATAGGAATCACGTCGAGGCGGGCTCAAGCATGAGAGGTTAACGGGTCAATAGAAGGCAAGGAATCGGATGCGAGCACGGACGCATAAGGTAAGTGATTTCCGTAATCACTTCGTAGTTCGATTAAGTTATATGATGTTTTAACTAGCTAAACACGATGTTTGAGGTCAGATATGTGTTGTAGACTTTTGTCATAATTGATGAGATTAAAGTTGACCAAAATGCCCTTGAGGGGTATTTTGGGCAAACGATCTTAAAGAGTAGTTTAGAAGCAAGTTACTCGATTAGTGTAATGTTTTGGTTAAGTATGAAAGTGAGAAGTAGGGTTTGTAAGTCATAAACGTTTTAATGCGCAATTACCCTTAACGGGTCAAAATGAGCTTTTGAGCGAAAACGGGTGGAATGAGATGTAGGGCATCGGAGAATGAATCTTTTATGACAAATGACCTTGAAACTATCAATTCATATGAAGTTAAGGTCAAACAAACAAGTTATGTGGGTAAATGCATGAACGGGCGGAAATCATGGAAAAGGGTAATAAGCCGAAGGCTTAAAAGTTATAAATTTCGGTAATCCAAATGTTGGATCTTAACTCCATAAGATGGAGAATTAAATTACGGACGCGTAGGAAAAAGAATCGGGTAAAACGGACCAATAACGAAGAAGTTATGACCGTTTCCGTGAAACGCGGACGTGCTGGGAATATGCAGCATTCTGCTGCAGGGTTTCTGTGAAAACAGGGGCCTAGCGTGACGCTAGGGCTCTTGGCGTCACGCTAGCCCCCCCTGGTGGGCGAAAGTTGTTCGTTTGCTCCGTTTTGGCTCGGGAACACGTTTAAACGCGTTTCAAGTTGCGTATGACTAATTTAACTTATGATTAATGACCAGTAGGGCAAGCATACATGTAGATAGGTATGTATGTATGTATGTTTGTATGTATCTATACATGTATGTGAAGTGTATGTAAGCAGGATTGTGCGATCGTATGTAAGATTATAAGTGCGTGAGCAAGTATATGAGAATATATAAACACGTATATGAGTAGACAAGTATGAGTCGGGTGTATTGCAATAGGTGATTGTAAATATAAATGTAGGTATGTGTGTGGGTATATGCGTATGTATGTCTTTTAAGTCTAAGTGTATGTATGCAGGTGGGTATGTAGGTAGTACGTTTATGTACGCAAGTGAGTATGTACGAAGGTATGCACGTATGTAGGTTCATGTGAGGGCATGTAATAAGTATGTATGTACGTATGTAGGTATGTTTGTATGTATGTAAGTATGTAATGTAAGTATGTAGGTAGGAATGGATGTAGTTAGGTATGCACGTATGTAGGTACCTACGCCTGTATGTAGGTACGTATGTAGGTAATTTGCTATTTGTGGTCGTAAGCGTATATATCAGTTTGTATGAAAGTATGTACACATGTTATCAATGAAGTTGAGAACTAACGATAATAATATCGTACCTGGTGAATGAAGTGTGACGCAGGAATACCAATGAAGTCTCACTACGGGTTGTATGATCAGAGGAAAGCCGGGATGTAAAGAGTTAATGGAATGAAGATTAAATGTGAATAAATCTCATATGTTTTTGATACGTACTAATGTTATGAATTTTATGTGGTGAGCGCAGGTAGTACAAGCCATGAGGTGCATCAAGGTATAGAGATCGAGGACCGAGTCACAAGACAGATTGTACGGAAATGTTTAAATATGTAAATTAGTGCTGATAAGTTATGTTCTTATATCATAAAATGAATTTTTAGAATGTTAAGATGTATATCATGAAAGAAATTTTAAAGCTCGAAATTCCGCTGCGTCTTTTTAAGGTTAAACGTGTTAGGGTGTTACAATATTATAATCTGTTTTTTAGTATTTGATTTCGATTGTTATTAAACATGTCAACTCTGATTGCAAACACCATGGATGAGTCTATTTTAGGTTTAACACTGATTGATCAAAATTAACACTTATATTATCTCATAAGTTTCTAAATAACAAAGTTAGGCTTTAATATAGTTTTGTAGCAAAAATCGCTGTTAGCAATTACATATGAGGTCAAAACAATATTTTTTTAAAAAAAATTTAGATTATTATATGAATCATCCGTATCATTCTATATGTATTATTGGTTATTTATATATAAAAGGAAAGTTGGTGCATTAATATGTAAATCTATAATACCCCCTCAATTCACCGTTGCGATGTAGTATTAAATCGTTTCTTTTTTTGTGAAGTGATATCATAATATGTTTAACTAAATTCATTTGCTTTACCCTTAACTGAATTCATTAACTTTACCCTGCTACTTTGTGTTAGGTACCCATGAAGAGGATTCTTTTCCCTGCAATGGGCTGCTGTGTTAAGGCTAATACTGCACCACCACTTCCCCCTTTTAAAGAAAACTCAGTTTGGTGGTTTGAAAGATGAAGACCACATACCACATATTTACGAACCTTTATGGCATAGATGACACATTTCTCAAAGGGGCCAAGAAGCGTGGTGATTTGTATAGAACTAAAGATTTAGTGATCAAGGGTTTCTATTAGATTTCTTGCTATATAAGTGATGGAACTAAGATACATATCATTATAAAAAGTAATTTGCGAGCACACGTGCAATAAGCTAAAAGTCAACTAACCTAACTGTTTTAGCATCATACGGCCAATTTGTAATCTACTCTTTATGTTTCAAAACCAAGTATAAACGTTTTTTTTTTCAAACAATAGAAAGGGTGCTCAAAAAGCCCCAAACATCCAGGTGATGTTCAACAGCGAATTTGTAATCTTCTTTCCATCACATTCTTTCCGTTTACATTTCAGGTAACGGTTTTCCTTAATACATCTCGAAACTTAGGTTGTTATATATGATTTTCAATGTGGTTTTGAAACTTACGGGATAGTAATTGTCAATTTCAGGTAGGTTGGGTATTGAGATCAAGAAATTCAGCGTCGCTTGCAGATATGGTTTGAAGGTCAATAATTCGCTTGCAGATATGGTTTGAAGGTCAATATTATAACAGTGTTTTGAAACCACTTTTGGGTTAACAGTGTTTGAAACCACTGTTTTAACCCAAAAGTGGTTTCAAAACACTGTTTTAACCCAACAGTGGTTTCAAAACACTGTTTTGGGTTAAAACAGTGTTTTGAAACCACTTTTGGGTTAAAACAGTGTTTGAAACCATTGTTGGATATCAATCTGATATCCAGCTATCATTAAATTTTTAGATTCTAAAATATTCACACGTGGTCGCCTGCACAATCAACCCCCTTTTTTTCGTGCAGTTTATTTTCTCAACAGCAATTGATGGGAAAATCAAAGCATGGCTTTATGATTGTTTGGGGTCAAGAGTAGATTATGATGCCCCTGGCCTTTGGTGTACGACAATGGCGTATAGCGCTGATGGAATCAGGTCATATGCTACATATTGAACTTATAATTAATTTTTTATGAGTGGTCTTTTCTATAATATGGTGTTGTGACAAACAAATGTTTTTTTTTATTCTGAACTCAACCGAAGCTTCACGTGAGGACAATGTGTACATGGCCAAGCTGGTAGAGCAGGCTGAACGATACGAAGAAATGGTCGAGTTTATGGAAAAGGTCGTGAAGATCGTTGACTCCGAGGAGTTGACCGTGGAGGAAAGGAATCTTCTTTTTGTGGCTTACAAGAACGTGATCGGAGCCAGGAGGGCATCATGGAGGATCGTATCTTCTATTGAGCAGAAGAAAGAGAGCCGTGGGAATGAAGATCATGTCAACCTAATTAAGGACTATAGGGCGACAAACGAGACCGAACTAAGCAAAATTTATGACGGATCATATCTTTAACATTGTTTTATAAAGATATGTAACTAAACACAAAGAATTTAAATAATATATTATAATATGTTTTTTAGTATTTGATTTCGATCGTTATTAAACAAACCCGTGTATTCACACGGGTGTACAACTAGTATATATATATAGCGGAAGGATCCACTAAAAAGTGAATTTTGCCTAAGTAGCCTAAGAAGGATTGTGATTATGACATGTGGCACTCCTAATAAGTAGGAATGAACGGCATTTTGGTCCTTATAAATAGGAGTGAAAATGACATGTGACTCCCCTTTTGTTTTTTAAAAATACAATAAAAAAATCTAGTACAAAAAAATCTAGCACAAAAAAACTAGCACAAAAAATCTACTACAAAAAAATATAGCACAAAAATGTAGTACAAAAAAGTATATCACAAAAATATATAGGACGAAAAAATTCAGCAAAAAAATGTAGTACAAAAAAATCCAGCACAAAAAATTGAGGAAAAAAAAATCTAAGACAAAAAAATTTAGCACAAAAATATAGTACAAAAATTCAGCACAAAAAAATGTTATACAACATAGAAATACAACACATTTTAGTGGGTTTTTTAGTCTTCATATTTTATATAGGAATATGGTAATCAAATTAAAGATAAAAAGACCCTTGATTTTACGGTGAAATTTTTATGAAAAAATAATATCGTATAAAAAAGTTATGAACGTTTAAAAAATGGGGGTGGAATATGCATGTGCCTTCCATGTGGAGAGAGAAAGTCCATAAATAGGATTTTCCCAAGATACCATTGCACTCCTCCTTCCTCCTACCCTTTCATGTTAACCATTGATTTAAAAAATGAATGGTTAAGATTCCTTCTCATCCTACTTAGGGAAAATTAACTTTTTATTTGATCTTACTCCTGTATATATATATATACTAGGTTTTTACCCGGGATTGCTTCCCGGGCTCGGGAAGGTTATTTAGATTAATTAATTACTATTTGTTATTAATACGACCGCATTACATCAACCATCTCATTCGATTCAACAAAAATGTCTTGAAATCACCGCATTATATCATGAACTCATATTAGAGGACAAACAAAAGCACAACAGGACCATATGAATAACATCATTTCCACTTTTACATCAATGCACTTACATGATAGGGTGATTTGAGATTTTGAAAAAATCTTTGTTTTTGTATCTCTTTTACAAAATAAGATGTTGACCAAATTTGAAACAGATGTTAACCAAAAGTCAATAAGATATTGACAAATAGTCAAACAGATGTTGAGCTTAAACAAATGTTTGGTTTAAGACCAAACATCTGTTTATGGCGAAACATCTGTTTAAGGTCAAACATCTGTTTAAGTCCAAATATCTGATATAGAAGAAGAACATCTGTTTAAGGCAAAACATCTGTTTAAGGTTCAAACATGTGTTTAAGGTCAAACAACTGTTTAAGTCCAGACATTTGATATAAAAGGCCAAACATCTGTTAAAGGGCAAACATCTGTTTAAGCCTTAACAGATGTTTAACTTGTTAAGATCTACTGTCTTCTAACACAGTTTTCCTCTTCAAAACATTGTTGAACCTAACATAGGTTTCCATTAACTATTGACCAAAAGGCAAACAGATGTTCAAACCACTATTTGTTATTGAAGTTCTTTAAAAAATTAGATAGAATTCAAGAAAATGGAACAATGACTTAAAGAACTATAATTTAACACATAATCTAATTGGCCAAATATAAAACATAAAGTGCTAATAACAGTGTTTTATCATCTTAGCCATACATAGCAACAAAAACATCAAGTTAATAATTTAAGAAAAAAATCTACAACATCACCATCAAAAAATTCATAATTAGTATCTGATATCAGAACAGACTTAAAATGTGTTTGTTAAACTGATGTAACTTGATTTAATACTATCTTCTGTTGCGAAGACACGTATGTGAAATGCAACATATCACCAAACCTCAAGTTATTGTCAGTCATAAACTTTCGCCAACCTTCCAACGCATAACGTCGCTTCAATTCATTTAACTCCAACTTAACATCATAAACCTGCACAACTCCAACCATGTTTTGAACTTTCAACGGATGAAGATCAAGAAAAAGACCTGCTCGTCTCGCAACTTCAGCAGGAAGACGCTACATGTATTGTGTGGAAAAAAATAATAGTCAGACAAATAAACGTAAATCATTAGTTTATTATAAAAAATGGTATACCAGCCTATAGTCTCCTTTGCGATCAAAATGAAAGAACTCAGGGTCAAGAGGATGTCCAGAATGTTTTTTTGCAGTCTTTGCAATCTTATTTCTACGGTTAAGCTTTTTTTTAACGTTGGCAGCTCTCTTCCCCTTGATGAAAAGGTAAACATATACATGTGAATTAAAGGAATGATCAATATATGCCCAAAAAAAACATATACAGTAACTACTGACTTGATTTGAAAGCAAATGCCATAATGACTTTTTTAAATTTTATTTTAACTTTAATCAACATATAATAACCGTCAATTTGTAATTCAAAATTTGCTTAATCAAATGTCCAAAGCTCAAGAAATCAGCATTAATTACTGATTTGATTTGAAACAAATAGTCATCAAGAATTTATTTTTATTTTTTAATTTAACTTTAAATTTTATGATGAAAATAATGTTGGTGGAACTCTTATGTAATTGGTTGTCAACAATGTAAAAGTGAGCAGTGGCTATCTTTTCCGATCAGTGGATACCAACCAGTTTTCGAAACACTGATGTTCGGTCAATCAGTGGTCAACATGGAGATTGAAGAAACAGAGGTTGTATTTCAACAGTGGAATATTTTGAACAATCAAATGTTTGAACCAATTTCAAGAATACTATACCCAAACAATCAAGATGAGAAGCTTAATATTCATCAAAGTGTATATGAATTTCATTAGTATAAAGATGAAACAACTGTTCAATTAATAATACAGATCAAACCACTGAACTGATGTGATAAATAGTGTTACATATAAACAAAAGTACTAAACCCTGTTACATATAAACACTGATGCCATAAAAATGGTTTCATATAAAACACTGAGGTGATGACATCTAACAACCTAACAGTCTTTAAAACATTGATGCGGAAAACACTGTTATATATAAACAAAGTCTTTTAAATTACCATTTTACATATTTTGAATTTCAAAATTACTGATATTGTCAGTAACTACTGACTTGATTTGATAGCAAATGCCATAATGACTTTTTTAAATTTTATTTTAACTTTAATCAACATATAATAACCGTCAATTTGAAATACAAAATTTGCTTAATCAAATGTCAAAAGATCAAGAAATCAGCATTAAAATAGTGATTTGTTTGAAACAAATTGTCATCAAGAATTTTTTTTAATCTAACTTTAAATTTTTTGATGAGAATAAAGTTGGTGGATTTTTTGCGATCATTGGATACCAACCAGTTTTCAAAACACTGATATTTGGTCAATCAGTGGTCAACATGGAGATTGAAGAAACAGTGGTTGTATTTCAGCAGTGGAATATTTTGAACAATCAAATGTTTGAACCAATTTCAAGAATACTATACTCAAACAATCAAGATGAGGTGCTTAATATTCATCCAAGTGTATAGGAATTTTATTAGTACAAAGATGAAACAACTGTTCAATTAATAGTAGAGATCAAAACACTGAAGTGATAGTATAAATTCTGTTACATATAAACACTATTAACATAAACAAAGATAGAATAAACACTGTTAACATAAACAAACATAGAAGATGTTTTGTTGATGAGGGACCACTGTTGTTGGAGAGTGTTTCACATTTAGTTGATCGGTGCTTGTCTGGACTTTGGTCTTGATCAGTGGTTCTTCATAATTGAACAGTGGATGATGTTCATCAAACTTTATGTACAACCATCCTTATATCCAACACTTGTTAGGCAGATCAGTGATGTGCCATATTAACTTGTTATAACCACTGTCATTGTAGGAAACTTAGCTGGGCAGTGCCTATTGGTGGAAACTTCAGTTTACCTACAAAAACTGATGAATTTAGAATAAATAACGCAAACTATTGTTAAGTCAAATAGCTGATGGAAAACTTTTTAACCACTGCTAGTAATTAAAACACCGATAGTGATTAACAAAACTACGTTTAATTGCTCAAATAGAGATGACGGGAGATCTGCAAAGGATTACAAATGAATCAATGCACCAATAAACAGTAAATCAAAACGTTAGAAATACCAAAAAAAATAAATCACACCAATTTAAGTTACCTTGGTGATGTCCTAAACTTTTGCACTGGTATCACCTATCAACACACCTGGTATAACCTTTCCCATTTCCATCTCCTCAACAACCGTCCGACAGAGGTTGCTTCTAATCAACAAACTCTATAATCCAACAAAAAAGGTTTGGAAAGACAAAGTACAAAACATATCAAAATAAATCTGCTCGTAATCACATGATACAACAAACCAAACATACCAGAGTCAGCGATTAAGAGGAGGTTGAACAAAAGCGTTCATCAAGTACGATAAGGAAATATGTTTCTTCTTCTGAGGGTAGAAAAGGGTTCATCATGTTCAGTATGACAAAATAGATAAAACGAAATAAAATTTCTAGATAAAAAAGTAGATCTTACATGATTATTCTCTTCTTCAACCACTGGACGGTACATGATTTAGGGTTTCAAACGAAGATGTATCCAATAGAAGTAACCTCTGCCGTACGTTGTTGAGGAGATGAATATGAGAAGAAGAAGAAGGATAAACATGAGAGAGGATAAACATCGATCGGAAATAGAGCAGAGCAGAGAGAGAAAGAAAGCAAGAAGCCCTAAATGAGTAAATGAAGGAGGATATAAATAGAAGAGGGCAGTGGCACTGTTGGGCGGGAAAAAGGGCATTTAGGGGCTCTCTGGTGTTGACACGTGGCCCAAATAACTTTCATTTATTATATATAATAGATATATATAGGGTAAGGTTATTGTACAAAATGTTAAGAGTATGAGAAAGGTGAGAAATATTGTAGAGATGACATGTGTACTCCATCTAAATTAATTCAAAAGTGTAAACAAGTAATTTTATAATTAATTCAATTAATTCAAAACTTACCATAACCGCTACCTTAATTATAGGAACAAGATTTTTTAAAAATATCTCTAAAAAAAACACTACGAATAACACTGCAACCACCATTCAGCACATATATAACATCATTCAATAATTATATAACACCATTCAGCAAGTATATAACACCATTCAGCAAGTATATAACACCATTCAGTAAGTATATAACACCATTCAGTGAAGAATATAACACAATTCAGTAAAGAATATAACACCATTCAGTAAAGAATATAACACCATTCGGTACATATATAACACCATTCAATAATCATTACACCTCTGTAAAGAATATAACACTATTCAGTAAAGAATATAACACCATTCCGTAAAGAATATGACACCATTCAGCACGTATATAACACCATACAGTAAAGAATATAACACCATTCAGTAAAGAATATAACACCATTCCGTAAAGAATATAACACCATTCAGCACGTATATAACACCATACAGTAAAGAATATAACACCATTCAGTAAAGAATATAACACAACTCAGCACATATATAACACCATTCAATAAAGAATATAACACCATTCAGCACATATATAACACCATTCAATAATCATTACACCTCTGTATCATCTTCTCCACTTCCGGTACCACCACTGCCGCTCCGCCGCTGCTGTCGTGTAGAGAGATAGATCATCTGGTCGTGCGATGTAGAGAGAGAGATCGCCGCTGCCGCACCACCACTGCCGATCCGGCACCACCACCGCCACACCACCACTGCCGATCCGGCACCACCACCTTCGCTGCCGCCGCCGCTCCACTGCGATGTAGAGAGATAGATCGAAAATTGTAGAGAGAGAGAGCTCTGGTCGTGCTATTGGAGAGAGAGATCGAAATTGTAGGGATTTTGATTACAGTTTCCTATTTTGAATGGATATAAAGACTTTATTACTCCTATAATTTTCAATTCAGTACAAAAAAATAAAACAAATTTTACAATTTGGTCCCTATTAATCTAAATCATTAGATCAAAGATCTAATGGTGTAGATTCTTTCTTATCCTTTTCACACTTTTGGTCTTTTTTATAGGAACCTTTACCTATATATATATATATATAGGGGAAGGTTCATTGGGGAACACTAAAAAAGTGGGGAACGGGGGAACACTTTTAAAAATTATACTTAACATGTTAAAAAAAATATTTTTCTAATTTTTTTTCGGCGCTTTTTCTTATAAATACAAGTAGAAACATTTTTGATAAAAAAAAATCAAAAACTAAAAATATAAAAAAATGTTTAAAAAACAGTTATATCTTATAGAATTAACTTAACATGTTAAAAATAATTTTTTTTAAAAATTTTTCAGCGCTTTTCTTTATAAAAAGGAGGAGAATCTAGTCGAGTAAAAAAATATTTTTTCTAAAAAAAACAATTTTTAGCCTTTTTTTAATTGTTTTTTTTTTATATTTTTAGTTTTTGATTTTTTTTATTAAAAATGTTTCTACAAGTATATATAAGGAGAAGCGACGAAAAAGATGTTTAAAATTTTTTTTTTTAACATGTTAAGTTAAATTTTTAAGAGTGTTCCCTGGTTCCCCACTTTTTTAGTGTTCCCCAATGAACCTCACACTATATATATATATATATATATATATATATATATATATATATATATATATTCTAACGACTCATTTTATCCCGAACTCGACTTAACATAACGAGAACCCCTTTCAACATAAACAAGTTACAAACTGAATACCTTTTAAAAAAATGGTCTGTTTCAATCAAACCTGATATGACCTATTACCCAACCCGATCCTTTTAGCGAGTATGAAAGAATACCGAATAAAAAAAAAGGATTTTAATGGGTCAAAAAACGTTTATAACAAACGTATAACTGAAAAACCTCCACTGGAGACTAATTCTATGGCTACTTTACCTCTGATCCTCACAGGCATCTGTGGCTTGTTAACTGTCACTCATGATTAAAACTAGCTCTGCCACCAATCTCCACCACTGAACTTCTTCAAATATACATATTTCACCACTTGCTTATTTCCTATTATTTTTTTTAAATAACCAAAATGCCACGCCAAATGGCTGTTCTTGTCCTCATCTCTATCGCCCTCGTCGGTTTCGCCTGCGCCACGGCCCACCCGATTTCTCCATCTGCCGCACCAAAAACTGCCCCGGGTGCGTCACCAACAAAAGCACCAACCGCGGCACCAAAGCCCCCCAAATCAGCTGCCTCCCCACCTTGGAGACACCATGGACGGTCCCCACCTACACCATCATCGGGCTCGGATTCTGGTTCAACGGCATCTGATGCAGCACCAGCTGACGCGCCCGCTTCCTCAGGAACCGTGATGAAGGGCTCTGCGGGCGCGTTGGTTGTTGCTGCTTACTTTTTGTTCTAGATTTAGTTAATGAGATTGATGGAACTAGGAGAACATAAAGAAAACACACGTACATTGTTTGAAATTGTGTGCTTTTTTTCGGCTATGATTTTGGCATTGTTCTTATATGTTGGAACAATATGTTGATAATGTAATGAGGCCCCCTTATATGTGTTGACATCAAATGCCATTTATGGACTGAGCTATTTTAAATATTTACTATTCTTCTTTATTTTATTGTTGCACGTTACTTCCTTACACAACCTGAAACACGACAAGGAATGTGTTTGGTGTATTATATAACCCGTTTATTAAACATGCTTGTTAACCTGAAACACGGCACATAACGTGTTTGGTTTATATACCCCGTTTCCTGACACGACACAAAATGTGTTTGGTTATATAATCCGTTTATTAAACAAGCTAAGCCGAGTGAACTTCACTACTCAACTCATTTTGGCTGATAATGGAGTTAAATGCTTGGTTGGTCCCTGTGGTTTTCAAAAATTGCTGCCTTGGTCCTAGTGGTTTACTAATTACACGCGTGGTCCCAAAACTTGTCAAAAATGAACTCGGTTGGTCCCTAGCCCTAAGCTCTGTTAAATTTCTCAGTTAACTATGTGTGAAATGACTGAATTGTCCCTGAGCAATTAAAAAATATGAACAGGTCCATGTTTATATCCAGATTTTAACAAAATTTGAACATTATAAGCATCTTCAAACAATGAACACCTGCAATTCTATCTTCAAACCTTAACTTCAAATTCCATCTGACACATCAATCATACAATTTAGAACAAGTGAGAGAGGAGCTATAGAGAGACCACCTTGATTTGGTGAAACCAATGATAATGTAAAGAAAACAATGAAGGAAACTGAAGATGGAATTCAAAAGTTTGAACGACTAAAGTTTCTTTTCCATATAGACAAATTTCATCTGTTTACTAAAAGTTTTTTTTTTTTTCCCAAGAATCATAACTCACCAAGAACAGACATATAATTTTGATTTTAAGAAACCTCCAAGTTAAAAAATTAACAAAGCCAACAATTTTTTTTTTCAATATTCAATAGAAGAAGGCCCTCACTATTTACACACCTTGGTAGGCTATCTGCACACTTAGGGTTTACATACGCTGTGTATTGGTCAATACGCAGCGTATAGGGTTACCTCAATACGCTGCGTATAGAGCTATACTCAGCGTATATAAACCATGGAATTTCAGAGCCTTATCAGCAATCATTGCACAGAAAACAAGGGTTATATACGCTGCGTATAGGTCTATACGCAGCGTATATAAACCATTAGATTTTTTTAGTCATTTTGGTAGGTTTGAGGGATCATTTTTTCACAAAGTTTAAATACTCTGCGTATAGACCTCTAAGGAGCGTATATAAAGGTCTGAAAATGTCTTTTATACCCTTGTGTTGAGGCTATACGAAGCCAAATACAAGGGTAGTTGTGTCATTTTTGTCTCATACGCTGCGTAGGGATCTATACGCAGCGTATACAAAGCTCCATTTTTGTATTTTTTTATTGTGTATTCCTTTGTTTATTTATAAAAAAAAAAGTAAATTAATTGTGTGTATTTTGGGCAATTTCCATGTTTATTTATAAAAAAACAATATTATTAAAAATAATACAAATATTATGAATTATAAGAATTAAAAATAATACAAATATTGGGTCCCGTATTGACCTCGTATAAGCCTATAAGTGTGATATTGTACCGTATAGGTGTGGTTTAGGTCCCGTATTGACCTCGTATAAGCCTATAGGTGAGATATCGTGTCGTATAGGTGTAGTATAGGTCACGTATTGACGTCGTATAAGCCTATAAGTGTGATATCGTATCGTATAACGTAGTATAGGTCACGTATTGACTTCGTATAAGCCTATAAGTGTGGTATCGTATCGTATAGCGTCGTATAGGTCACATATTGACCTCGTATAAGCCTATAAGTGTGATATTGTATCGTATAGGTGTAGTATAGGTCACGTATTGACTTCGTATAAGCCTATAAGTGTGATATCGTATCGTATAGCGTCGTATAGGTCACGTATTGACCTCGTATAAGCCTATAACTGTGATATCGTATCGTATAGGGGTAGTTTAGGTCACGTATTGACCTCGTATAAGCCTATAAGTGTGATATCGTATCATATAACGTAGTATAGGTCACGTATTGTCCTCGTATAAGCCTATAAGTGTGATATCATATCGTATAGGTGTGGTTTAGGTCACGTATTGACCTCGTATAAGCCTATAAGTGTGATATCGTATCGTATAGCATCGTATAAATCACGTATTGACCTCGTATAAGCCTATAAGTGTGATATCGTATCGTATAGCGGCGTATAGGTCACGTATTGACGTCGTATAAGCCTATAAGTGTGATATCGTTTCATATAACGTAGTATAGGTCACGTATTGACCTCGTATAAGCCTATAAGTGTGATATCGTATCGTATAGGTGTGGTTTAGGTCACGTATTGACCTCGTATAAGTCTATAAGTGTGATATCGTATCGTATAGGTGTGGTTTAGGTCACGTATTAACCTCGTATAAGCCTATAAGTGTGATATCGTATCGTATAGGTGTGGTTTAGGTCCCTTCTAATCCTATATGCATATACAAGACCTATAAGAAACCTATACGAGACTTATACTATACTATACGATACGATACGATACTATACTATACAATAACACCCGTATAGGCCTCTATACGAGACTTATATACTATACACTATACGATACGATACGATACTATACTATACAATAACACTCGTATAGGCCTCTATACGAGACTTATATACTATACACTATACGATACGATATGATGCAATACGATACGATACGATGCAATACGATAAGATAATTTAATTTAAACGATGACAATATAATATATTTGTATTATATACGAATAATATTGTTTTTTATAAACAATTTTCTTTTTTTTATAAATAAACAAAGGAATACGATAATTTAATTTAAACGATAACAAAACAATATATTTGTATTATTTACCAATAATATTGTTTTTTTTATAAATAATTTTCTTTTTTAATTTTTATAATTCATAATATTTATATTATTTTTAATTTTTATAATTTATATTTGTATTATTTACCAATAATATTGTTTTTTTATAAATAATTTTCTTTTTTTTATAAATAAACAAAGGAATACAAAATAAAAAATACAAAAATGAAGCTTTATATACGCTGCGTATCGATCCCTACGCAGCGTATGAGACAAACATGACACAACTACCCTTGTATTTGGCTTCGTATAGCCTCAATACAAGGGTATAAAAGACATTTTCAAACCTTTATATATGCTGCGTATAGGTCTATACGCAGCGTATATAAAGGGTAGTTTTTATTTTTAACCCCAAACATGTGGTTAAATTATCTTTTTAACCCTTATAGTTTAAATACTCTGCGTATAGACCTCTAAGGAGCATATATAAAGGTCTGAAAATGTCTTTTATACCCTTGTGTTGAGGCTATACGAAGCCAAATACAAGGGTAGTTGTGTCATTTTTCTCTCATACGCTGCGTAGGGATCTATACGCAGCGTATACAAAGCTCCATTTTTGTATTTTTTTATTGTGTATTCCTTTGTTTATTTATAAAAAAAAGTAAATTAATTGTGTGTATTTTGGGCTATTTCCGTGTTTATTTATAAAAAAACAATATTATTAAAAATAATACAAATATTATGAATTATAAGAATTAAAAATAATACAAATATTAGGTCCCGTATTGACCTCGTATAAGCCTATAAGTGTGATATCGTACCGTATAGCGTCGTATAGGTCACGTATTGACCTCGTATAAGCCTATAAGTGTGATATCGTATCGTATAGGTGTAGTATAGGTCACGTATTGACCTCGTATAAGCCTATAAGTGTGATATCGTATCGTATAACGTAGTATAGGTCACGTATTGACCTCGTATAAGCCTATAAGTGTGATATTGTATCGTATAGCGTCGTATAGGTCACGTATTGACCTCGTATAAGCCTATAAGTGTGATATCGTATCGTATAGGGGTAGTATAGGTCACGTATTGACCTCGTATAAGCCTATAAGTGTGATATCGTATCGTATAGCGTCGTATAGGTCACGTATTGACCTCGTATAAGCCTATAAGTGTGATATCGTATCGTATAGCGGCGTATAGGTCATGTATTGACCTCGTATAAGCCTATAAGTGTGATATCGTATCATATATCGTAGTATAGGTCACGTATTGACCTCGTATAAGCCTATAAGTGTGATATCGTATCGTATAGTTGTGGTTTAGGTCACGTATTGACCTCATATAAGCCTATAAGTGTGATATCGTATCGTATCGTATAGGTGTGGTTTAGGTCACGTATTAACCTCGTATAAGCCTATAAGTGTGATATTGTATCGTATATGTGTGGTTTAGGTCCCGTATAATCCTATATGCATATACAAGACCTATAGGAAACCTATACGAGACTTATACTACACTATACGATACGATACGATACTATACTATACAATAACACCCTTAGAGGCCTCTATACGAGACTTATATTATACACTATACGATACGATACGATGCAATACGATACGATACGATGCAATACGGTACGATAATTTAATTTAAACGATAACAATATAATATATTTGTATTATTTACCAATAATATTGTTTTTTATAAATAATTTTCTTTTTTTTATAAATAAACAAAGGAATACGATAATTTAATTTAAACGATAACAAAACAATATATTTGTATTATTTACCAATAATATTTTTTTAATAAATAATTTTCTTTTTTAATTTTTATAATTCATAATATTTGTATTATTTTTAATTTTTATAATTTATATTTGTATTATTTACCAATAATATTGTTTTTTTATAAATAATTTTCTTTTTTAATTTTTATAATTCATAATATTTGTATTATTTTTAATTTTTATAATTTATATTTGTATTATTTATCAATAATATTGTTTTTTTATAAATAATTTTCTTTTTTTTATAAATAAACAAAGGAATACACAAAAAAAAAAAATACAAAAATGAAGCTTTATATACGCTGTGTATAGATCCCTACGCAGCGTATGAGACAAAAATGACACAACTACCCTTGTATTTGGCTTCGTATAGCCTCAACACACGGGTATAAAAGACATTTTCAGACCTTTATATACGTTGCTTAGAGGTCAATACGCAACGTATTTAAACTTTGTGAAAAAATGATCCCTCAAACCTACCAAAATGACCCAAAAAATCTAATGGTTTATATACGCTGCGTATAGACCTATACGCAACGTATATGACCCTTGTTTTCTGTGCAATGATTGGTTATCAGGCACTGAGATCCATGGTTTATCTACGCAGCGTATTGATCAATACGCAGCGTATAGCGCTGCGTAGATAAACCCTAATTTTGCTAGGGTTTGGTGTGCCAATAGGCACTTTAGTGTGCCAATAGGCACACCCTAGAAGAAACATGATCTTGTCCCAAATACCCGACACATATACAGATTAATAATAGTCAAACCTATCATAAAAGTACCATGTATATATGAGACCAACCTTTATTACTACTCCATTTAGCAACAGAGAGAAACATCGATACAGATGATATCTAATTCTATCTTCATAACCACCACCAACATCATCTCATCATTTGTTTCAGATCTATACAACCACCAAAAATTGAAGAACTTAAATCAAACTAAATCATCTCATCCACCAACATCATCTCACCTAAATCTCAGATTCAAGAACACCACCAACATCAACTCATCCACCGCCGTCGCCCCTAACTCAGCCGCCGCACCTTTGCTCAGATTCAAGAACAACCAGAATGTTACCACCATAAATGCCGCCGCCCCTAACTCTGCTGCCACACCTTTGCTCAGATTCAAGAACAACCGGATTGGTACCACCATATACGCCGTCGCCGCCGCCCCTAAGGGTGGCTAGGGTTTTGAGAGTGGATGAGAATAAGATGGGTGGAAGGGGATAACTCAGATTGTTGTTGTTTGAAGATGATGATTGATAATGGTTGTTATTTGTAGATGATGATGATGGTTGTTATTTGAAGATGATGATTGATGATGGTTGTTGTGAGAGAGAGAAAGAAAAAAACTGGATATAAACATATACATGTTCATATTTTGTTAAAAGAGTTAAATGAGAAATTTAGATTTTTAATTGTTCAAGGGTAATATAGTAATTTTACACATAGTTAACTGAAAAATTTAACTGATGTTACGGCTGGGGACCAACCGAGTTCATTTTTGACAAGTTTTGGGACCACGCGTGTAATTAGTAAACCACTAGGACCAAGTATGCAATTTTTGAAAACCACATGGACCAACCAAGCATTTAACTCCTAATAATGTTTTACCTCATAATCAGAATAATTAATTCTGATGTTTGGGTCTCTTTTTTCTGCTGATGTTTCAGGACTATTATATATAATACAAAACTTGTGTAAAGATCAAATACAAATGGGTGACATACAAAATATCCTTAACATGAGAAGTGAAGAAAGTTGTTTTATTTTTATTTTTTTCCATCTACTTAAGTATGATATTTAATCGCAAAACATAAAGAAAAAAATACACTAGTAGAGTAATTATGTAATTTTTGTAGAGTAATAATTACATAATTACTTTACTATTATAAAATCATGATTTTTTTTTTAGATTCTAGAACTAAGATACGTGCTTAATAAGATAAGAAAAAAAATCACTCATTTGCTTCTCACGTGAAGCCAATTTGTATGTTAAGACCCGTTTGTACAATAAACTTACTCTAGAAAAGTATAATAATATCATTCTTTTGAGTTTAATTATATCTATACTATATTCTAATGTATTTGAGCAAGACATTTTAACATACCCAACAATTAAGAATTTTTTTAGTTTAATGCATAAGGTATAACTTTAAAATGAGGATAGACGAGTCTTTAAAAAATAAATACACACTTTAATCTCTTCATCTTAATTACACTTTAATTCCCTTATTTTTAACCAAATTATTAATAATTAGTTAGTATTTACACTTAAACTTCTTATAAAAAACTAAATGGTTGTTTGGTTCAATGAATTTCCTGGAATTCAGATTGGAAGTGGAAAATATTCCATCATCAATTAATGGATTTTAGCTTTCCTTTCTATTAGCCAAGGATTTATAAACATTCTATTGGAACATTGATTTTTTTACCAAAAATCCATATCAACAAAAAGAAATCCTTTATTCCATACGATAACAAAATAACAAAGAAACAATAACCAGAAATTCATGTCGATCATTCGTTCGTATAAGAAAAAAACTTGTGGAGTTGCAAAGTTCGTTCATAAACGATTCTTTAAAATCGTTCACTCACACTCAAAACTAACTTACCAATAAAAAACAAGTGGAAACCTAAATCGTTGGATCCTGTAGATTAGAAAATTGGAAACCCAATTGCTCCTCTTCTTAAATTAAATAAATGAGTAAACTGCCATTTTGATTCCTGTGGTTTGGTCACTTTTGGCATTTTAGTACAAATCTCAAACTTTTTAAATTTGGGTCCCTATGGTTTCAATTTTGTTGCCATTTTGGTCCAAATCTCAAATTAGATCAGATTTCTAAAAAAAGAAACTTGGTTTTGTCCTTTTCCCTAGGGGCATTTTGGTCATTATACTTTTATTATAACTAATTATTAATTATTAAATATATATATATATATGCATACCCTCTTCCTACACACACACACTCTCTCACAGCTAACCCTCTTCCCTACACACACACACACACTCTCTCTCTACATCCTGAAAATCAACTGCTGAGAAGGAGGTGATCGGAGAACATGAATAGAGGGTACGCCCGTCTTTTCTGGCGGTGGTGATCGGAGAATTGGTTGAAGATATTAGAGATTAGAGGGCTTTGAGATTGATATGGGTGGTGTGGGTGTACGGTGGTGGAGGGGAGACTGTGGTGTGAGTGTACGGTGGTGGAGGGGAAACGGTGGTGGTGGGCGTATGGTGGTGGAGATCCCATGGCGCCGGCGATCGACTTCTGTTTCTCTCTCTAGCTGTTCACCGGAGCCTCCGGTAATGTCAACGACGGTGCCGCCGCACCACCGCCGTTGCTGCTGCCGAAGCCTCTAACCGTTTCTCTCTCTAACTGTTCACCGGAGCCTCTGTTTCTCTCTTTCAATTGATTGCATATTAAATAAAGTTGCAGGTAAAAAGCTTGATTCTATCAATTAGAGTTTTAGAAGGTTGTTAATTTGTGTTAAGTGTTATCCCTAATTAGGGTTTTGATTAGGGTTTTCTGGTGAAATTGGGTAAAATGAGGAAGACAAGGGTGGTGGTGGTGCAGTGGTGGTCCGGTGGTGGTGATGGTGCAGTGGTGGTGTTAATGGAGGGGGGTGGGGGAGGAGGTGGCAGTGGTGAGAAGGGGGGATAGAGAGAAGAGAGAGAAAGGGGGTGTGGTGTTTTACCGGCGCTGATGGTGGTTGTGGTGTTTTACCGGCGTCTCCAGCACCGTCGCACCAGCACCCGTGGGATGGTGGTGGTGGGGATGATGCGGTGGTGGGGGTGGGGGTGGTAGTTCAGAGAGAGAGAGAGAGAGAGCAGAGTCTGTATGTGTGTGTATATATATAGATAATTGAGTTATAATAATTCCAAAATGACTAAAATACCCCTGAGGATAAAGACAAAATATCAGGTTTTAAGTTGGGGAATCTGGCCAAATTTCACTTTTGGACCAAAATGGCAACAAAATTGAAACCATAGGGACCCAGATTTAAAAAGTTTGAGATTTGGACTAAAATAGCAAAAGTGCCCAAACCACATGGACCAAAATGGCAGTTTATTCTAAATAAATTCATGAGTTAATTGCCAAAATCATCCCTGAGGTTTGGGCAGGTTTGCCATTTTCGTCCAAAATGACATTTTTATACCAAATTGCCCCCAACGTTTGTAACTTTTTGCCATTTTCATACAAACCACTAACTTAGTTTATTTTTTCTGTTAAGTTGAGGATATTTGGATGAAACTGGCAAATATAAAACCACAAACTCTTTTAAATTTCTTTTATTTAATTAATTTTGTTACATATATAATAAAAAAGAATATACTTGCAATTTTTATATAAAAAAATAATAGCTTTGTCACATAATTTATATAAATTTTCATCCAACCACTAACTAAGATAATTTTTCTATTAAGGCGAAGGATGTTTATAAACTAAGACAAAAACTAATTTCTAATTTTTTATATAGATCAGTTTTATAAAAAAAAATCTACTTAAACCTCTAAATTTTATAAAACTAAAATGCTGGTGACCTTATTGAAAAGGTCAAATAAAAAATCTTATTATATGTACCAAGTTTGTAATTCATCTTCTAATCTTATCATATGTACCAAGTTTGTAATTCATATATATAGTTCCATGTATATTCTCAGGAGTAGGATCAAATACAAACAACATTTCGTATACAAACTGTAAGAACCATTTCAAAAGTGTTATGTGACATCCAACCAATTATAGAGAAATAATAAAATAATGTCCTAAATAATATCAATTATATTGGATTCCTATAAATATGCTAACAATCAATTAATTCTTTATTTGAATCTTCCTTTTGTTTTCAATGTGCTTATTAAGAAAAATGCTGATATCATTCAAATATGTGCTAAAATCAATTATCTTGATTAATTTTCATGTGCTAATATAATTCAAAAGTGCTACTTTTATGTATGTATTATTTTGGTATATGTTAATTTAACTTTTTTTAAGTGCTAGGATCTATTCTTACAGTTTGTACGATAAATATGATTTGTACGGAACCAACCCCTATATTCTCTCACTTAATATGTATGTAATTGAACTTTTTTTTTTATATTTCCGTTCTACTCACAAATTTACAAACCAGACACAATACCGGTTTACGTTGGAATTAATTCCAATTCCAATTCATTCAAAAAATATTCAATGAACCAAACGAACCTATCCCCATGATTTATAAACGACAACTACTTTTTCGTATGTTAATATATATATTTTTTTAATTACACCATAAAAACGAGTAATTTATTCTCTTTAAGAATAGTGTTACTATATGTTTTTTTAATTAAAAAAATAATATAATTTATATACTATTAATTTGTAACATTTGTATGCATTTTGGTTGTAAACTGTGCTTAAATGGTTGTACCTTAATCAAATAATGGTTTCATTGCTTTACCAAATTCAATCTGTTTTGTATGCATGTATGGTTGTAAATTGGGCTTAAGTTGTTGTACCCTAATCAAATAATGGTTTCATTATCTAACCATATTCAATCGGTTTGATCCATTCAAAGTGGTGTTGTTTTATTTGTAAATTATTATTATTGTTTATAATAATCTAATTAATTTAGCCAAAATCTTGTATAAATATAGTTTGCTGCATATTGATACAATGGTTGTTGTAATATATGCATTATGGTTTGTATAGTGGTAATGATATATATTATATATAGATTACGATGAACCTGTCAAACGGGAAAAATAGACGCGGGTTCATCGTAATGCGTGAGTCCTAGATCAACTTAGTTATTTTATTCTATGTTTTACGTTTTGGTTTAATTTCTTCGCATTAACACGCCGCAACTTCAGTGTCGGTGGTCGCTGACAGTAGTGTGGCATTAGTGCTCGCCCTCACCGCAACGCGAAGGTGCTTAATACATGTTTAACTAAAAAAGAAAAGCTTGTTTTCACATGTGAATATGTTATTATTCACATATGGCAAGCATTTACATGTGAATGAATTTAAGTTTAACCATAAAAGGGTTTCTTTCGTTTTTTTAATGCTGTATATATTTCAAATAAACACATTCATAAACATATGCACAAAACACAACACACATGCATTGGCCGCAAAACCAATAACTATTTTCATGGGGTCCGTTGTATCCGGTGGCAGACCAATGATTTTTTTCTACTGGGGTCCGTTTTTTCGGTGTAAATTTTTTTCACAACCAAACGTTAAAATTTTCGGGTTAGTCATAAGTTCGTGAATTTTTTCACAACCAAACGTAGAGATAGCTATAATGGTTTTTTGTAAGGATGAGCAAATGGTACCGGGTACCGGTACCGAATTTACCGAACCCGGTATATTTTCGCCTTCGGTACCGACTTTTGACATTTTCAGTACTGGTTCGGTACCGGTATTTACCCGATTTTACACTAAAATACCGGTACCGTACCGGTACGGGTACCGAACCGTACCGGGTATATTCGGTACCGGTACCCACTTTTGAGGATTTTTGGTACTGGTACTTTCGGTATCGGTACCGGTTCAGTACCGAACGGATGCCATGCTCATCCCTAGTTGTTAACCAAAACCGAAAGCTTCACAAAGAAAATCAAACCGAAATTAACTAAAAGCTAAATTATACCTCCATTTCATGTATTAACCGGAATTGAAAAAACCGAACCACAAACCGTCAAACTAACCAAATAAACCGAACTGGTTTATCGAAAACTGGTTGGTTAATAATATTGATTAATCGATGACTTCAGTTTCAACTTCAGTTAAGGATAAAAATCGATCTGACGGAACAATGCACACCCTGACAGTTGTTTGTGTTTCCCGCCGTACCACGCAGACACCTTTCTAGTGTTATCTATTATATATAATAAATGAAAGTTATTTGGGCCACGTGTCAGTAGATTAGGGCATCATTTTTTCCATTTCCCGCCCAACAGTACCACTCCCTTTATCTCACTCCTAAAAAACCCTAATCTTCTAATTCTTCTTCTATACTCCTCTTCTCTTCTCCCTTCTCTGGCGATTCAAGAAGAGCAGATCTGCGATTCCTCTTTAGATATGTGTTTGTTTCTTCTTCAGATCTATGATTCCTCATTACTGTTTGCTTTACAGGTACCTTTCATCTAATAACCTAAAACGCCTTGCAGAGGAATTCGGCCTAGATTGGGCGATGCAGCATATAGTCCCACAGGTTTGACTTTGACCGTTATGGGTGATATTCAGTTCTTTTTAACACATGAATTTAGTCATTCACTTTGTATAATTTACGTTACTCTTTTCTTGGTAGGTCTTGGATATGATTAAGAATCTGCATTACTTGTACCGTATGACGGTTCTTTGTGCTATTTCTTTACTGGCCCCTGTTATGGGCTCAGAAATCACTTGTTCTAAACTGCTTCCTGTAGTTGTTACTGCATCAAAGGACATGTGATTGCATTTGTTGATTTTTTTAATCAATTCTTTTCTGTTTTTTATGAATAATGTATTTGTTTGTTCTTCAGAGTGCCGAATATCAAGTTTAATGTTGCGAAGGTCTTGCAATCTCGAGTTCCTACAGTTGACCATTCGGTAAGTGCTAAGTATAATTAATTATCTTTTATCATTTTTGGTTTTCCCTTCTTATGTAGATGTTGTAATCTTACTTGAGATAGAAACTTTTGACCCGTTTGCTTCTGAATGGGTCGGATTAACAATTGCTTTTGACCCGAAGTAAGTCGGTTGGTTCTGCCGGTTTGAGATCCAAACGGCTTGATTTTCAAGCTTTAATGGTTCGGTTCGGTCTGAAACTTGGAACCAACCATATATAACTGAACCGTTTGGTATAGTTCAAACCATCAAATTGGCCAGAGCCACCCGTCAAACCGAACAGTTCGGTTATATGGTTGGTTTAATGTGGCTGAACCAACAGGCTTGCTTTGGTTTGGGTGATTAAGTCGGTTATAACGGGTTTTGAACACTCTACTTAACCATAATAGAATTTTCATTGTGTCTATTTATAATACATATAGTTAAACCAATCTTTACATATGATGCAGGTGGTTGAGAAAAGCATCAAGCCATGTTTGGCGTATTTACTGAAGTAGTGTGAAAGGTGTGACATGGTTTTTATAATCATAGGGTGTGTTTGGTTCATGAGTTTATGATTTAAGGAAAGTGGATGATTCCCATTATGGTTGTTTGGTTCATAGGTTTGGAATTAGAGTATAGAAATGATATGTCATAGCCCAACGTAACCGCACCATGATATTGTCCGCTTTGGCAGCCAGCACGCCCTCAGCGTCCGCACCTCACGGTTTTAAAATGCGTTACGATGGTGAAGGTATCCAGCCCCTTATAAGGAAGCCTTTGTTCCCCTTCACAACCGATGTGGGATATCATAATCCACCCCCCTTCAGGGGTCCAACGTCCTCGCGGGACCTGGCACCACCGGTTCGGCCCTGGCTCTGATACCAACCTGTCACACCCTGATATTTCCACGTATTACCGGTGGGCCCGGTGGGGAGTATCGTGACGTACTTGATATCATCATAGTCAAACAACACAAATTATAAATGCACAGCGGAAGCAAAAGGTATGAATCACATTACAACCAAATAAATAGTAATATCAAAGTATCATAATGGGCTGTAAAGGATCCACAGGCGGATCAAAATATAAATAAGATCATTGTTCAACAGACTTTAACATCTAGAGCTTGTAAGACTTGATTATTGATGTCTGGAGTAGCCAGCCTATTTCGTATAGTACCTGCACTTAACCTTTTGGGAAAATACGTCAGTTTACACTGGTAAATACAATTAACTGACTCATTTTGAAAAGAGTTTAAGAAAATTAGTTTGGATGCACATGGCACAAAATATCTTTTATAACTTGGGATAATTATTTAAAAATAAACTTGTATACAGTTTTACATGTTTGTCGTCCATTTAGGACCCGGTTAGAAGAGCCGGTTTAACAAGATTAATAGACACACTACTGGATATAATACCCACGAGAAGATACCCTCCTTGTGGACTACCCTTTTTTTTACATACGCAACTGTCAGGTGTATGCCTACACCCCGTGCTTAAGTCGTGGCCATTTCTAATGAATGAGCCAAGGATATCCAGGACATGGTCATTAACCCCCCAAAGGCATTGCATCAAACAAGACAGAATAAAACGAGTTATGCATCTTTTTAATCAATATCTGATTGTACGACTTCATACCCGACCAAGCGGTATTATTATAATACCGTACCCCAAGCCCGTATAGGGAAAATAAGTTAAAAGTATTTACCTGAGCAAAGTATAAATCACAACAGCAAGTGCATGTAGCTTTTACTGGGCTCCTAATCTGGAACGAAGGTTTTAATAACCTATTAGATTCATAACGGGTCTTAATTAAGCCTAAACTTAGACCGGTTAGTTTTCAAAGAAAAGTATACGGTTCAAAACGCAAGATTAAGCGAAGACCGGATTAGAATGTGATTTAGTCCCGACAAGTTTGAAGACTTGTATAATATGGGTAAACTAAACACATTCTGGATTTTGAGGTGAAAATGATAAGGGTTGACCCGTTTCGGCTAATTTATGCAAACTCGTTACATAAACCGAACCGAACGCGCAAGAAGCGTAACGGGTAACCATAAGAGTCATATATAGGTTTCCTAAGTTAATATCCCTTAAATATGTTGTGATATCAGTAGGATACCTTCCATTATGCCCAAAACGAGTTTAATCTCAAATTAAGCCCCGTAGGGGTATTTTGGTCATTTTAAAGATTATAAAAGAGATTAATTATAATTCTGAGATTCGTTCTGAAATAATTAGTAAAAAAACTTAATTTAATAGGTTATATCATTTGGTGATAAGTCTTATATGACAAAGTGGTTTTAAACCCATACTATGTGTTTAATACGCGTAAAAAGCCGTTTTAAGCGATTTCCGGGTCATGACTGGAAATATGGGTTTTCTGATCAGTTTATAAAGTTCAACATACTTCATTTATCATATAAAATCAGTGGCCAAAGATTTGGTATCAAATTGTTATGTAAAACTCATTTTATAAGCAAAAGGGTATAATCGGTAATAACCGAATCAAGGCAAAACCCTATGTTATGATCAGTTTAAAAATAATTAAAAATCTTCAAAAATCCAAAAATATTATATTACATCAGTGGGTAAAAGGTTTGGTGTCAAAAATTGGGTTTTGATAGGCTTTATGCTAATTACGTCGTTTAATTAATAAAAAGCTTTCTAATTACGCTATTGAGCATAACTCCTACTCTAGACCTCAAACTGATGTGGAAATTTAGAGACATGTTTATAAATTAGTGACAAATATTATTGTCCTCTCACATTTCCAAAATTCTCATTTTAAGGTCAAATGGGCATTATGGTCAACATTTAGCAATTAACGGAAACGTGTAAATGAATCGGACAATCAAAGAGTCAATCACAGAGGGTTATACTATCATATAACCCAGTCCTAATGAAGCTCTTAGGCATTCCTAAAACATGCTATTACGGGTCAGAACTGAAAGTCAAAGCAGTGGTCAAGTTATGCGACTTTCGGTTCCGAACCGATCCTAAACTGAAAATTGTCGGGTCAGACATGCTTAGACATGTTCTTGCATTGATTACCAAGTTATATGAGTGGTAAAACAGGTTATACGCCTTCTACATTGTTAATTATGTATTAATTCGAAAATTAAATTTCTTTTGACTTTTTCGGATTAAGTTTGACCCGACATTTGACCTAGTTAGAGCGGGAATCAGAGGGTGCCCTTTTAAGGGTTTATTGCCCACCTAATTACCAACTTATAACTACTTTCAATTTGGCTAATTACCAGACCATTAATGTTTAATCGATAAGTCAAACCTTAATTACGACGGTTTGACTTTAAGCTAATTAACTAAGTAAAACATGATTAAGGAAGGTTAAGGAAGCTTACCAAGGTCCTATGCACGACTAATGATGCTTAGGGACTGATCTTGAACTCCAAAAAGCTCCAGAAGTTGGGTTTGAATGAATGATCATAAGTTGCAACATTGAAGTCTTTATATAGTGCTTTTAATTCATCATGATCATGACAAACAAGCCTATGAGGGGATCCCTGATCAATTACAAGTGTCCCTAGAGCCTAAAAACCAGTTTGTGCTGCACATGGCATTGAAAACTAGCAATATAAGTCGGTTAACTTGTTATAACAGGCACCTGTCAAGTTTCTGATGCTGGCAAAGTCTTACGGACCGTAAGCCTTAGGCTTTGCGGTCCGTATCCGCTATTCAAAAAAACCATCGCCCGGATGACTTCCTTGCGGACCGTAAGGCTAAGCCCATACGGTCCGTAACCGAAGACCAGAAGACAAAAATTTGTAAATTATTAGGCTTTGATCATGCAACCTTTATGTCTTCGAGTCTTATGCCTTTAATATCGGTATGGGACCACTTGATCATGCCTGAACAGTTATGACCACCATGCCATGCTTTAATATGTCTTGGATTCTATCGAAAGGGTCATGAATGAAGGTTTGTCGTATACAATATCATAGGATCCCATCTTTGCAATTTGAATCAATTATTACTAGTATTAACCGGATTTGAATGTATATCAGATGTTTATAAAACAGGTTAAGGTTTGGGATTTATAAATAGGTCGCTCAGAGGTATAAATTAACATGTCGACACTTTTAAATCCTAGTATACATCTTTAAATTTGATCTGGGTTTATACTTTATAACACGTTTACTTTCCATGACACGTGTCTTTATGTCATTGGGCATGATTTTTACGAAGTGTTACATCCTCACCCCCTTAAAAGAAATCTCGACCTCGATATTTACAGAAATAAATGAGGGTATTTCTCCTTCATTGTGGACTCAACCGCCCACGTGTATTCGGGACCTCTACGGGCATCCCATTTCACTTTTACGATCGGTACATGCTTCCTTCAAAGCTTCTTGACCTGTCGTTCCTCGATCGACACAGGTTTTTCAACAAACTTCAAGCTCTCTTCTATGTGCACATCTGTATGTGGTATGACTAGTGATTCATCAGCTAGACATTTCTTCAGATTGCAGATGTGGAATACGTTATGAATTCCGCTGAGCTCTTCAGGTAAGTTTAACTTATAAGCAACTGATCCGACACATTCGATGATCTCGAATGGTCCTATGTACCTCGGGCTTAACTTGCCTTTCTTACCAAATCGCATTACCCCTTTCTAGGGTGATACTTTAAGCAACACTTTGTCACCTACCTCGAATCTCGTAGGTTTACGCTGTAAATCTGCGTAGCTTTTCTGCCTATCTCTGGCAGCTTTCAGGCGATCATGAATCTGGACAATCTTGTCCGTCGTTTCAAAGACTATTTCAGGTCCTGTCAGTTGGACATCTCCAACTTCCGCCCAACAAACGGGCGTTCTGCACTTTCTACCGTACAAGGCCTCGAAGGGCGCAACCTTAATGCTTGTATGATAGCTATTGTTATACAAAAACTCAATTAATGGCAGGTGGTTATCCCAACTACCACCTAAGTCAATCACACATGCATGAAGCATGTCTTCCAAAGTTTGGATTGTACGCTCACTTTGCCCGTCCGTCTGAGGATGGTAAGCCGTACTAAAATTTAAGCACGTGCCCAAAGATTGTTGGAAACTTTTCCAAAAATGTGATGTGTATCTAGTATCTCTGTCAGAGATAATAGACACTGGTACGCCATGCAGAGATACAATCTTATCTATGTACAACTGGGCTAACAAGTCGGAGCTATAGGTCTCCTTAATGGGTAGGAAATGTGCTGACTTAGTCAGTCTGTCTACTATCACCCATATGGTATCATTTCCCTTCCTTGTCTTTGACAACTTGGTGATGAAGTCCATTGTCACCATTTCCCACTTCCACGTGGGAAGTTCAGGCTGTTGTAGCAAACCTGACGGCTTCTGATGTTGGGCTTTGACTTGCGCACACGTCAAACATTTAGCTACATAGGCAGCTATAGACTTCTTCAAGCCTATCCACCAGAAATTTGCTTTCAGATCCTGGTACATCTTGTCAGCTCCCGGATGAACGGAGTATTTAGAACTGTGGGCTTCCTGGAGGATAACATCTTGAAGTCCTCCATAAACTGGAACCCATATTCGTCCATTTAATCTCAGAATTCCGTCCTTGCCATAGGATAACTGTTCTTCAGTTACTCCTAGCTTTTCTTCAGGATAGTTAGCTTCTTGCACAACTTCCTTCTGCGCAGCTAACAACCTTTCATTCAAACCATTCTTTATCTCAATGCTCTTGGCATTGATTTTTATAGGCTTCACTCTTTCCTTTCGACTTAAGGCATCGGTGACTACATTCACCTTGCCAGGATGGTATCTTATCTCACAATCATAATCATTCAAAGTTTCCATCCAACGTCGCTGCCTCATGTTCAAGTCCTTTTGGTTGAACAGATGTTGAAGGCTCTTGTGATCAGAATAGATCACACACTTGGTTCCATACAAGTAGTGCCTCCAAAGTTTTAGTGCAAATACTATGGAACCCAATTCCAAGTCATGGGTGGTGTAGTTCTTCTCGTGCACCTTTAACTGTCGAGAAGTATAGGCAATAACCTTGCCTTTCTGCATAAGCACACACCCCATGCCGGTGTGTGATGCATCACAGTATACCACAAATTCTTCAATCCCTTCAGGCAATGTCAACACTGGTGCATTGCTTAGCTTCTGTTTAAGGATATCGAAGGATTCTTGTTGCTTCGGTCCCTAGTCGAACCTAATGTTCTTCCTAGTCAAAGAAGTTAGGGGCGCAACAATCCTTGAAATTTTTTCAATAAAACGCCTGTAATATCCTGCCAATCCTAAGAAGCTGCGAATCTCTGTGGGCGTCTTTGGCTCTTGCCAATTCATGACAGCTTCAACCTTAGCGGGATCTACCTGGATTCCGCGTTCACTAACCACATGTCCAATAAATTGGACTTCACGAAGCCAAAATTCACACTTAGAGAATTTGGCGTAGAGCTTTTCTCGATGAAGCAGTTTCAGAATGCAATGGAGGTGCTTCTCATGGTCAGCTTGATTCTTTGAGTAAATAAGAATATCATCGATGAAGACGATGACAAATTTATCCAAGTAGGGCTTGCAGACACGGTTCATGAGATCCATGAATGCGGCTGGTGCATTAGTGAGTCCAAAAGGCATCACTAAGAACTCGTAATGACCATAGCGAGTTCTAAATGCAGTTTTATGTACATCTTCATCCTTGACCTTCAGTTGATGATATCCTGACCTTAAGTCGATCTTGGAAAAGTAACTTGCTCCTTGAAGCTGATCGAACAAGTCGTCGATCCTGGGCAATGGATACCGATTCTTGATAGTAACTTTGTTAAGTTCCCAATAATCGATGCACAGATGCATCGACCCATCCTTTTTCTTCACAAATAGGGTTGGTGCTCCCCAAGGAGATGAGCTAGGTCTAATAAATCCTTTGGCTAGCAAATCATCCAGTTGAGTTCTCAATTCTTTCATCTCCATTGGTGCCAATCTGTAAGGCACTCTAGCAACAGGTGCTGCTCCAGGAATAATGTCAATCCTGAACTCCACTTGCCTATCTGGGGGTAAACCAGGTAGTTCTTTAGGGAATACTCCTGGATATTCAGAGATAATAGGTATGTCTTCGATCTTAGGCTTTGGTTCATCAATAGTTACTTGCGCCATGTAGATAACACAACCCTTCGTCAAACACCTTGATGCCTTGAGCATGGACACTTGCTCGGGCATTCCGTACTTAGTATCTCCTTGGATTGTCAAAGGATCACCACGAGGAGTTCTGACGACTACTTGCTTCTTAGCACAAACGATCTGGGCTTGGTTGCGAGACAACCAATCCATGCCTATTACTATATCGAAACCGGCTAGTTTCAAAGGAAGTAAGGATAATGGAAAAGAGTGGTTCCTAATGGATATGAAACATCCATCTAACACGATTGAGGCGGTTTCTAAGGTACCATCAGCTAATTCCACTTCATATTTCACACTTAGGGTTTTAACAGGTAAATTCAGCAACTTACAAAACTTATTATCTACAAATGACTTATCCGCCCCTGAATCAAACAATACCCTCGCATAAACATCATTTATAAGAAAGGTACCTGTTATCACGTTATCATCCTGCACTGCCTCCTTAGCATCCATTCTGAAGACCTTGGCGTTGGTCTTTTTACCTTCTTCTGGTTTCTTGGCATATTTTGGGCAGTTCGACTTAATGTGCCCTTTCTCGTTTCAGTTGTAGCAGGTCGCATCCTCCAACTTCTTGCAATCTAAGGTCTTGTGTTCCTTGGACTTGCATATCCCACATGCAAAAGTCCTTGATTGTGTCTGCGAGTTCGATTCAAATCTACACTTCCCAAAGTGATGTTTCTGACAAACTTTACACCTGGGTTTCTCACCCGACTGTTGGTTACCTTTGTTGGACCCTGAACTCTTCTTGTTGTCATGGTTCCCTTTGTGTTTCTTGTCTGAACGACGTGAGTTATCATCCTCACGCTTTCTCTTACCTTCTTCAGAATTCTTTAGCGATCTCAACCTGACCACATCTAAGGTAAGGGACAAAGATAGATCAGCTGCTGATCTAAAAGTAGCAGGTCTTGAAGCCTTCACACTGGCTTTAATCTCTGGGGCTAAACCCCCAATGAAGCGAGCAATACGTTTGGGTTCCGGTGTTACAAGGTAAGGAACCAATCTTGACATCGTGTTGAAGCTTGTAAGATAAGCTTGGCAATCTAGGTTTTTCATAACCAACGATAAGAAATCTGACTCAATCCTTTCAACCTCATGCTGAGGGCAGTAATTCTCCTTAATAAGAGCAACAAACTGATCCCATGTCAGATTGTAGAGTGGGATCTTTCCAGCTGCTTGAATGAGAGACTTCCACCATGCTAATGCCTCTCCCTTGAATGATTGGGATACATACTTCACTACATCCCTTTCAGCACAACTGCTGATATCGACCACAATGTCCATTTCATCTAACCAAGTCATACAGTCAATTGCCCCTTCTCCCCAGTGAAATCCCGGGGTTTGCAGGAAACAAAGTACTTATAAGTACAAGACTTGGTACGTGGTTTATCATCAAATACTATCCTCTTGGATGGAACACTGTTTTGGTCTGAGGAATGTCGATCATCATCTTTCTTTGATTCATCTTTCTTGGAGGGTGGCTTGCTGTGAGCCTCTGAATGAGTCTTTGGCTTGGAATGCGGTGCGGATAAGGTCCTACTTCGAGTCCCGCTATATTCATTATATTGCCGCTCTATGGCTTTCGTAACAGCATTGTCTATCAATGCTTGCAGTTCTGCACCCACTATGTTAATCCGGGTATTATCATGATCCTCCCTTGGGTGACTGTTGATCTCATCCGAGTCAGCCATGTAGTTTGAACTGTTACATAAGATATTGACAATAATTTATTTGAGAGTTTATTATGGAATTGTCTTTTATGGCAATTCATTAACCATGGTAAACCTAGACCATATTTGGTTAATTTGTTAATCATATTTATTTAGGATTTTTATTATAATTTATCCTAATTATAAAACAATAACTGTATTCTTAGTGGCACAAAAAGGCCTAGTCACAGGGACATTTTAAATCATTAGCCATGATTTCAGGGAATCAAGGCATTCAGGTTCGAACATAGTTCCTTACCTTTTCCTGACAGGGAGTTGTAGACTACAACTGTCTTTTGTCTTATATGACAATGAGTATGGCCCGTAGGCACTACATCACTAATGGATGTTTAATATAGGATCATCTTAATCGATGATTTAAACCCATGATTTATAGATCATCAGGTTAGGTTAGGAATCTTTTGAAGAGTCCAATTATAAGAATGACGTGTGTGATTTTAACGAATCACGTCTGCCAGGAGTGTTAACATATTTTCAGATGTTAACAGGGATTTGAATCTTTTTAAACAGGTCTTACCATCTTGGCCAAATCTCATAATGATATGGAGGCTAGGTTATACCTTTAAGATTCTTATTTCCTTTTTAATAGGCAGATTAATATAAGAGGAATGGTTTTTGATTTATTTATTTCATGTATAATACATTTATGCATATAATGACAAAAATGAAAATTTTAAATTTAACATTCCATTAAATATTAAAAGGAGTACACATTGCCCTAAACAAGACTTTTAACAGAGATAACCTGCCCACGCAGGGGCTAAACTGTATATACAAGTCCTCGCAGGGACTGATTACTAAACTAGATGTCCACGCAGGGACTAAAGAAAGAGATGTCCATCAGGGAATAAAGAAAGATAAGTCCACGCAGGGACTAAGTACATAGATAAATGTCCACGCAGGGACTTGATTAAAATAAGGAAATACAACAATACATATAGGGATTTAGTGATCCCTCTTCTTTCCTTTTAGTAAGCTTGCTAGGCCCTTGAGGAATCCCCGGTTGTTCCTACGTTCTTCTTGAAATTCATGTTCCACCCAACTTAGTCTTTGGAGGATTTCCTCCTGTTCTGGTGGGGAAAACCGTGGTGGCTGCGGCTGGTGCTGAAACTGAGGTTGAGCAGGTGTTTGATACCCACGAGCTGGGTATCCCACTCCCCAGGGGGCTCCATATGGTATCCCGCTACAAGGTATGGGTCGGCTTCAGCATAGTTATAATTAGTGTGAGCCGGCTGCTCAAATGGATTGTACGCTGTCGAACCGGCGTATGTAGGAATCGGGTTGCCAAAACCCAATGGTGGCGGCGCAATAGGTGTAGAATCTACCTCTGGAACTGGATTTGAAGGCCCACCTATTTGTGGGTCTTCATGCAGTGGTGGATAGTGACTGCTACTTGAGTGTTGGGGGTGCTAAAATGAAAATCCCTTTCTCGCACGGACATTCGTGCGCCTGTTCTTCTACGCCTCGGTGGTTCTGGAGGCGCTTGTAGTACTGGTGGCGGTCGTGGCGGTGGCGTGAGTGCCACGAAACGCGAATCCTCGGAGGGATCCTGCTGCTACTGCTGCTGGTGAGGCGATGAATGGTGAGAGGGTGTAAAATACCATTCATACTGGTTGAACCTTGCTTGGTAGCTGTCAGGACCACGGTAAGGTGATCCATGGAAGGATGACCCATCAGAAATCTCGATGGGATGAGTAGGTGTCCCAGAAGGTGGTTCAATAGGATCTGTGTCTTCATCTATATCCATTCCTTGAGCTTCGGGGAAATGGTCTTCAGGGCCCAATGGGTTAAAACCCACTGGTTCTTGAATGTAGTTTGCCGGGTTGAACCGGCCCTGGAAGACAGGAGTGGGGTCGCCAAAGGAATGGTGCGACATGGATCGCTGCAAGGGCAAGAAGGAGTGGTGTGAGTCTTCGGGCACGTTCTCTGATTGTGGCCCAAAGGAGTGACGATAAGGGGGCGTTGAGCTAAACGAGGTAGATAGCCTAGCGGGCTCTGAATAGATCCTCCAGTCTCCTTGAGGATTGGCACTCATGGTAATAGAAGGAGTTCCCCGGTGTAAAGGTCCGGCTTCGTGATCGTTGGGAGCGCTGATTGGCCCCTTACCTCTTCCTCCTCTTCGGAACCTCGGTGGCATATTTCCTGTCAAAACAAAAGAAAGAAACAACAAGAAAATATAAAGGACGAAATAAAACAAATTAGGATTTGTCCTATGTTCTTTGTCTAGACTCGAAAGTTGAGGAATGTGCAATCTGTGTCATTGAGATTAAACACAAAAGGCTAGTGTTTAATTCACTCAATGTTGGCTCTGATACCAACCTGTCATAGCCCAGCGTAACCGCACCATGATATTGTCCGCTTTGGCAGCCAGCACGCCCTCAGCATCCGCACCTCACGGTTTTAAAATGCGCCACGATGGTGAAGGTATCCAGCCCCTTATAAGGAAGCCTTTGTTCCCCTTCACAACCGATGTGGGATATCACATATATGATTATGGCTTCACAGGTTCAAGTAAGCATGACAACAAGGGTAACACTCTCTCTCTGTTTTAACAAGAAAGTGCCTTTAAGCTTTTAATCTTTTGGAATTTGGTTGGTCAGCCAGGAGCGGTATTTTGTTGGTTGTGGTCTATATGAGAAAGCCATGGATTACATTAGGTTTGATTACATAGTTTCACCTCTTTCTATATTTAGAACATTCAATGTAAAAGTGTTTTCTGTTTTTTCATCTTAACATTTGTGGTTAATGTTTGTAGATATGTGATGTAACACCCCGAAATTTATAAAACTTTATATTAGAGGTGTGTCTGGTCGACCAGGAAACGCAGGGAGGCGACATAAGCTCCTCACCAAACCCTAGCTTCCACAAAATTGATCAATTGAAGGTCATAATCAAGTCCAAATCGATTTTCAAGCACAAATTAATGATCACCTAGTTGAAGGGATCATAAGGTATGTAAAATCTTGATGTTTTGATTTATCTCAAATTCTAGGTTAATTGTGGGGAACTGAAATTGAGCTCGATTATGTCTTGCATGGGTGAAATTAGAAGTAATATGGTGACTAGGGATAAACCCTAGATGATTTCTTATCAAAATCTTGCATGAGGCTTGTAAGGTTTATAATCACCAATGTAGGTGACTAATAAGTTTGTAGCAACTTGATGAATACTAGGATTGTGATTCTTGTTCTAGTGTAATATGAGTTCCAAGAGGTAAATTCTGAAATATAGAAGTTAAAACATGTGTAAATGTGCCTAATTGAAGTTGGTTTAGATGAAAAATTACAAGTCATGAACTTGGTTATGATTATGTAAAAATCTGACCCGCTAGGTGTTTGATAAAACGCCTAAGTGAGGATTAAAATGTAAAAAGTTGGGTGAAAACGCAGATTCGAGTATTATAGAGAATTGTGCGTTAAGGCGTATGAAAGGGTTCTAAATTTATTTTGAATTGAACTCTTTAGGCAAGGAATCCGGATCGTCAAGCGGACACGCCGGAGGGGATACGCGTTTGAAAGGTGTGCACTAAAGGTACGCGACTTATAGTTTCGCTACATTATGTTTAATTGTTAGTCTTACTTTGTTATATTGAAATTTGGTAAACAAGGAAAACCCGTTAAGTCTCGAGAGTGACAAAGTACCTTAGACAAGTAAAACGGGTCAAAACATGTGCTAGAAATAGAGTTTGGATGTGTCTAGTAATGGTGACACCCATTCGGCATCCAAACGGGTCAAAACAAGTTGAGTTACAAACATAGAAATTAATAACCATCTCTTGCGATTGGTTATATATATATATATATATATATATATATATATATATATATATAAAAATCAAGCGTAGGCCGTGTCACGGATACGCTAATTCGTTGTAAAAACATGAGCCCTTGTAGAGGGATTATAGTTCGGAACATTGTTTGTCAATCGATTCCGAAAAGCATGATTAAATCCTTGGGATTAAGCATGATGTTATTGCATAAGCAACCCTCGGGAGGGGAGCAAAAGCTCATATTTGGTAAACGTAGAAACAGATGCATTGGCCTAAAGTTTATGATGATAATAATACATATTGTGGAACTTGTAGACAAATGGGTCAAATAAACAAGAGACGAATTATAGGACAACTGTTTTTGAAATGATATTTTTATGCAAATCGTGTTGATAAACGTGTCCGTATATAAATTACGGTCACGTAGGAAAAAGAATTGGCTAAAACGGACGCCCGAGTCAAAATTTATGCCGATTTAAAATTTGGAACTTAGAAAAATGGTGCTGGGACGAATTTTAAGCTCAATATAACAACATTCTGTCGAAAATACCCGCTGGCGCCACGCCACGGCAAGACCCCACATCCGTCGCGCGACGCGACGATGGTGGCGTCACGCGACGACCGGTCCTGAACTCCGTCGCGCGGCGCGACTGTATCACAGCGTGAATTTTGTTTGTTTTTTATACTTTTGAGTATGGAACTTGTTTATTCTTGTTTATCAAAGAGTCAAAACTAATTATTTCCATGGTTTGACCGTATGTGATGTTAGATGAAGTCCGGACGGTGATCAAACAAATGTCTAGAACCGAACGCACTAAACAAAGCTTCCGCACTTGATCTATTTTGTTTTAGTAATATGTAGATACTTGAACTTTGTTTTCAAACGTTATCTAGTAGACACCTGAAGTTATATTTTGTATGTTTAATGGATAATTTGCTTTTAACTTGAATATTAGGAACATATATGGTCTTAAAATCATGAAAGTTTTTGTAAACTCCTAAATTCTTGTACTAAATGCAAGTTTTTGTATCACTAAACTAGTTATTTAAGCCGGGTCTTACAAGTTGGTAATCAGAGCTAAGGGTTGTTAATAAAGTATGTTCGGTTCAAGCTTGATCAAGCATCCGGTAAGAGTTAATTGTTTAAGTAGATTTAGAAAATATAGAAATGAAACATGAACAAATATGCATGAAAAGAGTGTGTAAGTTCACTCAAACACAAGAAATGCATGAAACAAGAACGGTTGAATCAAGTTATGAACCTGATTAAACCAAAACAAGTAAATCATATGTTATAAATGAAATGTTTAACGGTCAATGTAAACATTTCAGTATTAAAGATGGCGGATGAAAATAACGATGATGCGGTGCCGAGAGTCACCGAGCAAACAAGAGAAGTGATTGCCAAGGAGGTTGGAAAGGCGATCGAAAATAGTTTGTCTGGTTTCATCGATAAGATCCAGAACACAGTACTATCAGTGGTTGAGGAAAGAATCAAGAAATTGGAAGATAATGCCAATCTAGCAAAGGAAAAGTCCAGAGGATGAAAGCCTTGTACATACAAGGAGTTCATGGCGTGCAAACCGCCAGTCTATAATGGGGAGGTTGACCCAATCGTATGCCAACGATGGCTAAGCCATATCGAGGGGGTATTTGAGAGGGCCCAATGTGATGGAGATGACTACGTAGCTTATGGTACGGGTCAATTAAGGGGTCAAGCGAAAGACTGGTGGGATAACAAAAAGAAAGAAATTGGAAACAAAGCAGATAAGGCTATGACATGGGATGAATTTAAGACGCCGTTTCTTAAACACCACAGTCCCAAGGCGGTCATTAATCGAATCAAGGAAGAGTTCATGCAACTTAGGCACAAGGGTGAGTCCATAGACAAGATCACGGGAATGTTTATGGATAAAATGAAGTTTTGTGATGAACTGATAACAAATGAAGAATAGAAGATATATTATTATTATTATAATATGTTGAGCGTCGAGTATAGGGAGTTTATGACTCCTTCAAAATACGAGACCCTAACCGAGATCATAAATGTTGCTCGGGAACGGGAGATCGAACTAAGAAAGCAAGTTGAACGGGGTGAATGGAGGGCCCATAATGTCAATCCGAGCCCTACCAAGAAAGCGCAAATGAACGAAACGGGGAAGAAACCAGAAGTAAAGGGCGGGCGCCAAATTGTAAACTATGTGGAAAGGGTCATAGGGGCGAATGTCGCTTCAAGGATAAACCTTGCCCCATCTGTCGGAAAACTGGGCATATGGCTTCGTCATGCCAGGAAAAAGTGACGGTTTGCTACAATTGTTATCGACCGGGTCACAAGAAATCGGAATGCTCGGAACTAGTAGGAAAGAAAGATGGGCAAGACACGAAAGGCGAAGCCTCGAAGGCAAAGGCTAGATCTTTCCACTTGACTGCCGCAGAAGCAAAAGTTGAACCCGAAGTGGTTTCAGGTATATTTGCTGTAAACTCGATTCCTGCGCGTATATTATTTGATACGGGTGCGAATAAATCCTTTATTTCATATGGGTTTATTCGACATCCTTCATTTGTTCTAACAAAATTACCTATGCCTTTAGAAGTAGAGATAGGTAATAACAAGAGTTTTATCGTCTGTGATGTATGTGAAAATTGTAAATTGAGCATTGACGATGAAGAATACACAATAGACTTGATCCCAATGTCTATGGGGGAATTTCAAGTAATCGTGGGTATGGATTGGTTGTCCCGATACCACGCGAAGGTGGCATGTTTCCGAAAGGAAATAAAACTGACATCTCCTAGCGGAAAGCACGTTACGATATACGGTGAAAAAGGGGGTAACCCGGTGGTATGCACGATGCTAGAAGCTCACAAACTCATGAAACATGGATGCAAGGCATATATGGTATACGCAAGTGAATCGGAGAAAGAACCCCTCAAAATCGGAGACGTGCCTGTGGTATGCGATTATAAAGATGTGTTCTCGGAAGATTTACCGGGAATACCGCCAGAACGGGAGGTAGGGTTCGGAATCGAATTAATTCCGGGCGCAAAACCTGTGGCCAAGGCGCCGTATCGGCTCGCGCCGTCGGAGCTACGAGAATTGATGTCTCAAATCCAAGAATTGCTCGACAAAGGGTTTATCCGACCGAGTGTATCCCCGTGGGGCGCACCAGTACTATTTGTGAAAAAGAAGGATGGTAGTATGCGTATGTGTATCAACTACCAGGAGTTAAACAAACCCACGGTGAAGAATCGATATCCACTTCCAAGAATTGATGACTTGTTTGACCAGCTACAAGGAGCGAGTTGGTTCTCAAAGATTGATCTCAGATCGGGTTATCACAAATTGAAAGTCAAGGAGGAAGACGTACCGAAGACGCCCTTTCGTACGCGGTACGGGCATTATGAGTTCCTCATGATGCCCTTTGGGTTGACTAACTCACCCGCGGCTTTCATGGATCTCATGAACCGGGTTTGCAAACCTACGCTGGATAAGTCGGTAATCGTATTTATCGATGACATTTTAGTGTATTCGAAGAATGAAGCTGAGCATGTGTATCATTTGCAAGAAGTGTTAGAGACACTCAGACTAGAAAAGCTGTATGCAAAATTCTCAAAGTGCGCTTTCTGGTTACGAGAGGTGCAGTTTCTTGGGCATATCATTAGTGCCGACGGGGTACTAGTGGATCCGTCAAAAGTAGAAGCCGTGTCAAAATGGAACACTCCAAGGAATCCCTCAGAAATCCGAAGCTTTTTAGGGCTCGCGGGATATTATCAGAGATTCATACAAGATTTCTCCAAAATTGCTTTACCATTAACCAAATTGACTCGCAAGGAGGAAAAGTTTGTATGGGGCATCGAACAAGAGGAAGCCTTCCAAACGCTCAAAGAAAGGTTAACTCACGCTCCAGTGTTAACGTTACCGGAAGGAGTTGATGACATGGTGGTTTACTCGGATGCGTCACATTCGGGGCTCGGATGTGTTTTAATGCAACGAGGCAAGGTCATAGCTTACGCCTCGAGGCAACTGAAGATCCATGAAAAGAAATACCCGACTCATGATTTGGAGCTGGTAGCAGTAGTATTCGCTTTAAAAATATGGAGACATTATTTGTATGGGGTAAAATGTACAATCTTTACTGACCATAAAAGTTTAAAATATTTCTTCGATCGGAAGGAATTAAACATGAGGCAAAGGCGGTGGTTGGAAACGGTCAAGGATTACGATTGTGAAATACATTACCACCCCGGGAAAGCCAATGTAGTAGCAGACGCGTTAAGTCGAAAGACAGATTATGCCCCGATACAAGTACAATCAATGTAGCTTATTGTAACCTCGGGCCTACTAGAACGAATCCGAGAAGCACAAGTTGAAGCAGTGAAGGTAGAAAACTGGAAAAAGGAAAGAATTGTCGGCCAGTTTAAAGATCTTGAAGAAGGCAATCACGGTTTAAAAACACGTTTCAACAGAATCTGGGTTCCTAACACATGTGGAGTTAAAAAGCTTCTACTAGATGAAGCTCACAAATCCCGATATTCCATCCATCCGGGAGCGACCAAGATGTATAACGACTTGAAACAAAACTATTGGTGGCCCGGAATGAAAAGAGATGTAGTGAAATACGTGGAGAAGTGCCTGACATGCCTACAAGTCAAGGCGGAACACCAAAAACCATACGGTAAGCTTCAACCGTTGGAAATTCCATTTTGGAAATGGGAACATATTACAATGGACATGTTAACCAAACTACCGAGGACGAACGTTGGTTTTGATGCAATATGGGTAGTTGTTGATAGATTGACAAAGAGTGCTCACTTTATTCCAATACGTGAGACTTATACGTCAGAAAAGATGTCGGAGGTTTACACTAATGAGATAGTGGCACGCCACGGAGTACCGGTATCCATCGTGTCCGATAGGGATACCCGGTTCACTTCAAATTTTTGGCGAGACTTCCAAGAGCAAATGGGAACCAAATTGTTCATCAGCACTGCGTACCTTCCTCAGACGGATGGACAAAGTGAAAGAACAATACAAACATTGGAGGACATGCTACGAGCATGTATTATTGACTTCGGAGGTAGTTGGGATGTTTATCTACCATTGGTCGAATTTTCATATAACAACAGCTACCATGCTAGTATCGGGATGGCACCGTATGAAATGCTTTACGCTAGGAAGTGCCGGACCTCGGTGTGTTGGGGTGAGGTGGGTCGAAGTGAACTCGCTCACAAAGATATAGTTCGAGCCACTAATGAAAAGATTGAGGTGGTTCGGGCACACTTGAAAGCGGCACAAGATAGACAAAAGTCGTATGCGGACAAAAGGCGAAGACCGATCGAGTTTCAGGTTAGCGACAAGGTCATGCTTAAGGTATCCCCATGGAAGGGGGTTATCCGATTTAGAAAGAGAGGAAAATTAAGCCCAAGATTTATTAGAGCGTTTACAATTGTCGAACGACTAGGGAAGGTAGCATACCGCCTTGAATTACCGGAGGAATTAAGCGGAATTCATAGCACATTTCATGTGTCACATCTTCGGAAATGTTTAGCGGATGAAACAACCTATATCCACTACGATGACATCGAGGTGGATGATAGACTTAACTATGTGGTGAAGCCCATTGCGATTATGGATCGCAAAGTAAAAATCTTAAGGAATAAAGAAATCAATCAAGTAAAAGTCAAATAGGAACACCGGAAGGGTTCGGATACCACATGGGAGTCCGAGGAAGAGATGAGACGCCTCTATCCTACGCTTTTCGGTACGTATTCAGGTTTCGCGGACGAAACCCCTTTTTATGGGGGGTGGACTTGTAACACCCTGAAATTTATAAAACCTTATATTAGAAATTTATAAAGTACAAATAAACGAGAATGAGCTAACTAGGAAATAAACAACCCAGTTAGTTAGTTGACTTGCTTTAAAGCATGAATGAATTTAAAATGCCAAAATATAAACTAAATAAAAGTGGAGAGACCTATGTTGTATAACTTGAAACTTAATTCAATTAAAACAAATTAAAACATACCAAACACACACAAGAGGTGTGTCTGGTCGACCAGGAAACGCAGGGGGGCGACATAAGCTCCTCACCAAACCCTAGCTTCCACAAAATTGATCAATTGAAGGTCATAATCAAGTCCAAATCGATTTTCAAGCATAAATTAATGATCACCTAGTTGAAGGGATCATAAGGTATGTAAAATCTTGATGTTTTGATTTATCTCAAATTCTAGGTTAATTGTGGGGAACTGAAATTGAGCTCGATTATGTCTTGCATGGGTGAAATTAGAAGTAATATGGTGTCTAGGGATAAACCCTAGATGATTTCTTATCAAAATATTGCATGAGGCTTGTAAGGTTTATAATCACCAATGTAGGTGACTAATAAGTTTGTAGCAACTTGATGAACACTAGGATTGTGATTCTTGTTCTAGTGTAATATGAGTTCCAAGAGGTAAATTCTGAAATATAGAAGTTAAAACATGTGTAAATGTGCCTAATTGAAGTTGGGTTAGATGAAAAATTACAAGTCATGAACTTGGTTATGATTATGTAAAAATCTGACCCGCTAGGTGTTTGATAAAACGCCTAAGTGAGGATTAAAATGTAAAAAGTTGGGTGAAAACGCAGATTCGAGTATTATAGAGAATTGTGCGTTAAGGCGTATGAAAGGGTTCTAAATTTATTTTGAATTGAACTCTTTAGGCAAGGAATCCGGATCGTCAAGCGGACACGCCGGAGGGGATACGCGTTTGAAAGGTGTGCACTAAAGGTACGCGACTTATAGTTTCGCTACATTATGTTTAATTGTTAGTCTTACTTTGTTATATTGAAATTTGGTAAACAAGGAAAACCCGTTAAGTCTCGAGAGTGACAAAGTACCTTAGACAAGTAAAACGGGTCAAAACATGTGCTAGAAATAGAGTTTGGATGTGTCTAGTAATGGTGACACCCATTCGGCATCCAAACGGGTCAAAACAAGTTGAGTTACAAACATAGAAATTAATAACCATCTCTTGCGATTGGTTATATATATATATATATATATATATATATAAATCAAGCGTAGGCCGTGTCACGGATACGCTAATTCGTTGTAAAAACATGAGCCCTTGTAGAGGGATTATAGTTCGGAACATTGTTTGTCAATCGATTCCGAAAAGCATGATTAAATCCTTGGAATTAAGCATGATAGTTATTGCATAAGCAACCCTCGGGAGGGGAGCAAAAGCTCATATTTGGTAAACGTAGAAACGGGTGCATTGGCCTAAAGTTTATGATGATAATAATACATATTGCGGAACTTGTAGACAAATGGGTCAAATAAACAAGAGACGAATTATAGGACAACTGTTTTTGAAATGATATTTTTATGTAAATCGTGTTGATAAACGTGTGCTTAATTAAATTACGGTCACGTAGGAAAAAGAATCGGCTAAAACGGACGCTCGAGTCAAAAGTTATGCCAATTTAAAGTTTGGAACTTAGAAAAATGGTGCTGGGACGAATTTGAAGCTCAATATAACAACATTCTGTCGAAAATACCCGCTGGCACCACGCCACGGTGAGACCCCACATCCGTCGCGCGACGCGACGGTGGTGGCGTCACGCGACGGCCGGTCCGGAACTCCGTCGCGCGGCGCGACTGTATCACAGTGTGAATTTTGTTTGTTTTTGATACTTTTGAGTATGAAACTTGTTTATTCTTGTTTATCAAAGAGTCAAAACCAATTATTTCCATGGTTTGACCGTAGGTGATGTTAGATGAAGTCCGGACGGTGATCAAGCAAATGTCTAGAACCGAACGCACTAAACAAAGCTTCCGCACTTGATCTATTTTGTTTTAGTAATATGTAGATACTTGAACTATGTTTTCAAACGTTATCTAGTAGACACCTGAAGTTATATTTTTTTATGTTTAATGGATAATTTGCTTTTAACTTGAATATTAGGATCATATATGATCTTAAAATCATGAAAGTTTTTGTAAACTCCTAAATTCTTGTACTAAATGCAAGTTTTTGTATCACTAAACTAGTTATTTAAGCCGGGTCTTACATGTGCTCTACTGGCTCGTGATCTTTGCGTGCAAGTTTACCTTTGCGTACTTTCTTCAGGCAAGTTGTCATGCATATTAGATTGTTATTATATACTATTAAGTTAAATGCCTGTAACTATGATGTCTGTTGAAATTTTCAAATAAAACCATTAGTTGAACCCACCAACATTATTAAACGGCTTCCACATCTGGCATATTCCTGGCACGATTTACTCTCAAAGAGTAAGCATTAAAATCAATTCTTTGTTTCACTTTTTTTATTCTTTAATTCATTTCTTGAAAATTCATTTCCCTACGTTTATTGTGTGGCTTTTACAGATAATAATAATGTTCTAACCTTGGTTAGCATATGGGCTCCTATAGTGGTTGTGAGTAATTTTTTCTCTTTCCAATCTGCAAGTTATTTGTAAAACAATTTATTTTGAGCAATATTTGTTTCATTAAAAAAAGTCTCATCTGTTACGTGTATTTGGTGAAACCCGAGTATGATGTGCAGGTTAGTCATATTAATTTTTCTTTTAATTATTGCAGATAAAAACTTTGATGATCTTTTTTGTTATATATGCAGGCTTGGTGTATGCTTCTGAATGACAAGGTTTCTTTTAGAATGCAATGGCCACAATTCGCAAAGCTACAAATCAATGGTATATTTTAATATTTTATCTTGGGCTAAACAGTGTTTTGAAACCACTGTTAGGTTAAACAGTGTTTTAAACCACTGTTGGGTTAAACAGTTTTTCGAAACGACTATTACGTTAAACAATGGTTTCAAAACACTGTTGGGTTAAAACAGTGTTTTGTGGAGAAAACAGTGGTTCTTTTTTTTCCAAACAGTGGTTTGACTTTGGTCAAACAGACTTTGGTCAAACAACGTTTTAACTTTGGTCAAACAGTGTTTTAACTTTGGTCAAACAGACTTTTGAACCACTAAGAATAATATTTTTGCAAACAGTTGTTTGACTTTGGTCAAACAGTGGTCAAACAGCGTTACAAGCGTTACAGTGGTTTGACTTTGGTCAAACAGTCGTTCCTCTAATCCTTTGATTTTGATCTAATCCTTTGATTTATTAGCTTCATCAATATCGTTCTGATTTTTTTATTATCAAAATTGTTTGTTCAATCTTCGCTCGAGATACTTTCATTATTTTTATGGCATGGGCCTTAAATCTTCATAAATGGCCAAATATCAATTGCGTACAGGTATGAAGAAACTGACCGAACTCATGTATCTGTTGCATATTTTTATATTTCTTGAAGTTAGTTTTATTACATTTTGGAAGCTTTTAGAATGAGTTTAGGTCAGGATAGGTCACAATATTCTTTACATGTTTGTGATATAGCTTGATGTAATTTTATTTTAGATTACGTATTTGAAAGGAACCAAGGAACGCCTTTTGAAGGATGGCCTCCCCACACCACTTAATTCGAAAAAAAACATTCCATATATACCTTAGAATTTGTGGTCACGGGTCATCTGAACTTTTTTTTTGCTCATTTAATATTTTAGGTGAGTATTATTGTGGATTGTTTTATACTCATACTATTTCCATCCATTGTTTAAATTATGGGGTTATCAGGTTGTTACTATGATCTAAGACTATTGAGTTTAATTCTTTTACCACCGCGGGAGAAGATAAGTTATTATAAAATTTTTATTGGTATCCTTTGCTTATGTAGTCATATACAACATTTCACTTCTGATCGCCTCTTTATTAGTACATCTATCAAATTATAAGATTGTTATTTTTTATTGCATGTGATTTAGAGCAACTAAGAGAAATACATTGGGTCAAATGATTGTCCTTTACTTTGCATTAACTCCTCCAAAGGTCGATTAGTTAATCACAAACTGAATCCATGGGATCTGTATGTAAGTGCATTTATAATAATGCAAGTTGTTGTCGTATTTCATTATATTTTTTGTATTCATAACTGATTATGAATGGATTGCATTCTTTGGCAGAGTTTAAATGCTTTACCCGGTCAACATCTTAGTTATTAACAATGAGAATATAGATGAGTTAGTCTCTTATTATTTTTTTTTAAACCAGTTTTGTTTAAGGCTTATTGATGTTGGTTAGATGATCTATGTTCAACTTTATTTGTTTAAGGCTTATTTATGTTGGTTAGATGATCTATGTTCAACTTTATATAAGTTGCAACAGTTAGAAGGATTTTGTTTTTGATCTGTCACCCAAAGTTATGATTCTTAGCATGGAGCAAAGAATCCGTTTTCTAAATGAGCTAGGTCATCTTTATTTCTACTCAAATTAGTTATATTTTAATTTTGAATCCGTACTCATGTTCATTATGTATGCCGTTATAGGTCTCTACAAATATGATAACAGAGCCATGTAGAGAATTCAATACACAAGCAAAAGGACGAATGATGCTGCATTTTGATAATGAAATTTTTGGTGTGGATATTATGCCACTTTGTAATGAGAACTTCTCATTTGTGTATATTAAATTGAAGGTTAGTTAAACATGTTTGTGGCTATTATTATTGTAAAACAACAAATTTGGTGTATAAAGAAATATTTAACGACGAGTGATTTTTTTCTATTCATTTTTTCAGATCATTGTAATCTAATCTTTACATAAGTAGTGTACCGTTTCTTTCATTTCAAAGTTTATATTTTCAGTTATCTATATTTAGGCATGTTTTTAACTCGTGATTAAGTTTATGAAAAGTTTATAACTCTTCTTATAGCGAAGACATTAATATGTCATGTTTTTTGTATGATCTTAAGTGTGTATTAATTAATAATAACAATTAACCTAAATAATTTTCTTGAGCCCTTGAAGCAATCCCGGGTAATAACCTAGTGTAATTAATATACAAATTTAACCCTTCTTTTAAGAAAGTATAGTGTATGTGTGAAAATAAAGTATAAAATTGATGCCTAAATCGTAGATATATAACAAAAATTTTAGTACAAAAATTTTAGTATAAATTTTTTTTAGTATATACAAGAGCATAAGGTGGATAAAACTTAAACACACGCTCAAGTGCTCAACTAAAACTATAACATATCAGTATACTTGAAAATATTTAGTTTTAGACTAAACTACTTCGTTCTATAATTATTGTTTTCCATATGCTTCCTTCTTTTGATGTACGGCCATTAACATCAGTCAATCACCCCTTAAGTCCAGTCATATGCAAGGTACATAGAGACACTTTGTTCGTTTTTACTCTAGAGAGACTTTATGTAACTTACTTAAGTCCAGTCAATCACCCCTTAAGTCCAGTCAATCCATAGTAAAAGATGGTCCATTAGGATAGTGAGTGAGTGTTTTTTTTTTTGAAAGGATAGTGAGTGTTTGTTAATGGCTGCAACGGAAGGGTAGATGAGTTTTTATGATCAATGTGCCACACTATACAAACAACGGAGATACGGGAAAATTTACCAGACCTAACAGGCATTATTTAATGATTTGGTTTCGTCTTCCTGGTAGACCAGAAAGTAAACCGTCAAAAAAATAGGATATTTTTCTCCGAACACAAAATCTCCGTTGAAAGATGATGCTTTTTTGTAGTGTTTCCAAAATATTTGGGGGTGTGAGATGATGATAATCTCTTTCTCTTAAGAAATATATTCTTTGGTCAGTAATATTCGTCACATAAACAAGTTTGCAATATTTTATCGTGGTTTAGGTAGGTGTGGGTTTATTATTAAATATTCAACCCTAACGTTAGATCTTGAACCAACCTAATTGTGGATCTTTGATCACCAGCCTAATCAAAGACGTTGTTAATGGTCTATAAACCCAGACAATAATAGCTCAATTGACAAAATAACGAGATGTAATCGACTACTTTTTTTTTTTTTTTTGAACGTCCAACATAAGAATCGCCGGGTACTCCGTACGCGGCACCCATTGGCCGAAAGGTAGCCCGCGGCAGCCCAACCTGCACGCATGGAGCCCCTAGCCTACCATGCCACCAGTTCCGGGGAAAACCCGACCCTGCACCCGCCCGAAGGCACGACAATGCAAAGCCGGTAAAACCCGAGTGGATCAGGAATCGACTACTAGAGGAGGGATTGACATAGGCGTGAAAAAAGGTGGGGTGTTTTTTTATTCCTTTTATTAGTAGTTATACGGTGATTAAAAAAAGACAAAAATACTCTAATTTATCTTGCATATGATAATACTAAAGTTGATTGTAATTAACTAGGGGTGTGCATGGGTCGCTTTTGACCAAAAATCATAACCATAACCGCGATGTCGGTTATTAGATAACCATAACCGATTGGTTATGGTGGTTATGGTTATTTGGTTTTGATAGTGGGTCGGTTATGGGTGGTTAACCTTGTATTTAGCTTAGTTAAAATAACTTATTTTTTTTTTAACATGGAATAAATTGTTATTGCATATTTGTATATATTAGTATATTACATAGTATTACAAAATACATATAATTTATAATATTAATACCAATTATTACTGAATATTCAAATAAAGTGATATGATACATTATATAAATTCAAATAAACATTCAAACAAAACCACAAAATGATATGAAAAACCCATAAGTACTAAAAATCTTCAGTAAAAAACATCAAATATTAAAAATATGTTGAAAAGTTCTAAATCCTACAAAGATTTATTAAATGTCGGTTCGGTTCGGTTCGGTTATGGTGGGTATGGAAAAACTGATAACCATAACCGACCCGCTACATTCAGTTTTCCAAAAAATCATTAACCGACCCACCAGTTTTTTATTTGGTTCAGTTTTTTCGGTTCGGTTATGGTTCGGTTAATTCGGTTTTTTGCACACCCATTAATAATAGTAACTAAGTTTCTTAAAATTTTTCCTTAAATTCATTAAATATTAACAAAATTCATATTTTTTCATTCAAAAAAAATTTAACTCTCATAAGTGAATTATTTTTCGGTTTATATTTCCACAAGTGTTAAGTGTCATCACTTATTCATTAAGGTCCAACAATTTATTTATTTCTAATAAAAGCATCACCATTATCACGTGCAAGCAAGCATCCACTCTTATCTATAGGATCCAAACGAAATCTCCCAAATACCCAATCACCTCATCCCACCCCTTTCCTCAATCCATCCAAAAACACACTTACAAAAACCTCAACCAACCCAAAAAACATCATATTTCCCATCCTTAACAATTCCTACTATGATTGCAAAACAATCCACACGTAAATCTAGAACCAAACTCCGTAAACCTAAATACCTAAGCCTCCGTCTTCAACTCACACCACCACCAATGCCCCCTACTAACCACCATGATCATAAACAACAACAACAACTTAATCTTTTTCCACTACACCCGGAGAATCTAGTGGAACAAGATAAACTAGACGAAGAACCCGTCATGGCTCGCATGTTCTCATCGTGTGACGATGTAGATGGAGCCGCTACAACTCTAACCGGAATCCTATGCACCGAAGCCAAACATGAAAAAGAGGACAACGATCATGACACGAACAATGTTCCATCTCCCTCGTCGGTAGCCGACGAGGAGGTGGAGCTTGTTCGGACCGCGATGAGGAGGAATAAAACGGACAAAGTTCATGATCAGGAAAAATGGGTTTGTTATTCGGAGGTTGTGGATAGGAAGAAGGCGGTTAGAGAGATATCTTCTTCGTCTTCTACGACAACAGCTTCCTGTCGTCGTCAAAATAGTAATAGTAACAGTAATAATAATCGTAATCCGCTTAGGAACAAATTGGTGTTGAAGCTTGACTATGAGAAGATCATGAAGTCGTGGGTCAATAAGGGTCCACTTTACATTTCGGATGTGGATGCTCCACAACCACAAACCGTACCCGATCTCCAAGATGATCATGACTTCTTTTTACCATCTTCCATCAATGTGAGATCCATCTCCTCTTCCCTTTTCATATTTTACATTTATAAAACATCTAAAACATATAAAACACTACTAGACAACCTTCCCTTTGTCTTAATTGCTGAGTGTTATGTGCCTTATATCTAAGACTTGATGCAAAATTACTATCGAGCTGAGTGTCTCACTGGAAGCAGTTTCTCTATTCCTACGGGGTAGAGGTAAAGTTGTCTACATCTTACCTTCCTCGGAACCTACCTTAGCTTTGCTATTGGTGGGATTTACTGAGTATGATGATTATGATTTCTAGAAGAGACTCCAACACGTAAGAAAACCCTAATTTAGCGACAATTTACTGGCTAACTACTGGCGGAAAACCCTAAATCGGAGTAGGAAATGTCAAACAACCCAATTTTCTAGTAGTGAAAATCTTTACGCGTTTACAATGAATACGCTAATAGGGTATAATCCAATAATACATAAAAGTGTGAATTATTGAGGCTATATGAATTATTGTTGTACCTCATCTATATCATGCTAGGCTTCAACCTCTCCTTTCTTTTTTCTAATAAGTACCACCTTGACTAAGCATAAACAATGATTTGTTATGAACATGTGTATATGGACAGGAACGTTCAATACATAACACTATATGTAAAAAAAATTGTAAGAATTGTATAAACATTTTTACATTTGGTCTATACTATGATATAAGATATATAAAGCGGTTATGTGACCGCCTTCATTATCTCTTTCACGTATCACGTAAATGTACATTTTGTGGTTTTTGTGTATCTATACTTAAACTTTGTTGCGTATTGAACGGGTTACAATAGATATAGCCAGTGGCGCAGGTTAGAAGGGGCCAGAGGCGGCACCCGACCCCCCGAACTTTTCGCTCAGTAGTGTTATATATGTAGCTTCCGTATAGAATTTTTTGGGTATATACGTTTTCGACCCCCCCGGTTCTATAATTTTTTTTGGATATATACGTTTTCGACCCCCGTCGGAAATCTCAAGCTTCACCACTGGATATAGCTATCAATGAAACCACTAAAAAATAAATTAAAAAACTCATGTGTTAGAAGCATATTGTATATTCATAAAGGTGAAGTTGAAATGTTGTCCACAGCCCACTTGTAAAAGGGCCGATTTTAATAGCTGTGGGCCTGCTGCTATTGATTACCTCTGCGTGTCTGACCCGTTGCTATTTGCATTTTGCACTTTATTGCTGATTAAATTTGTACCATACATTTATACAACTTTTTTAAAAATGCATTTAAGTTTGGTTAAATTGACTCCCCCTTGGGATATAAAACTATAAACAAATTCTAAACATTTGTTATGAGTATTATTTGGATATAAGATTTGATATAATTATAAACTTTAATGGGTTTTAAACGTAAATGATACTAGTTGCACAAAATCTTTTAAAGAGTAATTTGTAGCCACATGAATTTATAAACATTAATCACTTTTCTCACCAAGCCGATAAGTAATGAGTAATTGGGTCCCTGTTGGGCATAAGATATGATTTTACAATCAGATATGTGTGATAGATACGTGTGACGCTTATGTGTGACACTGAGTACCAAAAGTCGCCCTATCACCTTCCAACTCTATCCATATGGCACCCCACACGTATGGAAAGTTAATGTGGTACGTATCATGTTTGAAAGCTATCAACAGAAAGGGGTGGCGGCGCAGCTTATTGCCCGTATACCTTCTGTTTTGATTTAACTTGACAAGTATGAATGAAATAGATTGTTTATTTAAAAAAAAATTAACAGAAACACACTGGATAGACAAAGTTGGATCCTAAACTTATGAGTTACCTAGAAGTTTTCATTTTGGGGTTCCGAAAATGATCTAATATCGCGTGTTATGTAACCAAATGTATAGGTCAAAACACATGGTGAGCAAGACAATGGTGGCAATGGAGGGTCGTGGACGGTTCCACAAATGACGCATATTGAAAACAATGGTATAAGCAGAGGAGATGATGCATTGCAAGCGGGAGAGTTGAGTCCAGTAGCTCATAATAGAGAAGCAAGTGTACAAAGGTACAAAGAGAAAAGACGTAACCGCTTGTTTGCTAAAACAGTACGCTATGAAGTAAGAAAGCTCAATGCTGAGAAACGCCCTCGTGTTAAGGTAATACACGCGACTTACCACGTTGTATTATCGGATTTTGTTCAGTTGTTCATAATACTCATATTGTTTTCATAATATTTGCAGGGAAGGTTCGTTAAAAGTAGTTGAGTAAAACAAATATGTTTATGTTAAAGCTTAACACCACCTTTTAAAGTGGGAATGTATTTATGACGATGTACATGTGTGTAATGTGTATTCAAAACTAAAGTCTCTCATGATGTGAGATTTTAAGGTTGTAAGTGCATAGCTTTAGATAATCTTTGTGAGAATAAAAAGGTACTAAAAAGTACACAATATTAATTATAATGTTCATATTACGGCACTTTAAACCTTTGCAAAAAACCTAAAATCGTTACTAATGACACATGAAAAAATCCCTTATTCGCTTCTTATGAATGTTATTTGACCTCACTTGAAACTGAGATATTTCAAATTTGATTGATACAAAATGCCCAAAACATTATCTCGTATTGCAACTGGAAAAAAAACATATGAACGATACAAAATGCCCAAAACATATCTCGTATTGCAACTGGAAAAAAAACATATATATAAGATCATTCTTGAGGACTTTATGTTCATTAAACTGTGGAAATCCAGAATAATTTGTGGCTTTTTTCTCGCCTTTTTTTGTCACAAAACTAAGACCCTTTCTTGTTCGTCGGAATTTCGTGGGAAAAGTGTCGGCATTTTCGTTCGTAGGAAATGTGTAGGAAATTTTGGTAGGAATAGTAACAGTTTTCTAGTAGTGACTACACGGATCTTTATATGAATTTTGTTTTATTAAACTACACGGATCTTTATATGGATTAAAATAATTTAGGTACGTATCACATAATAATTATTCTGTTAAATATTTATCAAAGAAAGGCTAAAACAAAATCATTTTGTTTCTTATCCATATGGATCGACATCCAAATATCTCATAATTATGTTGATTATTTGATTATATAGATGAAACCAAGAATTTGAAATGAAAGCTAACATGAAAACTATCCTGGACTACAGGTGCAATAATTAAAGGTCGGTTCGTATCTTTTATATTTGTTACCACGATATAGTTGATTCTGGGTGTAAACGAGTTGAGTCGCTTATGAGCTATTTGACATCGACTTGTTAAAAACTCGAATCAAGCCGAGCTTAAACGAGCTCAAGCTTAAGCTTTTAATGAGGCTCATTTAATAAACTAGCATGAGTTGACTTGCGAGCCTAAAAGAGCTTTTAGTTGTACAATTTATTATTTAATATAAGTATATAATAACTATCATTAAGTATAAAATTATGACATAAATATTAAACAATACATATTATATTATATATAAAAATTATATCTATAAATGGTTATACCTAACTAGTTATAAAATTATAAATAAAATAACACCATAATTAATAAATAGTAAATACACCAAACTCAAGCTTTAAAAGCTATTCACGATTCCTTCTAAGTTAAAACAAGCTGAGTTCATGTCATAAGAAGACTAGAAGAGTTATTGAAATGGAATAAAATTGCAATTATTTTGATCATTGCAAGGTACAAATTACATGAGTTTAGGGACTTACCCACATAGATTGGGCTGAGGTCCCCAGACCCCAATATTTTTAAAAATTGTAAAAGAATCGGTAATTAATTTTTTGAAGGACCTCATAAAAATAATAAGATGGACACTATAAGAACAAAATGATAGCTGGTGAAGTGGAATTTCACCTTGTATGTTACTAAGGAGGACCCGAGTTTGAGTCAAGATGGACACGTTTGTTGATTTTTCGTTCTATTTAAATGTAAGTTGATAAGTTAAGGTTTTAAACAAAATAAACATTCTAACATAGGAGAGCCAGTGTATAGAAACAACAAAGCCCAACTCTCACAGTCTTGCTATCCAATTATCCAACCTGCTCTCACCAAAGGTAAACCTATTTTTTAGTTTTGTTAATTTATTCTTTTTGTTGTTTTAGTATTTTTTTTACTATGAATTTTCATGTAGAAATCAGATTAACATGTAGTAATCATATGAATGATTCTTGCTTTTTCTTGCCAATGTTGCATTGAAAAATGTAATTAGACATTTTTAAAGGATGAAACCCGTAGAGAATTACTTTAAAAACTTGTAACTGGACATTCTTAAAAGATGAAACTCGTAGAGAATAACTTTAAAAACTTGTAAGTTTTGTTTTCATTTCGAATGAAATCGTATTTTTATTGTGTGTTTTCTAATAAGTAATGATTATATATTGTTGTTATGACATTGTATTTTGTTATGTTCCTCGTCTCGCCCAACCCGACCCGAAAATTCTAATGTATGGCTGTGAATAATATGAATACCGAAAAAAGTGGACTCCAGTGGAAAAAATTCCTGGATTCGCCACGGCATGAGTTTATATTTTTTAGTAGTTGATCCAAACAACTGTAGTTGTATTGATCTGTATACTTTGTTAGTGATTCAAGTGTTATCAAATTATCTTAAGTAATTAGGATTTATATGAAGACCAAGTACGAAATTATAATATACATTAGTCATTAGTACAAATTAGGAGGTGATGAAACACAGGTTAACACTAGGGTTAATCTGTGGGGTTATTTCTTCTGTGGGTTCAATCTCTCTTCCTACTCGTGAAATGGCTTGGTTCCTGCAAAACAGCAACACCGTTAGTCTCGTTAAGAGGAGAATATGGGGGTTTCCCTCTTAACCAGGCTCCGGCGTGAGAATAAGTACTGTTCTGAGGGAGAATAAACAGTGTGTGTTAAGTGTGAGAATATAGAGAGCAAGCTGATCCAACCTGAATGATGAAGGGTCCTATTTATAGCCGGAGGGTGAGAGAGGGAAGAGCAGCGATGCCAGCTGTGGTTGCGCGCCAGCTGTCCGACCAAGGGGAATATCCTCTTGGTCTCCTCTGCTGCGGTCAGTGTAGTGGTACACGTGGTGCGTTCGTATTCGCCCATCTTGGAGACGTCGTACTGGTGTTGTCGGGCTGCTCTTAGATTTATTACAGGCCTACCTGGCGCCTGGTGACTGGTGACACGTGTTGTCCTTTATGTCGGATGGAGCATCTTTGGAGCCACCTAGATATTTTCCAGAAGCTTCTAGAAGCTTCTGGATGACCTCGTTGATGTCAGCGCCACGTAGGATGGAAAAAGTGGTGTGGTCCTTGCCATGTGGGCAAGGAATTGGGACCATACCTCTTCAAGTCCCCCCAGTCCAGTGTGCCTTCTAGTTGAGTTGATCGTCTAGGAGGGATTCTGGACTTATGAATGTAGTGTTTGTTATGGCGTGGGGTTTTTGTGGGTTCTCCCACAGATTTGCCCCTGTTGGACGCATGTCGCATGGTGTTTGGCAACTTGTATAGTTGAGCCGAATGGACGCATGGCGCACCGCGCATGGGTGTTGATTGCTTTATATAAGTTGAGCCAACTGGCCGCATGGTGTACCGCGCATGGGTGTTGACTGTTTTATAAAAGTTGAGCCACATGGACGCATGGCGTACTACGCATGGTTTTTGGCACTTTAAAAAGGTTGAGCCAAATGGACGCATGGCGTACCGCGCATGGGTTTTGGCACTTTATAAGGGTTGAGCCAAATGGACGCATGGCGTACCGCGCATGGGTTTTGGCACTTTATAAAGGTTGAGCCAAATGGACACATGGCGTACCGCGCATGGGTTTTGGCACTTTAAGGGTTGAGCCAAATGGACGCATGGCGTACCGCGCATGGGTTTTGGCACTTTATAAAGGTTGAGCCAAATGGACGCATGGCGTACCGCGCATGGGTTTTGGCACATGGCGTACCGCGCATGGGTTTTGGCACTTTATAAAGGTTGAGCCAAATGGACGCATGGCGTACCGCGCATGGGTTTTGGCACTTTGTAAAGGTTGTCTTCAGGAACAAGCTTTGTTGTCTTGGGAAGGAGTGACTGATGTGACTGTTGGGTGTCAGGTGAACAGGCGCCTTTTCAGTCATGTCAGTTACTTTATGTCATGATGGCAGGCGTCTGTTGCACACGTTTCGGAAAAAAGGGGCGGCGTCTTCTCTCTCCTCTGACGTGTTTCCTCCCCGTTGGTTGTCTTTTTATATTCTGACAGCCCACTACCCATCGCATTAAATGCGATGGGTATAAGTATCCGGTGACCTTCTCTTTCTTCCCCACTTTTCGAAATTTGAATTCCGGATTTCTCTCTTCTCCCTTATTTTCTTTCTTCTTCTCTCGAATTCATCTGCATTATTGTTTGATTTCTTGCGATGTCTTCCGCAAATCCTTCCTCGAGGAAAAGAAGGAACAAAGGTAAAACTCCGCCTGGCCCGGATCAGGCGGTAATAGGGTGGAGAGAGATGGGCTTCCTTCCTGAGTGGGGTGCTCAGTACCCGATCTCTGGTTCCACCGCCATGGACGCTCCCCCCGGGTATATGACCTTGTATGCTGCTTTCTTCCGGGAAGGCAACTTCAGGCTTCCGATGACTCGATTTACTGCTGATGTGCTCAGGGGTTATGGTCTCCACATATCTCAGATCAATGCCATCGGGCTCCCTCGTATTACTCACTTTGAGTTCGTTTGTATGGCTAACCGTTTGGATCCGACGTTTGAGATGTTCAACGTCTTCTACACCGTTTCATATACAAGTGGTTTTTACTCCTTTAGTGCTCGTACCGGCGTTTCTCCAGTTTGCTCTGTGCCGTTGAAGAGTCTCCATGACTGGAAACAAAAGTTTTTTTATATTCGCCGGGGTGTTGTTCCTGTGGATATGCATTACAGGTCGGTGGATGAGGGTATCCCCAAGGTTGATATGGTTGCAAATTTTGCTGACCGGGATTGGTATAAGAAATTGACTCGTAAGGCCACACCAATTATCCAGCTTGAGGAGATGGCATTGGTGGGTGCCGGTATGAGCATGAAGTGGATCCCTAAACATCCGTTGGGGGTCCCGGTTTATGGTCATGATGGCAAGCGTACGTTTTGCTCCATATCCTTTTTCCTTTCTTTTTGTATGTGTTTGATGCGTGTGAAGTGTCGTATATATTAGGTGTATATTTTAAGCCCTTTTTAACACTTATTTTAGCCAAGTTTTAAATTTATAAAACACGATATTTCACTAACACTAAACACACATATGGGCAAGTGCACCCATCGTTGAGTGTAGTATAGCGTTGGTAAGATACCGAGGTCGTCCAAGGACACAAGAGCTTTTAGTACCGGTTTATCCTCAACGTCTAACCAAAATAAAAGTTTAGAAAAATATTTTAAACTAAGAAAAATAAAACTAACTAAAATGCTGAAAATAAAATAAAAATAAAAACAGATAGACAAGATGAATCACTTGGTTCCGACTCGTATCTAGTATAACCTTTGATTATTTCCGCACTTTTGCACATAATTAAGAGATTATCTTAGTTATTGTAGTAGGCCCCTCTTTTGAAGGCGACGTTACCCTCACCCCAGTAGTTTGAGTCAGCAGGGATACAATCCTAAAAGGGTGGATTATTGGAAGATAATGAATTAAGTTATTAATGCAGTATTGTGGTAGGCCCCGCTTTTGGCGGTGACGTTACCCTCGGCTAAGTAGTCTGAGTCAGCAGGGATACAGTCCTAAATAGCCGGGTTATAGTATTAATAGTAGTTAACTTATGAGGGGGTCAAAGAGTTTGGACCCCCGCCATCCAATACCGTGAAGTATTGAAGGAGGTCCTACTAAATTTGACCCAGGTCCATTGCAGGACCTCTAAACGCTGAACAATGGCAAGACCTTTACCAAACCGTTCCCTTAACCCCCTACCAGGTAGCCAACATATCTCCATATAGACCGTGGAGATATGAATGGTGAAAATCCTTTATTTTATATAGACAGTAAAATAATGCCAAGACACCACGGACAAACGATAAGGAAAGATCACCTTCAACATAAGTAACTAGTTATTAAAGTCATTAATACAAAACCAAATAAAAAGTGCAAAAGATTAGAAATAAAAAGTATTATACTAGACACTTTGTCTTCACCAAGTGATGTAAGAGACTTAGGCAAACATGGCCTTGATTGTCAAGAACTCTTACGATCAATCTTGGATCCCGAGACGACTCACACACTCTATGATGGACAATGGATGATGGTGGTGGATGATGGTGTTGTGATGGTGGTGGGTGGTGGATGAAGTGTGAGAGAGGTGGTGTGCCAAGGGATGAGATGAAATGAATCCAAGCACTCCTATTTATAGGCTGAACAGAAGGCTGGACACGGCCCCGTGTCCGCTGGGCACGGCCCCGTGTCCGCTGGGCACGGCCCCGTGTCCGTCTGACACTCTCTCTCCTCATTAATTGTAATTCGCAATTACAATAAATGCGCCTGCTGTACTTTCGACACGCCCCCGTGTCCGCTGAGCACGGCCCCGTGATGGGCAATAGAAGCTTCTATAGGTTTGTCTTTTCTGCTGCTTCTTGGGCACGGCCCCGTGCTGGCTGAGCACGGGGCGTGTTCAGTCTTCTGTTTTCTCTATTTTGCTTTGGAAGGTGCCGTTGAGGGTTCGGGCAGTCCACTAATATTCCTTTTCTTGTATTTATGTTGGATTTAGCTGTCTTTTTGCTTCTTTTGCGTTTTTGAGCTCATTTAATCCTGAAAATACAAAAGGAAGACAAAAACACTCTTTTTCCAATATTAGTACTAAAAAAGGATTAGTTTTATACCTCATTTGATGTAATTTATATGTTGCATTTTACACACATCAAATACCCCCACACTTGAACTTTTGCTTGTCCTCAAGCAAAACTCTTTAATATGTGGCTTACACTCCCTAATGGAATAGGTAGAAGAGAAGGTTTTGGGCTTGTCGTAGAGTGTCGGGATTTCCAAGATCTTTTTGGGTTTTATTTTTATTTATTTACACTCCTATTCGTAATGATTTATTTAGAACTTTTCATAAAAGAAATTACTTATTTGGGCATAACATGCCTTTTTAAAATTCTATTTATATACAAGTTCACATACCTCGCGGGGAAATCACTCACACTCGGCCGAAGGTGTATTTTTAGTGAATCACTCGAGAGCGGCATGGAACTTATTCCTACCATAGGCTTGCCAAGAAATCAATCCTCCTCCTTTTTAACTTTTATACCTTTGTAGATATCAAGAGGACTTTGCGGGTTAAGGGTTAGGCTAGGGTTAAAGGTAGGTGGTTGGGTTAGTGGTTAGAAAAAAGGCTAAAAGCGTAACAAGTGTCGGTTTTCGTATTTTTGCAACTTTTTATTTTGATGAAGCTTCTATTCAAACTAAGTTATTTTTGATTAACTTGTTTGTTTATTTTCTTTTTGCTTCATCATTATCAATTTTTTTTTTTTTTTTTTTTTTTTTTTTTTTTTTTTTTACGAAGAACCGAACTTGTTACTAAAATAAAGGGTTAAAAATGAAAAAGGTTTTGGTGGGTAAAAGGGTTTTTGTTTGGGTGATGAAACGAAAAAGGTTTAGGCTCAAAGGGGCTAACTAGGGGGATTTTTGGGTAGGTGGTAAAAGAAAAAGAAAAATAATGGTGTAGAAATAAAAAGGGTTAGTCCTAATGCCTCCATCATTTACTTACTCGGGTTTAAGTTGATAAGGACCGGGAATGTATTGTCATGGCAAGTTCTAGAGTCGTAAGAACCAAGCGGCTATTCACACAAGAAACGAAAAATGAGCATTTAGTCAAATGATATGTAATTTGTGTGCTCAATAAAGGCTCAAAACTCACTTTTGTGGGAATGGGTTTTTATGTGATCAAGTATGTATAATCAAATTTTAAATAAGTGTGCTATGCCTTTTCATAATTTTCTTATGTTGGTTCTTTTTATCACTACGCTATCGGTTGTAAATTTGTAAAAATATAACCTTTTTGAGAACTTGAATTTCCCGAGTTAAACCTAGACAAGAAAAAAAAATGAAATTTTTGAAAAAATTTGGGGTGATTAGCGGTTCCAATAGAGTTTTGTGTAAGGCTTGTATTTAGGACTTGCAAAATTCAAGGTTTTAGCATCCCCCCCACACTTAAATTACACATTGTCCTCAATGTGTCCCAAAAATAAATTTTTAGGTTGATTAGATGTGTAAAATAGTGTTTAAAAAGCAAAAATTTGTGTTACTGGGCACTGAACACGGCCCCGTGTTATCCGGGCACGGCCCCGTGTTCAAGTGCCAGTAACAAAATTAAAATAAGAGAAACAGAAGTCTGGACACGGGGGCGTGTTGGGTGAACACGGCCCGTGTCCAGGTACCTGAACTGGGCGTTTTCTGCAGGAGGTTCGGCACGGGGCCGTGTTGGTTGAGCACGGCCCATGTTGAACCTTCTGTAATGGAGAGAACTGTCGGGTTGCCTCGTTCTTGTGCATGGGGTCATTGTTCTCGTTTCCCTTTTCATCCTTTACCACCATGAGTGTATTTTATTCCTGAAAATTAAAACTACTAGAAAACATAAAAAAAATTAATCTAATTTAAACTAAGGATAGTTCCGTGGAATGCCTCCATGGTGCGCCACGTTTATAAGGGTCCTTGGCTAGACCCAAAGCCTGGTCATATGTTACTCAATGGGGATGTGTTGCATCCCATGTTACACCGTCGGAGAGCATCATCCAAGCTTGAGTCTATGACCTTCATGTAGTTGACCGGATCTTCCTCCTCTACTCGCTTTCCACATTCAAATTTCACTTCCTCATTCCCAAACTTCAATGTTAGAGTTCCGTCATTCATATCCACCAATGCTTGGGCGGTGGCTAGAAATGGCCTCCCGAGGATGAGAGGGACATCGGTGTCTTCTTCCATGTCTAGGATGACGAAGTCGGTTGGAAAGACGAATTTGTCAACCTTGACTAGCAGATTTTCAGCGACACCTTGTGGGAATTTGACGGACCTGTCGGCGAGTTGTATGCTCATGTTTGTAGGGCTTGTTGCACCTAGGCCGAGCCGCTTGAACATCGATGTGGGCATGAGGTTGATGCTAGCCCCAAGATCGGCTAGAGCATTTCGGACGGGGGACTTTCCAATCGAACAAGGGATTGTGAAGCTCCCGGGGTCGATTTTCTTTTGTGGAAGTTTGTTGAGTACTAAAGCTGAACATTCTTCGCCTAAGTTAACTAATTGCAAAGATTCAATTTTCCTTTTATGAGTGAGGAAATCCCTCATGAATTTTGCATATTTAGGCATTTGGGTTAAGACCTCAATAAAAGGAATATTAACATGCAATTGTTTTAGTAAACTCTCGAACTTTGCGAATTGCTCATCGGTCTTTTGACGATTTAACCTACCGGGGTACGGAATTGGAGGAGTCTTGGTGGGCTCTTGACTTGGTATAGGAGCCTTTTCTGGCGCAGGAGGAGTTATAGGCTGGCTAGAGTGGCTTCTTTCATTTGGCGGCAATGGAGCATCCTCGGGACCCACGGTTCGATTTCTTAATGTGATGAGATGTACTTGTGCCTTCGGGTTCGTTTCGGTATTACTAGGTAACGCGCCTTGTGGTCTCTCGGAGAAATTTTGAGCTAGTTGATTTAATTGTTTTTCAACGTTCTGAATGCTAGCTTGTTGATTTCTAAAATTTGATTCCAATTGTTGAAATCGATCCGAGTTTTTCTTTTCGGTGTCAGAGATGAGGCGAGACACAGTATCTTCAAGCCTTTCTCTTCCACCTTGTTGTTGAGAAAAATTTTGCGGTTGTTGAAAATTAGTTCGTTGGTTTTGTTGGTTACTACTATTGCCGGGATCTCTCCAACCAAGATTTGGGTGGTTACGCCATCCTTGGTTGTAGGTACCCGTTGGAGGACCCGACGGCCTAGGTCTATTATCCATGTAGTTTACCGTTTCAGTTTGTTCATCTAATTCTTTCATACAACTCCAATTTTCATGTGACCCACCACACCCTTCACAAGCCATAACCGAGGCCGTTTTTGTCATTTCTAGCTTTTTGATTTTTGAAGAGAGAGCCTCGATTTGGGCTTGTAAAGAGGTGTTTTTATCAACCTTATGGGCGCCCGGGGCAATAGATTTATTACCTCGGGGAGTGTGCCATTGAAAATTGGTTTGAGCAATTTCCTCAATTTGGTTATATATTTCATTTGGGCGACGATTACCTAAGAGTCCCCCGGAGCTTGAATCCAGTGTTTGTCTTGTGTGTGGCAACAATCCATTGTAGAAAGTGGATACTTGTTGCCATACCGCTAGACCATGGTGAGGACACTTTCTTAAAAGCTCCTTGAACCTTTCCCAAGTTTCATATAAGGATTCCCCGTCCTCTTGTGAGTATGTATTAATTTCAGTCATTAATTTAGCCGTTTTAGCCGGAGGGAAATACTTATACAAAAACTTTTGGGCAAGTTCATCCCAGGTGTTTACCGATCCAACTGGGAGGGTGTTAAGCCAAGCCTTAGCTCGGTCTTTTAGTGAAAAAGGAAACATTCGAAGGCGGATGGCGTCATTTGATGCTCCATTGATCCGAAAGGTATCACATATTTCTAAGAAGTTAGTAATATGTAGATGGGGATCCTCGTCCGCAAGCCCATGGAAGGTTGCGGAGTTTTGGAGCATTTGTATCAAATGCGGCCGAAGTTCGAAGTTGTTGGCCTCGACATTCGGTGCATTGATAGCGGCGCCAAGATTGCCTACGGTAGGCCGTAGGTAATCCATGAGGGTGCGTTGGTCCGCCATTGGAAGTGGGTCCCCCGAAGCTTTCTCTTGATTTTTAGCTTTAAGTCTTTTTCTGAGAAAGCGCTCGGGTTCTTCTAGGGGTTCTTTTATGTCTCTACTGGAACTGGAGCTCATGCACTACGTAGGAGGTTCAAATGTGGCGCCTGGGTTCCAAATCCTGCAATAAAAACACAAAAGAACGTTGGTCAGAATGTTCACCACGGCCCCGTGCTCAGTGGACACGGCCCGTGGTCAGAAGCACAGTAATCGTTTTCTGTATCCCAGTTACTGGGAGTTGGACACGACCCCGTGTTGCACCGACACGGCCCCGTGTTCAGCTCTCTGTAACTCAGAAAATAAAAACTGCCAGTGATGAAGCTGGGCACGGCCCGTGTCTGACCGAGCACGGCCCGTGCTGAGCTCTGCAGAAGCTGAAAAACTAAGAAAATCCTAAAAAATTAAAAAGAAAAATAAAAGATGATTAGGCCGTTGATTCCTAACTTTCTTAAAATCCTTGTGTCCCCGGCAGCGGCGCCAAAAACTTGATGCGTGTGAAGTGTCGTATATATTAGGTGTATATTTTAAGCCCTTTTTAACACTTATTTTAGCCAAGTTTTAAATTTATAAAACACGATATTTCACTAACACTAAACACACATATGGGCAAGTGCACCCATCGTTGAATGTAGTATAGCGTTGGTAAGATACCGAGGTCGTCCAAGGACACAAGAGCTTTTAGTACCGGTTTATCCTCAACGTCTAACCAAAATAAAAGTTTAGAAAAATATTTTAAACTAAGAAAAATAAAACTAACTAAAATGCTGAAAATAAAATAAAAATAAAAACAGATAGACAAGATGAATCACTTGGTTCCGACTCGTATCTAGTATAACCTTTGATTATTTCCGCACTTTTGCACATAATTAAGAGATTATCTTAGTTATTGTAGTAGGCCCCTCTTTTGAAGGCGACGTTACCCTCACCCCAGTAGTTTGAGTCAGCAGGGATACAATCCTAAAAGGGTGGATTATTGGAAGATAATGAATTAAGTTATTAATGCAGTATTGTGGTAGGCCCCGCTTTTGGCGGTGACGTTACCCTCGGCTAAGTAGTCTGAGTCAGCAGGGATACAGTCCTAAATAGCCGGGTTATAGTATTAATAGTAGTTAACTTATGAGGGGGTCAAAGAGTTTGGACCCCCGCCATCCAATACCGTGAAGTATTGAAGGAGGTCCTACTAAATTTGACCCAGGTCCATTGCAGGACCTCTAAACGCTGAACAATGGCAAGACCTTTACCAAACCGTTCCCTTAACCCCCTACCAGGTAGCCAACATATCTCCATATAGACCGTGGAGATATGAATGGTGAAAATCCTTTATTTTATATAGACAGTAAAATAATGCCAAGACACCACGGACAAACGATAAGGAAAGATCACCTTCAACATAAGTAACTAGTTATTAAAGTCATTAATACAAAACCAAATAAAAAGTGCAAAAGATTAGAAATAAAAAGTATTATACTAGACACTTTGTCTTCACCAAGTGATGTAAGAGACTTAGGCAAACATGGCCTTGATTGTCAAGAACTCTTACGATCAATCTTGGATCCCGAGACGACTCACACACTCTATGATGGACAATGGATGATGGTGGTGGATGATGGTGTTGTGATGGTGGTGGGTGGTGGATGAAGTGTGAGAGAGGTGGTGTGCCAAGGGATGAGATGAAATGAATCCAAGCACTCCTATTTATAGGCTGAACAGAAGGCTGGACACGGCCCCGTGTCCGCTGGGCACGGCCCCGTGTCCGTCTGACACTCTCTCTCCTCATTAATTGTAATTCGCAATTACAATAAATGCGCCTGCTGTACTTTCGACACGCCCCCGTGTCCGCTGAGCACGGCCCCGTGATGGGCAATAGAAGCTTCTATAGGTTTGTCTTTTCTGCTGCTTCTTGGGCACGGCCCCGTGCTGGCTGAGCACGGGGCGTGTTCAGTCTTCTGTTTTCTCTATTTTGCTTTGGAAGGTGCCGTTGAGGGTTCGGGCAGTCCACTAATATTCCTTTTCTTGTATTTATGTTGGATTTAGCTGTCTTTTTGCTTCTTTTGCGTTTTTGAGCTCATTTAATCCTGAAAATACAAAAGGAAGACAAAAACACTCTTTTTCCAATATTAGTACTAAAAAAGGATTAGTTTTATACCTCATTTGATGTAATTTATATGTTGCATTTTACACACATCAGTGTTCGTTGTATTATTTTTGCATTGTTCTTTATCTTCGTGTTTTTTGCAGTGGGTTTCACTTTGTTGAACGTTTTGGATCTTAAGGCACCGGGTGCCATGGTTGAGGCGATACAAAAACCTGAGAAACGACCTTGGTTGGATCAGATCCGTGGCCGTTTTCTGCATCCAAGCAATGAGAGTTTTACCACTTATGTTAACACTGTCTTAGGTGAAGATAGTGAGAATGATGATGATGCATTTGATTCCATTCGAGAGGAAGTTATCGTTCTCTCGAGTGATGGATCTGGCAGATCTTTTGAAGACCTAACGTCTCGTTCCGCGCGTGCAGGTCCGGCGCAGGGGGCTGTGCATGAGCCGGTGAACGAGCCTGTTGTTGATGATGTGGAGATCCCAGTCGAAACTGCTGACCCGTTGGAGACGAGGAGAAAAGCAAAATCTGACAAAACAGAAGGGAAAGGGAAAAAAGCTGAGGAAGCTGCCTCTGAGACTCCGCGTAAGCGACCTCGTACCCCTCGTGTCTTAGGTTACGTTGTAGTTTCTGATACCTTGTCCGGTTTAGGGGCCGGAGAGAAGCGTCCTGAGTCGGACCCTGAAGACCGCGCTACTATAACGGAGATGTTGCAAAAAAAGGCTTTTGAGGAAAGGAAAAGGAAGCTTGACGAGCAAGCTGCTGCTGTGTTGGCGTAAAAAAAGAGTAAACTTCAAAAAGACGATCCCCCCGCCCCTTCTGAATCGGAGATTGACATGGGTATTTTTGCTGAGAGACCTGGGGATTTGTTGCAGAAGATTTTTGAAGCTTCTGGTATTCGTTTTATCTTCTTCCAGCTTGTCTTACATTTTTTGCTTGTTTGTCCTCCTTTTCTGTAACACCCCAAAAGTGGGTTTGGTAATTTAAACCCGGTTAATATAAAGGAACGGGTAAAAATACCGTTAGGGGTAAAAGTGAACCCGTAAATGAATATCAACTAGGAAATTATGTTAAGACATTAAAGTATGCAAATGGATACTTAACCATATATATTTAAGACTTAATACTTGAGGGACCAAATGTGCATAAGTTGAAAGTGGAATAATGAAAGTTAAAATATCTAAACACAACACATACATCAGACGTATGTGTGTGTGTGTGTTCGACATTAGGTGAAGCAAGAAGAACAAAACCCTAAATACTACTAATCCATCAAATTAGAAGAGAAATTGAAGTGTAAATTGATGCATGTATCCAGATTTACGATCCTCTAAGTGTGCTCAACATCAAGTAAGTTGAATTTTATGCTTTAGTGATGTTTAATGATATGGGTTATGTGTAATCCATGGATGTATTGCGAAATTAAGCATGAATATTAGTTAATTTCAACATAAGGAAGTCGTAATGTGCTTGATTTTGACTATATTGATGGTTTGATAAGAAACCCATTTGAAATTGTGATGATATGATTAGTGATGATGATGTATGTGTTAATTCTCGATATAGTTTGATGAGTAAGGTTAATATATGCATAATGATGTTATAATAATCTGAATATTTGAAGAATTCATGTGTTGGTGATGTTTTGCCATGACTTTAGAAAAGATTTTGTAGAGATGTGCTTAATAGGCTTGTACATTTCGCTAGATAAGTAGTATGCACATAAGGTGTTCGATGAAATGCTTGAGCTGAATTGATTATGTATGAATATGAAGAATTTTAGATTTGAAAGATCTAATAATAGCGTGGAATATGAATATGAGTAATGAGCGTTAGAGTGAATGATGTGAATGCGTGTAAATGATGTATAATGTGAAAACTAAATGCAAATGTGATACACCCTTTAGGGTCGAAGAAAGGAGGAGAATCAAGTCAAGCGAAAGCATTAGGAGCGCACGACTCCGGTAAGTTCTTATGAACTTCGTTTACTCTACTAGTAGGTTTATGAATGATATTAATGATAATATGAATTCGTAAAATTTCCGTTGTAGATTAAAATTGATTAGATGCAAGAAATTATACTTGAAGAAGGTTTTAAAATTGATGTTGTAGCGAATATGAACCAACCCGTCTAAATGGGTTGAAATGATTAGTGGAATGATTCTCATAATGTTTATATATTGACTTGTTCATAACGGGTCAAATAATGTAAGTGAACTCCGAATTTACCCTCTTGTTTGGTAATGTATTTATGATATACGGTAATTTATTTAATGTAATGTAAGAAGATATGAATCGATGTTGTTACTAAGGCATGTTTTAGTGGAAATGAGTCGGAAGTGGTTAAGAGAGAGATTCGATTAAGTTTGGATAAGATAGGGAAGCTAATGATACTAACGGTGTTTTTATTGAGAACTAATGTGAAGTATAGGCATCTTAACAATGGAAGTGAAGGTTGACTCCGCTATCCGATGCGAGTGATCGAATGGATGGATGAAAGGACTAGTATAAGAGAAAGCATGATATGTTGACGCCTTATTATACATGTGTTAAGATTTTGTATCATGTCACCGGTTTCTAATGATGTGATTGAATGTGGTGACTGCAGGTTGTACAGGTTTATGGATGTTTCATCAAGAAGTGTATGCGGTTGAAGAACGAGTCAACGCATGGATTGTACGTGGGTGTGAATGTGGTCACTTAATTTATATAAGTATGTTAGTTTTTAATTAATTTATAAAAAGGGATTAATGTATTTAAGTGAAAGAATGAATATAATGAAAGAAAATTTTTAAAATTCGTATTTCCGCTGCGACTTTCGGTTAAAACGTGTTAGGGCGTTACATTTTCTCTGAATGTGCTGCTCGTTTTGGAGCAGGTGCCAAAACAGCCAAGACTGGACACAAGATTGATATTTCGAAAATTACTCCTCCGGAATCTCCGCCGTCGAGGACATTTGGGTTGTCTCCTCCTCATGATACTCCTGACGGGAAGAAAAAAGAAGACGTGAATGTTGAGCAGGTTGGAGAAGGTGGTGGTAATACAGGTGGTGATGCGGGCGGTGCTGTTGGTGGTGATCGTGGTAAGAATGTTGAGGTTGAAGTGGAGATAAGTGAAACTACTCCTCATCAAACGGTGTATACAAAACGCCCACCGGGTGATGGTGGTGGTGCAACCTCCGGGGTAGTCCGGAGTCCTGATGTTGAGTATGCTCGGGGTGGTTCTTGGGACACCCATAATCCAGCATGCGATGATCTGCCCCATGCGCCTCGCTGGCGCTTAACTCAGGGCTCCCGGATGAACGACCTTGACAATTGTCATGAGTTTTTCTCCCTGTCTCTCCCCCCAGCTGAAAGGTTATTTCAGAAGAGGCGCCGCCGGTTAGAACTGTTAGATGATCATGTTCAAGCCGGGGTTAACTTCTGGTCCACCTCTCAGGAGATTGTCCGTGAATGGAAGCTGATGAGGGAAGACACTCTTGAGTTTGAAAATGAGAAGAGGTTGTTTGCGGAAGAGAGAGAGAAATTTAATACTGAGAAGAAAGGGTTGGTGTGGAGGTTATCCGATGCAGAAGAGAAACTCGCCCAGGAGAAACAAGCGAATGCTGACAAGCAGAAGAATTGGGAAGCTGCGTGCGAGCGTACTAATGTGGAGCTTAAATCTCAACGTGACGCTATTGTACGTTTGTCTGGTGTGAAGACGGAGCTTGCTGAGGAAGCGCAAAAGGCGCGCATCGCGTTTGAGAAGAAAGAGAAGGAGTACATTGATCGTATAGCTAAGCTAGAGGAGCTTGCGAGGCAGTATGAGACTACTGAACGTCTTCTTCAAGAGAAAACCATTGAGTGCAAAGCCTCTGAAGTCCTTGCCGAGGAAGCGTTAGCTGATTGCAAGTGGTTGCTCTCGCGCGCGGTGCCTCTGGTAACTTCTTTTACTTTATTTTATGACTTTCGTGAACTGTTTCTCTTATTTGTGTGTTTCTCGTAGATTCCTGATCGCATCGTCAACTCCCACCAGCTTGCCAATTATATGTTTGAGTTGGGGCAAGCTGGTTACAGTAGCGGGCGTAAGGATGGGTATAACGAGGGTAGGGCTGCGGCCCTTAATAACGAGAAAGAACATCACTTCGAGTTGTGGAAAGAGGATTGTAGCGCTGCTTATGCTGCGAAAAGACAAGAGTTTTCGTCTTTGGAGTTTGCTGTGGTTAAGGCTGCGAAAAAATTGGCTCGAAGATCTGATGGTGTCATTTTGTTGAAAAAAGCGCTTGGCGATGAAGGTGGTGCGGCTGGGGGTGCCGGGACCAGTCATCCCGAATGAGGGACTCCGGCCTACGCGCCGCGTATGACCTTGGTTGGTCTTGTACTTGACATTTGCATGAACAATTTTAACTTTCTTGTTATGCCTGTGGATATTTGGCTATGCTTTGACATTTGTTATGCTAATAGTTGTTTGTTTTTATGCGAAGTTTGTTATTGTCATAATATGTGCATGTATAATTACTTTGATTCAGGTATCACGAATGAATGATGGCGCTGACAGGTTGTGTTGTGTTTATTACAACGTTTTATTCTGTCGTTTACGTGCGCAGGTTGGTTCGTGAATACGAAGTGATCGAATTACAGGTTATTGTGTGGACCCAGCTGTGCTCAGCCTTGGGGGTTCTTACAATGTTCGTTTATCCTGGGTTCGATGCTTTCGTGTTTATGTGGGCACGAAGTATTTGTTTGGCGTTTGTTAGGCTTTAGTTGTGTATATGACCCGGCTGTGCACTTGTTTGTGACATGCCTTGGAGGTCTACAACGTTTCCTATTGGTCGAGCCATTGATGTTTTCGTGTATGCCCAAAGTAATATATGCAGTTGTGACAGGAAATTTGCACGATAGAAAAAATAGCCAAACACTTCTTGTATTACTATAAAGGTGTTGGCGATTCAGCCGTTGCAGTTACATAAGCTTTTCACAGGTAACACTTTCTCAGCTGTTGAGCGTTCCAAGTTCGTGGAACCTCTTTGTTGTCGATGGTGCGTAGCTTGTAGGCTCCCTTTCCGAGTACTGTGTCAATAACATACGGGCCTTCCCACTTGGGAGCCAACTTTCCGGGTTTTTCAGCATTCGAAGCCTCGTTGTCTCTGAGGACGTATTCTCCCGGATTGAAGGTGCAGACTCAGACTTTAGAGTTGTAATATTTTTCCAGCTTCGTCTTGTACTTTGCTTCATTGATTGCCGCCATTTCTCTCCTTTCTTCTAGGAGGTCAAGGTCGATCCTCTTCTCTTCTTCATTGTTGATCATGTTCATTGAGAGCATTCGGGGTGACGGCAATCCTATCTCTGCTGGTATTAATGCCTCTGACCCATAAACCAAGCTAAACGGTGTTTCTCCGTTGCTTGTTTTGGGCATCGTCCTGTGGGCCCACAAGATGCTGGGCAGTTCGTCTACCCAACCTCTTCTTTTTTCTCCCAACCTTGCCTTGATTCCATCGACAATACTCTTGTTGACGGCTTCAACTTGACCATTCCCCTGCGGGTGCGCGACCGAGGAGAAGGTGTGCTCGATGTGTAGTTCCTTGAACCACTGTTGAAGATTGTCTTCGGCGAAGTTGGTTCCGTTATCGGTGATGATCTTGAGGGGTAATCCAAAAATGACATATGATTTGTTCCCAAATGAATTTTTTGACAACGGTGGCTGTGGTTGATGCGAGGGCCTTTGCCTCTACCCATTTGGTGAAATAGTCGACTGCGACTATTATGAATTTGACAGCTCCTGGGGCGTCGGGAAAAGGGCCGACCATATCTATTCCCCATTGTTGAAAAGGCCACGTCGTGGTGACTGGTACCAATTCATTCTTGGGGCGCATCGTTTTGGGGGCATGTCTTTGACATCCACTGCATTTCCTCAACTCTTTGACCGCATCCAAATGCATCCCGGGCCAATAATACCCTGCATTCATAACCTTTGCTACCACCATTCTTAGTCTGGCATGTATACCACAAATTCCCTCGTGTACTTCTCTGATCAAATAGTTTGCGTCTTCTGGATCGACGCATCTTAACAAGGGACCGAGGTATGATTTTCGGTATAAAATCCATCAGCCATCTGATAATGTTCTGACTTGTACTGGATTTTCCTCGCTTCCGCTTTGTTCTCCGGGAGGATTCCAGATTGGAGGTACGCGATTATCGGAGTCATCCAAGACGTTGTTCCTAGTTGAATAACGCTTACTTCCCTTAGTGGCACTGACAGGTTGCTTAAAACCTCTATATGCACATCCTTTGCTAGGTGTTGGAAACTTGTAGAGGCGAGCTTACTCAGCGCGTCTGCTGGTTTATTCTCACTTCTATTAATGTGGTGCACCTTGTAGGAATAAAAGGTTTGTAACAGCGTCTTTGCTTGACTCAGGTAGAGCGCCATTGTGTCTCCCTTGGCTTCATACTGCCCGTTGATTTGTCCGGCCACTAACATGGAATCTACATGCGCTTCGATGTGTCGCACTCCCATTTTGATTGCCAACCTTAAACCAGCGAGGAAAGCTTCGTATTCGGCTTCATTGTTTGTGCTTTTAAAATCCAGGCGTATGGCGTAGGTGAACTCATGTTTGTCAGGGCTTACTAGTCGGAGCCCAGCACCTGCGCCATCTTCATTAGACGCGCCGTCTGTGTATAACAACCATGGTTCTTCTACTTGCTGTTTTTCGGCTTTCTCCATCGCCTTACATTCTCGATCCTTGTCGTCCGGCACCTCTGTCATGAAGTCTGCAAGTACTTGGCCCTTGATCGCCGGTCTTGGCCTGAAAACTACATTATGACCCCCGAGCTCTATCGCCCACTTTGCTAGTCTCCCTGAGATCTCTGGCCTTGCGAGGATGTTGCCAATATTGTAGTTTGTTAGCACGTGGATGACGTGATTGGCAAAGTACCTGCGCAGCCGTCTGGATGCTTGGATCAGTGCGAGTACTAGTTTCTCCATGATTGCGTACCGGGTTTCTGGGTCAGTCAGGGTTCGCGACACATAGTAGACTGGTGTTTGGACACCTTGTCGATCAACAAGTAACACTGCTCCCACTGCTCTGTCGGAGGCTGACAAGTATAGCACCAGAGGCTCTCCCTTGACTGGTGCAGTTAACGTTGGTAGTTTGATGAGGCAATCTTTCATCTCGCGGAATGCGCTCTCGGCTTCCGGAGTCCACTGAAATTGGCTTTTCTTCATGCAATTTCTGAGAGTTTTTATAAACGGGAAAGATTTGGCTGCTTGATTGGCTAGGAAACGGTTAAGTGCGGCCAACCGTCCTGCCAATTTTTGCATCTCCTTGATCGTCGAAGGTGAAGGCATACGTTCAATTGCTTGTATTTTATCGGGGTTCACCTTGAAGCCATCTTTCGTGACGATGAAACCTAGGAATTTCCCCTCTTCCATGCCGAAAGAGCATTTCGCTGGGTTCAGCTTGATACTTACTCCGCGCAAGGTGTCGAACGTCTTTTGGATGTTTGTCAGCATGGTGCTCTCTTCTTTGCTCATAATGACTAGATCGTCCATATATACCTCGATGTACTTGCCGATGGCATCGTGGAAAGTTTCATTCATGAGCCTCTGATAAGTCGCGCCAGCGTTCTTTAAACCGAAAGGCATCTTGGTGTAGCAGTATAGCCCTGTTGGTGTGCGGAACGCGGTTTTGTCTTCATCCTGCACAGCCATCTGTACCTGGTGGTACCCCTTGTAGCAATCGAGGAAACATTTCCATCGGAATGTGGCAAGTGAATCAATCTTTTCATCAATGTCTGGTAAGGCGTAACAGTCGCGTGGACATGCCTTATTCAGATCCTTGTAGTCTACACACATTCTCCAGCTACCGTTGTTCTTTTGGACCATCACTGGGCTTGCTACCCTCGTTTGGTACCTGACCTCTCTGATGATTCCCGCATTTAACAGCTCTATCACCTGCTCTTTCATGGCGTCGTGCTTTATGTCTCCCAAGTGATGCTTGGCATGCACTACCGGCTTTGCGTCCTCCGAGACGTTTAATCGATGTTCAGCTATGTGCCATGGAACACCCACCATGTCTGCCGGTGTCCAGGCGAACACATCCATGTTTTGGAACAACAGTTTCTTTAGCGCGGCGCGCGTTAGATCGGACATTGCAGGCCCTAATGTAACTGTTTGTTCTGGGTATGCGCTGTTCAATACCCATTTTTCTGCTTCCACGCGTGGCGCTGGTTTACTTGCTTTTGCAGGTCTGAGCTCATCTGTTGCTAATACTTCTTTGCTTGCATATATGATGGCCACTCCTGTTTCTGTTGGGAATCCCACAGCTGAGTGTGGGCCAGAGCAGATCATGCTGAAGTCGCCTTGGGATTCTCTTCCCAGCAGAATATCGTGTCTTGAATGTGCTGGCAGCACCATGAATGTGACTTCTTCTGTTCTTGAGTTTCTTCCGTCCGAGAGCAACACTGGGAATGATATTTGTCCTAGAGGAAAAACGGCTTCATTGCAGAAACCAGTGAGCGGGTAATCAACTGGTTCTAAGCGCGCCTTATCCTCTTGATCGAATTGATTAAAACATTGTTCATATATGATGTCCGCAGTGCTCCCCGGATCGATGAAAATGTAGTCTGTTTGATAATGCCCTATTACGCCCGGAATGACTATGGGTCTTCTTTCTCGTGGGCCTCCTCTTACAACCGGGAAAACGACTTGTTTATCGCGCCATGAATCGTCTTGTGCGCGCTTGTTGTAGTTTTTTCTTGGCCGTCGTGGACCCCCTTGAACCATGTGGGTTTCTAATTTCCGGAGTTTCTTGTTATCTGGTCCTTCGTCTCTTCCCTTTACATGCTTGATTAGATCACCGCACTTAACTGCCCTCATGAAGTGCGCGCGCATCATTTTCTCGCCTACGTCGCCGATCTCCAAACATTCTTTGTTATATCTTGTAATGAAATCTTCCACGCTCTCGTGGTCTCTGCGCCATATGTTTAAACAATCAGCTGGATCCCTGGTGTGTCGTCGTTGCTGCGAGAAGTGTGCAAGGAACTTCTCTCGGAAATCAACCCATGATTTGATTTTTCCTGCTGGCAGACTGTCAAACCAGACGCGCGTTGCGCCTATGAAGGTTTGAGCGAAGAGATGACACCAGGTTGGTAAATTCCATCCGCCTGTTGCTCCAGCACCGTTAAAAACTTGAAGGTGATCGTCTGGGTCTGTCAACCCGTTGTATTTGCCCACGTTGTGTGGCAATTTCGTTTTGTCAATGGCAGCCGTGGCGATCTCTCGAATGAATTTTGAATTCTCAGCCATGTTGTCTGGACGATAGCTCAAGGTGTAATCATGTTCTGCTTTTGGATCGTAACCTGCGCGCTTGCGAGGTTTGTATGCTTCATGCTCTGGTGGCAGCCTGCTGAACACTGTGCTTTCTTTATATGTCTCATCGTCATCTTCGAATTCGTCGTTTATGTTGCGCGGACCTAAACGACTTTGTATAGGCTTCTTTGGTTGGTGAGAATATTGCACATAATTGCTTTCTGTCTCGCCGTACGTATCGCGCGTGTCATGCTCGTTTGGCCTTCTAACATGTGGTGGAGGTACTGGTTCAGGGCGTAAATTGAATGCATTGGTCTGTTGAGGCATGGGTGCGCTCAAAGGACTTTGCGGTGGAGTGACAAATGCTGACTGGTTTGCTTGTGCCTGAAGCAGAGCTTGCTGCGCACTTAGTTGTGTGTAAACAAGGTTTATAGACGCCACTTGTTCGGCATACCAGGAAGCCAGAGTTTTTCCTTCGGGTAGCCCTAGTAGTGCAGAGAAGTTCAGTTGTGCTTGGTCCGATGGAGCTGAGGGACCAGCTCCATGGCTCTGTGTTTGCACTGGTGGAGGAGTTTGTTGGACTACCTCTGACGGAGGCTGAAAGGTAGCTCCGTTTGTGGTCTGAGTGATGATCCTAGGTGGAGTTTGGAAGGTAGCACCAGTTGTGTTTTGAGTAACAACCCTGGATGTACTTCCAAAGATACTAGGAAACTCGTTGTTCATCGGCCTTTCTTGGATAATTTCGTTCCTTTGATCTCTTTGGACGTGTACGTTGTCCGAAATGAGTTCAAAAGAAGAAACGTCTCCATCTGCCGGGTGAGAAGGGTTTTGTTCAGCCATTTTGACGAGTGTTTTTTGAAAAGAAAAAGAGATGAGAGTGGTTTTTTGCTAAAAGCGGATGGCGCCAATGATGAAACACAGGTTAACACTAGGGTTAATCTGTGGGGTTATTTCTTCTGTGGGTTCAATCTCTCTTCCTACTCGTGAAATGGCTTGGTTCCTGCAAAACAGCAACACCGTTAGTCTCGTTAAGAGGAGAATATGGGGGTTTCCCTCTTAACCAGGCTCCGGCGTGAGAATAAGTACTGTTCTGAGGGAGAATAAACAGTGTGTGTTAAGTGTGAGAATATAGAGAGCAAGCTGATCCAACCTGAATGATGAAGGGTCCTATTTATAGCCGGAGGGTGAGAGAGGGAAGAGCAGCGATGCCAGCTGTGGTTGCGCGCCAGCTGTCCGACCAAGGGGAATATCCTCTTGGTCTCCTCTGCTGCGGTCAGTGTAGTGGTACACGTGGCGCGTTCGTATTCGCCCATCTTGGAGACGTCGTACTGGTGTTGTCGGGCTACTCTTAGATTTATTACAGGCCTACCTGGCGCCTGGTGACTGGTGACACGTGTTGTCCTTTATGTCGGATGGAGCATCTTTGGAGCCACCTAGATATTTTCCAGAAGCTTCTGGATGACCTCGTTGATGTCAGCGCCACGTAGGATGGAAAAAGTGGTGTGGTCCTTGCCATGTGGGCAAGGAATTGGGACCATACCTCTTCAGGAGGTGTGATGTAAACACTTGCTTATTACAATTTCAACAGAAGAAACAGAGGGTTCAAGAAACACATCAGATCTGCAAGAACTAAATTAAAGTTGCATGTAAAATGCCTGAAGATAACTGTTATATAGTAGGAAGTTGTTACTAAGTTGCATGTAAAATGCCTGAATATGACTGATATCTAGTTGGAAGTTGTTACCAAGCTTATCTTATCCAATAATAAAAATCACATGAAATCATCTACTTGACTGTTTAATTTCATAGATATAATTTCACTTTGAATTTTTCCCAAAACAAAACGTCTCGTTTTTTGAAAGTATGTTTATGTCTATAACAACCTTTCCGAATATTTTCTGACACCCTAATATATTTTAAAATATCCCTATATGTCTCAAAATATACCCCATATGTGAAAACTGAGCCCAAAATACGATATATCATTAAAAATAAAATAAAAATCAAATTTTTATGTCGCTCGCGGGCCGCGTAGTCCCCTTAAGGATCTTACGCAGGGCGCGACAACTCCAAACTCAGACGAAACCCTAGAGCGCCACGTGTCATCATCGTGTCAACCCTAAACTCAACGAATCAGCAACCCTAGCCCCTATTACTCTACTACGTGGGCCGCGTAGACCTTGGTCTCACCTTACGCGGGCCGCGAGAAACCCGATTTCAGCCCCTATATAATGGGAGCTCGGGCCTTCAAACGAATTCGCTCATCTCTCGACTTTCTCTTTTGAAATTCTAAATAGTAGGCATAATCTCGGGTATAATACCCCCTAATTAACGAAGTTCTGCTCCGTTGTAAGTATTATAACCCCGGTTACGTATTAGATACGTTGCCCGATTGATCCAGGGTTCCGTAACGGCTGTCGAGGTTCTGCCCGACGTAGTCGTTGGAATGCCGTCTCGGGGAGGGTATTACTAATGTAAATATTAAGGGTTATTATACTAACACGTGTGCATTTGTGTAAATTATAAATAATCACCAGGAAACCCTTATAGAAAACCTAAGACAGCAATGTGAGTAATCTCCTTTTTGTAAACTGTTTTACAAAACCTTAATTATTTTACAATGTGATTAAGCAGTGATTGAGTCTTTGTAATTCTTCAATTACTGCCGGTATGTTGGGGTTTTGTATACAAAATGTGGAACACGTTACCATTGGACAACGAGTTAGCTAATGTGTAATATGACCCAGCAGTCAGGATTGATAGTACTGAATGAGTAATTGTGTAGAAATAAACAATGTGATAGCTCTCAATACTGTTAATGGATAAAACTCTTCTTGATTAAACTGGGATTCACTCACCAGTATTTCCCACTGACAAAATGTTTTTAAACGCGTTTCAGGTAAAAAAATATGAAAGCCAACTAGAAGCCAGCTGGACAGCACTGAAGGCTTGGAAAAAGTGGCTATAAAAGTTACCTAAATAAAAGAAGATGTTTTATTCAATAAAATGGGGATTTTCCCTATGAAGATGTTTGTAATAACAATTTGGGTTTTATCCCAATATGTTTAATATTATAAAAGGGTTGTATTTACTTTGATAAATATTTTCTAACTACGGTCCTGATGAAATTTCCGCTGCCAAAATGATAAACAAATGATACCACCAAAACTGGTCTCGCGGCCGCCCGTTTCCGGGACAGATAGGGGACGGGGGTTGCGACAATGTCTTATCCTATTATTGATTTCGTGTACCCACAAAACCTATATATACTTCTGGGTCTTAGACTAAACACACATATGTGCGTGTAAATAGTGATATTATATTATATTTAACATGTGTAATTTAAACATCAAGTTAACACCTTTATTTTTTAAAACACTTCATACATCAATATTGATCAATTCATTACACTTCATACATCAATGTTGGGGTTTAAGGATAAACACCCCCTAGGCCCAAACCGGTTAGCCCATCCCCTATCGACAGGCCTAAGAAAAAGCCCAGATCTGATGTTGAGGAGCCTGGTGATGGTTTTTGTTTTGGTGGTCAAACCCAGTGTCATGTGGACGCTAATAACATAAGGAATGAGGATTTTTTTTTTGTCGGTGCCATGGGTAACTTGGTTGGGGATTCCCCACAGCAGCATGAGGTAGCGGAAGACAACGGGATCAACCCCCGAGCAGATAAGGAAGGATCGGCTGCTACGGGAGCATTATGTAAGGAGGAAGCCATCAGTAGGGTAGTAGCAGAGGGGGATCTTTTGCAGCAGGAGATAATTTCTACCATCAAATTAGGAGAAGCGGTGGGAGCGAAATTGGATGGGCACACTTTGTTGGTAAAGGAGACAGTCTTGAACGGAGGTAACAATGTGTTTACATTATGAATTTTCTATCGATTAATGTTAGAGGAATTGGGGGTGATGTTAAAAGTGATTGGATCAAAGGGTTAAAATTGGCACACAAAATTGATTTTTTGGCTATTCAAGAAACGAAGATGGATGATTTTTCAGGTTTCAAAGTTGAGAAGCTGTGGGGAATTACTTCCTGTAGTTCGGACTTTGTTGATTCTTCGGGTCAGTCGGGAGGGTTGTTATGCATTTGGGACGATGGTTATTTTCAAATGCTGAATTCTACCAAGAATAGGAATTTTTTATACATCAGGGGCTATGTAAAAGGAAGTAAAGAAATTTTGAATATCGTAAATGTGTATGCGCCTCAAAGCGTTGCGGCTAAGAAGGCTCTTTGGGCTGATATCTTGGATGTGATGGAAGGAGTCTCTGGCAAATGGATTCTTTTAGGTGATTTTAATGCTGTGAGAGAGCCCTCGGAAAGGAAAAACTCCAGATTTAAAAATGGATGTGCTAAAAGTTTCAATGAGTTCATATATCAAGCAAACTTACTCGATTTTGAAATGAAAGGGAAGAGGTTCACTTGTATTAGAGAGAACGGGAAGAAGTTAAGCAAAATCGATAGGATTCTGGTTTGCCCGGAGTTTTATAATAAATGGCCTACTACGATGTTAAGAGCTCTTCCGTCGAGATTCTTTGATCATTGCCCGCTGATTTTAGTCATTTGTGAAAAAAACTTTGGGCCGAAACCGTTTCGTGTTTTCAATTCTTGGATCGAGCAGCCGGGGTATGGGGAAATGGTTGAAAAGGTTATCATCGATTGTACTGTTGATGGACCTCCGGATGTCAGATTAACCAAAAAATTCGCGGCGCTTAGAAAAGCTATTAAAATTTGGAGGGATGAGGTTTGTAAAAAGATGAATGATGATCTTGAAAAAGCCATCCAGGACATGGAAGAGTTAGAGAAGGCTATGGAGGACAGGGAGTTAACGGAAGAGGAAGAGTGGATTTTTGCTGAAAATAAAAAAGTAGTTGCCGACATCTCTTTCAAGAAAAATTTGGATCTTAAGCAAAGGTCTAGAATGAAATGGGCTATCGATGGGGATGAGAACTCTAAATTCTTTCACGCGGTGGTTAACAACAGGAAAGCTAAAAATCATATTCCTGGCCTAAGTATTGGTGGTACCTGGATTTCGAAACCCACTAAAATTAAGAAAGAGATTATGTGTTTTTTTAGAAACCGGTTTTTGGAGGAAACTCGAGATAGACCTGTTCTTTTGTGTGATGGCATTAATCAATTATCGGAGACCAACAAAAACTGTTTGACGGGGGAGGTTTACATCGGAAGAAATTAAGACATCGGTTTTTGGTTGCGGGAGTGATAAGGCCCCGGGCCCAGACGGTTTAAATATGAAGTTCATTAAAACTTTTTGGTACTTATTTGAGAAGGATTTTACAGACCTTATGAATTATTTCTACGATCATGGGAAGATTAATATGGGCTGTGGAACTTCTTTTATCACTCTGGTGCCGAAAGTTCGTGACCCGGTGGATTTAAATAACTATAGGCCTATCAATCTTATTGGGGGTGGTGAGTAAAGTTATTTCCAAAGTGCTGGCGAACCGATTAAAGAAGGTCATTGGCTCGGTTATCTCGGAGTCTCAGTCTGCTTTTGTTAGTGGGAATTACATTTTAGATGGGCCGCTTATTGTCAATGAAGTTTTAAGATGGGGAAATAAGTTTAAGAAAAAAGCGTTTTTATTAAAGATCGACTTCGAGAAGGCATATGACAATGTAAATTGGAAGTTTTTATTATCCATTATGGGCCAAATGGGTTTTCCGGATCGTTGGTGTCTTTGGATGAAGGGTATTATGGAATCGGCTAGATCAGCGGTGCTTGTCAATGGGTCCCCCACGTTTGAGTTTAGCTGCTCAAAAGGTCTTCGACAGGGAGATCCGATCTCGCCTTTTCTTTTCCTCTTGGTGATGGAAGCTTTATCTTTTATGATCGATAAGGCGAAAGAGGTAGGTGCGCTTCATGGTATTAAACTTCCTAATAATGGCCCGAGCATATCCCATCTTCTGTATGCGGACGATGCGGTTTTACTTGGGGAATGGACTTGAGATAACCTGCTGAATGTGGTCCGCATTCTTAGGATCTTCAATATGTGTTCGGGTCTGAAAATAAACTTCTCTAAATCCAGCATTTTCGGGGTAGGGGCGGAGGCGACCGAACTAGGGGAGGCTGCTGATCTCATCGGTTGTCAAGTAGGGGAATTCCCCTTTATTTATCTTAGTTTGAAAGTTGGTGCCAACATGAATCGAATTTCTAATTGGAAGTCGGTGTATGATATTTTTTATGCGAGATTATCTAAGTGGAAGGCGTCGTTACTGTCTATGGGGGGTAGGGTCACTCTTATCAAGTCGGTTCTCGAAAGCCTCCCGATTTACTATTTTTCTCTTTATAAGGCCCCCATCAAAGTTGTGAACAATTTAGAAGCGAAAATCAGGAAATTCCTTTGGGGTGCTTATGATTCTAATAACAAGATGCACTGGGTGGCTTGGCAGAAGTTAACGTTCCCTAAGAGATTTGGAGGGCTCGGGCTTTCCAATTTGCAGAACGTTAATACATCCCTCCTGGCAAAATGGGGCTGGCGTTTCTTATCTAACAAAGGTATGTTATGGAAAAAGGTTATCGAAGCTATTCATAATACTAGATTATGTTGGGATTTTATTCCAAATAGAAAATCAATGGGTGGAGTTTGGAATAACATTGCTAATGTTCTTTCCAAAACCAAAATTGATGGAATGCCTCTAAGGAATTTTTTTAAAAGTAATGTCGGTAATGGCGTTGATACGGCGTTTTGGTTGGATCCGTGGCTTTGCAATGAGCTGCTTAAAGATAAATTCCCGGAAATTTTTAAGTTGGAATCGGAGAAAAAATGTAGAATTGTGGAGCGGGTCAGGTTTGATACAAGTGGATTGCGATTTGTTTGGGCCTGGAAGAGGCCGATTGCGGCTGGTCACGAAGTTGATGAGCCGGTTGGGCTATGCTCGCTTCTTTATTATGTTTCCTTGGTAAATTCGCGAGACTCGTGGAATTGGATCGGCAGCAAAGATGAGACATTCAGTGTTGGGGCTGTTAAACGCTTACTCGATTATAACAGGTTTCAGAATGTATCGGCTGAAGATAACAACTGTAAATGGGTTCCGGCTAAATGTAATATTTTCGTTTGGAGAGCGAGCTTGAATAGAATAGCCACGGCGGAAGCTTTAAAAAATCGGAACATTGGTTTAGTGGACGAATATTGTAAGTTTTGTGGCGTTGGTTTAGAGACTGTGGATCACATCTTCACATCTTGTATTGTTGCGACCACGGTTTGGAACCATGTTAGCAGGTGGTGTATGGTGGCTCCGATGTTTTTTTTCGAATTTAAGGATCTGCTGCATATCCATGAGCATGTCGGTTTCAAGGGTCCAAAGAAGGAAATCCTAAAGGGTTTGATGAGAATCGGGTGTTGGTGTATCTGGAAGGCGAGGAACGGAGTGGCCTTTAACAACAAAGAGGCTAAGATTGAAGACATTATTAGCAATATAAAAGCGTTGGGTTTTCTTTGGTGTAATAGTAGGCTAAAAGGTTTTTCGATTTCCTGGCAAGATTGATGTAAATTTGTAAATATGTAGTTGTTGGGTTGGCTGCCTTGGTTTTGAGGTTTGCCGTTGTTTTAATGAAATTCTCCTTTCAAAAAAAAAAAAAAAAACAGTTGTGATTATCACGGAAAATTGTGTTACACATTTTTTCTTTAAACATATTTCTTCCACATAACTCCATAAGGTTTTTCTACAAAGAATTTTGATGAGATAGCATCCCTATTCCCTAAACGTATTGAAAGATAATGTATTCATTTTCTTTCGTTAGGTTTGTTCCATTATGATTTATCTAGTAAAATCTTAGGGAGTTATTTAAAACTTAAAGGGAGAGTGTTATGTATAATTATTAATACACTTTGATGTCCTTTAAGACATTGCTTGAGTTTTAATAAAATACATTATAATATTTTTATTAAAAGATGACTCCATCTTTATATACAATAAATGAACTACATCATGTATTCTATATTCTATAATATAACAAAAGATGAATGATCTTAGGAACAGTATATCAATAGGACAGTTTTAAGCTGTTATTTACGATATTGCCATCATCTGTATTATTTGGAGAAGGGAGACTAGATAGAGATATGAGAGAGCAGAGAGTACAAGGAGGGAGGAAATCCACCGTTTGCGACGGTGATTTCACCTGATCTTTGGCTTCATTGGCCGTTTAATTGTCATATGTGGTGGCCTCCTCTCTCTATCTCTTCGCTTCTCTGATTTCCTCTTTGGATTTTTTGCCCTAATTTGAGACGAGAGAGAGAGACGTGAGAGCAGGGGAGATGTCGTGCACCAGTGGCGGAACGCGGTGGCTGGCCACCGCAGCAGGCGGTCGGCTTTTGGCCATTTCAGGTCGGAACCCTAATACCTAACAATTGAGGAAAGACAATGTGTATGACAGCGAAGGTCGAATGTGATGGTGTCGTGAATGTGGGTGTTCCGTGGAGGTGGTTGTTGATGATGGATAAGAGTTGCGGGAAAGATGGAGGAAGCACCGGAGATTTGAGGAGGCGATCCGACTCCAGGCATTCCGCGTGACGTTGTGAGTATGAAACTATGGTCGGCAGGCCGGTGGTGGTAAACAAGGTATCAATTAATACTCTATCTCAATTTAAATTGCAGATTATGTTTAGCGAGATTGTTATAAGCACTACTATGAAAATTATGTATGTTTAGTTTGCTATAAAGTTGTTTAGTGATGTAAGAAGTAGGTTCTCACAAAAATGTTTTAGTTTTTGTATGATTTTTCATCAGATCTTTAACTCGAGGTAGAAGTATTGTGAATTTGTGATATTATCGGTTTAGTTTTATGTGTGTTGTTTGTTTTTTGCTAGCAATAATGTTGTGAATTTGTGCACGTGGTAGTTTTTACTAATAAGGATCTATCGTAGCATGGTTTTGTAACCGCTTTCACTAGATTGATTTAGATGATATTGATTCAGGATACAAGTAGTTTTATGTTTTGTTTTTGGTATAACTGCAATTTATTAATTGTGAAATTATTTGTTGAGCTTCTTCTCTTGTACAATATATGGCTTTCTGAATAGCATTGTTTTGGTGTTTGAACTTTACTAGCTGCAGATTACTTGTATATCGTGTGGTATGTTGTATGTATTTACTTAATTAATTTGACTTGATGCCTATAATGCAAAGTTCTGGGAGAGAGTTATCTGACTGATGATACCATACGTCCAAGGTAGTTAAAGCAAAGGGGTCTGAAATTATTATATCTTTGTTACAATATTTGGATGCTAATTACAATTATGCCTTCTTTTGTATTGTTTGTGCTCCATCTCCTCATATTTACCAAGCTTAAGTGAAGTGATGATGTACTACATTTTGTTTTATCTAAGTCTCAAAGTTACTAATATTTATCTATTCAAACCTAGATAAAGCCAATGATTTCTATATCAAGTGGTGGAAGATTTATATTTCTCTTGGGAGATACATGTTCAACTCTCACTTGGTGCATAATAAGGCAATGGTGGGCAATGATAGGAGATCCAGAGAAACTTGGGTTCGATCCATTGAGTCAAACGGGTTTTAATGGTAATTTCACCGTTGTGCCTATGGGGAATGGGTCACTGGGTTTTCCCCGGAATTGGTGGTGGGCTCGAGTTACTCTCGGAGTACTCTGTTTGATCCAATGGGTGCACTGAGAGTGCTTGGTATTAATTTTGTTGGCCGTTCAAAAAAATCTAGAAAAAATTTATTAGGAAAGGTTTATATTTAGCTATAAGAATGTGTTTTTGATTTATTTGTTTATTTTTTAGACTTTTGATTTAAAAATACCCTAGCTTTGGTTTTTTTTTTCAATTGTTATACTGAGTGTTGGTACCTTAAAGAAGCGAAATAGTACCAATCAACTTTCCGCCGCGAAGCGCGGAGTACCCCAACTAGTTTTTATTAAAAGATGAAGCCATCTTTATACTATAAATTTACTAAGATAAATCTCTATTGGAATTTGTTTTTAATGCATAACTTATAAGTTACTTTATATTTTCACATATGTTTCTAACTTTTAACATAATATAACGAGTGGGGATCCTACGGAAAGTGTGTTTTTCCTAAAAAGTGTAAAAAGTCATAAAACACAATAATTTCAGGCATAAAACACACCTAAAACTCACAAATAATAGAATGAATATTACTAAAACACCATATTCAAACTCTAACAGTCCATAAAAACTTCAAACACACAATCGTAGAACTATGAATATAAAACACACAATGCTAAACAACATAAAACACAATAATATTTGTGATTTCACAATCAGAGCCTTAACATCTAAAACACAACACAAAACCCACATACATGATGTTTTAGTAATCTTCATCATATTATTTGTGGGTTTTTGGTGTGTTTTATGGTTGACATTATGGTGTTTTATGACTTTTTACACTTTTTATGAAATTTGGACTTTCTGGCCAACTCCTATCCTAATATAACAACTAATAAAGATTATAAAAGTTCTATTTAGAAAAATTTAACTACGTTGTTCGATCAAAATAATTGCACGATAGCTGCTATATCGAACTTATACCATATTAACCTTTTCTTTTGTCATGATATTGATGTATCACTCAAAAGCTAACCAACTTACATGATTCTCCAAACTTTTAAAAAGTTGAATCATTTTTTCTAAAGTTGCATAACTAAACTATCGTTAGTAATCATATAATCATGGTTGTTTTTCTTAGAAAAGTTTGTACAAAATAGAAAACATTTTAAAGTTTTGTGAACTTTCCTTGTCATGTACACAAAGGTAGATCCGTCATGGGATCGTGGGGTCATATTTGGGCCTTTGAATGAGACATGAAACACTGTCACGCGTTACGTGTAACAATTTTTGCATATTTTTTGTTTATTTCTGAAAAATTAAAAGTTGTTACGTAAAATGTGGTAGCCTCCGGTTGTTACACGTAACACGGTATGCAAAAAGATGTAACACGTGGCAATAGGGCTGTTCATGAGCCGAGCCGAGCTAGGGCAAGCTTGGGCTCGGCTCGGCTTGGTTTTAAACCGAGTTGGCTCGGCTTGACTTGGTTTGGCTCGATTTTGAAAATAAAAATTAATACATAGCTCTCAAAATTCAGTATTTTAAAATATTATTCAATACTTCAAAAGAACATATTCAAAATAAATTCAACCTAATATATTAAAAATAAAATATATTATAAGTAAAATAATTCGAGTTAAGCCGAGTCGAGCTACCAAGCGTGCCAAACCGAGCCAATTTGGCTCGTCACGAGCCGAGCCGAGCTAGGCTCACTTTCTAACCGAGCCGAGCCGGCTCGGCTCACTTTCTCACCGAGCCGAGCTGTCTCGGCTCACTTTCAAACCGAGCCATATCGAGCGAGCTTTTTTCCGAGCGAGCTCCGAGCCGCGAGCTTTTTGGACAGCCCTACGTGGCAAAAGGAGGTCCATTCATTTCGGTTTCCTAATTTTTTAAGTAATATGAGTTTTCTTCCTATAATTGCCCTATATATATATATATAGGGAATGATAAATCGAAAACCCACTTGAGTTGAGAAAACTCAGAAAACCTTTGTAAAAAACCCATGTAAACTCATGAAACATTTCTAAAAAAATAGGAAATGTATATACATATATTTGAATATTTTTAAAAAAGAAACACAAAAAAACACAAAGTAGTTTTTTTTTAAATGTTAAAAATTTCAGGTTACATAATATATATGTCCAAAAAAATATTACATTCCCATATCATTTTTAGAAAAAAATAAAAATGTTACATAGGGTTTATTTGGGTTTTCTCAACTCACATGGGTTTTCGATTTATCTTTCCCCTATATATATATATATATATATATATATATATATATATATATATATATATATATATATATATATATAGTAGTTGGGTAGAAAGCCTTATTTTCCTAGAAAGTCTAGGAAGCAATCAGAACGTGACATGTGGCATTGAAGGATTTTAACTAAAACGGCAATTGTGTAATTTGACATTTTATTTTAACTTTGGAATTTATATTTCATTAACTAACTATGCACGATTTTATGGTAACTGATTCTCCATGATTTGCTAATTACTACCAGATGTAAATATCAATCAAATTCTCATTCGTTCCTTTCACAATCTTGATCAACTTTATTCGTAAATCATTTTTTTACGTGAGAGATAGTTATGGCTTCAAACACAATTCTTGATTGCGGATATGGAAAATACACTTCTTTTTCTGTTTACTATTATCTGGTCTGTATCGATTTTTAATTATGTCTGGAAACCACCAGGATGTTCTTGACGTTGTGTTTTAAGAGCAAGCAGATTCATACAGTTTTGTTTTAGCATTCAGATTCATACAGTTGTGTTTTAACAGCAAGCAGATTCATACAGTTGTGTTTTAGCATTCAGATTCATACAGTTGTGTTTTAACAGCAAGCAGATTCATACAGTTGTGTTTTAACAGCAAGCATATTTATACAGTTATGTTTTAGCATTCAGATTCATACAGCTGTGTTTTAACAGCAAGCAGATTCATACAGTTGTGTTTTAGCATTCAGATTCATATAGTTGTGTTTTAACAGCAAGCAGATTCATACGCTGTGTTTTACCATCCATGCTGGTAATGCTGGAGGATTTCTTGACGCTGTGTTTTAACAGCAAGCAGATTAATACGATGTGTTTTCTTGATGTGTTTCTTCATGAAGGATAGAAGGAAGAGAGAGAGAGAGAGAGATAGAGAGAAGGGAGGGAGAGAGAGAGAGAGAGAGAGAGAGAGAGAGAAATCGCAAGAAATATGGGGTGGTTATGGAATGACAATTATTTCCATATTTAAAACAAGCTAAATAACATATCTACCCCTAATAATTAAATAATCCTATTTTTAAGAAACACATATTACCAAAATGCCACCAAGATAATCTCAACCATTAAACACACCAATTGGATGGCCCAGATCGCTTCCTAGACTTTCTAGGAAAAACACACTTTCCGTAGAATCCCTACTATATATATATAGGGGAATGTTCTATGCAGAACACTAAATATTGCGAGAACACGCAGAACAAAATGAATTACTCATTTTTTCAATCCTAAAAACCTAAAAAGTAAATAAAAATGTTTAAATGTAAGATTTATTGTTTCTCACACTAGAATTTAAAACAAAATATGAAAAATCATCGGTTTTTAAATAACATACACACATGTAGGTTATGTGTATGCTAAATTACCTACATGTATGTAGACTATGTGTAAGGGAAAACATATGATTTTTTATGTATATATATAATACACATATGAATGTAAGAAACATAAAATTTAAGAAATATGAACCTTAAATTTCAAAATTTAGTGATTTAGAGTTGTTCTTTTTGTTCTCGCAATACTTAGTGTTCTGTAACGATCCTTATCCTATATATATATAATGAGAAAACTTGATATAGATAAGAAACTAAAAAGCTACCCAAAAAAACCTAAAAACACACCAAAAAAAATATTTTGTTTTTTTTTTTACAGTTTTTATTTTATAAAAGAATCTCTCTTTTTAATGTATAAAAAAACTTTTTTTTTTCTAAAAAAAACTAATCTAAATTAGTACTACACATGTGCATTATACGTATATGTTGCACATGCAATTTTGCGTTAGGAGTTAGCTTTTAGGTTTAGTTTAGCTTCTAGGGTTAGGTTATTTGGGGTTTTAGGTTTAGGGTTAGGTTTTTAGGTTTATGGTGGGGGGATGTTTAGCTTTTTGGTGACTGGGGGGTTAGGTTTTTTGGGGGTTTACATTTTAGGGTTTTTTTTTCTTTTTTGGGTGGGGGTGGTGGGGTATAGGTTTTTTAGGGGTGGGAGCTTCATTGAAAATAAATTGGTGTGTTTTTAGGCTTTTTTAGCTAGCTTCATGGTTTACTCCTTTAAACTAGTTTTCTTATGAATCATCTAGTTCATCCAAGATAATAGTTTCTCTCTCCTTCAATTCCCTCCATTTTCAAAATGTTAATAACTCTTTCATACGACATTATTTTTTTAATAAAAATTGCACCATAAAAACGAAGGTTTTTTTAATCTTTAGAACGAGTATACTATTGCTATACTTTTAAAAATTCAAAAACCTAGATGCGTAAAACACAATTGATAAAGCAGCAAACTATAACTCATGATTTTAACATGGTAATGTTAATGTTTTTAACATGTTCATGCCTTTGTTCCAATATGAAGATGCTTCTATTTTAACCTGATCAAGTTCTTTGCAGCATAGATTCTAAAACACAATAAAATCCAAAATCAAGATTTTGCATTGCAGGTTCTAAAACGAACTGGAGTTTTAACATGGTCATGTTTATGTTTTAACAAGGTCATGCCTTTGTTTCAACATGATTATGCTTCTATCTTAGCATGATCATGTTCTTTGCACTCCAGGTTCTAAAACACAATGGGTTTTAAAATGGCCATTTTTATATTTAACATGGTCATGCCTTTGTTCCTACATGATCATGCTTCTATTTTAGCATGATCATTTTCTTTGTACTCCATGTTCTAAAACGCAACGAAACCCAAAATCATGATTTTGCACTGTAGGTACTAAAACGCAATAGGTTTTAACATGGTCATGCATTTGTTCCAAGATGATCATGCTTCTGTCTTAGCACTATCATGTTCTTTGCACTACAGGCTCTAAAACGTATACTCCAGGTCTAAAACGCAATGAGTTTCACATGCTCCTGTTTCTGTTTAACATGGTAATGCCTCTTTTTAACACCCAAAAGAACATAAATGAAAAAAAAAACACAACTTACAAAAGAACTCCGATTAACGACGGTGGACGGAGAAAGAACTCCGGGAAACTAGTTGCGGTGGCGGTGGGTGGTGGAGCGGTGACGGTGGAATGGTGGTTTCAGATCTGAAAAATGCAATAGATGGTTGAAGGTAGTGGTGGTTTCAGATCTGGATTTTCGTAAGATTGTGGCGATCGCAGGTGGTGGTGGAGGTGATGTTGGTTGTGATGTGGTCGTTTATGATTTCGAAAATGGTGGATTTTAGCATACAGGAAAGAGTATTGAATTGAAGATATTGGGTTCTTGAGGAAGCTGGGTTTTTGAAGATAGTGAGTTTTAACTAAAATGTCCCTTCTTATGTTTTTTTTAGATTTGCCACATGTACTTCTATTATTGCTTCATACCCTTCTATACTAAACCATATTTCTTATTTGATCCTCTCCCTAGTTATATATTCCATAATATTATTTATTCTATTTTTCCTTAACATAATTGTTTACTAATATTAACATTACCGGGAGAAAATTGTTGTTTTAGGGCTTTTATGTATAATTTTGATGAATGAAATTACCGATTTATAACAAGAAGTTATAATTTGGGGGAGGTTACAGGATAGGTTTTCATGTGTTCGCATTTTCTTTATATGTTAAGTCTATTCACTAACAAGAAAAGACAATAGTCTTGAATAAACGTGTACTTCATACCTTCAAACTTGTATCGATGTATATTGTAGTTTGACTATATTATCTATATATTAATAAACCAAGCCAATGAATTGTGGCAACTTCTTAATAGACCAAATACTATTCATTGGCTGCGACGTGATAACTTTTTTTTTGCGGTACAGTCTTGTTCGGTATCGGTGCATGAAGGTAAAAACCGGCACCAACCTGGTGCAGAAAACGCCAAAATCGGTACCAAATTGATATTGAAATTCTTCTAGTTAGGGAAATTCGGTACTGCAACCCGATACTATTTGCTCATCCCTGATCACGGGTCGTACGAACAACAACGGTATCGTTCAATTTTTTTTGTTGATTCTCTTCAACTTTTAATGATTTCTTTCTTTTTAGTTTTAGGGGTAGGGAAGAGCTCGGTGCCAACCGATACCGAATCGGTACTGGTACTGAAAATACCGGTTACAGTACCGGTATATGAAGGTAAAAATCCGTAGTGAATCAGTACTAGGAACGCCAAAAGTTGGTACCAAATTGATACTTCAGATCTTTCGGTTCGGGAAATTTGGTACCGGTACCCAATCTCATTTGGTCATATCTGACCACGAGTTTCATACGAACAACATCATTACCATACAACTTTTTTGCTTAATTTTCTTTCGGTTATCTTTTAGTGTTTTTTATTTCTACATTTTCTTTTTATTCTTTTCAGCGGTTTCGTGCGCAACACGCTTGTAATGATTTCAACACTTTCACGCAAAATTCAAAATCCAGAACGATGGGGGTTTCTTGAGGATGAAACAAGCAATAGAGTTCTAAGAGGAATCCAAACGCTTTTCTTCCTCATCCATCACCGATCCGTCAGATTATTCGAGTTTCTTCATTCGTTTTCTTCCAAATCAGATGAGGGGTTTGACCTGAAATCACCACAACATTTCTGTCTCCATTTACAGATGGTTTTGTGGTGGCGGGTATTGTTGGATTTGAGTGTTGCGATGGTGTGGGAGTAGGATGTAGAGAGAAGGAGAAAGAGTGAGGAGGGTTCCTGTTGTTGTTATCGACTCCGGGGTTGGGTCTGAGTTGAGGGGAGGGGGGATGGTGGTGGTGCTTGTGGTTGTCGGAGGTTGGGTAGTGGTGGTCAGATGCTGGTGGTGGGTGGGTGGTGGTGGAGAAAATGTAGAGAGAGAGGGGGATGGGTTGAGAGAGAGAGAGAAGGAGAGTGAGAAAGAAAGAGATATATAGAGAGATAGATAGAGAGAGAGAGAGTGAAAGAGAGAAAGAGAGAAGATAATTGAGAGTTACAGAGAGTGGGGTTTTATGTTTATATATATTTTTAGTTTTAGAAAATTCTTTTTCTTTTATTTGTTATATATGTTTTAAATAAATGAGCAAAACTACCAAGTTACCTTCATATGCAAGGCATATGACTATACTTAACTAGAAATTTTAACGGGGTTAGGGCTATAGGACAAACGGTACAACTGTTTACAAAAGTAAAGGATAACACCTGATATATTTTAAAGCCAAAGAACATCACTGAAAATTGGTGTAAACGTAAAGGGCAAAAAATGTTATTTACCAAAGTTTATAATAAAAGTTTAGAGTAAACATCAGTTTTGCTCCCTGTGGTTTGGTCGTTTTAATGGTTTTGCCCCAATCCTTTAAAAATAGCCATTTTACTCCAATAGTTTACGATATTTTTTCCATTTTGCTCCGCGACTCTTAACTCAGTTAAATCATTCAACTAAGGGTAGGGGTATTTTAGTAATTATATTTTTAAAGAAAGTTATATTTTAATTATAATTAAAATAATATATATATATATATAACATATTACGTGTGTATATATTTTTTATATAATTAAATAGCTCTCTACATCTCTCCGGCCACCACCCTCAACCACCAACAACCATCTCCGACCACCACTCTCCAAACGATCAAGATAATACCCACATTACACAATGTTTAAACCACAGTTTATGCCTAAATCAATATTTTCTACAAGGATCACAGATTTAGTTAATTCTTTATAACAATTCAAATATTCAAAAAAACAGATCTGAACATCACAAAGGAACACAAATTCATTATCGTCATCTTCTCTAATTCACACTATTCACATTTCACATTTCACAAAGCTCAAAACCCCCAAATTAGTTACACACCAATAACCGCTTCATCATCGTCATCTTCTCCAAACAGATCTGAAAAGCAACACTCTTCACATTTCACAAATCTCAAAACCCCCAAATCAGTTACACACCAATAATCGCTTCATCATCGTCATCTTCTCCAATTCACACCATCACCACATCAATGGCCGCCACCTCATCACCTCGTGAAGACAACGCAGACAGCGGCAAAGAACTCACAATCGAGGAGCGAAAATAAGACTGGATCTGAGAGGAAGGAAGCTGCTGAGAATACTTTGTCTGCTTATAAGGCGGCTCAGGTTAGGGTTAATTTGAGCTTTTGTTGTAGGATTTAGGGCATGTTTGGCTAAGCTTTTTGAAACAACTTATTGACTTATTGGCTTTTTGAAAAGTCATAAGCTCTAGATGATGTTTGGCAATGAGCTTGTAAGTGAGGGGGAAAATGACTTTTTCAAAAAGTCACTCCATACTAACTTTTCCAAAAAGCTAATAAGTCAATAAGTTGTTTAAAGAAGCTTAGCCAAACATGCCCTTAATTTGAGCTTAGAGTTTGTTTGTGAGAATTTCGCCAGAGATGTGGAAGAATGAGACAATGAGAGTAATTTGAGCTAGGAGTTTATGGTGATGTTAGAGAGAGAGAGGGGGGGGGGGTGAGTTTAGAGAGAGAAGGTTATATAAACTTATTCTTTTTTTAAATAATTAATTACTTATATATAAAATTACTGAAATACCCCTAGCCTTAGTTGAATGATTTAACTGAGTTAAGAGTCGGGGTGCAAAATGGAAAAAACATCGTAAACTATTGGAGTAAAATGGCTATTTTTTAAAGGATTGGCGCAAAACAATTAAAACGACCAAACCACATGAAACAAAACAGAAGTTACTCAAAAGTTTATAAAAATATAGCTATATATTACAAATTGTTTTACTAGTTATAGTTATAAATATCTTAAAGAGTAAATTACAAAAATCGTCCTTTATGTACGTATTGGATTGCAAAGTTTGTCCTTTATCTTTAAGGTTGACGAAAATCATACTTTATGTATGCAAAACCTAACATGATATGTCCTTTACCCCAAACTCAGTTAAATTTAAGTGTTAAATTAGGGTATATTGGTAATTTTACTAATTTATTTATAATATCTCTAATAAATAAAACAAAAAAAATTTAAAAGGTTAAAAACATAAAAAGAGAATGAATCAACCCCCTCACTCATAACCTAATTCTCTTTCTCTCTCTAACTTGCTGTTCCCACCACCCAGCCACCACCATCACTCAACCACCACAACTGCCACCACGCAGCCTCTGCTCACCCCAAACAACGACCGTTGCGATTTCAACCCCCTCTCACTCTCTACCTCCGTCCCTTCCTCCCTCTACCTGATTACCACCGCCACAACCAGCCCCCACCTTGCCATCGACGGACTCGGCAACAAAGGCTGAAGACGGCCCAAAGTTGCTGAAGACGACCACTGCCACAACCAGAACGACTCTTTGGCTAGGTTCAGAGTGACAGCGGCCAGTAGCGTCTAGGGTTTCAAGTGACGGCGGCCGGTAGCGTATAGGGTTTCAGATTCGCACAGTCTCGCAACGGGTCGACAACGTTGTTACCGGAGATTGGCGGTGAACGGCGGTTGTATCGTCGTCGGAAGGAACGATTTTGCCGTAGCCTTTAAAGAAGTTGACATATTCTTCCATGTGTGAGATTTGGTGAGAGTGTTGTGTAGCAGAAGAAAAGAGAAGAGATATAAAGAGTGGTGCAACGGTGGTGGTGTGGGTGGTGGTAGGTGGTGGCAGGTGGCCGGAGATGGTGGTGGCGATTGTTACGGCGATGGTTGAGGTGATAGTGGCCACTAATGACCTTCACTGTTGGGGTTGGAGAGTCTTGTAAATTGCAGAGGGGGAAATAATGGAGAGGATATAACTTTTTAAAATTCTTTTTTTGTTTTATTTATTAGAGATATTTTAAACAAATTAGTAAAATTACCAATATACCCTAATTTAACATTAAAATTTAACTGAGTTTGGGATAAAGGACATAGCATATTAGGTTTTGCATACATAAAGTATGATTTTTGTCAACCTTAAAGATAAAGAACACATTTTGCAATCTGATACAAACATAAAGGATGATTTTTGTAATTTACTCTAACTAAAAAGCTAATAAGCAATACGTATAAAAAAAGAGAAGAGTTATGAGTTAGAAACTTGGTGGCTAGAAACTTGGTGAGTGCATATATGACTTCTTCGTTGTATTTCTTAGAATATGCAATGTAGGCTAGTGAAGGGTGGTCATGGGCTGATGTGGCTTCACGACCCCTAGTGAAATACCACCCCTACTTTGGTGAATGGTGATGATGGTGGAGATCTCCACGAAGGAGACGAGACGATGGAAGGGTAATTTAAGTGGATAATTAATAAAAAAAAGGAGGGGATAATGAACCACGGCCCATGTTAGTAGACGAGAGAGATGGTGGAAGGAGATTGTGAAGTGACGCTGAAATAAAAGATAGTTATAATAGTTCACTGGTAAATCATACCCCATACTCTTATTGTTACATTCAGACATTTTTTTCTTTTCAAAATTTTAAGGGTTTAAATGAAGTTTGTTGTTACCTTGCTATTACACTTTTTCCATCCATCATAGTATATGAAAGTTCATTACATATATTTTTGATGGATCCTAATTCCTATCATAGATTAATAATATTTATTTCTGTTCACACTATTTATATGTATTTATATCATATAAATAAGTAACATGTTGGTGTATGGAGGTGTTGTACCCCATGTTTAAGGGGTTTTTCAAAAAAAAGTTGATACTACATTTTTAATCCACAACTATTTGAATTTTTACTTTTAGCCCAAAAGTTTTCATCTTTTCAATTTAACCTCACAACATTTTACTTTCAACTTTCGTCCCCTGCACTTTTCAAATGTGGCAAATTTTTTGTTTTACGTTTTTGTCAAGATTTTGCGAGTTAACATGGTGCAACGTGCGTGTGTGGTTCAACGTTTTTACGTTTCTTTTTACGCTTCGTTCTAGAATTTGCGAGTTAACATGGCGCAACATGCGTGCGTGGTTCAACATTTTTACGTTTCGTTTTACAATTTGTTCTAAATTTTGCGAGTTAACATGGCGCAACATGCGTGTGTGGTTCAACATTTTTAAGTCGTTTATTTTTTTCCCACTTGACAGGTTCGCCACAACACGCAGGTCCTAAATGGGCTTAGTTATTATTTTCTATATTTTACGTTTCGGTCAAATTTCTTCGCATTAACACATCCCAACTTTAATGTTGTTGGTTGCTGGCGATGATATAGCATTAGTACTATTTGTCACGGTTTTACGCCCCCACCGCAACGCAGGGGCCTTAATACTAGTTAATGTTTAATTATGAAAAAAACTTGAAATTAAAATGAAATTGTATTAGGAAAAAAGACAAAACTAAAAACCATATAGCAAATAGCAAAAGTGAATAATATGAATATTAATAAATTATATAAAGTGTACTCTATGAAAATCTATCTATACTTTCTATAAAAGGAGAAATCTGAGTGACATAAGAAAAGCTGATGTGTCAGCTGGAGAGGCTGTCCAACAAGGCTTTTCTTATGTCATTATTACATCATAAAGCCTAATATATAAATCACTTTAAAATTCAAAGTTGGCCCACATTCAAAATCCAAACGTCTGCTGAGGAAAGGTCTGCCCATATAAAGCCTAATATAAAATAACATTTAAACTTTTGTTTAAACATCTGCCCTCAACATTTTATAATCAAACATCAGTTCCCACTAAACATCTGTCGAGATTCAAAATTCTGGCTCCACATTCAAAATTCAAAATTCAAACCATATATTCTAATCCTATAAATAAGGGTTAATAATCTGGCTCCACATTCAAATCTCTATCGCTCATATCTGTGAGCGTATCTCTCTCTCTCAAATGCATCTTTCTCGTGATTCAGCCGCTAATCTCCGATTACACTTCTTTGTTCGAATGTTTGTCGATTATGATTACATGTTATCGTTCCAGTATCATTGTTCCAACATCGTCGTTTCAATGAAGCTTCCCGTCACACATCAACCTTTCAATATCGATGTTGCAGTATCATTGTTGCAACATCGTGAAAAGTTGCATGTGCTACCTTCTTTGATGGGAGAGTTGCATTGTTCGATTTTCGTTAAATCGAAAGTCAGGTTTTCTTGCGTTAGGAAGATTTTCTCCTTTTATAGAAAGTATAGATTCGTGCAATATCGTGAAAAGTCAGATGTGCTACAACAGTTGAGAAGAGACCTTTGCATTTTAGGTTTGTTTCTTATTTTGATTAACTGTTGATAATGTTGAGAGTTTTTATTTACACTGACATTTAAGAATATGTTAAGATGCATGTTTATATTATTAAAATGAACTACTACATAGAAAAATAGAAATTTAATGAAATATTTATAAAGTATTAGACACTAGAGTTAACACTTGCTAGGATTCCGTAGACTCTGGCCTTTCCCCATGTGATTTCATGCTCTCTTTTGAATTTCAGGTCAGTTAGCATGTTGCAGATTTTCTGATCCTGTTTTAGAAGTTGTGTCAGAAACTCTTCTGCATTCTTCTGGAACTCTGATGGAGGAGAGTGGAGGACTTCATCGAGCAATGCTATGCTGTTCCAGGTTTTGTTGTAATTAGTGTAATTTATTATGTCGACTTTCCTGTTTAGTTCTTCGTTTGTTCTTTGTTCTTTGAGTGACCACATGGAGAACTGTGTTTTAACATTGCTGGTATCTGACCAGTGGTAGAAGCTGAAGTTTGCCATGTAGATTTTTTGTTGGTTTTCTGATTTGGAACAATTTTTGACAGAAAGTGATTTGTAGGACAATTTGTTGATGTTTTGAATCAAAAGTAATCATCGGTCTTTTATAGAGTTTAAAAACGCGTCTACATGGTAAATGAAGAGGTTAATTGTAATTGTGATGATCTGCTTTTGTTCTTTGAACTTTAATATTTTATCCCTTGGGTTTCTTGATATTTAATTTTACAGTTTTCCCATAAAAGTTGGGGTTTGAAAAGGTTTTTGCATTAAAAGACTGCTGTTTTGAAATATACATTAATATGTTTATATTAAATGTACACGTTTTCACAATTACAAATTTCAGTATATAAACTCATAGTCACTTCACCTGTTTTTCAGAAAATCTTCCTACGAAGATTTCATACTTTCAGGAAAGTCGAGTAATATAGTTTATTTAAATGGCGTCATTCACAAATGCAAAATCAGATGATTTAAAGCAGCGTTTTGTCAGGAAAATCGAGGAACAGGTGTATGAAGATAGGGCTACTCTTCAAGAGTTGAAGAGATGTTTTGATGGATTGCAAGTTGGCATGTTTACTAGAGAGCAGGTTTCCAGAGATCTTATGCGGATGCCTTCAACCTCCGTTCGTGAGCTTTGTGTTGTCAGTAATATAGAGTGCGGTGATAGAGACGTGGAGTTCGTGGCGATGCTGAAGGACATACATCGAGAGGTTCATCAATTGATGGAGTTGAAGCTAAAGTTTCTTAATTCTTGCTGTTATTGTTAGATTTAAACTTTAATGTTATTCAGTATGTGATGTAATTATTAGAGTTTTAGTTTTAATGTCATGAATAAATGAATAAATTTTAATTTTATGAATCTATGTCGTGTTTTAGTTTTACTTATTTAGTGTTTGAGTAAGATTTAGATAATGTTGATGTTGAATTGTGTCTGAACATCTGTATGGTAAGTCAACAGAGGTTTAATGGTGTCAAGGGTTGGTTTGATGGTGAACAGATTATGTTGATGTTGAATTGTGTTAGAACATCTGTTTGGTAAGTCAACAGAGGTTTAATAGTATCAAGGGTTGGTTTGATGGTGAACATATGAGTGCAAAGATAAAACAAATGTTTAGAATTTGATCATTGATAGCAGTTTTTTGAAGAATCCGTGCTTCTGCAAATGACAGAGAGTCAATATTTAGAGTTGTAAAAGGTCTGTTGTAGTTAAAGTTTGGCAAAAGAGAACATCTGCTGATGATGAAACAACTGTGTATTCTAACGACTGTTGATTTACCACTGTTGACTAAAGTTTGACAAAAGAGAGCATCTGCTGATGAATAAATTTCTGAAGATGCAAAGGTCTGCTATGGGTCAACAGATGTTAACGAACAACAGATGATATTCAATCTTAAAATGCTTAACAGAGGATTTGATACTAACAGTGGTTGGGCTAATGATGAATAAGTATTATTATATAACGTCTGCTATAAGTATTATTATATAGTTTTGTTTATCAACAACAATTTTTTGGAAGAATTTATGGTATATTTTTGTGTTATAAAAGGTGTGTTGTAGCTAAACTCTGACAAAAGAGAGCATCTACTGATGAATAAATGTCTGAAGATGCAAAGGTCTGCTATGGGTCAACAGATGTTAACGAACAACAGATGATATTCAATCTTAAAATTCTTAACAGAGGATTTGATACTAACAGTGATTGGGCTAATGATGAATAAGTATTATTATATAACATCTGCTATAAGTATTATTATATAATTTTGTTTATCAACAACAGTTTTTTGGAAGAATTTACGGTATATTTTTGTGTTATAAAAGGTGTGTTATAGCTAAAGTTTGACAAAAGAGAGCATCTTCTGATGAATAAATGTCTGAAGATGAAATGGTCTGCTATGGGTCAACAGATGTTAACGAACAACAGATGATATTCAATCTTAAAATGCTTAACAGAGGATTTGATACTAACAGTGGTTGGGCTTATAACAGATGTTGGACTTACGACCGTTGAGTTACACTGATTGAAAAAAAACTGTTTTTGAAACTTCTGCTTGCCTAAAAATACATCCACTGTTAAAGGCTACCGTCTGTTGTCATGATTTCTGTTTATCCTAATGACTGTTGATTTACTATACTGCTGACTGTCATCCATTATGACAACAGAGGTTTTGACGTGGACAAATGTTAGCTAAAAATAAAACAACTGCTGAAAGTTATCATCTGTTCTCATAACTTCTGTTTATCTAACGACTGTTTGACTCACAGTGTTCCCAACGACCAACAGAGGTTTCCAAACAACGGTCATCGGTTGTCGTAAGAGAGGTTCTGATGTGGACAGATCTTAGCCATCAAATATTTGTAACTACTGCCACGTCAGCATTCACTTCTTCTCTCTATATAAAAGTTGTTTCATCCCTAAATCGAGGTTCTACCACTGCAGTCTCGAAATCAAAATTCTCAAAAACAGTTTCCAACATATTAAAAACCCTCCAACTTAAACCCTGTTTCATCCCCAAATCACCTTCTTTTCCGATCATGTCTCTGAACATCAAAAACCCTCACAACTACCTCCCCCATCTTCGAGAAAACCATCAAAAATACCAGCTATCACTGAATAATTGACCTTTTAACGTCATCGAAATACAAATCAATTCTTACTGCTGATGCTCCGGTTCATACAGAAACACTTCGACAATTTTGGTTTAATGCTGAAATAGAGGCTGAAGATAATAATCCAGTTGCCATCACATCTAAGGTCGGGGAAAGTGTGGTACGAATTTCCCCCTTTACAATTTCCACAACATTTGCATTGGACGACTTGGGAGGTAAGAACAACTTTGAAAAACTTGAAATTCATACAGAGTTCATTGAAAGAGGGTATGATGCACAATTAAAGGAAATTACTATCTACAAACCAAACTTCCCTCAGCCAATGAAATTTTTTGTTTCATACTCTTTTAACTAGTCTCTCAGCCAAGACCACCACATTTAATGAGATACATTTGAACATTCAATATTTGGGTTATGCTATTTTAACAAAATCTGATTACAATTTATAAGAAGCACTATTTTCTGATTTGTTGAATAATGTGAAAAATGTGAAAAAATTAAAAAAAGGTGTTCGTAGTAATGCTTTTCTGTTGTATCCAAGCCTTCTAAGCTACTACCTACGAAAACAAGTGTCACAAACAGATTTTGAACAAGGTGTAGCTTTTCAAATAAATAGTCTTACAAGTAAAACTTTTACTAAACTTATGGATAAAGAGTCAAAAGTTTCAACAACTGAAACAAAGGGGGATGAGCCTGTTTTAGATGCATCCGCATCAGTTGCTCAAACTTCTGTTGTTGAGCGAACTGCTCCTGGTGATCATGACACCACAACCGGTGTTGTGAAACACACACCAGGAAAACGCAAAAAGAAAGCTGTCACATCCACAAAGCCCATCAAAACCAAACAAAATAAAAAGGTTCCTCTGGAAGATGAGATCCCAGAGGTTAATGCAGTGACAACACAAATGTCACTTGAAACCACTGCTGCTACTTCTTCACAGTTGTTGGAAAGATCTCAACCCATCCAAACTCCTCATGTATCGTCACAAAAGGATAATGTTGTAAGTACAGGGACACCACAACATGAAGTAGACCTTTCATATGAAAGTATGTTTAAAAGTCCCTCTCCCAGGGCAATCACTCTTTCTACACCACAACCCTCGGCTCAAGTTCCATCAACAATATTACCTCTGTTTGAAGCAATTGAATTTCAGAAAGAAAACAATTCCTCTAATGCATACATTACTGAGAGTAGATAACAACAAATGACTGTGTCTGAACCAATTCAATCTCCTATCCTACAAACAGTTGAGGATGTTATCCCCGTTGAGTATTACGAAACTCTTGGTGGTAGTTCAAGGGGAGCAGCCACTACAACTGTTGAACCCATTGGTGATCAGTTGGACAGTGGTTACATCATTAAGACTCCCTTGAAGGCAACTACTGATGAGGTTACAACTGTAATCTCTGCTTCAGTGGGAAGTCCCCAGAACGAAGAAAAAGGGGCATCTGTTTCTGATGATATGGAGACTTCTCCTATTATCAAAACAAATACAACCGCTACAGGTGGGAATTTAGATGATCCTATTAAATTAGGTGATGAATTAACTTATAAGGATTTGACGGTTAGAGTGTCTACCATTGAAATAGATGTTGCTAAAATGAAAGAATTGATTAAGCAGGTGATAGAGCTTTTTAAAAGTCAACCTACCAGATAGGAAATTGCCAATGAGCTTTGGAATTCTATGCAACCAATCCTTCAAGCTCAGAGGAATTTGGCTGAAAGTAACCGCAATTTCAGTTTGGAATTTATCAGAAATTTGGTTGATGCCAGGTATAAAGACACACAAGCAGACATTTTGAACATTAAGGAACATTTGTTGGAACTTACTGGCTCCACCTCTACATCAATCTTTGAGAAAGATGATGATGATGATGATAATGATGCCAAAAAGGGGGAGAAAGATTCACTGAGAAAGTTGCCACCAGATTCAAAAGCTAATCCTATAGAAATTGTATCCCCAGCTCAACCTAAATCCCAACCTTCTCCAAAAAAAACCATCACAAAAGAAGGAGAAAATACCTTCCACACCATCATCACCCATTTTGTCAATAGATGCTAGGAACACAAAAGTATCAGCAGATGTTTACCAAACAACTGCTAAGACACCAGTTGTTTCAGCAGAAGTTTCTCAAACATCTGCCATAATCATTTTCACTACACCAACCACAATCCAACCATCTCCAACGTCACAAAGATTTCCCATACATTCATCTTCACTACCAAAACATTCTCCTTCACCAGAAATCATCTCCACACGTAAGAGAAAAACTCATACCGATAGAATCACAAAAATGAACAATGATCCTCTGGTAAAGCCAACTCAACCTAATTGGAAGAAAGTTAAAACAGTGGATTCAAATGAGGTATTGAAGTTTAAAAGAATGAGAGCAGAGCTTGTGGCTGCTGATTATGGTCCAGTTAGATCCATTGCCAGATGGTCTACACTGAAGATAGTTGAGACCTACAAAAAGCTGGAAGAAGTTAGAGCTGAACATTCAAATTTCTTCAAAACTCAGTCTATCCTACAACTGCTGCTCTGTCTCCAAAAATCGGTGCTCTGAAAAATCTTCTCTCATCATCTGATTTGTCTGAATCAATTGCAAATTTAGTTAGCAGACCACAATCACCAAACTCATCTTCAATAATTCTTTTCCCAAGAAAACCAATTGATCCAAAAATAGTAAAGTGGAAGTCATGCTCAAAAACCCAAGTATTGACTTTAATCAAATCAGATGGTAGTGTTGAAGAGATTAAAATGGATAGTGCATATAATCTGAATGCATACGATCTCCAAGATTTGTTGGACCTTCAACTTGAGAGGGATGATGAAGAAGACATGTTCTCCCTGGACTTTGAACTACAATTCAAAGGAAAAATCAGGGATATGTTGATGAGAAATAAAAATCAGTAATAAAGAAGAGTTTTCGTATCATCTGTTGTATAGGGAGATTGTTGGATCAGCAGCTGTTACATTGTTTGCAATAACATATTTAACCAGATCACAACATGTAGCGAAGGACATGTTGCTGCGTAACAAATTCTTGAGTGAGGTTTGATGTGTGTTGTTTAGGCAGGTGATCGTATGTTCTTAGTTAATGTTTGTTAAAGTTAAGTTGTATTCGAATATTATTAAGTTTGTTAGACATCTTTTATATGTACTTATGTTTATAACAATTTATATTGTCAATGGGTGGATACTCTCTTTTATGAATAAGAGAATGGAAATAATCATATGTAACTGATGAATTTTATTAAGTTTGTTAGACATATTTTAGACATCTTTTATTAACTTTGTTAAATATCTTTTATATTTACTTATAGTTGTCTTTTAGCTATAATAGATAACACATTTTGGTACAATATCTATACACATATCTATATGTTCTATCAATATATGTTATGCATGGTTTTCTAAGAAACGACCCGTGTTTGCACACGGGTCTTACCGCTAGTCTACTATAATAAAAGAAAACAACTTTTGAACACGTGTCATTCATTGAAAGTATACTCAAATCTATACTTATCTTATATTAACTAAATAAATAATAAATTAATATTAAATCTTATTATACATTAATAAAATATTATCCTCAAATCTAAATTGTTAATTATATTTTTAAAACAAATATCTCTTCTTCCTACTTATCTTATATTAAATATATAAGTAATAAATTAATATTAAATATTATCCTAATGTATTAAAAATAAAACTTTTTTTATTATTTGGTATACAAAATTATATTTATTCAACTCGTGTAAAACATGGGGTTTTTAAGGATATAATTTTTTTTTATTATTTGGTAGATTTTCAACCCGACTATACACGAGTTTTTTTAAAGATACGACGTTTTTAGTATTTAATATACAAAATTACATTTATTCAATCTGTGTAATACACATGGTTTTTAAAGATATACCTCTTTTTTAGATCTATTCAACACATGTAATATACCGGGTATTTAAGGATGTAAATTTTTATTATTTGGTAGATTTATTCAACCCGATTATACACGAGTTTTTTTAAAGATACGACGTTTTTACTATTTAGTATACAAAATTTCATTTATTTAATCTTGGTAATACACATGGTTTTTAAAAATAAAACTTTTTTATTATTTGATTTTTTTTTAATGGCTAAACTTGCACATCATAGGGATTGAACCCCTGACCACTCCTATCCTAAGCTCTATCTAAACTCACCAACACCACTGGGCTATTCCCAAGTAGATTAACTTTTTATTATTTAATATATAAAATTACATTTATTCAAGAAAACATAAACACAACGTTGTGGAGATGGAGACCGTCGTGATGGTGTGACGGTGGTGACTCTCCGATCATCACCCCTCTTTCTCCCTTTTCCCTTTCTTTCTCTTCTTGTTCTCTCTGTTCTAAAGCTTTTAAAGAAGGGTAAGTAGAAAGATGAAAGACACATGTCTTAAGGAGGGATTACCGCCCAAATAAGCCAATAAAAACAAACCACGACCAAAATCATTGTACATTTCCATTGCTCTTAATAGAGTTGGATTAGATTACTCATTTAAAAATGAGACACTTTAAATTTTTTTAAAAATTATGATACAAAAAGGTCTACTATAATTAATTATTAATTAATAAAATGAGTTAATGTGAAATCTTAATCAAAGTGAAAAGGGGAAAAGGGACAACTGTTTGTTTTTCATTATTAACATATGAATACAGAGAGAAGACTATTTATATATAACTTGCTAAAACCCACTAACTAATCTGGTATTAAAACTGAAGAAATAACTAATTGTGTAACTAACTAAGCTGATGTGGCATATTAAAACTAACACCCCCCTCAAGTTGGAGGTATGGAAATCCCCAACTTGGACAATAAAGCAGAATGCCGAGAAGGAGGAAGACTCTTTGTGAAAACATCCGTAAGTTGCTCTCCGGTTCATACATGAGTTAAATCAATTAAATCGGCTTGTAATTTCTCGCGAACAAAATGATAGTCAAGCTCAATGTGTTTGGTTCTTTCATGATAAACAAGATTTTTAGCGATATAGATTGCTGCTTGGCTATCACATTTTAAGGGAATAGGCTCAATAGAAGGAATGGACAGTTCATGAAGAAGACGAGTAAGCTACGCGAGTTCAGCTGTAACTCGACGCATAGAACGATATTCAGCTTCAGCAGAACTCAAAGAAACTGTGGACTGTTTCTTGGATTTCCAAGAGATAGGACTACCACCAAGTAGGATAAAAAAACCACTCACTGAACGTCGAGTATTTGGACAAGAGGCCCAATCAGAATCACAAAACGCTTCCATTTTGAAGTCCATATTACTGTTGAAAAACAAACCATGTGAAAGAGTCCCTTGAACATATCTAAGAGTATGAAGAGAAGCTTCCCAATGAGGAAGACGAGGATCTTGCATATACTGGCTTAAGAATTGGACAACAAAGGCTAAGTCGGGCCTGGTATGAGTCAAATAATTCAATTTACCCACCAAGAGTCGATATTGCAAGGGATCAGGAAGAACAGAACTTGTATTAGCAGCTAACTGTAAATGCACATGTAAAGGTGAAGAGACACAAGTGTTGATATCAAACTCATTAACCAGGTCTTTTGCAAATTTTCTTTGTGTCATGATGATGCCAGTAAACTCTCTTAACAATTCAATCCCTAAAAAATAATTAAGGAAACCCAAATCCTTAATTTTGAAAGTAGAGTCTAGAAAAGCATTTAGAGCCTGCATTTCCTCAGAATGATTCCCAGTCATCAAAATATCTTTGACATACACGGCTACATGAACAATGAACACACCCATAGTTTTGGTGAATAAGGAGTAATCATTAGAAGACCGAACATATGCTCTTGACTTCAAAGCATCAGAAAGTTTCCCATACCATTGACGGGAAGCTTGTTTTAGACCATATAGTGATTTTTTGAGTTGTAAAACTTTATCCGGTCTATCTAAACACATACCATGAGGTGGAGACATATAAATCTCCTCATATGATCGCCGTGGAGGAAAGCATTGTTAACATCCAGTTAGTATAGATCCCATTTTAATTTTGCAGCAGTGGCAATAAGAGCTCGAATAGTGGTCATTTTGACCACCGGTGAAAAAGTCTCATTATAGTCTATTCCATACTTTTGAGTGTCTCCTCGGACAACTAATCGCGCTTTACACCGTTCAAGAAAACCATCAGCCTTGTACTTGACCTTGTATACCCATTTGCACTTAATAGGTTTCTTACCTTTGGGTAAGTCAACGAGGATCCAACTATGATTGTTCTCTAATGCTTCAAACTCTTTGGCCATGGCTTCCTGCCGGGCAGGATGTAATATAGCCTCCTTATAAGAGGATGGCTCAACAATATTATCCAAAGTGTTTAACAATTGCTGATTTGACTTGGATAATTCAGAAGAAGAAATAGTCTTAAGAGCAGAAAAAGCAGTAACAGTGTGAGGACAAGAACAAAGAACAGAATCTGAAGTAAAGGCTGTATTACAGACATAGTCATCAAGATAAGCTGGAGTAGTATGTGTCCTAGACGAATGACGAAGAGGAACAGGATCAGAATTGGAAGACGAGACATGAAGAGGAGGAGAAACAAAATCCAAAGAAGCAGAAAGATGGTGAAGAATAGGATCAAGAACTGGAAAAAGAGATTTTGGATCTTGAAAAGAAGTGGATGGAAATATATGTTCAAAAAATGTGACATCACGTGAAACAAAAACTAATTTGGTATCCAAATTGTATAATTTGTAAGCCTTTTTTCCATAGGGATAACCAATGAATATACAAGGAACGGCACGAATTTGAAATTTATCTCGTCCTTGTTTTAATGTATATGCAAAGCATAAACACCCGAAGCTCTTCAGATGAGAATAAGATGGTGGTTTGTTAAACAAAAGTTCAAACAGAGTTTTACCAATAAGAAGTTTGGTAGGAAACAAATTAATAAGATAAATAGCAGTGAGTACACAATCTCCCCAAAACTTTAAAGGAAGTTGATGTGCGATAAAGTGTTATATATATTAGGTGTATATTTTAAGCCCTTTTTAATACTTATTTTAGCCAAGTTTTAAATTTATAAAACACGATATTTCACTAACACTAAACACACATATGGGCAAGTGCACCCATCGTTGAGTGTAGTATAGCGTTGGTAAGATACCGAGGTCGTCCAAGGACACAAGAGCTTTTAATACCGGTTTATCCTCAACGTCTAACCAAAATAAAAGTTTAGAAAAAAAGTTTTAAACTAAGAAAAATAAAAACTAACTAAAATGCTGAAAATAAAAATAAAATAAAAACAGATAGACAAGATGAATCACTTGGTTCCGACTCGTATCTAGTATAACCTTTGATTATTTCCGCACTTTTGCACATAATTAAGAGATTATCTTAGTTATTGTAGTAGGCCCCTCTTTTGAAGGTGACGTTACCCTCACCCCAGTAGTTTGAGTCAGCAAGGATACAATCCTAAAAGGGTGGATTATTGGAAGATAATGAATTAAGTTATTAATGCAGTATTGTGGTAGGCCCCGCTTTTGGCGGTGACGTTACCCTCGGCTAAGTAGTCTGAGTCAGCAGGGATACAGTCCTAAATAGCCGGGTTATAGTATTAATAGTAGTTAACTTATGAGGGGGTCAAAGAGTTTGGACCCCCGCCATCCAATACCGTGAAGCATTGAAGGAGGTCCTACTAAATTTGACCCAGGTCCATTGCAGGACCTCTAAACGCTGAACAATGGCAAGACCTTTACCAAACCGTTCCCTTAACCCCCGACCAGGTAGCCAACATACCTCCATATAGACCGTGGAGATATGAATGGTGAAAATCCTTTATTTTATATAGACAGTAAAATAATGCCAAGACACCACGGACAAACGATAAGGAAAGATCACCTTCAACATAAGTAACTAGTTATTAAAGTCATTAATACAAAACCAAATAAAAAGTGCAAAAGATTAGAAATAAAAAGTATTATACTAGACACTTTGTCTTCACCAAGTGATGTAAGAGACTTAGGCAAACATGGCCTTGATTGTCAAGAACTCTTACGATCAATCTTGGATCCCGAGACGACTCACACACTCTACGATGGACAATGGATGATGGTGGTGGATGATGGTGTTGTGATGGTGGTGGGTGGTGGATGAAGTGTGAGAGAGGTGGTGTGCCAAGGGATGAGATGAAATGAATCCAAGCACTCCTATTTATAGGCTGAACAGAGAGCTGGGCACGGCCCCGTGTCCGATGGGCACGGCCCCGTGCCTGTCTGACACTCTCTCTCCTCATTAATTGTAATTCGCAATTACAATTAATGCGCTTGCTGTACTTTCGACACGCCCCCGTGTCCGCTGGGCACGCCCCGTGGTGGGCAATAGAAGCTTCTATAGATTTGTCTTTTCTGCTGCTTCTTGGGCACGCCCCCGTGCTGGCTGAGCACGGGGCGTGTTCAGACTTCTGCCTTCTCCATTTTGCTTTGGAAGGTGCCGTTGAGGGGTCGGGCAGTCCACTAATGTTCCTTTTCTTGTATTTATGTTGGATTTAGCTGTCTTTTTGCTTATTTTGCGTTTTTGAGCTCATTTAATCCTGAAAATACAAAAGGAAGACAAAAACACTCTTTTTCCAATATTAGTACTTAAAAAGGGTTAGTTTTATGCCTTATTTGATGTAATTTATATGTTGCATTTTACACACATCAAATACCCCCACACTTGAACTTTTGCTTGTCCTCAAGCAAAACTCTTTAATATGTGGCTTACACTCCCAAATGGAATGGGTAGAAGATAAGGTTTTGGGCTTGTCGTAGAGTGTCGGGATATCCAAGATCTTTTTGGGTTTTATTTTTATTTATTTACAGTCCTATTCGTAATGATTTATTTAGAACGTTTCATAGGAGAAATTACTTATTTGGGCATAACATGCCTTTTTAAAATTCCATTTATATACAAGTTCACATACCTCACGGGAGAAATCACTCACACTCGGCCGAAGGTGTATTTTTAGTGAATCACTCGAGAGCGGCATGGAACTTATTCCTACCATAGGCTTGCCAAGCAATCAATCCTCCTCCTTTTTAACTTTTATACCTTTGTAAATATCAAGAGGACTTTGTGGGTTAAGGGTTAGGCTTGGGTTAAAGGTAGGTGGTTGGGATAGTGGTTAGTGGTTAGTAGAAAAAAGGGCGAAAAGCGTAACAAGTGTCGGTTTTCGTAAGACTTTCTATTTTTTTCAACTTTTTATTTTGATGAAGCTTTTATTCAAACAAAGTTATTTTTGATGAACTTGTTTGTTTATTTTCTTTTTGCTTCATCATCAACACATTTTTTTTTATTTTTTTTCAAACGAAAAACCGAACTTGTTACTAAAACAAAGGGTTAAAAATAAAAAAAAGGTTTTGGTGGGTAAAAGGGTTTTTGTTTTGGGTGATGAAATGAAAAGGTTTAGGCTCAAAGGGGCTAACTAGGGGGATTTTTGGGTAGGTGGTAAAAGAAAAAGAAAAATAATGGTGTAGAAATAAAAAGGGTTAGTCCTAATGCCTCCATCATTTACTTACTCGAGTTTAAGTTGATAAGGACCGGGAATGTATCGTCATGGCAAGTTCTAGAGTCGTAAGAACCAAGCGGCTATTCACACAAGAAACGAAAAATGAGCATTTAGTTTAATGATATGTAATTATATGCTCAATAAAGGCTCAAAACTCACTTTTGTGGGAATCAAATTTTAACTAAGTTTGCCATGCCTTTTCATAATTTTCTTATGTTGGTTCTTTTTATCACTACGCTATTGGTTGTAAATTTGTAAAAATATAACCTTTTTGAGAACTTGAATTTCCCGAATTAACCCTAGACAAGTAAGAAAAAAAAATGAAATTTTTGAAAAAATTTGGGGTGATTAGCGGTTCCAATAGAGTTTTGTGTAAGGCATGTATTTAGGACTTGCAAAATTCAAGGTTTTAGCATCCCCCCCACACTTAAATTACACATTGTCCTCAATGTGTCCCAAAAATAAATTTTTAGGTTGATTAGATGTGTAAAATAGTGTTTAAAAAGCAAAAATTTGTGTTACTGGGCACTGAACACGGCCCCGTGTTATCCGGGCACGGCCCCGTGTTCAAGTGCCAGTAACAAAATTGAAATAAGAAGAGCAGAAGTCTGGACACGGGGGCGTGTTGGGTGAACACGGCCCGTGTCCAGGTACCTGAACTGGGCGTTTTTCTGCAGGTGGTTCAGCACGGGGCCGTGTTGGTTGGGCACGGCTCGTGTTGAACCTTCTGAACTGGAGAGAATTGTCGAGTTGCCTTGTTCTTGTGCATGAGTTCATTTTTCTCGTTCCCTTTTTCATCCTTTACCACCATGAGTGTGTTTTATTCCTGAAAATTAAAACTAACTAGAAAACATAAAAATTAATCTAAATTAAACTAAGGATAGTTCCGTGGAATGCCTCCATGGTGCGCCACGTTTATAAGGGTCCTTGGCTAGACCCAAAGCCTGGTCATATGTTACCCAAGTGGGATGTATTGCATCCCATGTTACACCGTCGGAGAGCGTCATCCAAGCTTGAGTCTATGACCTTCATGTAGTTGACCGGATCTTCTTCCTCTACTCGCTTTCCACATTCAAATTTTACTTCCTCATCCCCAAACTTCAATGTTAGAGTTCCGTCATTCATATCCACCAATGCTTGGGCGGTGGCTAGAAATGGCCTCCCGAGGATGAGAGGGACATCGGTGTCTTCTTCCATGTCTAGGATGACAAAGTCGGTTGGAAAGACGAATTTGTCAACCTTGACTAGCAGATTTTCGGCGACACCTTGTGAGAATTTGACGGACCTGTCGGCGAGTTGTATGCTCATCTTTGTAGGGCTTGTTGTTCCTAGGCCGAGTCGCTTGAACATTGATGTGGGCATGAGGTTGATGCTAGCCCCAAGATCGGCTAAAGCATTTCGGACGGGGGACTTCCCAATCGAGCAAGGGATTGTGAAGCTCCCGGGGTCGATTTTCTTTTGTGGAAGTTTGTTGAGTACTAAAGCTGAGCATTCTTCGCCTAAGTTAACTAATTGCAATGATTCAATTTTCCTTTTGTGAGTGAGGAAATCCCTCATGAATTTTGCATATTTAGGCATTTGGGTTAGGACCTCAATAAAAGGAATATTAACATGCAATTGTTTTAGTAAACTTTCGTACTTTGCGAATTGCTCATCGGTCTTTTGACGATTTAACCTACCGGGGTACGGAATTGGAGGAGTCTTGGTGGGCTCTTGATTTGGTGTAGAAGCCTTTTCTGGCGCAGGAGGAGTCATAGGCTGGCTAGAATGGCTTCCTTCATTTGGCGGCAATGGAGCATCCTCGGGACCCACGGTTCGATTTCTTAATGTGATGAGATGTACTTGTGCCTTCGGGTTTGTTTCGGTATTACTAGGTAACGCGCCTTGTGGTCTCTCGGAGAAATTTTGAGCTAGTTGATTTAATTGTTTTTCAACGTTTTGAATGCTAGCTTGTTGATTTCTGAAATTCGATTCCAATTGTTGAAATCGATCCGAGTTTTTCTTTTCAGTGTCAGAGATGAGGCGAGATACAGTATCTTCAAGCCTTTCTCTTCCACCTTGTTGTTGAGAGAAATTTTGCGGTTGTTGAAAATTAGTTCGTTGGTTTTGTTGGTTACTACTATTGCCGGGATCTCTCCAACCAAGATTTGGGTGGTTACGCCATCCTTGGTTGTAGGTACCCGTTGGAGGACCCGACGGCCTAGGTCTATTATCCATGTAGTTTACCATTTCTGTTTGTTCATCTAATTCTTTCATACAACTCCAATTTTCATGTGACCCACCACATCCTTCACAAGCCATAACCGAGGCCGTTTTTGTCATTTCTAGCCTTTTTTATTTTTGAAGAGAGGGCCTCGATTTGGGCTTGTAAAGAGGTGCTTTCATCAACCTTATGGGCGCCCGGGGCAATAGATTTATTACCTCGGGGAGTGTGCCATTGAAAATTGGTTTGAGCAATTTCCTCAATTTGGTTATATATTTCATTTGGGCGACGATTACCTAAGAGTTCCCCGGAGCTTGAGTCAAGTGTTTGTCTTGTGTGTGGCAACAACCCATTGTAGAAAGTGGATACTTGTTGCCACACCGCTAGACCATGATGAGGACACTTTCTTAAAAGCTCCTTGAACCTTTCCCAAGTTTCATATAAGGATTCCCCATCCTCTTGTGAGTATGTATTAATTTTAGTCATTAATTTAGCCGTTTTAGCAGGAGGGAAATACTTATATAGAAACTTTTGAGCAAGTTCATCCCAAGTGTTTACCGATCCCACTGGGAGGGTGTTAAGCCAAGCCTTAGCTCGGTCTTTTAGTGAAAATGGAAACATCCTAAGGCGGATGGCGTCATTTGATGCTCAATTGATCCGAAAGGTATCACATATTTCTAAGAAGTTAGTAATATGTAGATGGGGATCCTCGTCCGCAAGCCCGTGGAAGGTTGCGGAGTTTTGGAGCATTTGTATCAAATGCGGCCGAAGTTCGAAGTTGTTGGCCTCGACATTTGGTGCATTGATAGCGGCGCCAAGATTGCCTACGGTAGGACGTAGGTAATCCATGAGGGTACGTTGGTCCGCCATTGGAAGTGGGTCCCCCGGAGCTTTCTCTTGATTTTTAGCTTTAAGACTTTTTCTGAGAAAGCGCTCGGGTTCTTCTAGGGGTTCTTTTATGTCTCTACTAGAACTGGAGCTCATGCACTACGTAGGAGGTTCAAATGTAGCGCCTGGGTTCCAAGTCCTGCAACAAAAACATAAAAGAACGCTGGTCAGAATGTTCACCACGGCCCCGTGCTCAGTGAACACGGCCCGTGGTCAGAAGTACAGTAATTGTTTTCTGTATCCCAGTTACTGGGAGTTGGACACGACCCCGTGTTGCACCGACACGGCCCCGTGTTCAGCTCTCTGTAACTCAGAAAATAAAAACTGCCAGTGATGATGCTGGGCACGACCCGTGTCTGACCGGGCACGGCCCGTGCTGAGCTCTGCAGAAACTGAAAAACTAAGAAAATCCAAAAAAAATTAAAAAGAAAAATGAAAAATGATTAGGCCGTTGATTCCTAACTTTCTTAAAATCCTTGTGTCCCCGGCAACGGCGCCAAAAACTTGATGTGCGATAAAGTGTTATATATATTAGGTGTATATTTTAAGCCCTTTTTAACACTTATTTTAGCCAAGTTTTAAATTTATAAAACACGATATTTCACTAACACTAAACACACATATGGGCAAGTGCACCCATCGTTGAGTGTAGTATAGCGTTGGTAAGATACCGAGGTCGTCCAAGGACACAAGAGCTTTTAATACCGGTTTATCCTCAACGTCTAACCAAAATAAAAGTTTAGAAAAAAAGTTTTAAACTAAGAAAAATAAAAACTAACTAAAATGCTGAAAATAAAAATAAAATAAAAACAGATAGACAAGATGAATCACTTGGTTCCGACTCGTATCTAGTATAACCTTTGATTATTTCCGCACTTTTGCACATAATTAAGAGATTATCTTAGTTATTGTAGTAGGCCCCTCTTTTGAAGGTGACGTTACCCTCACCCCAGTAGTTTGAATCAGCAAGGATACAATCCTAAAAGGGTGGATTATTGGAAGATAATGAATTAAGTTATTAATGCAGTATTGTGGTAGGCCCCGCTTTTGGCGGTGACATTACCCTCGGCTAAGTAGTCTGAGTCAGCAGGGATACAGTCCTAAATAGCCGGGTTATAGTATTAATAGTAGTTAACTTATGAGGGGGTCAAAGAGTTTGGACCCCCGCCATCCAATACCGTGAAGCATTGAAGGATGTCCTACTAAATTTGACCCAGGTCCATTGCAGGACCTCTAAACGTTGAACAATGGCAAGACCTTTACCAAACCGTTCCCTTAACCCCCGACCAGGTAGCCAACATACCTCCATATAGACCGTGGAGATATGAATGGTGAAAATCCTTTATTTTATATAGACAGTAAAATAATGCCAAGACACCACGGACAAACGATAAGGAAATATCACCTTCAACATAAGTAACTAGTTATTAAAGTCATTAATACAAAACCAAATAAAAAGTGCAAAAGATTAGAAATAAAAAGTATTATACTAGACACTTTGTCTTCACCAAGTGATGTAAGAGACTTAGGCAAACATGGCCTTGATTGTCAAGAACTCTTACGATCAATCTTGGATCCCGAAATCATGGCCTTGATTGCCAAGACACCAGAGTTGATGAACTGTTTGAGTGTAAAGCACACTTTCACTTATTTCTTTTGACAAAGTGTTCAAGATCCACGAAATCACCATATCGTTGCATCTTTGCCATAGTTGTTGTTGAATCGGATCATTAGGTCTTGTGATTTCTCCGGTAACAAATCCGAGTTTGTTCTTTGCTGAAAGAGCAATAGTCATAGCTCTTTTCCAAGCGCCGAATCCAATTCCATCAAAGGATTTTGATACCAGTAACATACCTGGATGATCAGAAGGATGCAAATAAAGAGGATTCAATGGATCTATTGAATTTTTTGTTGCCATAGGAACAGATGAATTAGGGCAAAATACACAGAAGAAGAGATGAAATCGAGATGAATCAGGATGCGATTGAGTTGAATTAGGGCAAAAAAATCAGCGGAAACAGAACAAGATGAGAAGAAATTGAGGAATGATTGTGACGAAAAAGAACAGAGGACTGAAATCGAAGGTCAAGATTAAGGAGATAAGAGCTGGTGCTCTGATACCATGAAATCTTGATCAAAGTGAAAAGGGGAAAAGAGACAACTGTTTGTTTTTCATTATTAACATATGAATACATAGAAGACTATTTATATACAACTTGCTAAAACCCACTAACTAATCTGGTATTAAAACTGAATAAATAACTAATTGTGTAACTAACTAAGCTGATGTGGCATATTAAAACTAACATAATGTTTTAGGCTAGAAAATTATGATGAGACTTGACAAATGACCACAAAGCGACTAGTGTCCCAAACATTTTGTTTTGTTATAGAGTATGGTCTATAGAAGTAGATTATCTTATTTGATCTTGATACAAATAAACACGTTTAGTATCAGTTTGGGTAATTGAGTAAAAGATTATCTAGTATGATCCTAGTGGGGTTGGTTCCGGTACAAACCATATTTATCCTACAAACCGTAAGAACAGATCCTAGCACTTATAAAAAGTTAAATTAGCACATACAAAACAATATATACATAAAAGTAGCACTTTTGAATTATATTAGCACATAAAAATTAATCAAAATAATTGATTTTAGCACATATTTGAATGATATCAGAACTTTTCTTAATCAGCACATTGAAAACAAAAGTAAGATCTAATAAATAAATAATTGCTTGTTAGCATATTTATAGGGAATTCAATATAATTAATATTATTTAGGATATTATTTTATCATTTCTCTATAATTGGTTGGATGTCACGTGACACTTTTTAAATGGTTCTTACGGTTTGTATGCGAAATGTAGTTTGTATTTGATCCTACTCCTAATCCTAGTATCAAAAAATGTTAGACATTTTAAAATTAATCCAATACGCAGTCCAGTTCCCAAAAACTGACTCCAAAAAACCGACTGGAATACGTGAGTTTTTCGGTTTCAATTTTAGTTTTTGACACCTATTGTCCTCCCTTGTGTTGTTTACTTATGTGGACTTCAATTACTAAAATTTATTGATCAATTACGAGGGGCATGTGCATAGAAAGTAACCATTCACTATTTTAATATAACTCAACTCGGTACTAAGGTTGTGGAGTGTGGGCGTGTGGTTTGGGGAGACCCACCAACCCCCCTCTTCGGTTTCGGTGGGCTCGGGTAATTCTCTCCCTTCACCCCGAGTGCATTCTCTCTCTCTCTCTTGTGCTGATTGGTTCTGTGAAGGGAAGGCACCACCCCCTTGATGAGATGGAGAGAAAAGTGATATGAGGTGGAGATGATGTGAAGGATGGGGGTGATCGGTGGAGAGCAACCACACCCACGACCTAATTAAAATTCCGACGAACACTAGATAGGGTGTACTCTCATCCTTTTTTTAATATTTATTTTGTTGTTTATTAGGGTTCTAATACTAGTATATTTATTATTTTTTGTTATATAAATAAGGGTTTACTTCATAGAAAAGTTATGTTAGGAGATAACTTCTAGATTTCTCGTCATAATCAACAATATGAATTGAGCTCAACACTTTCAAAAGCAAATATTTGACTCCAATTCTCCAAATGTAAAAATTTACCTATTAAGTTTGGTTGCATTAAGGTTCTAGTTAACCAATGTGTGGACGATCTAAAATTTTGTAACAAAACACTACTCAACTTACCTATAATCGTCACCGGCCAATCTTTTTGTCAACAGGCCATACTTGGTAAATTCATATGTTCTTCTAGCTCAAAACGATATATATAAATACTATTATTTATACTGTAATTGTATGATAAGCAGCTACCATAGCATTTGTGACTAGTTTCTTCTCCTTGGTTTCCGGATCTTGTAACATCAACACCTTGTCTTTGTCTCTAACACCAACCATGTGTAGATATTCTTCGTCTTCTCTCTCTTTCCCTTTGAACAATACTCTTTGCTCTTTTGGGTCCAAGCTAGTCACCACTGATAATATCATCTTTAATTCTCCTGTAAAACCGAAAAGGGTATTCAAATTAATGATGATTAACTTAAAAATCGACTAGGGAACCCGGCCATCAAGAAGCCCTTGTTAGAAACATAAATCCAAAACTAATGATAGTGATAGATATCATATATAGATGACTCACCAAAAGTAGAAGTGGCTTGGATAGATATGTCATGCCACTGCGAACCACTGACGACTCTAACCACGATAACCCCTTCCATGCTTTGCTCTTTGATTTCTCTCTTTTGTACAAGCATTCCACCAGGTCGTAACTCCCATTTAACTTCTGCATCAATGGTCGTATTACATTGTTGGAGACTAACTCTGTTTCTCTTACTATTGTTATTTTCATTGATCTTGCCAAATCGTAATTTCGAAAAACTTCTAGACAATTTTATTGACTTAAACTTCATGATCATCATCTTTGGTTTGATGTCTTTCTTTCTTTCTGTTTATGCTTGTGGAAGGGAATGGTGTGAAGTTGGTAGTTATATACGAGTCTTGAAGTTGAATATAATAAGGCAAACATTGGGGTTAAATATGATATTGGAGGATTGTCCTTTTCATCTTTTTTTTTTTTTTTTTAATGTTTATTGATAGGCATTAAGCACATGGGCCGGGTTGTGAAGGGTTGCTTAATTGGCGGCATCAAACATTTTAATTGTACATGTAAATATATATAAAAATATTATCAATTATACATTATACATATTAATAAGAAGTGGCCATGAACATTGTTTTGTTTTTTTATTAATATTGTTTTTTCCTAGGTTTTTATTAGTATTATATTGTTTAATTGATTTAAACATATATTTTTATATAACTTCTAAGATACGATCAAAGTATCAGTTATCAAACAAGAAATCATAAAAAAGAATATATACTGGTACCGATGTTGTTCAGTACGGTATGGTAGCGATACGATATTAATTCATCGAAAGCAAAAACACTAAAAATAAATACGGATACATATGTTATTCAATCGGTTTTGATTGAATTTCGTACGATATCGACACAATATCTGTTTAAAAAATATATATCGTAATGCTGAAATAAAAAGACGGGAACAATTGCTTTTTATTTTTTTCAATATTGTTTTTTCTAAGGTTTTATTATTTTCTTGGTTTTTTACTTTAATTAATTCAAGTATATTTTGTTCTCTCATATAACTTTTAAGATATGATCATAGTACCCGTTATCAAACAGGAAACAATAAAACGGAATGTATACCGGTACCGATGATGTTCGGTACAAGATGGTAGCGATACAGTATTAATTTATTGAAAGCAAAAAAACTAAAAAAAATATTGGTACCGATACAAATGTTGTTCAATTGGTTTCGATTGGGATTTGTACGATAGCAGCAGAATATTCGTTATTAAAAAAATATCGTAACGTTGAAATAAAATAAATATAAAATGCAAGCGAACCGAACCGATATCAACTTAACAACATATATAGGTACCATATCAATATGTGTTTTTTTTTTTGTTTTCGATTGATGTAATGCTTTCTCTTTCAATTATTATATCGAGCGCATGTACTGTAACGAACCAAATTGATACCGACTTAATCCCCGCCGCGAAGCGCGAGGGAATATCACTAGTTAGATTTAAAATAAATGGCGAACATTAAATGGGTAGAATTATCCCTCTATTTGTGTTGTGGCCTAGTGGTAAGTGGTTTGAGTTTTCCAATGGAGACTCAAGTTCAATTCTCACTTGTGTCATATTGGGGTGGATATAGTCAGTGAAGGATTTGGACTAGTCCTTGTGTGAGGTTGTCAGTTCGATTCTCAAGCGTTTGTTACGCTTGAGAATTATGCTCTTGTGGTGGCACAACGACTGTAAGTGGCAGCTATCGGTATGGTTTACCAGGGGAATGCCCAAAAAAGCCAAACTTTGAAGCCAGCGTGCGCTCGGTTAAGACAACATAGTCTGGCTAAAGTGGGGCAATACGGGGCTCTTCGATTTGGAGAGTGTGATAACCTTATACATGAATTTCATCGTTCAAAAAAAAAAAAAAACGAGTAGAATTAAACAAAAAAAAGAGACGTATGGGTTAATTTAGGGGTATTCTAGTCCATCCAAGGCAATACTTTCTCTCTCCTTCAACTCCCCCGTTTTTAAAATGTTAATAACTCTTTCATATGACATTATTTTTTTAACAAAAATTGCACCATAAAAACAAACATTTTTTTTATCTTTAAAACGAGTATACTATTGCTATACTCTAAAAAAAAATTCAAAAACCAAGATGCGTAAAACACAATGGATAAAACAACACCCTATAACTCAGGGTTTTAACATTGTAATGTTTATGTTTTAACATGGTCATGCCTTTATTCCAACATGATCATGTTTCTATTTTAGCATGATCATGTTCTTTGATGTTCATTGAAGTGTAGATTCTAAAACGAAATGAAATCCAAAATCAAGATTTTGCAATGCATGTTATAAAACGCAATGGAGTTTTAACATGGTCATGTTTATGTTTTAACAAGGTCATGCCTTTGCTACAACATGATTATGCTTCTATCTTAGCATGATCATGTTCTTTGCGCTCGCACTCCAGGTTCTAAAACGCAATGGGTTTTAACGTGGCCATGTTTATATTTTAACATGGTCAGGTCTTTGTTCCAAAATGATCATGCTTCTATTTTAGCGTGATCATTTTCTTTACATGGTCAGGCCTTTGTTCCAAAATGATCATGCTTCTATTTTAGCGTGATCATTTTCTTTACATTTCAGGTTCTAAAACGCAATGAAACCCAAAATCAAGATTTTGCACTGTAGGTACTAAAACACAATAGGTTTTAACATGGTCATGTTTATGTTTTAACATGGTCATGCCTTTGTTCCAACATGATCATGCTTCTATCTTAGCACTATCCTGTTATTTGCACTCTAGGTTCTAAAACGTACACTCCAGGTCTAAACCGCAATGGGTTTCGCATGGTTATGTTTCTGTTTTAACATAGTAATGCCTCTGTTTTAACGCCCAAAAGAACAAAAATGAAAAAGAACTCTAACTAAAACATAATGTGATGAAAAATATAATTGAGGTTTCGCAACCTAAAACGCAATGAAAAAAAAAACCAAACTTACAAAAAGATCTCCGATTAATGAAGGTTGACGGAGAAAGAACTCCGAAAAACTAGTTGCGGTGACGGTGGGTGGTGGCGGTGGATGGTGAAATGGTGGTTTCATATCTGAAAAAAGGCAGTAGGTGGTTGAAGGTAGTGGTGGTTTCAGATCTGGTTTTCTGCAAGATTGTGGCGATCGTAGATGGTGGTGGTGTTGGTTATGATGTGGTAGTTTATGATTTTGAAAATGGTGGAGTTTAGTATACAGGAAAGAGTCTTGAATTGAAGATGTTGGGTTCTTGTGAAAGCTGGGTTTTTGAAGATGGTGGGTTTTAACTAAAATACCCCTCTTTATGTTTTTCAGATTTGCCACATGTACTTCTATTATTGCTTCATACCCTTCTTAACTAAATCATATTTCCTATTTCATCCTCTCCCTAGTTATATATTCCAATTATATTATTTATTCTATTTTTGCTTAACATAATTGTTTTACTAATATAAACAGAAGAAAATTGTTGTTTTAGGGCTTTTATATATTATTTTGATGAATGAAATTACCGATTTATAACAAGAAGTTATAATTTGGGGGAGGTTGCATGATAGGTTTTCACGTGTTCGCAATTTTTTTTATGTATTAATTCTATTCACTAACAAGAAAATACAATAGCCTCGAATAAATGTGTACTTCACACCTTCAAATTTGTATTAATGTATATTGTAGTTTCACTATATTATTTTTAAATAAAATCGATTATATTAAAATAATTAGGTTAGAATCCCGTATATTTTATAAGTTGAATAAATGAAACGTTGTAAGAAGTTATATTTTTGAAAAAAAAAACGTTATTACACTAAAAATCACCAAAAAGTTCAAGCATATGTCATGTTGATCAGTTGAGGCTAGCACAATTATGTAAATATTAGCATATACTTAGGAGTAAAATGCCATTTTCGTCAAGGTTTGACCACTTTTTCGACTTTCGTCCCTTAGGTGCCATTTTTATCCCCGAGGGCCAAATTTAGAGTGACGAAAGTCGCAATAAATTACCAAACTCAAGAATGAAAACGACAATAAAACGCAAACAAGAAGTACACAAATACACAAAAAAGTTATTTGGATGAAACAAGAATAAATGACTAAACCTAGATGAGATTTTGGTATTTTACTATCTATACCTAGAGGTATCAATGTACGGGCAAAGATTACAATATGTTAATTATAAACAACACATTCATATTCATATTATATATTATGGGTGGAGATACAATAGGAAGTTTTTTTTGGCTAGGAAGGCTAGGAAGTGATCTTGACCATCCATTAAGTTAATCAAGGGCTAAGATTAAATCAGGGAAATTGAAAGGAAGAAAAGAGGCGCGTGAGTTTGTTCAAGGGCATTCTAGTCAATCCAAGCCAATAGTTTCTCTCTCCTCCAATTCCCCCCATTTTTTAAATGTTAATAACTCTTTCATACGACATTATTTTTTTATAAAAATTGCACCAAAAAAACGAGCGTTTTTTTATCTTTAAAACGAGTATACTATTGCTATATTTTAAAAAAAAAATTTAAACCTAGTTGTGTAAAACGCAATAGAAAAACCACCAGTTACGTAAAACGCAATGAAAAAAAAACCTAAAAAATGACATTTTTCTAAAACGCAATGCACCAAAAACACAAAGAAATGACTTATTTGTAAAATGCAATGGCCAGAAAAACAAAGAAATGTCTTATTTCTAAAACGCAATGGACTGAAAACACATAAAAAAAGTGTTTTACCTAAAACGCAATGCACAAAAAACACAAAGAAATGTCTTATTTGTAAAACGCAATGGCCAGAAAACACAAAGAAATGTTTTATTTGTAAAACGCAATGGCCAGAAAACACTTAAAAATGTCTCATTTCTAAAACGCAATGACCTAAAAAAACAAAAGAAAGTGTTCTCTGTAAAACGCAATGGACTGAAAACACCTAAAAATGTGTTTTACCTAAAACGCAATGACTAAAAACACTTCAAAAATGTGTTTTTACCTAAAACGCAATGACTAAAGATACTTAAAAATGTGTTTTTTTCTAAACGCAATAGCCAGAAAACACATAAAACTCTCTTATTTCTAAAACGCAATGGACACATAAAACTGTTTCTGAACTGTTTGTGAATTGTCTGTGAACTGTCTGAATTGTCTACGAATTACTGTCTTCGAAATGAGCTCAACCCCAGCCAGGGGCTCTGCCCCTTGGACCCCGCCAGGGGCTGCCGCCCCCGGACCCCCGCCAAGATCGTAAAACGCAATGACTAAATAAAAACCCAGATCGTGAAAATGAAATTAAAGAATTTCTTACATGGATCGAAGCCGGTTTCTTCATCAATTGACGAAAATTGAAATGATAGAAACACTTATCAGCAATTGAATCGAACAAATCGAGTGATTATCTTCAAAATCACCAGAAAAAACGAGATTTTGAATGAAATTAAACGGGGTTTTCTTCGAAAAAAGCTGAAGAACACGTTGATCGGGTGGTTGAATCATTGATTGATGACGAAAATCACACTATAATGTAGTGATTATTGAGATAGTAAGTGAAGAAAATGTTGGAGATGGTGGGTTTTGAAGTAACTGGGGAGAAGAAGGAAGAAGAAATGATGAGATTGACTAAAATACCCTTTCTCTTTATTTTAAAATTTGACACATGTCATAATCCTATGGCTTCATATCCTTCCTAGCCAAAATTAACTTCCTATTTGATCTTTTCCCTATATATTATTGTAACAAATACATATAATTATCATACCGAAAAATGTGGCCGCATTTAGTATAATTAGCTAAATGATGTATATGATCAAATTAATGTTAGAAGGGGGCAGATTCTGGTTAGTGTGGGTGCCGATGATTTAGGGTTGGTATCAACCCATGTGTTAAATAGAGAAAGATAATTTAAATTAAGTTTATAATATGTATGAGCCAATGAGCCATTAGTATATAAAGTTTGTATTGGCGGCCTTCATTTTCAGGCTTCTTTGTTTCTTTTTGTAAGAATGAAATAAGAGAAAATGTTTAATTTACTTCTATTTGTGCAAATTGTGTTCATCACAATTAAAATCGTGCTTTAATACTAGGAGAACATACAAGTACTCTATGTTGTACCCCAGGTTCAAATAACTAATAACTAATGGCGTAACCGCACAACAATATCAGAAGTGTCTAAGAATTATGTTCTACAGAGAGACCTAGTATTTTTATGTTGATTATGTAAACTATAAATAAGCACTACATTTGGTTTATTTAAGCACTACATTTGGTTTATTTAGGGTGAAGGGGATGCACCTCTCATGAGATGGAGAAATTTTCATCCACCCAATTATGATGTGGCATGTCAATTCCATTCTCATACACCACTCTTGCCCAAAAAACATAAGGAGTGGTTTCACCCAAACCATTTAAAAAATGCATGATTGGTTGAAAGAGAGTGGGGCCCACCATTACCCCATTTCCCTCCTCTTCCCCGCATGCGGCAACAACTCCCCGCAAAAAAACCTTCACCGGGTGGCAATTGGGGGATGGCGATGGAATCCCCTAGCGGCAAACTCCTTCCCCGCATGCCTCCCCGCTTCCACCCCCTTTACTCTTATAAAAGATGGAATATGAAGTTGACAACAAATAAAGATAATGTGGGTAATTGTATAAAGTTTTATGTAAGATCACAAATTGTTTATTCTTTTGTTTGTAACACCCCAAAAATACCGAATCTAGTTATCACACTTATAATGATATATAACACGATGTGCTATAACTAGGAATGTTCTATCCTAGTTAAAGCTTGGTTATTACTAGTGGAAATAATTGTGTTTAAATCAAATAACATAAGTGTGGTAACTAGAAATATTTAACCTAGCTAACTACATATAATATGTTGATAAAAGAGTGAATGGTGCCTTAGTCTTAAAATAAAAATCCCAAACTTGAGGGGCCAAAAAGGAAAAAAAAATCAGAACTTACATGGGTTACATGAAAATAAAAACACTACACACACGTCAACCAGCGGAGAAGAAAGGGGGCAACCCCTCTTTGATCTTAAATCACTAAATTGAAGGGGAAATTGAGCCTCAAATTCGTGCATGAACGTGAATTATCGATCACCACGATTAGAGGATCATAAGGTATGTTTAAAAACCTAGATTGGTGAAAGTCATAATTTGAGACAAGTAGAATACTTGCAATTAGATTGTTGGATTATGATCCAAAGATAAAATTGAGTGTACATGTATGCTTAGTTTCGTTAGACATAATGAAATTATGAAATATTTGATGTAAGATTCCTTGTAAGTGATTAACAAGTAGATTATGAAGTGGGTTTTGATAATATGATTAAGTTGATGATATACTTATGTTTATGATCACCATGAATGGTAGTAATAGGAAGATACTTGAACAATTTATGAGTTTGAGTATATGTTCATACTTGCCATGAAATGGGTTTTGTATAATAAAATGAAATTGATGTTATATTCATGTTAATAAATGCTTGAAATCATCATGTGTATATGAATGATTAAAATCTTTGGCTAAGTTTGATGTTTGGGTAATTTCCATACATATGATGCCATGGGTTGTTTCATGGTGATGAAATATAATGATTGACAGATTAGCATACAATGACTGAAAACTATGTTAACTTGATGTTAACAATTACATGAACTTGGTTGAAGAATGTAGTTAAAATGGTGGCCTAAAAGTAGCGCCTACCGGGTAATTAATGAAATGCCTAAATGAGTTGTTGAACTTATTTGTGGATTTGTATATGTTAATAGGCAGTTGACTTTTAAAGTCAAACTGACCTATAAAATGATCAAATGGTAATTTTAGTATAAAGTCCGTAAGGTGGGATAGTCGTGATAAATGATGACTAATCTAACCATCTTGCGAATGATAAATGGAAGTTTGACGCTTGACAAACTAGGTGGAAGCTTGGGAAGAAGCGGGTCAAACGGATCAAATACGCGAGAAAAATAATAATCGAATGCAAGGTAAGTAAAGCTTACATCTTTTAAATAGAATATCTATTCATGTATTTGGTTAAGAACAAGGTGACTTAGATTTTGAAATAAATCCTTGAAATATGACGTTCCGACATGAATCGATACGGGTCGAAACAAGTCAAAATGGTAAGAAACCATATTTAATGGGTAAAAAGGGTAAAATGGATTTGGTCATATGTTGACGAATAAACAATAAGTTTTGAAAAGTTACCTTATGGTGTAAGCCATAATGGGTAAAAAGGGTAAAATGGTAATTTGGTTACGTATTGAGGAGTAAAAATAAGTTTTGTAAAGTTACCTTATGGTGTAAGCCATAATGGGTAAAAAAGGGTAAAATGGTAATTTGGTCAAGTGTTGACGAATTATCAATAAGTTTTGAAAAGTTACCTTATGGTGTAAGCCATAATGGGTAAAAAGGATAAAATGGTAAACTGGTCACGTGTTAACGAATAAATGATGAGTTCTAAAAAGACACCCTATGGCGTAAGCCATAAAGGGTCAAACGAGTAAAGAAACGACCTTTATGAAATATGACCACATGGTGAAAATCGTAAAAGGTCAAATGAGTGAAATGGTAAATAAATACCATTCTCCAATATATAATGTTTGGTCGTCCTAATGCAAAAAGGGTAAGACAAGAGGTGGGTAAAATGGTTATTTAGGCCAAACGGGCCAAATGGTGATGTTATTACCATTTGACAATAATATGACTAATGATTGCTTGTCGAGTCTTATGCTCACAGGGGTGAATAGCGTATGGATTGCGTTGCTATTAATTAGCAACTAATAAGGAAAGATATTAAAACGGATCAATGCTTTGACTCGAGCCAGGTATGTGTAATGGGTCAAACTCTCAATGAGGACTTAGGGCCCGAGGAGCGTTAATTGAGTTATCTGTCACACCCCAACCGATGGCGGAAACATCGGGGCATGGCACTGAGCGAAACAGATTGTCCAGAAGTTTCCATAACAATTATCATTACCAATTAATTTAAAGTAACATGTCCCATACCATGTCTTAAAAGATAATACAATTATTACAGACAAAATCTAGGCAAATAGTTCTGTTCCGACAACTCAGATTTCATTTGTACAGACAACTATTTGTTGGCCTCTAAGACCTTATTCTAGCCTCGATTTCCTAGCAGATAAGCATCCTAAGCACCTGTCACATACGTTAAAATAAAGTCAATACACATAGTGTAAAGGTGAGGATACAAGTTTGATAGATATAATAAAGTTCGAATTCGTTTACGCATAACCAGCACGTACACATAGTGAAATGAGGCATGTTAGTTATCGACATAGATCTATCGATACCAATGACTGCGGGTTGACTGCCCGAGGCAGTTCACAATACATGATTACCACCGTAATCCATGCAAGTAATTGTCCTTAACAACCCCTGCGAACTGGTGCTGAGTCCAAACTATAGTACTATCGTTGCTAAGGCAGGTAGACATCATTCCATGTGTAAACATAACAAACAAGCATTCATTAAGCCACGTATAACATGCAGTAACGGTTAGCGTTTAAATAGTATTGAGTAGTGTGTTCGATGTGATTTGAATATTCGTAACGTATGTAACACCCAAAAGTGCATAAAGCAAAAAGGGTTCGAGTATACTCACAGTGATTGATGGATTGAAGGGAGCACTAAAGAGTAGGGTTAGCCTGATCAAGACGATAGCATAAAGATAAGCGACGCGTAAAACGATGCAAGGTGTAAGTGGCTCGGACAATAGTTCGGTCGGATGGTAATCCGACCGGACGGCCAGTTCGTGCGGATGACAATCCGTTCGGATGGTTATCTGGTCGGACGGTAGTCCGGTCGGATGACTATTCGAGTGGATTGTTTCTTCCTATGAGACGGATGTGTTTGTGTGTGATGGCTTGACTTTTGAAGTTTTCGTCGTAGCATTTTGAAAACATTGAAGTATCTCTACATTTCAGGTCGATCGGTCGGACGGTCGTCCGATCGGTCGGCGACTCGAATGGCGAGGTTCCTCAGTGAGAACAAGTTCACAGCAGGGCGATCACTCGGTCGGATGCCCATCCGTCCGGGTGGCAACCCTGTTACTGAACATGTTGAAAATTGTTTAAGTGTTGAAGTCCAAATGTCTCATGGCTCAGATGGCTGTCCGATCGGATGGTAGTCCGGTCGGACAACAACTCGTTCAACAACCAGACTTCAATCGTTGGCAAAATAGTTAAGTGTGGAACCCAAGGTGCAAGTCGTGCGGACAGCCGGTCGCTCGGATGGCTATTCGTTCGGACAGTAATCCGATCGGACGGCACTCCGTCCTGGCCGTTCCGTTCGTCTTACACTTGGCCGTTTTGATTGTTCGTCGTGTTATCGAGATGTGTTGATATCGTGCTAACCAACTGAGTCCCATCCTAAGCTCTAGTGACCCGACTGAACAGGAACCACCCAAATTCGGTCAGTCCACCGGTTTAGGATGATAGTTCTTGGGTAACCCGGAATCGATAGTCTCGTGGATAGGATACGGATCTTGAACTAACACAACCACAAGATTGAGTGGTGAGTCGGCACAAGCTCCGATTCTACCGGTTTTGAATGCATTGAGTGTAAAAAAGTTGAAAGAAAGTTGGAAAACCTTCTCTCAATCCTTTTCACTGTGAATATGTTTAGATATATGAAAGATCTTTGTTCGTTTATGTGGAAATTGGTTAGATCCAAGTTGTTCTTGGTGGATTGAGGCCAAAACATGAAGTTCTTCAAGAACACATGATGACATCATCATAGAACACCTTGAATCTTTATGATTTCACGGTTAAAAGTTAAGATTTAAAAGATAGAAAGGTGTAGGAGCGCGTGTAGATCAAGGAAGTACAAGATTTAGGACGAGATCTTACCGGAATTGAGAGAAATCGAAGAAAAAGTGGGGAGCACGAGCTGGTCGGATGAGAGTTTCCAAAAGTGGAAAGTATGATGGTGATATGAGGTATTTATAGGGTTTCCCAAAGTGGAAAGGGGCGAGTCGGTCGGATGGCAATCTGGTCGGATGTCATCTCGGTCGGATGGCAGCTCGCTCGGGTGGCAGCCCGGTCGGATGGCAATCCGGCCGGCTGGCACCTGGTTCGAGTGCTCGGCTCGACGAGTTCTGCCGTTTTGATTTCGATTTCGATCGCTGCGATGTGATTCGAGTTTCCTAGTCAAATTACTTTTAATCCCAACTACTCATATCTCGCACTATCTCTTCTCCACTAATTATCATACCATTTCGATTGCGATTGAGTTCGATTGCGTTAGAGTTTCGATTGCGATTCGATTGATTACCATAATTAAACATACATGCACAGGTAACACATAAGGCACACACACACGTATAACAATAACCAAAACGCGTAATTCGAGTTGCGAGTTCGATTGCAATTCGATGTTGATTAAATTGGTTTGATTAGTGTTTAGTTGACTTTATCGCATTGTTACTTCCTATGGTTCGCAGTTGTACGTCGATTAAATGGCGAATAACACACGTCGATTATTGTAATTATTGACACTTACTCCACATAATACAGCTAAAATAAACACATAAAAGAAATTCACTACAAGTCAAGTTGCGAAATCGGTCGTTGACTTTGACCTTGAATTTGACTTTGACTTCAGAAACACGGGATGTTACATTATGTGTGGACATTGGATTACCTAAAGTGAGGTATCTCTAGAAACTTTGAATTTGAGATATTACGTTCTTGGGACACAATAAATTTTAAATGGAATACGGGTTAAAAGTGTCACTTGGTCAAAACAGGCTTTTAAATGTCCTTCGTATGAAAGGACTAAAATTTGACTAAAACGCCCCCGAATAGCAAACCGGGCAAACAACCCCTAACGATAGTTTTAAAATGATTTTTATATTTGGGTAGACCCATTCGGTGGTATAAAAGTGAAAGGTGTAAGCCTTTTTAGCTTAATGCCTCCTAACAGGTCATATTCGTAAATTGTCGATCCGGAGGGTAGAATCGGCATATAATGTTTTTACTAATATAATCCACCACAAATATAGTTGTGGCGGAAGATAAATGAAAGTTTTAGTGTGGAAGTAGGAGGTATGGAAAGAATAAGCAAGATTTGAGCTTAGTGCTCGAATCTTGATAACAGGTCAAATAATTATATGCGCGAATCGGGTAACGAATGCGTAATTCATAAAAACTAAGAATCCAGGTTAAGGATTTTGGGTTAAATACGTAGGCAAATGTTTTACGGTCATTTAGAAACAAGTTTCAATCGAAACACACGAGTAACTAACAAGTTACGGAGTTTTACGTAAAAAGGATAAAATTGGAAAAGCTGCAGAGAAGCTGAGCCGTAACCTACGGTTGCCAGCCGCAGGCTACGGCAGGGAGCTGCTGATTTTTTTTGGGCAGTGTTGGCCGTAAGCTACGGCAGCCCAGCCGTAGCTTACGACGGGTTTGTCTAGCTAAATATTTGTTTGTTGTTTTTGGCATTTGGGTCCGTTTAAATACTCATAACACTATATTACTAACGTAATTGTTGATTTATGAAATCTAGGTAATGAGTTTGAAGACACGGATGAAGATCAAGCATAGCGAAGAACCGAATACAGTCAAAGATTAAGCTTCCGTATTATGTTTAGTCGTTTTCGAAACTAAACAACGACAACATGTTGAAATATGCAATTTCTTATGAAGTTTTCATGAAGCTCGAAATTACGAAGGAACATGTATTTGCATTATTATTAATATAAATGCAAATTTCTTTATTAAACCTGTGTTTATATAGTATGGGTCATACTTATACCAATGTTGTGATTTCAAAGATAACCCAATTACACCTACTGATGGATACAAAATGTTTCGTCAGTAGAAAAAATGAAAAAGCCCTAAAATATCGGTTTGTAATTCGGAAAAAAACTTAACTCCGTTAAGTTACTTTTAACGCAGACTATTATCGGGCAAAAGTGGACCAGTCGGATTATTATCGGCAAATAACTGAGATGAGATTATTATCGGCCAAATTGAGAAAATTAGGATTATTTAAATCCAATTTGCCTATTAACATTATAGCACGTTTTCTTTCATAATTTAATATTTAGCTTAATGGATCGATTATTAGGAAAAATAACATAACCAATTATTTCCTTTTTCTTCTTTTCGAAAATGGGTCAGACTGATAACTCTATATTTTAAGGATGGAGGGAGTGGTCTTGGGGAGTGCTTTGAGGAGGGGGGTTTATCGATTGGGGAACCATTGCTGGTGCTGGAGCGGTGATCGGGGAAGAGGAGAGAGGTGGTGTGGGCGGTGAGTATTTACCGACTCGGTGAAGAAGAGAGAGGTGGGAGAGAGCGGGTTAATGGTGTGCCCCAACCCCTTTCAACCAATCACATTTTTTTAAAATTGTTTACCACTCTCCATATGTTTGATCATTGCTAGTGATTGAGTGTAAAATGAGGAGTGGAGTGAGGACTTGACATGATATGACATTATTGGTTAGAAAATAAATTAAACACTCACTATTTGGTGACCACTCCCTCCACCCTGATATTTATCTGTAGAAGATATAACAATTAGAATGTATCAAAAACATAAAACAAAACTGTCATGATATGTTAATGTTTTAATGGGAAATGGTCCAAAATACATTTGCATATGGTTTCGCAATTTGAGTTTACATTACCTTTTTGCCCATATCTTATGGTCTTGAGACCTCCTCTTGTCGGTCTTCAACATATGTCGGACTATTTTGTTTTTAAATAAAAACTAGGTTTTAATGCTGTGCGTCGCGTTGCGGCGCGACAAAACTAAGTCATTGTAAAACTATTTATTGCGACTAAATACTTGGTTGTTATTAAAGCAATGCTATTTAGTGTCTTATTTTTAAGTTGACAGGTGGAGTTTTCATACAACAGAGCCGTTGGTAGCAAGCGAGTTAGTAACTCCTGGCGATGGCGACTATTGCGATGTCTAAGCATCCACTAACCCAACAAATAAGGAATAAGAATTGTATAAATACAATTAGAAAAACGTGTGAAAGAGGAGAAAAAGGAAGATGAGGTGAAGTTATGTAAGCATAAAATGGAAAAAAAAAAAAGACCCCATGATTTGAACTTGAGTCTCTTTAAAACACATACAACCACAAAACCACTCCACCATGATGAATAATATACCTAACTTTGAAGAAAATGGATATATATACACACTTAAAAAGGGTATAGAGGAAAAAAGTGAACAAAAGATGACTTGAACTTATGTGTAGTTACTATTCATGACAACCAATAAGAAAAATTTACTATTCATTATGATGTGACAACTACTATTCATTAGATTTGTTTTTTTAATATATAGGATAATATATAGGATAATTGAAGTTTAATTTAAACTTATATTTATATATAAGAGTTAGCAACATGGTAAATTATTCTACTTACAATAAAATCATTTATGTTTGTTGATTATTAACAAACGTAAAAGTATAACAATTTATACATGCCATAGGCTCATATGTTATGTGTTAAGCCCATACGTAGTGGGGCGCCATCTCCTCTCATAACCCCCCGAACACCACTACCGGGGGGGGGGGGGTTATGAGGCAAAAAAACTTGGGCAACGCTATGTATATCGCGCCGCTATGCATGCCCCATTCAAACTTTCCACCAATCACAAACAAGCCATCTTTTTTATATTAATTAATAAAATTGGAAATTATTAAATAGGTGATGATTAGGCGGGGGCTTTATGACTACGGCTTAACTGCATAACGCCCCATAACACTCACCCGCACACGTGGCGCGCCACGTGTCGCATAACGCTCACAAAGGGGGGTTATGACTACACATGGCCTAACACACAATACTATAAATTAATGACACATATCATGGGACTAGAACCAGCCAGAAGGGCCCGTTTCGCCGACAAATTTTATGCCAGTAGAGGTATCTAATGTCGTCACTTTCTTAGGGTGATCGGGGCACTCGCGGGGAGTGGGTGCGGTGACCCAAGTCCCCGCTCGGGAACACCGGCGCCATCAAGGCGGGGACCGAAATCGGCGAGTTGGGTCGGGGCTTGTTCACCGCAATGAAGGAGAGAGGAGATGGTGGGCCACCCTCATTTTCAACCAATCAACATTTTTCCTTTTTTTTGAATGAAAAAACAATTCCCCTAAGAGGGGAGTGCCGCCATCAAATTGGGGTGCGAGAGGAGTTTAAAAGGGGAGTTGACGTGACATAACCTGATTGGGTATGCGTAAGAGAGAGGACTCCCCTAAGAGGAGAGTGGCCCTCTCACCCTTATAGTTTGACTTCTGATTTTTTTGTTGATTGAAAAGCTGAAGCAAATATACGAAAAGTATTATATCTATATATAATCTGTTCTGATTGAATAATAAATTAATAGAATGAAGCCATCATTTTATTGTGCCCTATGCCTACAAATGCAGTTATTGTAGAAATTAAATAGATCTTGTTTAAATCAACTTCTATAGATGCACCCATAAAAAAAACCCTAAATGCATGCTTACACAACCCATGGCGCTTGTCACTTAGTGACATAGGCGTGTGGGGTGTGGGTTAGGGTAGGGGAAGGATCCACTAAAAAGTGGATTTTGCCTAAGTAGCCTAAGAAGGATTGTGATGATAACATGTGGCACTCCTAATAAATAGGAATGAAGAGCATTTTGGTCCTTATAAATAGGAGTGAAAATGACATGTGGCACCCCTTTTGTTTTTTAAAAATACAATAAAAAAATCTAGTACAAAAAAATCTAGCACAAAAAATCTAGTACAAAAAAATATAGCACAAAAAAATGTAGTACAAAAAATATAGCACGAAAAAATTCAGCAAAAAAATGTAGTACAAAAAAATCCAGCACAAAAAAATTAAGAAAAAAAAATTTAAGATAAAAAAATCCAACACAAAAAATTTAACACAAAAATATAGTACAAAAATCTAGCACAAAAATGTTATACAACATAGAAATACAACACATTTTAGTGAGTTTTTTTAGTCTTCATATTTTATATAGCAATATGGTACTCAAATTAAAGATAAAAAGACGCTCGATTTTATGGTGAAATTTTTATGAAAAAATAATGTAGTATAAAAAAGTTATGAACGTTTAAAAAATGGGGGTGAAATATGCATGTGCCTTGCATGTGGAGAGAGAAAGTCCATAAATAGGATTTTCCCAAGATACCCTTGCACTCCTCCTTTCTCATACACTTTCATCTTAACCATTGATTTGAAAAATGAATGGTTAAGATTCCTTCTCATCCTACTTAGGCAAAATCAACTTTTTATTTGATCTTACCCCTGTGAATGTATATATACAAGATACTAGGTTAGAACCTCGTGTATTACACAAGTTGAATAAATGTAATTTTATATATTAAATAATAAAAAGTTATATCTTTATGAACCCCGTATATTGTACGGGTTAAATAAATGTAATTTTATATATCAAATAATAAAAAGTTATATCTTTGAAAACCATGTGTATTACACAGATTAAATAAATGTAATTTTGTATACTAAATACTAAAAACGTCGTATCTTTAAAAAACCCGTATATAATCGGGTTGAATAAATCTACCAAATAATAAAAAATTACATTTTTAAAAACCTCGTATATTATACGTGTTGAATATATCTAAAAAAGGTTATATCTTTAAAAACTATGTGTACTACACAGATTAAATAAATGTAATTTTGTATATTAAATACTAAAAATGTCATATCTTTAAAAAACCCATGTATAGTCGGGTTGAAAGATCTACCAAATAATAAAAAAATTATATCCTTAAAAAACCCCGTGTATTACACGTGTTGAATAAATCTAATTTTACATAACAAATGACAAAAAAGTTATATCTTTAAAAGGCCAAACAAGCTACAGAACCCCCGACCCAAACGGGCAAAGGGCGAAGAAATTACAACATATACATGGGGTATTTACACCAATCCGACCACCTAATGTAATTATATTTAGATCTATTTTTGACCCAGGCATAACCTCTAGATTTTACCTCCCCTATGATATCCTGCGGGCTACCTCTTTTCTGGTTAAAGACCACGTCATTCCTTTCTTTCCAAAAGCACCAGCACACTATCATAGCCAACCCGTAAATGATCTTCTTAATGAATTTATGGATTTCTAAAATGTCTTTGAATTCAAAAAAGTAAAGTGGCGGAATGTTGCACCAAACGCTGAAAGCCGTCCACACCCTCAAGGCAACCGAGCAAGCGGTGAACAAGTGCTCCACCGATTCCTCGACATCATCGCAAAACGGGCACATAACCGATGTTATGACCACATTCATTCTTCTAAGATTTATTCTAGTAGGAAGCCTATCCAGATTGCCTCTCCAGTTCATGATGTTGCATTTAATAGGCACCCACTTACACCAGACGAAATTTGTAGGATGGCAATTACCCGTATCTGTTATCATAGCCAATTTGACCGTCTTCACCGAGAAACCGTTCTTACTATCGCCGCTCCAATACAAAGCGTCCTTATCGTTGGAAAAACTCAACGAACTGAGCGTCTCGCAACACTCCTTCCATTCCTTAAGCTCCTCTTCTGACTCAGGTTGTCTAGACCATTGCCAATTGAAAGCTCCAGAACCATTGCCTGTATCCATTCTCTCTGCAACCCTGCACGATTTGAGCAACTCCAAACCGAATAACTGGGGCCACCTCTCCAGGAAGGGCATGTCACCCATCCATGTGTCAATCCAAAATCGGATGTCGACCCAATTCCCCACTTTGCCCATGATAAGACGATTTAAACCCTTCCCATTTAGTTTTATTTTGGATATCAAATTTACAATGTTTTTCCAACAACCCGATATATTTTCGTTAAGAGGAAGGAAGCTCCTTTGATTATACTTACTATGGCACGCTTCCACCACCTTACACCAAAGATTTTGATTATCCACCCTGAATCGCCACCCCCATTTAACAATAAGGGCCTCATTGACCTCTTTAAGCCTGCTAATACCCAACCCACCTTTAGTCTTTGGCCAAGTAACCCAATCCCAAGCCACCCAGTTCATTTTAGGATTGTTACCAGAGCCAGCCCAAAGGAATTTTCTCATTTTGGCTTCCAGGGTCTTGACGACCCCAGCCGGAGCCTTATATAAAGAGAAATAATAAATAGGCAGGCTTTCCAGAACTGAATTGATCAAAGTAAGCCTCCCCCTAACGATAGAGTTTTAGCTTTCCACCCCGACAATCTTTTATCAAAAATCTCCATAATTTGAGTCCAGTTGTTGATTCTATTCATATTCGATCCCACCAGAATCCCCAAGTATGTCAGCGGGATCGAGTCCGATTTACACCCAATCACATTAGCCATATCTGACACAGCCCCACTGTCAACCCCCAACCCGTATATATTTAATTTTTGAAGATTAATTTTTAAGCCTGAACATAAGTAAAAAATTCTCAAGCATCTTGCCACATTCTTTAAATTTTCCTTGACCCACTCCCCAACCATAAGAGCATTATCAGCATAAAAAAGGTGAGAAATTACCGGTCCATTATTGGGAGTTTGAATACCTTTGAATAAACCTTCCATCCTAGCTTTGCACAAAATGCTAGACAGTGTGTAACACCCGTCTTAATTTTATAAGAATTTAATGTAAATATGCGGGATTTTATATATAAAACGGTACCTTACTTCAAAGTAAGTACAAAATCGAATATTTATAAGGATAACTTACTAGTCAACTACTAACTATTTTAAACATTCAAAACATAATTAGTAGATCGTTTACATCTTAAAACATTGTCCAAACAAAGTTAATTTAAGCGGAAGCTTCAAAAGTTCGTGTTCGGTTCTTCAAACATGCTTGATCATCGTCCACAAACTTGCCAAACCTGAAAACTAGAGAATTTTAACAAATCTTAGTGTTAGAGTTCTTAGTAATATTGCTTAATCGAAACTACGCTAGAAATGGATTCGATTAACTAGGTTATTAAAGATTCAATCAAAACTTTCTGGACTCTACCTTAACTTACGGTATCTACCGTAACAGTTTGTTCTCCACCGTAAGTTACGGTGGAGACCGTAACTTACGGTGGACTCTGAAATTTTATGTTTGTCTTAATTATTCATTTTACCCAAACCCGAATCCTCGGATTTCTCATTCTAACAAACCATCACACTAATTTTCCCGTATTCTAATATGTCTTTTAATAACAATAACGAAAAAACCGAGTGATCATATTACGATGCATTACCATGCCTTATTTGGTTATTCGACCCGTTTGGCTCATCTAAGGAATCCTCCATTTTGATGACTACCAACGAGATCTAACCAATTCTTGGCCTATTATTCGACATAGCGAACATTATCGCTTTAATCCAACTCAACTTTTATTCCACAATTTAACTACACATATGCTAAATATCACAATTTACCCAAATGTAACTAATCAAGTTACATACCTTTAGTGCACGCCCTTCAACCGCAAATCACCACCGGCTTGTCCACTCGACGCTCCAGTGTCCTTTCCTATAGAGTTCAATTATATCGCGTTTAGAACTCTTTTTAATCACATATCTCATAATTGCCAAAACATTACAATTAGGCGTTTTAACTTCTAAATTCCAGTTTCGAGCCTTCTTTGAGGCATTTCAACGAACACTTTGAGGGCAGATTTTTATATCATTTATATTCAAGTTCATGGCTTGCTATTTGGCTAAAAGTTTCATCAATTAAACTTTCATATAACATTAAACATCATTATTTCAGAAATCACTTTCTATGACCCATATTACACTAGAATGATCATTCAAAACCCTAGTGTTTACTAGTTTCCCACAAAACCCATGAATCACCTACAATGTGTTCATGAGATTTTCAGGAATTGGCCATGATTTCACATGTTATTGTCTAGGTTTTGCTCCTAGACACTATATCATCCCTATTCTATCCAAGAAGCAAACATGCAACATCAAATTTCGAATTTCCCAAACTCATGAGAATTTCAAATAGAGAATTAACATCAAATTTTACATACCTTACAACCCCCTTGCAATGGGGATTAGTAATCTATACTCGATTTTCGATTTTAACTTGGTTTGAGCCTTCAATTTTGTGAGTTTTGTGATGAACTAGGGCTTGGTGAGGAGTTCTGGTCGCCCCCTGCGTTCCATATACGACCAGACACACTTCTTGTGTGTTTGGTTATATTATTTTTTTTTTATCAATTTAAGTTTCAGGTTTTACCACATAAGCCCCTCCACTTTTATTTAACTTAAAGTTTGGTTGTTTTTAACCCTATTATAAGTTACTTCTAGACTTGTAGTTAACTAGGTTAAAAATTCCTATTTAGTAAACTCTTGTTTATTTATACTTTATAATTCTAATATAAAGTTTTATATTTTCGGGGTGTTACACAGTGCTTCCATAACCAGAAGGAATAGAAACTGGGAAAGGGGGTCGCCCTGTCTGACCCCTTTGGAGCAGTTAAATTCAAAAGTAGAGGACCCATTTACAAGAACCGAGGATCTAGCCGAAGCTAGGATCCCTTTAATCCATTTAGACCATAAATCTGGAAATCCCATTTCTCTCATGATGTCCAAAAGAAAGCTCCAACAAACGTTATCGTAAGCTTTTTCAAAATCAATTTTTAACAGAAAAACCTTTTTATTGTATTTTTTAATCCAAGCCATGAGTTCATTTAACATTAATGGACTGTCAAGAATGTACCTCCCCCTTATGAAAGCCGTTTGATTCTCCGAAATGATAGAACCAATAACCATCATAAGACGATTAGCCAAAATCTTAGAAATGGTTTTGCTTATCACCCCAATCAGATTAATTGGTCTTTATTCTCTCAGCCCCACCGGGTCTTTGTTTTTTGGAATGAGAGTTATGAAGGAAGAACTGCATCCCGCTGCTATAGTACCTTTGCTGTAAAAAGAAACAAACAAGTTATAAAAATCGTTTTCAAAAACATTCCAGTACCTTTTGATGAATTTGAAGTTGAAACCGTCCGGCCCCAGCGCTTTGTCCGAACCACACTCAAACACCGCACGTTTAATCTCCACTTTGTTAAAGGGAACCGTCAAAGATGCCGCATCCACATCCGAGAGACGCCTAACGTTCTGGCATATTAGTTTGGGTATATCTCTAACTTTTTTCCTCGAAAGCCCTTTTGAAGAAGCCCATGATCTCTTTTTTTTTATCAAAGATGGCTTAGTGGTCCAAACATCATCAATCATAAGGCCCGGTATATTATTGAAGGCCCTTCTACTTTTGATGTATCCATGAAAGAACTTAGAATTCTCGTCTCCTTCCAAGTCCCATCTAGCTCTAGCTCTTTGTTTAATATCTTTCAATTTGTAGCCTTCGAGTTCCTTTAGATCTTTAAGGAATTCCAGTCTGGTCCACTCCTCCTCTTCCGTTAACTCTCTGTTTTCCGACACCTCTTCAAGGCACTCTAGCTCTTCTTTAAGATTCAACTCCATCTCCCCTTCTTTTGCTAAGACCTCTTTTTTTCCATTTTCTTAAAAACTCCCTAATCTTCTTTAGTTTTTGTGTTAACCTCTCATCCGGATCCCCAACCCCGTTAAAATCAGCAATCGCCTTAAGAACCACCTCATCAAAATCCTTTCTTTCCAACAAAGAGTTGAAAAATCTAAACGGCTTTGGACCAAAGTTTTTATCCGAACAAGTCAAAACAAGAGGGCAGTGATCCGAAAACATCCTCGGCATCGCCCTAAGGCAAGCCACTAGCCACTTCATAAAAACTCTTGACATACCAGGACTCTATCGATTTTGCTAAGTTTATTATCATTATCTTTACGGTATGTAAATTTTTTACCTTTCATCTCATATTCTCTTAATCCATTAATAGAGATAAAATCATTAAAAATTGAAGCACATTTTTTTATTGAAAATAGAATTTCTCCTTTCATCCCGAAAACGAACCGCGTTAAAATCCCCCATAATCACCCACCAACCCGGGTGACGACCCATCACCTCCCCAATATCATCCCAAAGAACCTTTTTTTGAGGAACTTTATGAGGAGCGTATACGTTCACAATGTTGATTGCTTGATTGCTTCCTTTTAAAGTCCCAATTGTTAATAAAAAATTAGGATGCTTGAAAGTTTCATGTACCTTGAAAATGCTAGGATCCCACATGCTAACCACTCCTCCAGATCTACCAGACGCCGGAACGTGATCCATCTTGAAATTTCCAGCTCCCCAAAAACTCTCGAACTTTATACCTGAAACGTTACTGAACTGAATTTCTTGTAAGGCAATGAAGTCAATACCATTCTCTCTTTTCAAATTTTTTACCCAACCCGCTTTGTTTTTATCCCCCTCGCCTAAACCTCTAATATTTATAGAAAGAAAATTCATCTGTCTACTCTTTGAAAACCTTCTTCCCTAATCGCTTCTTTGATTAAAGGTTCAAGATTATGTAGATCAACCCCCAACTTGTCCCCCATGATAGATGTCACATTTATCTCTAGATCAATATTTTCCTCTTCCTCCTCATTGAGTTGTAGATTTAAATCATCCAACACCTTCTCCATAAGATCCTTTTTACGGCCACTCGTTTCTTCCTCGTAATTTTCCCCACCAACATCTTTTTCCAAAATGTTACCGTCGCCTTCTTCCTGATCTGGCGTATTGGAACTATCCTCCTGGATTCCGATTATTTCATTCAAGTCGAAAGAGTCGTTATTTCTCATCCGCTTCCTTGGTCTAATGAGCCCATCTACCTCCTCCATTGTGCTATTTTTATTATTGGTCTTAGGCCTCCTATATTTTTTTATTCCTTTTCTAAGCCCATCCTTATCAAGATTAACTTTAAAATTTTTTAAGACCTGGGAATCATCACCGTCCCCTGACTCCTTTTGTCTCCTTGAAATCCATAACTCTTCTTGGTAGTCAAATAAATTGACATTTGGTTCCTTCCCCCATACGCCTTCCAAACCTCATCTAAGGAATCCTCCATTTTAATGACTACCAACGAGATCTAACCAATTCTTGGCCTATTATTCGACATAGCGAACATTATCACTTTAATCCAACTCAACTTTTATTCCACAATTTAACTACACATATGCTAAATATCACAATTTACCCAAATGTAACGAATCAAGTTACATACCTTTAGTGCACGCCCTTCAACCGCAAATCACCACCGGCTTGTCCACTCGACGCTCCAGTGTCCTTTCCTATAGAGTTCAATTATATCGCGTTTAGAACTTTTTTTAATCACATATCTCATAATTGCCAAAACATTACAATTAGGCGTTTTAACTTCTAAATTCCAGTTTCGAGCCTTCTTTGAGGCATTTCAACGAACACTTTGAGGGCAGATTTTTATATCATTTATATTCAAGTTCATGGCTTGCTATTTGGCTAAAAGTTTCATCAATTAAACTTTCATATAACATTAAACATCATTATTTCAGAAATCACTTTCTATGACCCATATTACACTAGAATGATCATTCAAAACCCTAGTGTTTACTAGTTTCCCACAAAACCCATGAATCACCTACAATGTGTTCATGAGATTTTCAGGAATTGGCCATGATTTCACATGTTATTGTCTAGGTTTTGCTCCTAGACACTATATCATCCCTATTCTATCCAAGTAGCAAACATGCAACATCAAATTTCGAATTTCCCAAACTCATGAGAATTTCAAATAGAGAATTAACATCAAAATTTACATACCTTACAACCCCCTTGCAATGGGGATTAGTAATCTATACTCGATTTTCGATTTTAACTTGGTTTGAGCCTTCAATTTTGTGAGTTTTGTGATGAACTAGGGCTTGGTGAGGAGTTCTGGTCGCCCCCTGCGTTCCATATACGACCAGACACACTTCTTGTGTGTTTGGTTATATTATTTTTTTTATCAATTTAAGTTTCAGGTTTTACCACATAAGCCCCTCCACTTTTGTTTAACTTAAAGTTTGGTTGTTTTTAACCCTATTATAAGTTACTTCTAGACTTGTAGTTAACTAGGTTAAAAATTCCTATTTAGTAAACTCTTGTTTATTTATACTTTATAATTCTAATATAAAGTTTTATATTTTCGGGGTGTTACAAGTCCACCCCCTTAAAAAGGGTTTCGTCCCCGAAACCGAATTATGTACCAAATAAAGTAGGGTAGAGCCGTTGCATCTCCTCCTCAGATTCCCATGTGGAATCTGCACCCTTTCTGTGTTCCCATTTAACCTTTACTTGATTGATCTCTTTATTCCTTAAGGTTTTTACCTTACGATCCAAAATCGCAATGGGTTTCACCACATAATTTAGTTTGTCATCCACCTCGATATCGTCGTAGTGGATATAAGTTGTCTCATCCGCTAGACATTTCCGAAGATGTGACACATGAAATGTGCTATGAATTCCGCTTAGTTCCTCCAGTGGTTCAAGGCGGTAAGCTACCTTTCCTACCCGTTCTACGATCACAAACGGCCCGATAAACCTCGGGCTCAATTTTCCTCTTTTTCTAAACCGGATAACCCCCTTCCATGGGGATACTTTGAGTATGACTTTGTCGCCAACCTAGAACTCAATCGGTCTCCTCCTTTTGTCAGCATATGCCCTTTGTCTATCTTGAGCCGCTTTCAAGTGTGCCCGAACCACATCAATCTTTTCATTAGTGGCTCGTACCATATATTGGTGGGCGAGTTCGCGTGGGCCCACTTTACCCCAACATACCGGGGTTCGGCATTTCCTACCATAGAGAATTTCGTACGGTGCCATCTTAATACTAGCATGGTAGCTGTTATTATACGAAAACTCGACCAATGGTAGGTAGACGTCCCAACTGCCTCCAAAGTCGATTATACATGCCTGTAGCATGTCTTCCAACGTTTGTATCGTTCTTTCACTCTGTCCATCCGTCTGAGGATGGTACACAGTGCTGATTAACAATTTGGTTCCCATTTTCTCTTGGAAATCTTGCCAGAACTTTGAAGTGAACCGGGTATCCCTATCAGACACGATGGATACCGGTACTCCATGGCGTGCTATTATCTCATTAGTGTAAACTTCTGACATCTTTTCTAACGTATAAGGTTCGCGAATCGGAATGAAGTGAGCACTTTTCGTCAATCTATCCACCACTACCCATATAGCATCGAAACCGCGGTTCGCCTTTGGTAGTTTGGTTAATAGGTCCATCGTAATATGTTCCCATTTCCAAACCGGGATTTCTAACGGTTGGAGTTTACCGTATGGTTTCTGGTGCTCCGCCTTGACTTGTAGACATGTCAAGCATTTTTCCACGTATTTCACAACATCTCTTTTCATTCCGGGCCACCAATAGTTTTGTTTTAAGTCGTTATACATCTTGGTCGCTCCCGGATGGATGGAATAACGGGACTTGTGAGCTTCATCTAGTAAAAGCTTTTTAACTCCACATGTGTTAGGAACCCAAATTCTATTGAAACGTGTTTTCAAACCGTGGTTGCCTACTTCGAGATCTTTAACTTGGCCAACAATCCTTTCCTTTCTCCAGTTTTCCGTCTTTACTGCTTCATCTTGTGCTCCTCGGATCCGTTCGAGTAAGCCCGAGGTCATAATGAGCTGCAATGATTGTACTCGTATCGGGACATAATCTGGTTTTCTGCTTAGGGCATCCGCCACTACATTTGCCCTTCCGGGGTGATAATGTATTTCACAGTCGAAATCTTTCACCGTTTCTAACCATCGCCTTTGTCGCATATTTAACTCCTTCTGATCGAAGAAGTATTTTAAGCTCTTGTGATCGGTGAATATGGTGCACTTTACCCCATATAAATAGTGCCTCCATATTTTTAATGCAAATACCACCGCAGCCAATTGAAGATCGTGTGTGGGATATTTCTTTTCATGCATTTTCAATTGTCTCGAGGCATAAGCTATAACCTTGCCCCGTTGCATCAAAACGCATCCGAGCCCCGATAGTGAGGCATCCGAATAAACCACCAAGTCTTCGACCCCGTCCGGCAATGTCAGTACCGGAGCCTGAGTTAACTTCTCTTTTAGCGTTTGGAACGCCCTTTCTTGTTCAACACCCCAAATGAACTTCTCCTCCTTCCGGGTTAACTTTGTCAGTGGCTAAGCAATCTTCGAGAAATCTTGAATGAATCTCCTATAGTATCCCGCAAGCCCTAAGAAGCTTCTAATTTCCGAAGAGTTCTTCGGGGGACTCCATTTTGACACGGCTTCGATCTTTGACGGATCTACCAATACTCCATCGGCACTTATAATGTGGCCGAGAAATTGCACCTCTCGTAACCAAAAGGCGCACTTAGAGAACTTCGCATACAACCTTTCTCGTCTAAGTGTCTCTAACACTTCTTGTAAGTGGTGTGCATGCTCAACTTCACTTTTCGAATACACCAAAATATCATCGATGAACACGATGACCGATTTATCCAGCATTGGCTTGCAAACCCGGTTCATGAGATCCATGAAGGCCGCGGGTGCATTTGTTAGCCCAAATGACATTATGAGGAACTCGTAATGTCCGTATCGCGTGCGGAAAGCCATTTTCGGCACATCTTCCTCCTTGACCTTTAGTTGGTGATACCCCGATCTAAGGTCAATCTTTGAAAACCAGTTCGCACCTTGTAATTGGTCAAATAGATCATCTATCCTCGGAAGCGGGTATCGGTTCTTTACCGTGAGCTTGTTTAACTCTCGGTAATCGATACACATGCGCATACTTCCGTCTTTCTTTTTCACGAACAGTACCGGTGCGCCCCAAGGAGACACACTCGGCCTTATGAATCCTTTGTCCAGCAGGTCTTGAATCTGGGACATCAACTCTAGTAATTCTGACGGCGCGAGTCGGTACGGTGCTCTAGCTACGGGTTTTGCGCCCGGAATCAATTCGATTCCGAACTCTACTTCCCGTTCGGGCGGTATCCCCGGTAAATCTTCCGGAAACACATCTTCGTAGTCTCGTACTACCGGTACATCTTCAATATTTAGTGATTCCTTATCGGGCTCATTCGCGTATATCATAAAAGCCTTGCATCCTTGCTTCATAAGCTTGTGTGATTTTAACATCGAGCATATTATGGGATTGCCTCGCTTTTCACCATAGATTGTGACGTGTTTTCCGCTCGGAGATGTTAGCTTTATCTCCTTACGAAAGCACACGACCTTTGCGTGGTGCTGAGATAGCCAATCCATCCCAACGACTACTTGAAACTCCCCCATTGACATCGGGATTAGGTCTATCAAATATTCTTCATCATCGATGCTTAATTTGCTGCCCCGACAGATATCACAAACTATAAAACTTTTGTTGTCCCCTATTTCAACTTCTAAGGGCACAGATAATTTCGTCAATACAAATGAAGGATGTCGAATAAATCCATGCGATATGAAGGATTTATTCGCACCCGTATCAAACAATACACGTGCAGGAATTGAGTTAATCGTGAATATACCTGAGACCACATCGGGTTCCGTCTTTGCTTCAGCCGTGGTAAGTTGGAAGGATCTAGCCTTCGCCTTAGGAGCTTCTGCTGGAGATTCTTTAACGTCTTTCTTTCCAACTAAGTCCGGGCATTCGGAATTTTTGTGGCCGGGTTGATAACATTTGTAGCAAACTGAGACTTTACCCAGGCATAGAGACGCCGTGTGCCCCGTCTTACTACATATGGGGCATGGTTTGTCTTGGAACCGACATTCTCCCTTGTGTCCTTTCCCGCACACTTTACAACTTGGCGACCCACCTTTAGCATCCGCCTTCTTTCCCGATTCTCCGGTTCGAGCTTTCTTTGTAGGGCTTGGATTCACATCATGTGCCTTTCTCTCACCCCTTACAACTTGTTTCTTCAACTCGATTTCCCGTTCCCGAGCAACGTTTATGATCTCGGTAAGGGTCTCATATTTTGAAGGAGTCATAAACTCCCTATACTCGGCGCTCAACATGTTATAGTAGTAGTATATCTTCTGTTCTTCGTTCGTCACCAATTCACTACAAAACTTCATCTTATCCATAAATGTTGCCGTAATCTTGTCTATGGTCTCGCCCTTGTGCCTAAGTTGCATGAACTCTTCCTTGATTCTATTAATGACCGCCTTGGGACTGTGATGTTTAAGAAACGGCGTCTTAAACTCCTCCCATGTCATGGCCCTCGCCGCTTCGGCCCCTATTTCATTCTTTTTATTGTCCCACCAATCTTTGCCTTTACCTCTCAATTGACCCGTTCCGTAAGCAACAAAGTCACTTTCATCACAATGGGTCCTTTCAAATACTCCTTCAATGTCGCTCAACCATCTTTGGCATATTATCGGGTCAACCTCCCCGTTGTAGATTGGCAGTTTACACGCCATAAACTCTTTGTACGAGCATCCCTTACGTTCTCCCGATTTATCTTTTATAAGGTTGACACTATCTTCCAACCTTTTTACTCGTTCTTCGACAAGCGACAACACCGTGTTTTGAATTTTGTCTATAAACCCGGATAGACTACCTTCAATTGCCTTTCCTACTTCTTCGGCAATTATCTCTTTAATTTGTTCGGTGCTTGTCGGCACCGGATCATTATTGTTTCCTTTCGACATCTTGAAACTGAAATATTTTCATTAAACATTAAACATTTCATTTATAACATAGCTTTACTTGCTTTGGTTTAGTCAAGTGCGTGACTTGCTTTTACCGTTCACATTCGGTGCACTTTCCGGGTTTGAGTGTGTTAACACACTCTTCCCATGCACATTAATTTGCATCTCATTTCTTATATATGATAGAATCTACTAAAATGATGAATTAATTCTTACCAGACGATCGATCAAGCTTGAACCGAACACTTTGTTTACAACCTTAAGCTCTGATTACCAACTTGTAACACCCGTCTTAATTTTATAAGAATTTAATGTAAATATGCGGGATTTTATATATAAAACGGTACCTTACTTCAAAGTAAGTACAAAATCAAAGATTTATAAGGATAACTTACTAGTCAACTACTAACTAATTTAAACATTCAAAACATAATTAGTAGATCGTTTACATCTTAAACATTGTCCAAACAAAGTTAATTTAAGCAGAAGCTTCAAAAGTTCGTGTTCGGTTCTTCAAACATGCTTGATCATCGTCCACATACTTGCCAAACCTGAAAACTAGAGAATTTTAACAAATCTTAGTGTTAGAGTTCTTAGTAATATTGCTTAATCGAAACTACGCTCGAAACGGATTCGATTAACTAGGTTATTAAAGATTCAATCAAAACTTTCTGGACTCTACTGTAACTTACGGTATCTACCGTAAGTTACGGTAGCTCCTGGATAACCCTGGGTCTGCCGTAACACAATATTAAACTACCGTAACAGTTTGTTCTCCACCGTAAGTTACGGTGGAGACCGTAACTTACGGTGGACTCTGAAATTTTATGTTTGTCTTAATTATTCATTTTACCCAAACCCGAATCCTCGGATTTCTCATTCTAACAAACCATCACACTAATTTTCCCGTATTCTAATATGTCTTTTAATAACAATAACGAAAAAAACGAGTGATCATATTACGATGCATTACCATGCCTTATTTGGTTATTCGACCCGTTTGGCTCATCTAAGGAATCCTCCATTTTAATGACTACCAACGAGATCTGACCAATTCTTGGCCTATTATTCGACATAGCGAACATTATCACTTTAATCCAACTCAACTTTTATTCCACAATTTAACTACACATATGCTAAATATCACAATTTACCCAAATGTAACGAATCAAGTTACATACCTTTAGTGCACGCCCTTCAACCGCAAATCACCACCGGCTTGTCCACTCGACGCTCCGGTGTCCTTTCCTATAGAGTTCAATTATATCGCGTTTAGAACTCTTTTTAATCACATATCTCATAATTGCCAAAACATTACAATTAGGCGTTTTAACTTTTAAATTCCAGTTTCGAGCCTTCTTTGAGGCATTTCAACGAACACTTTGAGGGCAGATTTTTATATCATTTATATTCAAGTTCATGGCTTGCTATTTGGCTAAAAGTTTCATCAATTAAACTTTCATATAACATTAAACATCATTATTTCAGAAATCACTTTCTATGACCCATATTACACTAGAATGATCATTCAAAACCCTAGTGTTTACTAGTTTCCCACAAAACCCATGAATCACCTACAATGTGTTCATGAGATTTTCAGGAATTGGCCATGATTTCACATGTTATTGTCTAGGTTTTGCTCCTAGACACTATATCATCCCTATTCTATCCAAGTAGCAAACATGCAACATCAAATTTTGGAATTTCCCAAACTCATGAGAATTTCAAATAGAGAATTAACATCAAATTTTACATTCCTTACAACCCCCTTGCAATGGGGATTAGTAATCTAAACTCGATTTTCGATTTTAACTTGGTTTGAGCCTTCAATTTTGTGAGTTTTGTGATGAACTAGGGCTTGGTGAGGAGTTCTGGTCGCCCCCTGCGTTCCATATACGACCAGACACACTTCTTGTGCGTTTGGTTATATTATTTTTTTTATCAATTTAAGTTTCAGGTTTTACCACATAAGCCCCTCCACTTTTGTTTAACTTAAAGTTTGGTTGTTTTTAACCCTATTATAAGTTACTTCTAGACTTGTAGTTAACTAGGTTAAAAATTCCTATTTAGTAAACTCTTGTTTATTTATACTTTATAATTCTAATATAAAGTTTTATATTTTCGGGGTGTTACACAGTGCTTCCATAACCAGAAGGAACAGAAACGGGGAAAGGGGGTCGCCCTGTCTGACCCCTTTGGAGCAGTTAAATTCAAAAGTAGAGGACCCATTTACAAGAACCGAGGATCTAGCCGAAGCTAGGATCCCTTTAATCCATTTAGACCATAAATCTGGAAATCCCATTTCTCTCATGATGTCTAAAAGAAAGCTCCAACAAACGTTATCGTAAGCTTTTTCAAAATCAATTTTTAACAGAAAAGCCTTTTTATTGTATTTTTTAATCCAAGCCATGAGTTCATTTAACATTAATGGACTGTCAAGAATGTACCTCCCCCTTAGGAAAGCCGTTTGATTCTCCGAAATGATAGAACCAATAACCATCATAAGACGATTCGCCAAAATCTTAGAAATGGTTTTGCTTATCACCCCAATCAGATTAATTGGTCTATATTCTCTCAGCCCCACTGGGTCTTTGTTTTTTGGAATGAGAGTTATGAAGGAAGAACTGCATCCCGCTGCTATAGTACCTTTGCTGTAAAAAGAAACTAACAAGTTATAAAAATCGTTTTCAAAAACATTCCAGTACCTTTTGATGAATTTGAAGTTGAAACCGTCCGGCCCCGACGCTTTGTCCGAACCACACTTAAACACCACACGTTTAATCTCCACTTTGTTAAAGGGAACCATCAAAGATGCCGCATCCACATCCGAGAGACGCCCAACGTTCTGGCATATTAGTTTGGGTATATCTCTAACTTTTTTCCTCGAAAGCCCTTTTGAAGAAGCGCATGATCTCTTTTTTTATCAAAGATGGCTTAGTGGTCCAAACATCATCAATCATAAGGCCCGGTATATTATTGAAGGCCCTTCTACTTTTGATGTATCCATGAAAGAACTTAGAATTCTCGTCTCCTTCCAAGTCCCATCTAGCTCTAGCTCTTTGTTTAATATCTTTCAATTTGTAGCCTTCGAGTTCCTTTAGATCTTTAAGGAATTCCAGTCTGGTCCACTCCTCCTCTTCCGTTAACTCTCTGTTTTCCGACACCTCTTCAAAGCACTCTAGCTCTTCTTTAAGATTCAACTCCATCTCCCCTTCTTTTGCTAAGACCTCTTTTTTTCCATTTTCTTAAAAACTCCCTAATCTTCTTTAGTTTTTGTGTTAACCTCTCATCCGGATCCCCAACCCCGTTAAAATCAGCAATCGCCTTAAGAACCACCTCATCAAAATCCTTTCTTTCCAACCAAGAGTTGAAAAATCTAAACGGCTTTGGACCAAAGTTTTTATCCGAACAAGTCAAAACAAGAGGGCAGTGATCCGAAAACATCCTCGGCATCGCCCTAAGGCAAGCCACCAGCCACTTCATAAAAACTCTTGACATACCAGGACTCTATCGATTTTGCTAAGTTTATTATCATTATCTTTACGGTATGTAAATTTTTTACCTTTCATCTCATATTCTCTTAATCCATTAACAGAGATAAAATCATTAAAAATTGAAGCACATTTTTTATTGAAAATAGAATTTCTCCTTTCATCCCGAAAACGAACCGCGTTAAAATCCCCCATAATCACCCACCAACCCGGGTGACGACCCATCACCTCCCCAATATCATCCCAAAGAACCTTTTTTTGAGGAACTTTATGAGGAGCGTATACGTTCACAATGTTGATTGCTTGATTTCTACCTTTTAAAGTCCCCATTGTTAATAAAAAATTAGGATGCTTGAAAGTTTCATGTACCTTGAAAATGCTAGGATCCCACATGCTGACCACTCCTCCAGATCTACCAGACACCGGAACGTGATCCATCTCGAAATTTCCAGCTCCCCAAAAATTCTCGAACTTTATACCTAAAACGTTACTGAACTGAATTTCTTGTAAGGCAATGAAGTCAATACCATTCTCTCTTTTCAAATTTTTTACCCAACCCGCTTTGTTTTTATCCCCCTCGCCTAAACCTCTAATATTTATAGAAAGAAAATTCATCTGTCTACTCTTTGAAAACCTTCTTCCCTAATCGCTTCTTTGATTAAAGGTTCATGATTATGTAGATCAACCCCCAACTTGTCCCCCATGATAGATGTCACATTTATCTCTAGATCAATATTTTCCTCTTCCTCATAGTTGAGTTGTAGATTTAAATCATCCAACACCTTCTCCATAAGATCCTTTTTACGGCCACTCGTTTCTTCCTCGTAATTTTCCCACCAACATCTTTTTCCAAAATGTTATCGTCGCCTTCTTCCTGATCTGGCGTATTGGAACTATCCTCCTGGATTCCGATTATTTCATTCAAGTCGAAAGGGTCGTTATTTCTCATCCGCTTCCTAGGTCTAATGAGCCCATCTACCTCCTCCATTGTGCTATTTTTATTATTGGTCTTAGGCCTCCTATATTTTTTTTATTCCTTTTCCAAGCCCATCCTTATCAAGATTAACTTTAAAATTTTTTAAGACCTGGGAATCATCACCGTCCCCTGACTCCTTTTGTCTCGTTGAAATCCATAACTCTTCTTGGTAGTCAAATAAATTGACATTTGGTTCCTTCCCCCATACGCCTTCCAAACCTCCATCTAGCCTCGAATTATGTTCCTTCCCATTAATGTTTTCCATATGTCTTGGTAAATCTGATGTATCGGTTCCTGATTTCTCCATATATCCGTTTTCTTTTATTGTGCTACCATCCACATTAATATTCTTAATTTGATTGGCCGGCTGTTGGGCTTCACCTCCTTCCGTCGCCGACAACACCCCGGTGCCGGAGACATCTATATCAATCGTGTCTATGATCTTCTGAGCGACCAATTCTGAGTCCGACGAAGAACACCCTTTCTTTGAATTCTCATTGTTCTTTCGGTAATCATTTTCCGACAAAAAGTCCCAATCATCTCCTGTTTCTTCGCCTTCTTGAATCAACGTTTTTTCTCTATTCGTATGGCAGTGATTCGTCTGATGTATGGCAGCCGCCCTTTGTATGATATATATAAAATAATATGACGGCCTCCTCATTTTGTTCGTCTCTACACCCGCTAATAGTAATCCTCTCCCAAAAATTAATATTCGATCCAGTTGCTTGAGGTGTATGTATTGCGTTCGAAAGAAAAATGAGAATTCGAAGAAAGAACAATGAGAACTAGCCAAGAATTCTCATCTATAACCCCTTTGAAGAAAGCGGACTTATTTATTTGTTCAAGTTCAAGGCAGCGATCAAGATTCAAGTCCGTGTTTGCAAATAGTTAGTGTTCATTTTTAATAACTTTTTGTTTTTTAAACTTGATACTATGGATTATTTATTATTTGAGGCTTGTTTGTTTTTAGTGGTTATATTTCTTGGCTAGTTCTTTTATACTGCCTAGGTTTGTGATGAACACCATGTTTGACTAATTATTTTTATTCGGTTTTTGGATTTAATTGTGGATTAAATAATTAAAGAAAACAACTTTGGTTCTTATGATCTTTTGTATATGCGTATTTAATCTTGTTATTTGAATGGTTATTATCCCTCACGTGGCTAGTTGAGTGTCTTTCAAATAATAGTTGCATGCTAGGTCGATTACTGCGTGTCTTTGACTTTTAGATGGTTTGCTGGATGACGTGAGCGTGTCGTCCCGATCAGTCAAAAACCCAAATTAACCTAGGTAGCTAGGGTAAGTCGGGTATCGTATCCACGAAGAGCATGTGGTCAGTATTGCACTAGTTGTTCGATTAGTTAGATTATTTACAAAAATGTACAAGGTAATTATGAAGCTTGCTAATTTTTATAAGTTTAGTTTGTTTAGAATAATTATAAAAAACGACTAATTAGAATGAGTGAAAATAATAATTTAGAAACAAGGGTCACACCCGGTTCGACAACTTCAAGACCTAGGGTTTCTACACGTTAGACTTAATTTTGTTGCATTTGATTATTAACGGGTTTAGTATTACGTGGCTTAGGTGCCAAAAGCTATCAACGTCATAGACAACGGACCACACTGCACTTCAAAGCCAAAGCGATGCCAAAGTTCATGTAGAACATTGAGACAATCTTTATTTATGTGTGTTCATAATATGTGAATTTTGGTCAAAGCCAAAGCGAAGCCAAAATCCATGTAGGAAATTAAGCCGATGTATTATTTATTCGTTTATAATGCTTGAATTTTGGTCAAAGCCAAAGCGAAGCCAAAATTCAGGCATAACATTAAGTTAGTTTTATTTTCGTACGTTCATAATACATGAAATTTGGTCAAAGCCAAAGCGAAGCCAAATTTATGTAGAACATCAAGACAAACTGTTATTCATGTACGTTCATAATATCTGAATTTTGGTCAAAGCCAAGGCGAAGCCAAAATTCAGGTAGAACCTTAAGTTAGTCTGTTATTTTGGTGTTATAGTAGACTATATCTTCAATATAATAATTTGTGTTTGCTTTACTTGATTACCCCATAATGTAAATCACTCCAAGCTTATTTTAAGTTCGTATCTCATCTATTTCATCCACTCTAATTTCAAAAACCTAAAATGTTTTGCTTACTAAAGAGTTTCTACAAAATTTGCTCTAATTGGATTGTTGATTATCTGTTGAGACATGACGATCCTACTGCTCTTTTCTGATAAAAGTATTACGGAAGAAAACTAGAGCATGACTAGTGGAATAAGTCAACCATTATATTTCTTATGATAATCAAGAACTCATTTCATTATTGCTATCATGGGAGCTATTCCAGATTCTAAATTTCCCAAGACAAATCTATTTTCTTTGGAAGAATCAAAATAACTCCTAAGACGCATGCATTACTCTAGTTTCTTACTATAAAGTTAGTGGTATATGTGAACACATCATGATGTACAATACCATGACCCATTACTTAAAGGTTTACACAAGGAAATCAGTACACTTTTCCGATGCGTTACATATAACTTTTCCACCAATACCATAAGTTGCCTTAAGAATCAACTATACCACTTAAGAGTACCAAAGGAAAATGAGTGTGTTGATTAGCAACATATGTACAGGAAAAGGAATGCATGAAACTGGAAAATTAGATGTTGTTCATCTCACCGCCACTAAACCTAAATGGAGGATACTTTTAAGATTCAGAGATAGTGTACAAGTACTACTTCCAGCTATAAGTTTCTTCAAAGGAAAGTCTCACTGCAAATTTATGCCATTAACTAGGCATGAGCATCGAGGCTATCCATAATTTAATGGGACAGCTGGCTAAGATAAGTAGTTAGATATTTATGATATTTAATTCTACTAATGATAATATTCCAATTAACACATGATGAGTTAAGTCTAGTTCTATACGTTTACTTACCAGAAATCAACAAATAATTAATATGAGAGTTAGTGGCCAAATTTTATGTTAAGACTATAAGAACCATAATAAACTGTTTTATAATTGGGCTTTATGATACCTTATATATTCTGTAGATTATTCAGAATTTAGTATCAATATAAAAGCTACATTATGACAGTTGCGAGGTTTGAATGGTTAAAACAAAGTCACTCTTATCTTAAACTCTCATATTATTTGTCATCTCAATCTGGATAGAAACCTTATAAGATAGAACTAGATAATGCTACACTTTTTCATAACCTTTTATTATCATGAAAATGAAAATTTAACAAAAGAAAAATGAGACCAACAAATTTCATCCATTGAGACCAAATTTCATGAGAAATCATGACTAGGTTAATGAAGGATGAAATATTATCAAATCTCATTCTTAGTGACTTATGAGCATGTGTCATAAGCCTTAATAATTAAATGGCTAAGGGAATAAATCAAGTTCAATCAGAAATTATATTTCATTGGAACTTATCCCAAAATGGAATATTCAGACATTATTCATTTATCATAATATTTACTTGTGTCTAATATGTCCCTTATGGTTCAAGGTATTAAAGAAATTAATTCATATAAATTATGATTCCTTCTAAATATATCCCTCAATTTTTTTAAACATCTGGACATTAAGGAAATCAAGTCTAACATATATGACATGTTCCCACAGCACGTACATCATTGAAACTTATCTTGTAGCATTCCTAGAGATCTAAAATGGGAGCATTAAATGTCTTAATCTTAACTTGCGAGAGTTGCAAGAGGTAGGGGAGTGAAAACTTGTTACCTCAATTTGTACCTCTTGTACAAGACATTGCTCCTTCACAAATTTTCTCTTTAAGTATTTACTGCTACTCTAACAAAAGTTTCATTGTTGCTTAAATGTAGGCACACTCAGATTTCTTACCAAAATTATAATCCTCAAACAGAGAAACTACAAAGAGTTACATCATTAACTTGTTTCTCTATTAGAATCTATCGTCCTTCTAATGTTGACCATAAGCGTGCTAAATTTCTAATGATTTCTAAAATTAGTGGGAGTAGTAAAAGTCCTTATCATGACTTACAAGAAGTACAAGAGGCGGGGGGAGAGACTTATTAAATTTTACTCCGATTACACCTCTTGTACACCATACTCCACCAACTCTTACACACTTAGAATCTTGAAAGTGATAGCAACTTAATCAAGAGTTAATCCATAAAACTGGAACTCATAATACAACCCCATAATCAACTACGAAAGTCATCTAGGTTTAACTTTGATGATTATGTATCCTCCTTGACTGAAGTTGAAATGGATATTGGAAAGTTTACTGGTCCTACCTTCTCTAATTAAGCCATTAACATCAATCAATTTTCCAAATGGAATAAGAATTGTTATTAGCAAATTTGATTTTATTTGTTAGCATCAATCAATTTTCCAATTTGAATTACCTAAGGGTATTCATCACTAAACAAAATCTGAATGCAAACGTTAAGACGCTAAAAGTATGATTGACTGTTAAAGGTTATGCTTAGAAGAGAATTATTTATCAAAGAATCATCTTATCTTTCTTACAAGATGTTTCTTTGAGGATCATTGTTGTTCTAGTGGCTCATAATCATTTAGAGCTACATTATATGAACATTAAAACAACTTTCCTTAAAAGTTTACATGTTCATAAAACAACCTGAAAGTTCTAAACTGGGTCAAGAACACTTACTTTGTATGTCAATAATTTCCATGTATGGGTTGAAGCAAGCATCAAAATATGATGAAATATTAATGCAATTGTTTTCATCAAGAGTTAAGTGTATCTGTGTACCTACCTCAAGATGAGTGGGAGCAACTAATGTAAACTTGTCCTTATATAGATGGCACTCTTTGGATAAGTATATGTTACACAAGTCAAATAATTTCTCACACATAATTTGATATAATGAATCTCGAAGATACCACTTACGTGAGAGATATCAAAATATACCGAGATAGATCCAACGAGACATTAGTTTCGTCCCATAAGCTTTACTCTAAAGCGGGCTCTTACATGTGTAACAAACAATATTGCTCTCCTTTAGAGGATAAAACGATAAATGAGATTACTTCCTTATGCTTCGTTAATTAGAAGCCTTACGAAGGTTCAAGCCTATACTCGTTTAGATATTGCTCACATTGATGAATATTAGACCACTCTATATTATTGTGAAGCATCTTACGATATCTTTAAGAAACGAGAAAGACTATAAGAAGAGGTTGATTATTACCTTGATTTTGTAATATTCAAAAGAAACTAAAAGTCAATTTGGGGTAATCCTTATATCTGCAGACAAATCTATCTCATGGAGGAGTCATAAGAAACTGTTAACAACAACCTAAATTATAATGACATAATATGTTGTTAATTAACAACGCAATTGTCACTAAATGTTGTTGAAATTTTATCAGTAGACTCATAAACTTATTAACTCCATATAAATACTATATTGAAGACTTTTTGTGAAAAGTCAGCTACCTTATTTCCTTGAACAGTAACAGTTCGAGAGGTGCTGCATTAAACTTCGATACAAAATTATTGTTCGTTTATGAACAAGAAGAGGAAACTAAATATTTGTATCGAATACATTTACATTCATGATATGCTTGCGGATCCGATAACTAAGGTCTACACCCAAAGTCTTTTTAAGAGCTCATAATAAAGACGGGTTTTACTAAAGGCCTTACATAATAGCATATCGTACATATGAATGATTAGTTATTTTTTTTCCTCAATTATACAATTTGCTTGTCTATAAATACGTATGTGCACTTGATGATGTATAGACAATAATTATAGCCTATTTATTCTTATTATTTAACTATTTTAGATTGAACAACGGACAACTTATGCTTCTAATAGATTCCTACATTAATTTCAAAGGGCTTATCTCGGTCATTTTGGTCTTAAATTTACGTAGTTTTGATTTGGGGTTGTAACATGATTAATGGGGGTCTTGAGTTGACAATAACTTAATGACTGTATTTTTCTATTGCAGTTTCAATTTGAAACATTAATTAATGCTATAACTTGGCCAAACTTACATATGCTTATCACAAATGACCACTCGACCAAGTGGGAGAATGTTAGAATTAACCGGTTCATGTGGCCTAACGGATCATTTGAGTAACGTTGCTAATATGACACAACTACAAGTTCCTAACATTTACTTGATGGAAGTAATTGTTATAAGTTAAAGAGACTTTACGATTCACCTTTAGATGCCTTTAATAGAGAGAATACCAAGAGTTATTAACCAACCATGATTTATGATCATAATTAAGGATCATTAGTGACAGTCATGGTTTATAAATAGTTATATAAAGAACTCTTTTAAAGAACACCAGATATACACTTTCTCTGATCATCCCATCAAGATTAAGACATCATAATGGGAATCACTTGGCTTTATCATCATCATATAAGATTATAATTCTAGCAAGTAAGTATCTCTAATTTTACATTCACGCTTTATGTTATTGCTTGAATAAACATGATTAGGGTTCTATGATTTTAACCCATGTTTAAAGATATAATCAACATAAAGAACATACTCGCTCACCAAGCTTAAAAAGATAAGAAAAAAATAAATTGTATTGCATTACATCTAAAAAAACTTGTAGTCTTTGGTCTAACATCATTTGTAGTCTTTGAATGTTACATTATGCCATAGCTTATGTGCAAGAATCTTGTATAGATTTTTGTAAGGATCCCAAGCAATACTAAAAAGGAAAAAGAGACGGCGAAAGTTATCGAAAAGATTGTTGTAAAAGCATAGCTTATGGCGTTTTGGTTAAAACATAAAGCTGGTTTGTTAATGTAATTTACAAGCGTTTTGCTTTGGACAAAAAAACCCACATTGCTAAGATAAAATTTGAAAGTGCAGCACAAAAATGATAATATAAACAAAGAAGCATCTACATAAACAAACATCCTGTCGTTTAAACGTCAACATATCCAAACTCCAAACAAAAACTCAACAAGCTTTCATATCAAGCATATATATTACTCGTTAATTGGTAGAAATTCTTCATCAGTGGATCCTAACAGTATATCATTGGATTCAAAAGTTCCATCATGATATGCCTGAGCTTGACCAAAAGCTTGAGGACCATACTCTTGAGGGACGAAGTAGTTTAGCTCTGGGTGGTGGAACTTGCAGCCTGCTCCATAACCACATGAACGATAAGACACATAGTGGGCACATACATGCTCACCCTGCATAATTAACAAGATCAAATAAGAAATCGTATTGCCTTAATGTCGAAAAAACCTTGGTCTTTGGACCAGGTGTATCTATGTTATCTTAATTAATCTAATAGTGAATTTTTAAGATCTAATACTAAGAGGGTGTGCTCAATGGCTTCTTTAAATAATTTATATGCCTAGAGACAGATCGAGAAAAAAATACGAAATATATATTACCAATCGCATCGGAAGTCCATCAGAGTTGTACTGCATTGGGGGAGGAGGCATTGAGTGATTAAATCCACAATAGATTCCATACTTGCAATATCCAGCACGAAAAAACTGTAGCGAGAATCATTTGAAACATTCCCATGTCTCCTTTATCAAAATCTTACATATATATTATTCTAAAACAAATTCTATGGAAATAAATTATGTATATATGGGTTGTTAAAATAATGTTCACATCATTGTCTATAATATAATTTCTATGAGTGAGTTATCAATTACAATGTGATAGAGATTTCTCAGCATCAACATCAACGATATTGATTATTGAAGCTAAGACTCCTTTGTTTTAGTATGCTTCATAATTATCATATCATTTAAGCTTATGACATGTGTTCATCTTCCATTCCAAAGACGCACAACTACACGATAAGAACAAAAATCCATACGAGTATAAAAACTGAACAAGCTAGCTTATACATTGCAAGAATTCACATACCAGGCTTATCCAGTAAGAATAAAAATCCATACGAGTATAAAAAACTGAATAAGCTAGCTTATACATTTTTATACATTGCAAGAATTCAGATACTAGACTTATCCAGATTAGATTACATCAAGGGATAAATATTTCAATTATTTCCTTAGTATTTATATGGATAGTGAATATATGTTCTACAGACGTGAACCTAAATTCGAACTTGTACATATACTCATGTATCATGTATGGAATCCTGGGAAAAATACAAGGTCGCATATTTATTCAATATAAGAACATTTGCCAAGCTGACAACCATAACTAATCTATTCAAGTGCTTGAATCTCATTAGTAATATAGTTTGTTAATATCTTAATCTAAAGAAAATCAAGGTTTGCGAGTTTTTTCCTAAACTAGTATTGATGGAAAAAGTATTTACCATTTTGGTATTTTTAGAAAACTATTTATTAAAATGGTGTTTTCCTTGTATATTGTATTTACTTTTTTAATTTCTAACCAAGATATTATACTTTTTTATTGTTTTTTTCTTGTTCAAACAATCCGTTATCGGTTTATTTATTTTTTTTTTTTTTATAATACTCTTTTTTAACCAAATACTTTTTTTCAATCCAACTCTTTATAGGCTCTCTAGTGGTTTTCTTTTTCAAATAAGGTTTGTTTATTTTTATTTTGTCTTTTTTAATTTAAAAAGTTAAAAAAGATTTGGTAAACCATCTCCCCTGCGGTTTCAAAACCTGCCTTCCTCTTTTTTTCATTAATAATTTTGAGGATTTCACGATTTCAAAATGAGAACTTTGAGTCATTATCGATTCACGTTTTATATGGAATTGAAATTTGTTTTTATAAAGTATGTTAAAGATTTTGAACATCAAAGTTTTATAGTTATATATGGATTTTGATTTCATATATTTCATAACAGAAAGAATACAAGTTAACGCGATATAACATATAATTCAAAACGAGAAAAAAATGATCGTGTTTGCTCAATAAAATTACGAAATGGAATGAATATGATTTTCATTTGTATTTGATATTAAGACCACTAGATGGTCAATTTTAATGTTTGATTAAAAAATTTATGCTTCTAATTTGATTGTACAAATTTATATAACATGATTCTTATAGTTGTATTTGAAAAAAAGAACCATTTGAAAGCCTGTATGTATAAAGAGTTTATTGCTAAATATTATTAAACTGGTTAAATAAAAAAGAGTATTATAAAAAAATTAAAAAGGATAACGAAGCGTTGAAAGAAAAATACAATAAATAGGTTAGAAAATAAAAAGTAAACACAAATTATAAGGAAACACTATTTTAATAAAAAAAAATTATGCTTCTAATTTGATTGTATAAATTTATATAACATGATTCTTATAGTTGTATCTGAAAAAAACCATTAGAAAGCCTGCATGTATAAGGAGTTGATTGCTAAATATTATTAAACTGGTTAAATAAAAAAAGTGTATTATAAAAAAATTAAAAAGGATAACGAAGCGTTGAAAGAAAAAAACAATAAAAATATAATATCTAGTTTAGAAAATAAAAGAGTAAACTGCCATTTTGGTCCCGGAGGTTTGGTCACTTTTGCCACTTTAGTTCAAAATTCAAACCTTTTGAATCTGGGTCCTGTGGTTTCAGTTTTGTTGCCATTTTGGTTCAAAAATAAAGTCAGCTCAGATTTCTCAAATAAAATCTTGGTTTTTTGTCCTTTTCCTCAGATTAATGAAGGGCAAAATGGTCATTATAAGTTTTATTATAATAAATTATTGATTAAAATAATTAAACTAAATGACCTCAGGCAAGTATTATCATCTTCCCCAAAAGCAATCCCTAATATCCTAATCCACTCTTACGAACATCTTCTTCTCCAACGATCAATGGACAATTACGAGGAATTTTGTTGCGATTTTTCAAAAAGCAGAAGGTGTACAGACTACCCCTAGCAACAAAATTTTAACCATCAAGAACAGAGAAAACTTCTAACCATCATTGATTTTTCAAAAATTAAAATCAAAATATGAACTTTTTCCTAATAAATCAAATGGGCTTTGAAGTGGGTGTCAGTGGTGGCTAGGACATGACGGAAAGCAACAGTAACGACGACATCAAATGAGACCCACGGCGATTCCAATGGTCAAAATAAACGTTGACGGTGTTGAGGAGCAAAGACATCGCCACAGATCTGATGCCATAGAAGATTGCCGACTACTGAGGTAAATATCGACAACCTAATAATTCGATTTCTGGCGGTGTTGGTGGCGATGGCTGGTTTTGTTCAAACTCGTTATGGGTTTTAGATTCGGGGGTTTGGGTGTGGATGAGTTTTAGCGGCAGTGTTGATGTGGGTGGTGGTGATGGGAGTATGTGGTGGTTGTTTTACGAAGATGGTGGTCAGTGGGGTGGGTGTTAGCGATGGCAGCAGAGTGGCTTAGGATATTACGGATTGCATTTTGGGAAGATGATGATACTTGCCTGCTTTTATAAGGTCATTTAATTTATTATTTTAATTAATAATTTGTTATAATAAAACTTATAATGACCATGTTTCCCTTCATTAATCTCAGGAAAAGGACAAAAAACCATGATTTTATTTGAGAAATCTGAGCTGACTTTATTTTTGGACCAAAATGGTAACAAAACTGAAACAACAAGGACGTAAATTCAAAAGTTTTGAGTTTTGGAGAAAAGTGACACAAGTGACCAAAACTCAGAGACCAAAATGACAGTTTACTCAAAATAATAAGTAAACACAAATTATAAGGAAAACACTATTTTAATAAATAGCTTTCAAAGAACACTAAATTGGTAAATACTTTCCCACCAACACTATTTTAAGAAAAAAACTTCATGGTTTGCACTTTGTACATACCATGAATAGAATGATTAATTAATAATCTTAGTGTTTATAAATAAACTTTAACCAACCCATATAATACAAAACACAAACTATGTTTGGGAGTTACCAGGCAAATCTACATGGAAATCCACAAATACACCTTAAGAAAAATAACCATTTATTTTTGTTTTATAGCAAAAGAATTAGAAAATGTTACTGTAATCAGATTGAAAGATATCATCCGTAACAATTTGAATTGAATGTTTCAAACAACAACCAACTATACGTATAAAGTTCGATATTAATAGAAATAAATAAATACTAAGAAGATTAATAACTTTGATATTGATTCAAACAAAGTCACAAATCATTACAATCAAAAAATCTAAAAACCAAATACATAACCACGAACAGTGGCGGATCTAGAAAATCTTCGTAGCGGTAACGTTTTATAAAAAAGCGGTAACGAAATCGAAAAAACGTAAATTTTTTGCAAAATTTACACTACCGCCGGAGCGACAAGCGATAGCAGAGGCTACCCCTTCCCTTAAGGTAGGTCCGCCACTGCCCACGAATATATAATATATAGTAGATATCTAATTGAGCAGGTATACCTTGCATGGAATTCTACGAGTGTAATTTGGATACACGATTTCAGCACTTCGTTCCTGACGAACCTACAAAAAAAGAACAAAGGTATACATCAGTATACAAAGTAAAAATAAAAGAAGAGACGACTAAAATTAGTTTATACTAATAAATCATCTTTCAAAAACAATAAATAAATATGCATCACGAGCATGGATGAAAACAACTTAAAATAGAAAATAAAAATAAAAAACATACTAAATGGTGTGTAAATTTGAAAATCATTAAAGAGTTACACACAGTTATTTCATCACCACTATAATGTAATCTGTCATATAATATTTTCATTATTCATCAGGTCATACTTAAGAGATATTTTTGTTTTCAAATTTTAAATATTAAAGGACTTTTATAATTAAAAAAAATAGAAAGCATGTTAGTTTTATATGTGTACAAAATTGTTAAAAAGACTTTTATTAGAAAAAAAGTAAGTATGCTGACTTTTATGTGCAGAAAAATGTTAAAGGAACTTTCAGGAGAAAAACAGAAAATAGTTTTTTTTTTTAGTATTTGTCATAACAAGTAAATTTAGGCTATTTAAACATACAATTTATAGTGTTTGTTAGGGTTGAAATCTAAAAATCGCCTTTTTTGAGAAATCTATCAAGAAATGAAGGCGTGATGGAGAGATAAGAGGTATACCTGAGAATCTTCCCGAGAGGGGTGATTGTAGTTGCAATTCTTGCCAAAACTACATGATCCATATTCAACAAAAAAGAAGCAGTCCTTTTTCTGCATGGGACTGGCTTCGATTTCATCATTTGTAGAACACTTGTGGTCCGATCTGAATTGTGGTGAGGATTAGAAGGAGGAGGAGGAGAAATGTGTGAAATGCATGAGTTCCTTATGCTTTTATAGCGAGGGATGGGGAGACAAGAGTTTGACTTAACCTCATAGATCACTTGGGTTTTCTCACTCTTCATTAAATATCATATCTAATAACAGTAATATTATTATGTTCAAACGTAATTTTGAATTATTATATTTTATTCACTCTTTAAACTTTTTTTAACGACAACATTTGCTTCTACTCTACTATTTCAATAATTCTAAATTAATTTTTTTTCTTAGATTTAAACTTGAGACCTCACCTGATATATGCCTCTAAAAGTGGGTTAGCCCCATATTGATATCAACACTCTTAAATAACATCACTTAAGTTTTTTAAGCTTTTCAATTGTATCTTCTACGTAATAAATAATTACAAATTTGAACACATGTCACCGCCATAGTTACCTCATGCAATTTTCGATTTAATATTTTTATAATTAATTTCCTTACATTTAAGTTTTTATTACGAAAGTCATATTTTAAATTGTCTCTTAATTTACCATATGTCGATAAGTTTAGTTAATTACTATTTATCCAATTTAGTTGTTTTTTTGTTTTAAGAGAAAAATGCTCGGATAGTCCCTTTGGTTCGCCTATTTTTCACCTTTAGTCCCTAACTTTCTAAAATTACAGCTATAGTCCACAACTTTTGCAATTTCATTTCCGGATAGTCCCTGGCGCGGATGGGTGTTAGATTTTTGTGTTAGTTGGGTACGAAATGACTAAAATACCCTTACTAATTAAAAAATGTTATCTGCAATCCTCCACTGAACTACGTTTTTAGATCTGCAATCCTCCACTAAACACTAAACTAGGGTTTTTAGATTTTAAACACTCCATTTATTTTGCTGAGTTCTGATCCATCGAAGTTAGGGTTTCGTTTTAGTGCAGGTGGTTGTTGAAGGCATGTATGGTGCTGGTGGATGGCGCGACAAATGTTGCAGTGGTGGAGGTTGGGTTTATCCGGAATTAAATGGTTCAGTGGGGGAAGGTTTAATCAGAGGTGGATGGTGTGTGTTAGGTTGTTAGATCTCCGGTGGGGAGTTGGGGTGGCATGGGATGTTGGCTGTTGCAGTGGAGTCAGAAAGGTTAGAGTTTTGGCGGAGGATTGTGGTTGGGGGGTTTCTCAATTGGTGGGTTAGATATGTGTTTATCGATTGTGGTTGGGGGTTGCAGGTTACCGCGGTAGGTTGTGGCGGCGGTTTTCATGGTAGGAATGACTTATGGTTTCTTGGTAATCAGCTTTGTTTTATATAATTATATGTTCATTGAGTGCCTCAATCATTGCTTGATTGTTGAGGGTAAAAAAACTATTCAATGTGAATTTAGGATTCATGTAGGTACAAGTTTCCACTTCGCTGATATTTGATTGTTTCTTGATTTCTGAATTTAGTGTTAAAACTTTAAAAATCATGTTCTTGCTTACTTAGTTTGCTAGTTTTACCAAAACCGAAGAGTTTTGTGTTTTTTTAGAGTTAAATGCCCGGATAGTCCCTGTGGTTTGCCCTTTCTTCACCTTTAGTCCCTAACTTTTTGAAATTACGGCTATAGTCCTCAACTTTTCAATTTTCATTCCCGGATAGTCCCTAAGGCTAACATCAGTTAGTTTTTGGTGTTAAGTTGCTGTGAAATTACAAAACCACCCTTACCATTAAAAATAAAAAAAACAATAAATCAAATATACTATTAAATAAAGTGTGCCCAACTTTTAATATCTACCCCACCCCACCCCCACCCCCTTTTCTTCATTTTCCCTTGTCTGCATGCACAGAACCTCACACAATTCCACCACCACCACCATAAGCACCTCCACACCACCATAAAATCATCATTCCATCACCATAACACCTCCACATCACCACCATAATACCTCCGCCCCATCGCCGGAAAAACAAACCGTGTTTGGAATCAAAGTTGCAGGTTCGATGGAGGTGAATTCCGACAACATTCCGTTCGAAATCAAAGTTGCAGGTTCGATTGGTTGCTTATTATTCTTCTTCCATGCCACTTTCATCTTTCTTCACCCTCCACCTGTTTCTGTTCCAACATAATTAATTCTTCTGTTCCAGATTTATGTGAAGATAAAATTAGCAATGAAAAGTCATACCTGGGATAGAAGCAAGAGCAAATATGGTTAAATTTTTAAAGTCACTCAGTGGCTTAAACCCTTGAAAATTAAAAATCAAAATTCTTGATTTCTTGTCAGGTTTAGGTCCAAATTTATGCGAGAGAGATGTGTTATTGGAAGAAATTAGGTTTGATTTGGGATGTTTTGGTTAGGGATCTCGATTATATGATTTATGTTTGAAGTTGGATCAGATCATGTTTGGGTGTTTGGTGAAATTATGAGCAAATGAAAGTTGAGTTAGGGAGATATCAATCATAGTTACAAATGAAACAGATTGTGAAGATGCATTATTTGCGATCAGAAAAAAAACGGAGCAACAACAATCATCTGTGGAGGTAGTGGGTGGTGGTGGTGGTGGTGGTGGTGGTGATGGTGATGGTTGAAGGTGGAGATGGTGGTGGTGGTGTGGAGTGGGGAAGATGAAGTGGGTAGGGTAGGGTGGTGGGTCATACATAAATTATAAATTATAAAATATTAATTATATTTCATTTAAATTTTTAGTTATTAATTTGACAATAAGGGTATTTTTGTCATTTCACACAAACCTAACACCAAAAACTAACCCCCATCCACGTCAGGGACTATCCGGGAACAAAATTCAAAACCTTGGGGACTATAGGTGTAATTTTAGACAGTTAGGGACTAAAGTTAAAAAATGGGCAAACCACAGGGACTATCCGAGCATTTTCTCTTTTTGTATCTTTTGATTAACAAAAAGTGTTGTTAACAGTTAAGATTGGATGTATAAACAGTATTAGTCTTGATTTATGTTACTTTATAACCCATTGAACCTTCTAATTTTTTTGTTTGCAGTGGTCTAATAACATTAGATTATTAGTTTTCATCCATCAAGGAATTGTTCTTCTCTTTTGGTTCTATTCATCGGTTTCTTTTTGTATATTATAAACATAATACCGCAGGAATTGGTTTCTTTAAACATGCAGATAATTCTCTTAAATGAAAGGTGGAGAAGATTGGGTGAGGGGTTGGGTAGGTTGAAGATGGTGGTGGTGGGTCCCACAAAGAATGATTGGAAGGGGTTGGTTGGGTGAGGGGTTGGGTGGGGCCTACTGAATTTTTAAATGTTTTATTGTTTTTATTATTTTGTTTTCTAGTAAGGGTATTTTTGTCATTTCGCACCCAACTAACACCAAAAACTAACACTCATCCACGCCAGCGACTATCCGGGAATGAAATTGCAAAAGTTGGGGACTATAGCTGTGATTTTAGAAAGTTAGGGACTAAACGTGAAAAATAGGCAAACCACAGGGACTATCCGAGCATTTTTCTCTTGTTTTAATAAAAGGGTTATTGGATTTTAATAATCCTAAGTTTCACCAGTTGGTTGATAATAATCCCAACTTTAAAAATTTCCTCCAATAATCTCAACTTGTAAAAGTTTGGCCGCCATTGATCCTTTTCAAAAATATAAGAATTTGGTCTCCTCAATAGATTCAATTACGTCTAGAGACCCCTTAATTGATTTAAGTGTGCCTATGTTAGAAAAGGATCAATGGCGGCCAAACTTTTACAAGTTAGGATTATTGGAGGCAATTTTTAAAGTTGGGATTATTATCGGCCAACAGGTAAAGCTTAGGATTATTAAAATCCAATAACCCTTAATAATATCTTAATTCTATTTTTCTAAACTTGTTTCTATTTAACCAAAGACCGTGCTTTTATACTGTTACATTGATATTAACATTAGATATCTTTCAATTAATAATAATCTTCTTATATACTTACAATTTTTATATTTTATTATTAGAGTTAATTACATAGTTAGTCCTTGTGGTTTAAAATCACGTTTCAGGGTACTAATTAACAATCTAATGTACTAATAGTTTAAAATCACGTTTCAGGGTACTAACTTTTGATGTTTTAACAAAGTAAGTTATTAACGTTAATTGGTTGTTAATTAATAACCCTGACACCCTCACGTACCATAAACGTGAGGGTATAATTGTCATAACAAGTTCTGTGGCTTTCCCTCCCAATTTATAACCTGTTCCCCCTTCCCCCAACTGAAACCCTAATTCCAGCCGTAACCCCTTAAAAAATCGAAGACATCAGGATGGTTATGTGCAAGTGTGGTAGAGCAGCATTGATGAAGACATCGAAGACCTCCAAAAACCCTAAACAGAACTGCGAATGGATATTGAGAGCTGGGTAGTGGAAGAATCTTTGTTATTATCATCATTTGATGGCCATTCGTCAAAGAAATGGTGCATTAGTTTCTGATGTTCATCATTTCTATCAATTTTCAAAGCCAGTTGATCCAACAAAGTACAAGAAATAATCAAAATACATATAAACCTGTATGGGCTAGAATCCAACAAGAAGTGGTCTTGTGACAAAACATTAGAAGAAGGTCTAGAATAAGATGGACGGTGGGTGGAGTTATTATTATTGTAAAAGTCAGAAGAAGAGAGTGGATGTGAATTGGGAGAAGGGTAATTTATGGATTTGTAACAGATGGAAGATGGGATCATTGGAATGGCTGTTGGTGGTGTTTTAGGTGTTGGTGTTGTTGACATGTTGATTTCCACAGGCTTTCTTGAATGATTTCTGCCTTTGTGCATGTGCATTTCACAATATTTTGAATCAGGATAGGCTTCTTTTAAACACCTCCATTTTTTACCATATGTTCTTCTGCATCTTCCTGGTTCTGGATCTATTTTTCTCCCAAATCCCATCTGGAAGCAGTCCCATCCAACTGCAATTTTTATCAAGAATTCAAAAAGTTTTCATCTTTATGCATTAATTCATATACCCTTGTTCTCAAACTTGAGAAAAAATCTTGATCTTTGACATCAAGATTCTTAATTAACATGCATCTTTGAGAATTCTTGATATTATCATAAAAAAACACTGATTAATGAAGAATAGTAACATAGCATGCATATATTTTGAATTTTTTTTATCTGTATGCAATTGTTGATATGCCCTGGTTGTAAAAATGGAAAAAAGTTTGATTCTTGACATCAAGAAACACTCAATTAACAAATGGTAGAAGCATAACATGTTGAAAAGGTTTTGATCTTTTGGTGAAAGAATAAAGGAAGGTAAGAGAATGAATTACTTAAGGGAAGGGGTGGCTGGTGGTGAAGGAGGAGCTTTGTAGAAGAATCTAGACTTGTTTTGATGGTGAAAAGCAGATAGGGGGTATAGGCATACAAGAGATCATGTATTTGTAACAAGTGCTTGATGTTCAAGTTCTTGCCATTGAGTGGCTGTGAAGGGATACCTTCCACTATATTCCTTACACCTTCACCTGCTGTACTCATCATCTCATCTTGATTCTTGAAACTTTGGGTTTACAGAGTTGGGGTTTGAAGCTGTAGAGTCTGATGGTTAAAACAGGGTTTAATTATAAGCATTTAAGTTGAGTGAATGACAATTATACCCTCACATTTATGGCACATGAGGGTGTCAGCGTTATTAATTAACAGCCTATTAGCGTCAATATCTTACTTTGTTAAAAAATCAAAAGTTAGTACCCTAACGTGATTTTAAACTATTAGTATCTTAGATTGTTATTTAGTGTAAACCACAGGGACTAACTATGTAATTAACTCTTTATTATTATTAAATATACAATTCAAATTTAAAATTAGAATATGAATATTAATGAAATAGAAAGATTATATTAATACATTTACAAATTTAGGTTTATTATAAATAAGTTACAACTTAGTCCCTAATTATTTGTTATTTAATTTCCATGATTTAAATACTATAATCACAAATTACCCTGTCGTTAATTTATTTTCCAATATATATGCATATATATATATATATATATACACACACCTTTGATTGTGAACACTAGTGAACTAATCCTAGCCCTTGACTTTCAATACTCAAGTGTAAATCAATGGCAAAGATTTGTTCACTCAGCTCACAAATACACTAGTGTTCACTCTAGAACCCCACCATATATATATACATATCTATACTATATTATAATACATGAGGGAAGGATTCCAAAAAGTTAAGAACTTCTTCCCCCATTATTTATAAATAAACCCCTAGAATGAGGGTAAAGTGGTCTTTTAAACCATAATTATTTTTTAGTCCCTCAATCTATCACATTTAAATCCTTGACATTTAACATAATTATGAGTAATTAGTTACACTCCCCCCCCCCTCTCTTTAATTCTTTAATGTATTCCTGCGATATCTTACAACCTGTAATGTTTTAAAAAAATCCGAAGGTACCATGACGATCGGCACATTTTTTTAAACGTTTCGATAGTTGTCTTTTTTAGTTTCGCCGTGCGTTCATAAAGTACAAATAGCCGATGCGTAAATGTACAATTGATTAAAGCCAACATTTGTTTTTTTTTTACCCAAGCCAGCTTTGACCATTACCTAGCTACTGTGCATTAACATTTGTTTTTTACCCAAGTTTTTTGTTTTGAACGACATTAATAAACTAAAATATTCCCTAATTTTACTTGTACAGGTCAGTTTGTTGTGACATGTTTAATATAGTATAGATAAAACTCACAACAAACTTCCTATTAAATATGCCACAACAAACTAAACAGGATATGTGCATCTTATTTTAAAAACTTAAAACTCACAACAAACTTCCTAAATAAGTGGATGACCAATATAAAACTAAACCCTAATGGACTACTATAAATACATAGCAAACACTCACAATTCTACATTTCTATTGCTAAACAGATTTAAAATATGGAGCCAGTTCTGAATTCACTTGATGCGAAAAAACAAGCATGCGATATTGAAAAATCTAAGGTCGGTTCTATGATAAGTTTTGTTATATCGCAATAATGAATAATTGTTTTCTTTTATTTACTTTTATGTGAATACTAACTTATTTGATTTTTTAGATTCAACACACCAATTTAAACACCCCAGTTGTCGAACAAGCTTTTGTTAGTTTTTAAGTAATATTTTCGCTTATAATCTTTCATATTAACAAGTTCGTTATGTTATTATTTGGTGTTTTATTGTAGGATGATGGTGATAATAGTGTTGAAATTATTTCTTATGGTGCAATGTTCAGTCCATACAAGTCTAATCTTCAACGTCAATGTAGTAAAGAGGTAATTTTAAAATTTATTTAATCTTTTTTAAATTTTATATTCAATATTTGTTTTTTTTTATAAAATTTATTTAATCATTTTTTAACTTTTTTATTAAATTTTTGTTTTTTAAGGATCGGAAGTATGAGAATCAAAAGAAAAGATCTAAGAGACTCTCTGAATGGAAATGGGTCGAGGTTATAAATTTAGATGATTCTGATGACGATGAGAAAGAAGATGAATTAGATGATACTGCTGATTCGAGCACAAACAAGAAAAACGTATCAAAAAAGAAGAGAAATTAGATGAAATATATCAAGTGTTTTTATGTTTTTTTCATTTTCAATTGTTTTTGTTTGATCTAGACTATCCCATGAATAATAAAGTTTATTTTATACTTGAAGTTTATGTTTTGTGTTATTTTATTGCACTTATAATTTACATCTCGATTGAATTAATATACTTTTGTCATTTGTTTAACATTTTTTATTAACAAACGAATCTTTACATGTTTAAAACAGTTTTTCTATACTTTATTTATTATTAATTTTTATAACAAAACAAAACTTTGATATTTAGTAGATAGAAGATAAACTATGTTCCAAAATTTTAGGAATTATTTAATACTAATTTACGATATTAGTAGATAGATAGTAAACTATATCCCAAAATTTTAGGAATTATTTAATACTAATTTACGATATTTAGTAGATAAATAGTAAACTATGTCCCAAAATTTTAGGAATTATAAGTCAACTAATTAGGTCCTCCAAGTTAATTATATGGGATGAGGCATTGATGGCGAAACGTCGATAGAGACAGTTGATCGAACATTGCAAGACATTATAAGTGTTAGGCTCCCATGTGTAACACTTATGACATATATCCACCACAATAATGTTATCATATACAAATAAGAAAACTACCAGCAACGAGTGCCGCAATCCAAAGTGTCGCCCCCGCCGCATCGCGCGGGCACCCTACTAGTATATATATGTATATATATATATATGTATATATATGTATATAGGGGATGGATCATGAGAAAACTAGTTTAAATGAGAAAACCAAAAAACTAACCAAAAAAGCCTAAAAAAAACCTAAAACCATAACAATTTTTTTTTTTTTTTACAATTTTTTTTTTAAAAATCGCTACTTTTTATGTATGGAAAAAAAATTTCAAAAAAAAATAAATAAATTTTTTTTTTTTTGGTTGTACTGCACATGTGCACTAATACATAAAACTTAAACCACTTAACCCACCCCCACCGACACCCCCCAAAAACCTAAACCCCCCACCCCCACCCCCCAAAAACCTAAATTCACCCTCCCACCAAAAGCCTAACCCCCCCCCCCCACCCCCCAAAAACCTAAACCCCCCACCCTCCCGAAAACCTAAAACTAAACCCTAAACATAAACCCGAAAAAAACCTAAACCCCCCACCCCCCCCCCCCAAAACCTAAACCCCCCTCCCCCCACACCCAAAAACCTAATCCTAATCCTAAACCTCCAAAAAAACTAACCCTAAAAGCTAAACTAGACTCAAAAAGCTAATTTTAAGCATGTAATGCAATTGTAGTACATGTTATATTGCACATGTGCACTACTATAATAATAGTATTGAAAACAAGACGACACCATAAATCTTTTTTTATGTCATAAAAAATATGCTCGAATATACTTGAATGAAAGATACAAAAATTTGTGATCTTATGGTGCCATTTTTGTTTTAAAATGATAACGTATGGAGAAATGGGAAATGTTTGAAAAGTTATATATTTTTTTTTCAATTTTACCCGTCCTTCATTAAAAGTCCCCCTCCTTCATTAAAAGTCTCCCCCCCTCCTTTTTAGTGCTTTTTTGGTAAGTTTTTTTGGTAAGTTTTTTGGTTTTCTCATTTATATCTAGTTTTCTCATGATCCTCTCCCTATGTATATATATATATATAGGGAGGGCCTCATGCGAGAACTCCATTTATTGCGAGAACCAATGTGAACACAACCTAAAATTGCTAAAAAAACCTAAAAAAACCTAACCCCCACCCCCCCCCCCCCAAAAAAAAAAAAAAACCTAACCCCCCCCAAGCTAAATGCTAAAAACGAAAACCCCCAAAAAACCTAAAAAAAAAAACCTACCCCCCCCCCCAAAATAAACCTAAACCCCCCACCCCCACCCCCCAAAAACCTAAACCCCCCTCCCCCCCCCCCCCCCCCCCACCCAAAAACCTAATCCTAATCCTAAACCTCCAAAAAAACTAACCCTAAAAGCTAAACTAGACTCAAAAAGCTAATTTTAAGCATGTAATGCAATTGTAGTACATGTTATATTGCACATGTGCACTACTATAATAATAGTATTGAAAACAAGACGACACCATAAATCTTTTTTTATGTCATAAAAAATATGCACGAATATACTTGAATGAAAGATACAAAAATTTGTGATCTTATGGTGACATTTTTGTTTTAAAATGATAACGTATGGAGAAATGGGAAATGTTTGAAAAGTTATATAATTTTTTTTCCAATTTTACCCGTCCTTCATTAAAAGTCCCCCTCCTTCATTAAAAGTCTCCCCCCCTCATTTTTAGTGCTTTTTTGGTAAGTTTTTTGGTTTTCTCATTTATATCTAGTTTTCTCATGATCCTCTCCCTATGTATATATATAGGGAGGGCTCATGCGAGAACTCCATTTATTGCGAGAACCGCGAGAACCAATGTGAACACAACCTAAAATAGCTAAAAAAACCTAACCCCCCCCCCCCCCAAAACCTAAACCCCCCACCCCCCCAAGCTAAATGCTAAAAACTAAAACCCCCAAAAAACCTAAAAAAAACCTAACCCCCCCCCCCAAAAAAAAAAAAACCTAAACCCCCCACCCCCCACCCCCCAAAAACCTAAACCCCCTCCCCCCACACCCAAAAACCTAATCCTAATCCTAAACCTCCAAAAAAACTAACCCTAAAAGCTAAACTAGACTCAAAAAGCTAATTTTAAGCATGTAATGCAATTGTAGTACATGTTATATTGCACATGTGCACTACTATAATAATAGTATTGAAAACAAGACGACACCATAAATCTTTTTTTATGTCATAAAAAATATGCTCGAATATACTTGAATGAAAGATACAAAAAATTGTGATCTTATGGTGCCATTTTTGTTTTAAAATGATAACGTATGGAGAAATGGGAAATGTTTGAAAAGTTATATATTTTTTTTTCCAATTTTACCCCTCCTTCATTAAAAGTCTCCCCCCTCCTTTTTAGTGCTTTTTTGGTAAGTTTTTTGGTTTTCTCATTTATATCTAGTTTTCTCATGATCATCTCCCTATGTATATATATATATATATATATATATGTATATGTATATATATATATAGGGAGGGGCTCATGCGAGAACTCTATTTATTGCGAGAACCGCGAGAACCAATGTGAACACAACCTAAAAAAACCAAAAAAAACCTAACCCCCACCCCCCCCCCAAAAAAAAAAAAACCTAAACCCCTCTCCCCCACCCCCCCAAAACCTAAACCCCCCACCCCCAATCTAAAATGCTAAAAACTAAACCCCAAAAAAAACCTAAAAAAATAAAAATTTTTTTTTTTTAATTTTTTAATTTTTTTTTGCTTCGAAAAGTAGCGATTTTTATATAAAAAATATTAAAAAAAAATTGTGTGATTTTTAGCTATTTTTAGGCATTTTTGGTTGTGTTCACATTGGTTCTCGCGGTTCTCGCAATAAGAGGTGGTTCTCGCATGATCTTCTCCCTATATATATATATATAGAGAGAGATAGAGAGCAAGAGAGAGAGAGAGAGAGAGAGAGAGAGAGAGAGAGAGAGAGAGAGAGAGTTAATGACACAGATGGACCCTGTGGTTTATATCTAGTTTCGCCTTTGGGTACTATCTTTTTTAACATGTTTAGGTTTCATAGTTTAGGTTTTGTCTCATGTTCATGTATTAAGCCTAACGACTATTATGTACTAACATAACAGCCCTTCACATGCTAATAAAACCCCAGACCCTTCGCAATTTTGATCAAAAATTTCACTCGTTAAGTTTTCAAGGTTCAAGCGATTGAGACTCCCCATAATTATAGGGTTTGCTAACGATTTCGATTACAATGATAATTAAATGTCATATCAGATAGGAGGATGATGAATATTAAGTGGATGTCTATTGTAAGTTTTGTTCAGTTTTGTTACGTCGATCATGATGACATAGGTTTCTAAAAGAAAGTAAAAAAATGAGCAATTGATCATTTGAAAATAATTTATTCAATCTGCTCTGATACCAATTGTTGATCCCAGATAACAATGCTCTTTTAACTGAATTTGGCAAGTGATTTCAACCACTATGAAAATAATATGCGGAAATAGAAATCAAACTTTCAAGAAACACAACTACAAAATTTTGAAGTTTATATCACTTTGAAACAAGGTTTACAAGGTGATTGTGATGTTATTGGCTAGTAAAAACGAATGCTTTAAGAATTCCTTAATAAAGGGCAATGGAGTTTTGGTTGTATGTAATGAATGCTTGGCTTAACTCATTTTCCTTCGGTGGTGACTTCTCTATTTATAGAAAGACTTTGACATGAATAAACATTTGTTTATTCATTCACTTTTCTGCATAAAGTAGCTTTTTGGCATATTCATTGAATCCATCCAAGGTCAACTTGCTACTTTTCTTTGGTGGCAGAACCTTATCTCTTTGAGAATTTGCTCCATTAGAATTTCTGATGACTAACTTATCAAAAATCTGTTGAGTTGATCATCAGATTTCTGATGATTAGAAGTTATCAGATTCTGATGATAAACATCAGATTTATCATTAGACTTATCAGATTGATCTTCTCTAAAAGTCATTCTTCAGTTGTGATCTAATTTTGATTTTTGTTGAAGATGTATATACCTTTCTGCTTTTGTCATGTTTATCTTGTACCTTCTTTTGTTTGATCCTTTTGACTTTATCTTCAACACATGATCAGATTGATCATATTGTTCTTCAATACTTACAAAAAGTTTCCTAACAATTTTCCCTAAGTATTGTAAGAAAAATAACTACTCATAACAAAGAATATGAAAGAAATTTACACCCCAGAAATTCAAATTGTAACACAAACCATTGTTAACAAAAGAAATAACATAAATAAATTGTTTATCAAGCACTGTCAAGATTGGTTCTGTAAAGATCACCATCCTTTAATCTTTTCTTGTAGTCAATTTGTTTATTGCATTCATTGAACATTGCCTTGTACCAGGTTCTTGCTTTAGTTCTTTCATTGATGATCTTCTCAATCTTTTTCCTCAGCTCCTCTTTGTCCCGACCCTTTGCTTTAAGCTGCTCCTGCTTCTTGTTCATGCATTCTTTTATGTATTTGAGAGTCTGGTTTGAGTACTTGCATATTTCATATACTCTAAAAAGAGCCTTCTTTTCCTCATGATCCCTGAAAAAAAACATAATGTTCTAGATTTTCAAAGATGACTCCTGTCCTAGCTTCTTCTTGTAGTTTTGTTGGGATTGTTGTGTCAGGAGGGGGGTATGAGCAACTTTTTGTTAATTACATAGTCGTAATTAAGGCAAGGATCAAAATCAGTTATAGCTATTCAAGTAAATAACTTCCTTCCAGCTTTTGAGAGGCTATCCAGAGCTCTCCTTATGACCCTTGTGTTTCCTTTTTCTTCATCATAAGTCTTTTTCAGCATGATTAGGTCTGTAGGATGGAACCTATCTGCCAAATCACCATCAGTGATTACCTCTTCTTCACCATTCCTTTTGATCAAGGTATATTTGTTTTGCTCATTGATGTGTTCAAAATGCAACATATAAATTTCATCAATTGTGGCATAAAACTAACCCTTTTTAGTACTAATGTTAGAAAAAGTGTGCTTTTGTCTTCCTTTTGTATTTTCAGGATGAAATGAGCTCAAATTAACAAAAGAAGCAAAAAGACATCAAAATCTAACATAAATACAAGAAAAGGAACAAGACGTGACATGCCCGACCCCACAACAACATCTTCCCAAGCAAAACAAGACAACAGAAGACTGAACACGCCCCGTGCTCAGCCAGCACGGGGGCGTGCCCAAGTGTCAGCAGAAAAGACAAAGTGGTAGAAGCTTCTATTGCCCACCACGGGGCCGTGCTCAGCGGACACGGGGCCGTGGTCAACTATAAGATTCGCACAATCTAGCAAATCTTCATAGTACAAAGATTCTTCTGCACCACGGGGTCGTGCTCAGCGGACACGGGGGCGTGGTCAACTAAAAAGACAAAACTGCATTAAATGAAGAAAGAGAAGGATGTGGACATGGGGCCGTGCCCACTGGACACGGGGCTGTGCCCGAGCTTCTGTTCAGCCTATAAATAGAAGTGCTTGGCTCAAGCTCAAACCATCCCTTGGCACACCACCTCTCTCACACTTCACCCACCACCCACCACCACCATAACACCATCATCCACCACCATCATCCATTGTCCATCGTAGAGTGTGTGAGTCGTCTCGGGATCCAAGATTGATCGTAAGAGTTCTTGACAATCAAGGCCATGTTTGCCTAAGTCTCTTACATCACTTGGTGAAGACAAAGTGTCTAGTGTAATACTTTTTATTTTTAATCTTTTCGCACTTTTTACTTGGTTTTGTATTAATGACTTTAATAACTAGTTGCTTATGTTGAAGGTGATCTTTCCTTATCATTTGTCCATGGTGTCTTGGCATTATTTTACTGTCCATATAAAATAAAAGATTTTCACCATTCATATCTCCACGGTCTATATGGAGGTATGTTGGCTACCTGGTCGGGGGTTAAGGGAACGGTTTGGTAAAGGTCTTGCCATTGTTCAGCGTTTAGAGGTCCTGCAATGGACCTAGGTCAAATTTAGTAGGACCTCCTTCAATATTTAACGGTATTGGATGGCGGGGGTCCAAACTCTTTGATCCCCTCATAAGTTAACTACTATTAATACTATAACCCGGCTATTTAGGACTGTATCCCTGCTGACTCAGACTACTTAGTCGAGGGTAACGTCATCTCCAAAAGAGGGGCCTACCATAATTTGCATTAATAACTTAATGAGTAAACTGCAATTTTACACCCTGAGGTTAGGGGTCATTGGCACTCCTACCCCCCCCCTAAGGAAATAATTGCAAAATTACACCCCACTGTTAACCCTTATGTCGCACTTTTACCCCCCGCCGTTAAAGTGGGTTAACAGTCAACTGTATAACATGAAGGTCAAAGGGTAAAATTGTCATTTCGCTCTTATCTAAAGCTTCTTTGATAAACTAAACCGACGGTTGGTAATTTCTGATACAAACATGAGTGATACTGATACTTTTTTACTTTCGGCACTCTTATGGTACTATGTGGTGTCAATTATGTGGTGGTAACCATAAAGAATTAGAATGCTTTTTTCTAACTTATAAACCCCACTATATAGACCCATCGTTTCCTAGTATCCTTAAGAGGGGCGAAAGTAAAAATAATCCCTATCTCTCCCTCGAATGCGCCCAACCGGATATTCTAGGAGAAATGCTTCTCAATGAATTATTTAAACTAGAAGATCTAATTATTAATTGGTTGAAAGAACTTAGGAAAGATTTCAATCATCTTTTCCAAGATGACCAAGAAGGGTTGGAACCGCATTCAAACAACTTCATTGTTTCCAATGATACTTCTAACTCTAGTGAGGACTTGAGCGATAGTCGTCCCTGTGTCGATTGTGCCGTGAAGGACTCCCCATCAACTTCGTTTGATGCATACATAGACCTGAGCGATTCGACATATACCTTCTTTAACGAGAGCCCGGAAAAGGGTTGGACTTGTCCACCTATATATAGCATAGGAATCACCCTCACCGACAACCTCTTGCGTTCTCGTCTTAGTCTAGATCAATTAAGGTATCTTAGGCACTTTGGGGTTGTTCCATCCAGTAAGGAACCGCCCGATATGGAAGAGTTTCTTGAAAATAGACAAATTCCTTAAGACAGCTTCTAGACACGGGGTCGTGCCCAGGTCAACACGCCCCCGTGTCCACCCAAAGATTCCCTTCTGATTTTGTCAGAATGCGGACAAAAATGTGTCAGGATTTCATCTGCATACGGGGCCGTGTCCAGCCAACACGGGGCCGTGCGCAACGTACTGTCGTTTTCTATAAATGCAGCCAAGAATCCTGCACATTTGAACCATTCAAGGGACAGAGATTTGAGGAATATTCTCACATACCATCCTAGGTATTTTCTAAAAGAAGTTTCTCAACCATCTTCTTGTCCTTTCCTCTTTTATCCACTTTCATCTTCTTCAATTTTCTTCATACTTCCATTGAAGCTTGAACATTTCATAATTTCAAGCCTTATTGAGATGTTTGTTAGATTTTTGTTCATGGAATCTTGTTAAAAATAAGTCTTATAACAATGTTTTAAGTTGTTTAAGTTCAGAAATGCTTCAAAAATCATAAAAACAATTTGAAACCCCAAGATTCCTTGTTAATATATCCTGCAAATATCTGAACACGGGGCCGTGTTCGATGAACACGGGGACGTGTCCGAAGTACTGAATCCATAAAGTTGAACTCTTTTCGGTTTGTTTTCTTAGAATGGCAAGCAGAACTAGCGGAAACTCTTCATCGCATTCCAGGAACAACCGGCAGGGGAGAAGATCATCAACGGTTGAAGATTCACTTGTAAACTATGTTTACGCCTTGAGAGAAGCCCTTGATGAAGTAACAAGTGTGGAAGAGGCATTGGTCGACCGCATTAATCACTTGACGGTGGGACTAGAAGGATGTCTCCGGGAGGTCAACCTTTTGCACCAAAGGTTGAACATTCTCGCCTCTCCTCCTTTGGTACCAATTATCACCCAAAGGGCATGAAATGTGGTGCCGGAAGTCATCATTCCGGCCGAATGGTATGCCCTACATCAGGAGCCTCCTAGAGATATAATACAAGGGGTTCCGATTGGTGTCGCTCCTCCTCCACAAGATGTTGAGGAACATGAAGCCGCCTCCCTTCTCCCGAGGGAGATAGAAGAATGGCTCTAGCAACATCTAAGGGACACCATTTGGCTTGGAGTTCTACAAGGCTTTTAGACCGGAGACCTATTTCCGGAATTTTGGTTCTTATTGTAGAAGTGGGGCTCCTTAGGAAGATTTTACGGATCACTTGACCTATTTAATATTAGGACTTTTTACTTTTATTTTCTGCTTTATTTTTCATTTTTAGGACTATTATGTAATTCTCTCTATGATTAATGAATGATGGTTTTTAGTTAACTTGGTGTTTGGGTGGTGTTGGAATGAATAAAACACACTTGAGATGACAAAGGATACAAGGGAAACTTGAACTAGCACCCCATGCAGGAAAAACAGGACCGTCCGACAATTTCTTCGTTTACAGTAAGCTCGGCACGGGCCGTGTCCACCCAACACGGCCCCGTGCTGCACAGTCTGCAGAAAAAGACCCAGTTCAGGTAACTGGACACGGGCCGTGTTCACCCAACACGCCCCCGTGTCCAGGCTTCTGTTTCTCTTGATTTAATTTTGTTACTGGCACTTGAACACGGGGCCGTGCCCGGATAACACGGGGCCGTGTTCAGCAACACAAAAATTTTGCTTTTTACACCTTTTTACACATTCAATCAACCTAAAAACTTATTTTTGGGACACATTGAGGACAATGTGTAATTTAAGTGTGGGGGGATGCTAAAACCTTGAATCTTGCAAGTCCTAAATACAAGCCTTAAACAAAACTCTATTGGAACCGCTAATCACCCCAAATTTTTTCAAAAATTTAAAATTTTTTTTTTACTTGTCTAGGTTTAACTCGGGAAATTCAAGTTCTTAAAAAGGTTATATTTTTACGAATTTACAACCGATAGCATCGTGATAAAAAGAACCAACATAAGAAGATTATGAAAAGGCATGACAAACTTAGTTAAAATTTGATTTTATATACTTGATCACATAAAAACCCATTCCCACAAAAGTGAGTTTTGAGCCTTTATTGAGCATACAATTACATATCATTAGACTAAATGCTCATTTTTCGTTTCTTGTGTGAATAGCCGCTTGGTTCTTACGACTCTAGAACTTGCCATGACGATACATTCCCAGTCCTTATCAACTTAAACCCGAGTAAGTAAATGACAGAGGCATTAGGACTAACCATTTTTATTTCTACACCATTATTTTTTTTACCACCTACCCAAAATTCCCCTAGTTAGCCCCTTTGAGCCTAAACCTTTTCATTTCATAACCCAAACAAAAACCCTTTTTACCCACCAAAACCTTTTTCATTTTTACCCCTTTGTTTTAGTAACAAGTTCGATTTTTCATATGACTTTCAAAAAAAAAAAAATGTGTTGATGATGGAGCAAAGGAAAATAAAACAAACAAATTCATCAAGAATAACTTTGTTTGAATAAAAGCTTCATCAAAAAAATAAAAGTTACAAAAATAGAAAGTCTTACGAAAACCGACACTTGTTACGCTTTTAACCTTTTTCTTTTTCTACTAACCACTAACCCAACCACCTACCTTTAACCCAAGCCTAACCCTTCACCCATAAAGTCCTCTTGATATTTACAAAGGTATATAAGTTAAAAAGGAGGAGGATTGATTGCTTAGCAAGCTTATGGTAGGAGTAAGTTCCATGCCGCTCTCGAGCGATCCACAAAAATACATCTTCGGCCGAGTGTTGAGTGATCCCCGTGAGGTATGTGAACTTGTATATAAATAGAATTTTAAAGAGGCATGTTATGCCCTAATAAGTAATTTATCTTATGAAAAGTTTTAAATAAATCATGATGAATAGGATTGTAAATAAATAAAAATAAAACTAAATAAAGAATCTTGGAAATCCCGACACTCTACGACAAGCCCAAAAACTTCTTCTCTACCCATTCCATTTGGGAGTGTAATAGCCACATATTAAAGAGTTTTGCTTGAGGACAAGCAAAGATTCAAGTGTGGGGGTATTTGATGTGTTCAAAATGCAACATATAAATTTCATCAATTGTGGCATAAAACTAACCCTTTTTTAGTACTAATGTTAGAAAAAGTGTGCTTTTGTCTTCCTTTTGTATTTTCAGGATGAAATGAGCTCAAATTAACAAAATTAGCAAAAAGACATCAAAATCTAACATAAATACAAGAAAAGGAACAAGACGTGACATGCCCGACCCCACGACATCATCTTCCCAAGCAAAACAAGACAACAGAAGACTGAACACGCCCCGTGCTCAGCCAGCACGGGGGCGTGCTCAAGTGTCAGCAGAAAAGACAAAGTGGTAGAAGCTTCTATTGCCCACCACGGGGCCATGCTCAGCGGACACGGGGCCGTGGTCAACTATAAGATTCGCACAATCTAGCAAATCTTCATAGTACAAAGATTCTTCTGCACCACGGGGTTGTGCTCAGCGGCCACGGGGGCGTGGTCAACTAAAAAGACAAAACTGCATTAAATGAAGAAAGAGAAGGATGTGGACACGGGGCCGTGCCCACTGGACACGGGGCCGTGCCCGAGCTTCTGTTCAGCCTATAAATAGAAGTGCTTGGCTCAAGCTCAAACCATCCCTTGGCACACCACCTCTCTCACACTTCACCCACCACCCACCACCACCATAACACCATCATCCACCACCATCATCCATTGTCCATCGTAGAGTGTGTGAGTCGTCTCGGGATCCAAGATTGATCGTAAGAGTTCTTGACAATCAAGGCCATGTTTGCCTAAGTCTCTTACATCACTTGGTGAAGACAAAGTGTCTAGTGTAATACTTTTTATTTCTAATCTTTTCGCACTTTTTATTTGGTTTTGTATTAATGACTTTAATAACTAGTTGCTTATGTTGAAGGTGATCTTTCCTTATCATTTGTCCGTGGTGTCTTGGCATTATTTTACTGTCTATATAAAATAAAAGATTTTCACCATTCATATCTCCACGGTCTATATGAAGGTATGTTGGCTACCTGGTCGGGGGTTAAGGGAACAGTTTGGTAAAGGTCTTGCCATTGTTCAGCGTTTAGAGGTCCTGCAATGGACCTGGGTCAAATTTAGTAGGACCTCCTTCAATACTTAACGGTATTGGATGGCGGGGGTCCAAACTCTTTGATCCCCTCATAAGTTAACTACTATTAATACTATAACCCGGCTATTTAGGACTGTATCCCTGCTGACTCAGACTACTTAGTCGAGGGTAACGTCACCTCCAAAAGAGGGGCCTACCATAATTTGCATTAATAACTTAATTAATTATCTTCCAATAATCCACCCTTTTAGGATTGTATCCTTGCTGACTCAAACTACTGGGGTGAGGGTAACGTCACCTTCAAAAGAGGGGCCTACTACAATAACTAAGATAATCTCTTAAAATAGTGCAAAAGTGCGGAAATAATCAAAGGTTACACTAGATACGAGTCGGAACCAAGTGATTCATCTTGTCTATCTGTTTTTCTTTTTTTTTTCTTTTTTTTTTTCAGCATTTTAGTTAGTTTTTATTTTTCTTAGTTAAAACATTTTTCTAAACTTTTTGATTTGATTAGACGTTGAGGATAAACCGGTACTAAAAGCTCTTGTGTCCTTGGACGACCTCGGTATCTTACCAACACTATACTACGCTCACGATGGGTGCACTTGCCCATATGTGTGTCTAGTGTTAGTAAATATCATGTTTTATAAATTTAAAACTTGACTAAAAAGTGTTAAAGGGGCTTAAAATATACACCTAATATATATAACACTCGACTACGCATCACTCATGGATTCCCAAAATTGCATCTGGTGTAACAAGGTAGTCCACTTTTCTAACTCTCACTACAGGATTGGTTTGAACTCTGTGTATGCTGCATTCTTCTCTTTCAAGTCTTTCTAGTCATAAGTCCCTGCTCATAGGACTCAGTGGTCTTTATTCTTTGCCCTGTTTAGACCAGTAGAATCCTTTGAGTTTGCTTTCAGGAAACATCATGTCTTCTCTCTCAATTTCTTGTATATAAGTGACATTTCCTTCTGAAACCCTTGTTTACACTATCTTTAGTCTTTTTGAAGATGTAGCAGATTCTTCCCATTTTCTTTTCTCTGCTAGGTTCAAGGACTCACTAAAAGCGGTTTCACCTGATGAGATCCTTTTTGGTGGTGCTTGTTACTTTTCTTTGTCTTTTGAAGGACCACTGCTTGCATCAGATATGATTAGAGAAGAAATTTCAAATCTTTTTGAGAATTTCTAACCTTGATACTGGTGGTGGGGGGCCCATTGGTGTAGGCACGGATTGACTGAATGGAGTGATTGGTTTTGGCTGAGTTGTGCGAATGATTCTTGGGACTTCCAAATGTGAAGCTTCTTTTGGAATGGGGATTCTCAACTCGTGAATGTCTATATTTACCATCTGGAAACATTGTAATGCATTCTCTTCATCAGTGAATACACGTCATTCATGAGTTGTGCATTTTTCTTTTCTTCTTCATACACCTTCTCAAATTCAGTTTTGACTTGTTCTTTCTGTGCTGCCCATTCTTTTACCAACTTCTCAAGAGCATCTGATAAACTGTTGTTGCTTGCTCTTAAGCTACTAATTGAATCTTACCAGAACTTGAAGTTCCTCTTGTTTCAACAGCTTCCTTCATCTATGTCTTGATGCTTTCCTTTTTCTCAAAAACTTTCTTGAATGCTGCTGTGAATCTGCTATGTTTTGATGAACTTTCTGGTGGCTGCTGCATATTTTTTAGAGTTTCAGTATTCTTTTATGTTTGACTTTTAATTGCTTCTACTGATTCTGATAAAGCTTTCATATCAGATTTTTGGCTTCTCAGTTCTTCTAGTAGCATGTCTAGCTTAGCTTCCATTGTTTTTTTGGTTCCTTGGTTGATGTTTCTGCTACAACTTGCATGACATTATTCAGCACATCATCAAGTTATTCTCTTGTGATGAGTGGTGTTTCAATGGGAAAGGAGGAACAACAGATGTCCAGCTACCAAACTAGCAGAGGACACACTTGCTGTTGTTCTTAAAGGGTTAGATTAATCATGAAAACAATCAGTAATACCTTCACCAGATTTGTGAAACACATTCACATCTGGAATTTCTTCATTTTCTTGAATCATTCTTGAAAATGACCCTCCATGAGTTGTTGAGAAAAGCCTAGTTTCCTCTTCTAGGTTTCCTTGATCAGTAGACTGATCTCCACCTGTTGCTGTCTCAAACTCCTCCTCACTAATTGATTTGGAGTCAAGATGTATGAGACTGATAATCTCCTCATTTATTGCATCAGATTGTCTAGGGACTCTTTTGTAACTAACTTGAACAGATTCTTCAGAATAAGAATCTGTTGAATTTCTCGCAATACTTAGAGAGGGATTAAATTGAGCACCTGATTCAACTTCATGTTGCACTTCTGTTTCTGGATTCTGCTCCACTTTTTCATCTATTTCCATCAGATCTGGTGAAATTCTGGTATCAAGTTGTTGTTCTTCCTCTGCTTCACCTGTTTCTGGTGCGATAGACATCTAATCATTGTCTTCTGGTTAAGAGCTGCTGTCAAACACTTCTACTTGATCTTCTTCTTTGTTCAGAATGTCTTCATGTAATTTCCGATATGGTGAATCTTCTGCTATCAGACATAGCATGCTTTCTGATAAATTAGGCACATCTTTGTTAGATGTCCAACCTTGAGTTGCACACTAGGGCTTCATGATTGGTGACTTCCATATGTTTTCTGATACAGGTAACTTTACATTCCTTTCTTCAAAGGTTTTAGCAATTATGATTGACCAGAATCTTAGATGAGGTAAGTGGGATGTGATTCTTCCAGATTTGGTGAGTACTGACCTTTTCATCAGCTTGAAAATTCCTATTCCATATCAATGTTGAACCCTCTAATAAGTCCATACATGATTGTGAGAATGGATTGATTTATCTGATCAGCTCCTCAATCTTTGAGGTTAAACACTTGTTCAAGGTCTCAATCATAACTAGCCAGAAGGCAGCTAATTTGTTTCTCTTGAATTCTCCTATCCTGGTGACATGCTCTTTGTCGCCAGGTTCTATGAACTCCTTCATCAGCTCATCCTTCTTTGGTGCTTCCAAGTAACTGGCTTTGATTGGAAGTTCCAAACAATCTCTGATTTTTGTTAGAGTGATTGTTGCTTAAATACTTCCCCATAGATGAGCTTCAACTTTATCTTTGCGAGTTTCTTTGAGTGTGTCACACCCCAATATTTCCACGTATTACCGGTGGGCCCGGTGGGGAGTATCGTGCCGTAGTTGATCTCATCATAGTCAATAATCACAGTTTAAGTGCGCAACGGAAGACTAAAAGTAATTTATAAAAACCGAGTTTAAAGTAACATAAAATATTACACAACGGATTTGTAAGATGGTTCCACAGGCGGACCAAAACAAAAGAAGTATTGTTCAACAGACTTAAAGTGATAAAAGCTTGCAAAACTCTTTATTTATTCTCTCAGGAGTTCCAGCCATTACGCTTAGTACCTGCACTTAACCTTTTTGAAAATACGTCAGTTTACACTGGTAAATGTCACTACAAAAAAAAAAAATGAGTTTTAGGGACCGAAAAATCAGTATCCAATACATCAAAATCAATCCCTAATGGTTATTAAGGACTGATTTGTCAGTCCCCAGCCAGTCCTAGATACCTAGTACTAGATAGTGGTTTTAGTAACTAAGAATCAGTCTCGATTGTATGACTCCAAAAGGGACTGATGGTCAGTCTTTATTACATAAAAATTCAGTCCTTAATTTGTCTTCAGGTACCACGTCATTTCAGTCCCCAATATATTTTTTCCATGACTAGAATTTAGTCTCTATTACTATGATAATTCAATCTCAAATGCATTTTATTAAGGACCGAAAGTAGGTCCTTAAAACCACTTTTATTTTGTCCCCAATAGATTTTGTTAGGTTTGTTATTATTAGGGACAGAAAAATGAGTCCCTAATATGTTTCTTTTATGACTAAAATACCTGTCCCTAATTTGTTTTTTCAGCGACTAAGTAGTCTAAGTTCTAATATGTTTCTTTTGGAGACTACAAAACAATGTTTAATACCATCTCAACTCAGTTCCAAAAGCAGCTTTCAAACACAAATAAAACCAACAAATTTACAAACACAAAGCCAATAATTATAAATAATGTTTAATACCATCTCTATTTCTCCAAAGTAAAAAAAAAATCCTATAATTATAAATGAACAAATGTGTAAAAATTTTACATCTTGAATTCATTTCTTAATAAAGCTACAACATCGCATCCTGAACCATGTTGCAAGTTTGTGGTTGTTGTAATGAAAGATCCCGATGAACTACAATCACAAAGAAAATTGTTGAAATCTTCATTAAAGTTCCAACTTTCGGCCCCAAAATGTTGATGTAAGAACCAATCGCTTTAACGAATCATCCATACACTAAATCATAAAACCAGAATGTGATCTACAAAACCACATGGGAATCATTAAATTTTGACACATAGACTTGTTGTAGCTACAATGTCCACAAAATCAATCCCCTGTTAGAATCTCTTGATGAAAGAAGTAACAACAAAAATAATATATAAAATAAATCTATTAAACTTCATACCTCCTCACATCAAGAAGAACAGATTTAGTATCTCAGAAAGAACATGGGCAATGATCTGAAAGAAGCAGAAAGTTAGAAAATATTATAAAGTAAAAACCACCACATTAACTAAGCATAAAAATAATAATCATCTTGTCCATCTTATGAACAGTTATTATAAACACAATTAAAATTGTAATATACCAAACTAACATGTCTAAACCAACATTACTTATATGATCCTGCATATTAAAATTGGAATACAACAATATACAAAGAATAAGCCAATTAAACCATGTAAGGCTGGCGTCATGTCACACATGGGGCTTTAAATCCCCTTCCTTTAACTTGCAGAGTGTGGTATAAGGCCCTCTCTAAACTATAGCACCCCTACCTTTAAACCATTCCATCATCATTCAACTCAAAATCAGCTCGTTAACGTGCTGGCGAGTAGTCCATGGCGCCCCCCTTTCAATGCCGTGGTGTGGCCGATGGCGCCCCTGGGTCGCTATAGAGTATGATGTGGTGGGGTGGCGTTAAGCCACACCCACCAACCTAAGTATCAAAATCACATTATTGCAGAAGTTGAGACAAATTAAAATCACCACCATATAAAGAGGTTGAAAAATGATATGTGAACTTTTTGGCCAACGAATTCAAGTAATAATGATTTAAGTAACACAAAAAGAAAACAAATAGACTATTTATTCTGAAAATCTACTCCATTCAAAATACGATGTTATGCAAGTATGCAATAAAAAAACAATCTGTTGTACCAACTCTAACTGCATATGTTGGTGAGAGTGATGAGAGACCAAAAAGCCTACCAACTAAATCCACAAGTATGGTCTTCCCAGCAATTAAAAGCCCATAAAATCATGTAATAACATAAATATATTTCAGGGCACCAAAATTTACAATTCGATGTCCCCAATAATAAAAAAAACCACATTCAATTAGATGATGTGCATACCCAGAATGACGTGCAGATGCAACAATAACCTTCCAAATTCCAATCCTTCCACAAAACTGAATTCTCTAGCGGATTTACTGTAAATCAAAACTTTAAATTAGAAAACAGAGGAGTTACTTTTGTATGTGGTTTTATCAATTAAATGTTCGGTTATCATATCAACAAAAACTATAAAAAAGAGAAATCACCTCTACGTATGTCTAGAAGTCGCCTTTCAGGATCAAGATCTAGTAGTGGTGATTGACGCGTGGTGGCGGGTCAACGATCTAGACAGCGCCTGGGCAAACAGATTATTATTTGAAAGAAACATGGTGACTGGTGAGGAACACAATTGGGTTGGGGTGGGGTGAAATGATAGATTTAGGGTTAAGGGGGTATGTGGGAATGATGAAATATCGAGAGGGCGCGGGCCGCGGGGATCAAATTTTGGACGGAGCGGGAAACAAAATTTTGAAGGGACGTGAAGAATTTTTGTTTTAATTATTAGAAATATTAATATAATAAATATAAAAGTATAAAAAATGTATTTAAGTAAATATTCTTATTAATTCTATGGTTTTCAAAGGTATAAATACTTAGTTCTAAACATATAAAAATAATAAATACTTATAATTTAATCATAATAAAAAAAATTATGTTCGTATTTGATCTAAAAATTTCAATGTATTAGATCTTGATAAGTTTTGATGGATCACAAGTGTATTATGGAGTCCTCTTAGTCTTGTGAGAGTTTAATTATTATTATCATAATTTTGTACATAATTCTTTTTTATTATATAAATATGTTTTAATAGTATATTAAACAAAATATATATAAATCAAAAGCTTATTTAGACTTGTGAGTCGGCTCGAGCTTGTTTACTTTTGGCTCGATTCGAATTTTTACTAATCGTTATCGAGTACCTCACGAGCTGCTTGAATCATTTACACCCCTGCTTTTGTTCGGTACCAGCGCTAACTAATCATTTCGACCCTAAATGAACATAAGTGAGCCTAATATGCTATCAATGACTATAATTGTCCGCTATTAACCCAAAATGACTATAAATGACTATAACTGTCTGTTATTGACCTAAAACAAAGACTATAACTGATCTTACTTGACTAATACTAACCCTAGTTACCAATGGAGTGGATGTCCATTAGCAAAGGGAAAGCTTTTAAACACCTTAGGATGGGGGAGGTCTTGGGTTCAAGTCCCACAGACCGACAAGAATGAAATAAATTTATCGTTAAAAAAAACCACTAACCCTAGTTAACGATAATAGACTCCCATTGACTATTATTGGGCCTAACTTGTCATCAATGAATCTAAATGGCCATCAATTGACTAGGGTTGGGCTCCATCTCGACCCAATTTAAACTCAAGTTTTAAAGCTCGAGCTCGACTGGTAAGCAGGTTTTTCAAGCTTGGGCTTAGCTTGTTTACTATTTACTAAACAGGTTATTTATATACATAATTATTTTTATATAGTTCTTAAACTTATAATATTTATACATAGCATAATATGTGTATAAATTAATTATTTTCTTAAATTTTATATTGAAATAATAAATTATTACGCAAATATATATTTACTTGTATTAGATAAAAATTCTATAAATAATAGGCTCGTTTAGCCTTATTATCCAACTAGAGCATGATAATTAAAGCTTGAGCTTGGGTTAGTTTATAACAAAATTGAAACTAAATATCAATCCACAATATGGTATATTACAATAATTGAGAGGACTTATTTTCGGTTTACAACATCTTTCTTTAAAATACTAGAATTTGTGTTGATTATTTAAGACTAAATTTTTGTCCCTAGTTTTTTATGTATGCATTTGGAGACTACATATTAGTTTCCAATGAGGTTTCAAAAGAATCTTAAAGACTAATTTTCACCCTCTAATACTTGGTATCAGATAATAAAATTTGCATAACATAGTTAGATACTGAAAATTAGTCACGAATCATTTCATACCAAAAGGCGTTCAAAACAGGATATTATTCCCAAATTATGTTTGTCTTGAAAAATATTATGAACCGATAATCAGTCCCTAGCATACTCTCTATATATTAGAGACAGAAGATTAGTCTCCAACACGTTTATGCCATTTTTTATTATAGAGGGAACATATCTAAGACTAGTATTCAATAGCCAATAAGGTTCCCTTCCATAAGCTATGTGGCGTAAAAATATTTGCGACTAAAATTTAGTCCCAAATAAGGTGTCAAGATATTAGCGACTGATTATCAGTCATTAAAATATGTCACGCATAAATCAGTCCCTAATAGTATCGGTAACTGATAAATCAGTCCTGGATGTTATGTATTTAAGAGTGATATATTAGTCCCTAATAATTTAGTTTCTAATGGTCACTTTTTTTGTAGTGACACCCCGAAAACGGGTTTGGTAATCAAACTCCGTTAATACTAAAAGATGGGTAAAGTACCGCTAGTGGTAAAAATAACCCGGTAAATATTTGGATTTAAATAAAAAATCGTAATATTAAAAACAAGCGAATCAAAGTTTTAACGAATTGAGTTTATAAGAGCCCCCAGTTAACGGGACTTAAAATAAGCTTAGTCATAAGTTCCCCGAACCCACTAAATTAACTAGGAATATTTAACTTAGTTAATTAGCGGGGATAATGTTAAGAACAATTAGGTGGGGATCTAGTTAAAAACAAACAAAATAATAGATGGGGGACCAAAGTTGTCAAGTTTGGAACTTAATATAATTAAAACAATAAAATTAAAAACCAAGCACATACTAGTGTGTGTGTCTGGTTCGAATTAAACGCAGGGGCGACACCAGGTTTCTCCTCAAACCCTAAATTCAGCAAGATGATCAAAATTGAAGGCCAAATCGGGCTCGAATCAAAGGCACGAATACATAGAAACGATCACCAAGTCAAGGAGATCATAAGGTATGTGAAATTTGATAAAAATTCTCTACTTGAAATTCTCATGAATTTAGGGAATTCAAAATATGTGGATGCATGAATGATATGTAGATGAAATAGGAACATTGTAGTGTTTAGGAGTAAACCCTAGACAAGTATATGTTGAAATCATGCTTAGCTCAAGTAAATTCAGATTTTTGTTGATGCTAAATTCATGTATGAGATGTTTTTAGGGTTTTAATTGCTAAAAATAGTGTTATGATGGCAAGAACATGCTAAAATTGAAAGCTGAATTCAAACAACTTCTGATCAAAATTTACAGCCGACTTGTATTGGCTGAAACCTGAAACAAACTTGACAAAAACATGTGTTTCTTGAGTCTAAAATGTAATTCTAGGAAATATCTTTAAAACCCCACTGGAATCGCATTTTTTCGATGAAAATTGAGTGTTTTATGAATTTTTCCGTATCGAAGGTTCAAGCTGTGTTTTCTGGCAGAATTTGCAGCCTATTACGAATGTCATAACTCAATTTAGAAATTTAGTTATGATCTCAAATTTTTACTGTAGATATTTTTAAGCGATTAAAAGAATCTCCAATTGGAATTTCATCAATCGGATAAATGAGGAATTTTTAATGAATTTTTCCATAAGCTGCAGTTAGAAGTGATGAATCTGATTGCAGCTTAGTAAATGAATTTTTACGAATTTTTTGTAAAGGCTTAGATCATGAAATTTTAACACAAGGCCTAACCCTCCGAGAGGTACGCCACATAAAAAAATCATAATTTTTGAAGACTTGTAAACAGGTTAAACAAGTCACAAAAAACAGCCCATTTTCAGTGATATGAAATGCCTAAATGAAATCGCGATTAACCTGGTTTTGTGTAAAACGTGATTATACTAAGTGTTCGGATGAATGCATAGAAGTGTGTAAGGTGGAAGATCATATTAAATTATGGTTAATCTAACCACCTTGTGAACATTGGATAATAGTTTGACGCTTAACAAGCTAGGTGGAAGCTTGTGGATGAAGTGGGTCAAACGGAGCGAGTATGGAAAGAAAAGCGTGGCATGGATGCAAGGTAAGTGAATCTTACGCCTTTTATTTTATTACCAATTACTTGACTTCAAGTATTGAATTTGAATTATGTTGAGTAAATGAAATATGATGTTCCGGCACGACTTATGCACGAGTCAGAAAAGTGAGAAAAAAAATACGAAACCATGAATTATGGTAAAAATGGTTAAATAGTAATCCGGACATGGACTAACGAATATATAAAGGAATTTGAAAGGACACCATTTGGCATAAGCCATAACGGGTCAAACAAAATGAGAACGATTCCTAAGTAAGATGAATTCAAAAATAAACCGGGATAGGTGAAAGGGGGATGAAATGGTAATTAATACTATCTCATAATGATAATTAGTCATTTCGACTAAACGGGTCAAATGGTGTTGTTAACACCATTTGTCAACAATATTTGATGATCGCTTGTTGAGTTTTGTGATTTCAGGAATTATCACATGGTTCGCATTGCTATTAACTAGAAACCTATAGCAAAAGGTATTTAAACGGGTCAATTTTATGACCCGAGCCAGGTACGCATGTTTAGAATTATAGCTAAAGGCGATATTTTGGTCAAATAATAGCGGAAGTCATTCGTCGCATAAATGAAGGGCTAAATAATTGACAAAAATCCTTGAGGGGTGAATAGAGTAAACAACCTTTAAAGAGTTGTTTTGAATTAAGCGTCTTGTTAAATTTAGTCTTTGAATACGTATAAAGAAGGTGATAGGATGTAGACCTATAGAAGCATGATTTAAGCCTAAAAATGTAAAATACTCGTAACGGGTCAAAAAGGGTATATATATGCAAAACGGGTTAAGATTTCTTAAGGAACCCGTAGAGTTGAATCTTGAAAATTAGTAAACGGATATAACATGATGACCATGGTATTTTGGAAGAAAATAACAAGCAAGTTTGGTAAAAGCATGAATGGGTCAAAAGTGTCATAATTTAATTTCAAGTCGAGAGCTTGAAATCTAAGATTTTTGTGAACTCAGATGTAGGATTTTACTTCATATGAATGAGAATCAAATTACGGTCATGTAGGAAAAAGAATCGAGTAAAACGGACTTTTATAACAAAAGTTATGCAGGTTTTAAGTTGTTAAATGTTAATTTTCGTAGCTGGGCAAGTGCAGCAACAATGAAACAAACCTGCTGTGAAAAACAGGCCGTCGCGCTACGCGACGGCATATTAACATTACGGTCGCGCGACACGACCATCGTCGCGGGCCGCGAAGGATGACTAGAGAACGGTCGCGGGGCGCGACCGCTTATTATTTCAGAAATTTTTTTTTTCTATTGTTGGCCCTTAGAACTTGATTATACGTGATTAAACATGTCAAAACTAACAGTTTGTATGGTTTTGGCAATAGGTGAATGCTCCCAAAATGTCCGGATGAAGATCAAGCGATTTACAAGAACCGAACACATCAGAATGAAGCTTCCGCACGGCGTTTTGATGTCGTTGTAAATGACGAACTTATTGATATTCACTATTTTATACATATTTTAGTCCCCCATTTTATGCGTTTTCGGCTGTAAAACCGTCATTCGGATACTTAATCGAGTATACTTTTGTTTACAGGCCTAAAACAGCATGCCAGACAAGATGATAGTGAAAACGAGGACTTTCCGGACGAAACGACAAAGCTGTAAACATTATGTGAAGATTCTGACCTGGGCATTTGGCACGGTCGTGCGACTCATGGAACGACCGTGCATATTCGACAACATAACCCAGCCCGGCGATGAACGACTGTGCAATCTGGAGTGCAAGCCTTTCTCGGAGAGGAACGATCGTGCGATTGGAGGCACTCCCGTGCAACCCCGACGACCTAGCCAACCCGGAACTGCACCACCAGTGCAGTTGTCCGTGCAACACTTACCCGGAGATGCACGCTCGTGCGGCCTAAGGAACGGTCGTGCGAGATTGACGACTGGTCAAGATAAGATGATGTCATGCGGTATGGTGCACAGTAACTCCAATAATGCAAAAAGTGAACGGTCGTGCCAATAAAGTGCACGACCGTGCGAGATCGAAAAGATATAAAAAACATGCAGAAACATTCTGCTCGTAACTCTGGAATTTTGGGAGCTTCACAGGCGATTTTACGGGCTCCGGAGGCTTTGCTTTTGACCCGGATTCAAGCCACATTGTGCCGTTTAGCTCCATTACTATCCGGATTCTTAATCTAGTGCCAATAAAGTGCACGACCGTGCGAGATCGAAAAGATTAATGTTTATGTATTATTGTAGCCTTTGGGCAAAAACAAAACAATCCCTTGTTTAATTATAGCCATTAGTATGTTAACTTTGTTTGTAATAACACTTGAAAATGTTTTCTATGTTAATCTTTGATGATTAGTTTGCAACCTTGTTATTGTTGTTGATTTCTTGATTATAAGTAATTGTGTTGGATGATTGGTATTTGGTCAGTTAAGATAGTTGAAAAATGAAGCTTAGTTAATCATGTATTAGTAGACTTTAAACTTGGTTAACTAGTTTAGCTTGGTTAAAATGTGTACACCATAATACTAGAAATGGTTAGTGGTTTAATAAAGTATCATTATTGTTAATCAAGAAAGCATTCCGTCACGTAAGCACCTTAATGGGTTAAATGGTGTTGTTATGAATTCTTGCCATGATTTGTGAGCTTAGTTCGTAGTTTAGGCCAAAATTGCGATCTTGGTGAATTTATGTGCAAGATTTGCAAAATGAACTCGGTTGTGATTTAATCTAGTTTATGCTTGTCTCGGTGGTTGCATTGTGTTTATCGATGTCGCTTTCCTTGTTTAAGTGAGGTTAGAAAACGCCTAACGGATGACTAACTTATTTTTAAGAGATTTTCATAGACATTTATCAATTGCACGTTAAAGAACAATTTTAGGTGGTTAAAGTGTGTTTATCGTTTTAGCTTTCCGAATGACTGTCATGTTAGGATTCTCGAAAGGGATACTAATTGTCTTGAAAATAATGAATTGTCCAAATGTTTCTAGTGGCAAACCCGACTTAGTTTGCATGCTGTGGTTGTGTATAAAGCAAGGCTATTTGTCTATTTTCTTATTCGGTATTTACTATGTTTTATTAAGTATTTGTTTACGCTTACTTTAGCTTTTAGAAAATCACAAAACTTATCTTTCTTCCGTTAATTTAATGACAAAGGTCTAGTATTATTCCTCCGCCCACTTCCTTGGATCGATACTTGGTTCTTACCGATACTTTACTACATATATGACGGGGTACACTTGCCTCTTTCGTGTGTGTTTTGATGTTAAAGTAATAATCACTTTTATAAATTTAAAACCGATTCGTGTGTAATTTCATTGCAAAATTATGTATATATACGCACACGTCAAGTTTTTGGCGCCGTTGCCGGGGAATTGGCGAGCTTTAGGAACGACCCGAGTCATTGTTTTATCGGTGTATATACTTGTAATATTTGTGAATATTTTCTTGATTATTTTTTTGTTTATTTATTTGTTAATATTTCTTGTTTTAATTCAATTTATTCATTTCCGAGATTATTTTGTACACTTGTAAATTTTTGTTCCATTTATTTGTTCGAATCCAGATTTATTTATTCATTTATTCTTTGAGTTTTCGGCCTTGAAAAATCATTTTTACACTAGCCGATTCGATTTTATTTATTGCCTTAATTTTTATAAAATTTCGGGCCCATTTTCGGATTTTTATAAATTTTTCAGCCCATTTAAAATAATATTCTATTTCTTTTTAGCAAAAAAAAAAATTAATTATTGTAATATTATATTATTTGTCCGCATTGTGCTTATCCTTTTTATTATAGGTTGATGTCCTCAACTCCCGCGCCCGCTGTTGTTGAGCCGGCTGACGAACCAGCGCATAATCTTAGGAGAAGTAGGAGGCTGCGAGAAAGGTCATGTGTCATTGCACAACGAATTGCAGATGCGATTGACGAACCAGTGATACTTTCTGAAAGCGAAAACTCAGAGGACGAAGCAAGAGGCACCATGGCGGACGACGACAGACCTTTGAAGGAAACAAACCAACCCGGAGGAGAAGGCTTGCTACCGAGCATCGCCCGACCGATGGTAACAGTACCGAGTTTCGAGATAAAATCCAGCATCATCAATATGATACAAAACTCGGTGCAGTTTTATGGGAAGGATCACGAGGATCCTGGTCGGCACATCGCAAAGTTTCTCGAGGTGTGCTCGACTTTCAAGATAGGAGATATTTCTGAGGACGCGATCCGTTTGCGGCTCTTTCCGTTTTCATTGCGAGACAAAGCCCGATCTTGGCTTTTGTTACTTCCGGCAAGATCTATCACCACTTGGGCGGGGATAGCAGAACTATTTGTGCAGAAATATTTTCCTCCGGAAAAGACGACTAAGTTGAGGAACCGTATCATAACGTTCAAGCAAGACGACGGAGAATCTCTACACGCAACTTGGGAGAGGTTTAGAGATCTTTTAATTGACGTCCCACATCACGGGTTGTCCAAAAGGCAACTAGTACTGACCTTCTATCAGGGACTCATTTATGACTCGCAGGAGCGTTTAGACGTGTATGCAGGAGGCGATCTTGGAACGAAGACACCAACTGAAGCTTACGCGATCATAGAGAAAGCTGCGTTGAAGTCAAGTTCTCGCCACGGTGAAGCGTGGAATAAGACATCATCCACTTCCGGAGTTCATGCTGTGGATACATATACGGCTCTTACTACGCAAATTGGAGCCTTGGCAACAAGAATTGATCAGTCTCAGAACGTCTCACGAATTCAATCACCATCATGTGATCAGTGTGGGGTTGCACACGTGCCAGGTACGTGTGAGCAAGGTGTTATGTTTACAGGACACGAGGAGGTGAACTACATGGGAAATCAAATCAGGCCCCAAAATAACCCCTATAGCAACACGTATAATCCAGGGTGGAAGAATCACCCAAACTTTGGGTGGAAATCTGGTTCTGGGAACCAAAACGCACACGGATATGCTCAACATGCTCCCGCGCCAAAACAATCTCAAGGTCATTCCTTCCAGCCACAGTATCATAATCAAGGCTCAGGAAGCAGTTCCCAGCCACACGCCTCTCAAAGCAATGCAAAGCTAGAGGATATGATGGCACAACTGCTGAACAACTCCAACAGTGCTAATCAAATTTCTGAGAAACGATATCAGCAGCATGCGAAGTCAAAAGGCTTCCATTCAGACCATCGAGAATCAAGTGGGCCAATTGGCAAAAATGATGTCGAAGAGACCCCCAGGTGGTCTTCCGGGCAATACAGAGCAGAATCCGAAGGGGCGTGGTAATGACCCGCACATATGACAAGTGTGGGGACATGACTCTTGCTATCGACTCGCTGAAAAAAAAATTAGCATGAGTCTTGCTATCGACTCGCCGACAAAAATTTAGCATGAGTCTTGCTATCGACTCGCCGACAAAAATTTAGCATGAGTCTTGCTATCAACTCGCTAACAAAAAATTAGCATGAGTCTACGCTACTGACTCGTGGATTAAAAAAATGTAGCAAGAGCGACTTAAGCGCTTTAGGGGTATAATCGTCCTTTTTTGTGCTTTTGTAGTTTTAGCGTAATTTAGGTGTGTTTTGTAGTTTTCGTTAGTTTGTACTATTTTTAGACGTGCCGAGCGAAGGTTCTATGTTAGGATATTGTTAGAACAGTTTGCGTGTTGAAAAAATGGCGAAAAACGGCCGAAAAGGGTGCTGAATCTGTTTTCTGCAGAAAAAACTGATCTGCAGATATGGCACGCCCGTGCCACCTATTGCACGACCGTGCGGTTTCGGGTTTGGGCGGCACCTGGAGTTGCACCCAGTGCAGTTCCGAGATCAGTGTGCAGGGATTAGACGTCGTCGGTCACGCACGACCGTGCGCGTCCTCGAACGACCGTGCGGGAGGCAGGGGCATAATGGTCATTTGTCCAATATAAAAACCCTCATCTGCAGCCTCCATTCACAATTCGCGAAAACCCTATCCGCACCAGCCGTTCCAGTGCGATTTTGCCTAAAATCGAACGATTTCTTCGCACGGTTTCACCCAACTCTTCGCACGGTATGTCCTTTCTTGTCGATTTCCTGTTTCTTCTTTGTATAGGATAGATTTGTTTGATTCTTCAAAGCTTTTTAGGGTTCCCTTCATAAACACAAGCGGAACCCTATCCCTTGCAAGAATCTCATGTCTCGTGAACACCCGGTTGTTTTTCTGACCCCTGTCTGCATAAAAAGTTGTTGAAATTTGTAAAAATCTGGCTGTTCAAAGTTCAGGGGTCGGATTCTGCAAAAACAAGGTCGCACAGACGTTCCTCGGATGGAACGGTCATGCAATGCCGAATGTTCACGATGAATTGTTGTGGTCTTGATGTTGCACGGTGGTGCAGTTGGTCGCACGCCGTACAGTCACGATTATTGCCGACCACAGATGCTGTTTCTCGGGTACGCACGACCGTGCAGTTGGAGGCACGCCCGTGCCAAACGCCCAGTATAGCGAGACAGAACCTTCATAACTTTGTGTTCTGCTGTTCCAAATTAAAATTTTTCTGTTTCTCCTGTTCTTAATATCATTCCTCATTACAAATGGATCATCCCTTCTTGCAATTCAATGAAAACAACGAGAGAGAGGCTCTTTGTATCCCAAAATGTAACGAATTATGGAATAGGCGGGGGCAGTTTGGCATCCTCCGGAGGCTAGATTGGGATGTTATGAGAGATCTAAATCAGCGTGAATGACTAGAAAACATGCTTACTATTCCGCTTTCACGTCTAGTCTCTATCGACCGACCCATCTATCGTGAGCTAACGATAGAATTCTTCTCCACATATTCATACGAAATGCCGAAAGCATATCAAAATCCAAACTTTCGCTACAGAGAGAGGATCACTTTCAGATTGGGGGGAGGTTGGCACCATTGGTCAGTGGGTAGATTGGGTCGGAGACTTGGGATTTACACACATGAAGACATGGATTCAGAGTTCTTCACCGATGAGTTTACCTTCCCGAGTGATGAAGCGAGGGCCGCGTTGTTGGTGCATCCGTCTGTCGACTTCGTCTTGTATCGAGTCTTGTTTGTATTTAGATAGATCAGGGCACGGTATTCGAGAAATCTGTTAAAGATAGGTCAACAGGCAACTTCAAACGGAATTAGAAGTTGTAATTCCATTTGAAATGAACATGTCAACTTCAAACGAAATTACCTAATCCCGTTTGAACTTGTAATTCCACATGAACGTAATTCCGTTTGAGGCATGTTCAAACGGAATTAGCTGGCCTATATATAGTGGAGTCCTAATTTCGTTTGAGAGCAGTTCTGTAATTCCGGTTGAAGCTACGAAGTGCTGCCGAAGTGTCGTCTCGCTGTAAATCATTGTGAAATCAATCAAATCGACAGTTAAAGTGTATATCTTGCTGAATTGACCTCAGTACAACTGTTTCCGCCTTTTGTACTGAGCATAAACTCTTCTGATCGACTCGTTTGGGTCTGAAAACGATCCTTCAAGTGGTATCAGAGCCCAGGAGGAAGAGTTCATACCTATTCAGCTGAAAATTCTGATTTCTACACCTTCTTTTTCAAAATTTACAATTTTTTACGGTTAAAATTGGCTAATTTTCACACATTATGTGCTCATCAGTGTTTTAACAAAGCCTTGAGAGTTTCAGACTTAAAATCGATCTAAAACTGATAAAATTGGTAATTCCGTTTCAAAAACAGTTCGAGAATGATGACGTCAGCAGCATTTCAAACGGAATTAGTCCTTAATTCCGCTTGAAACCGGTATTCCGTTTGAAAGTTGGTTGATTTCGTTTGAAATACGTAATTCCGCTTGAGTGATCCCGTTTGAAAACAGCTATTCCGCTTCAACTGGTTATTCCGTTTGAACATTTCATACGGAATTAGTAATTCCGTTTGAAAGAAGTGTTGATTCAAACGAAATCAAGGATTCCGTTTGAAAAGGTGTTAGTTCATACGGAATTAGGTATTCCGTTTGTAGGGTATTCCGCTTGAACAGGGATTTCGTTTGAGAAGTGTTATTCCATTTGAAACCGACTGTTTGGGAATTTCTTGAAAACCGAATCATGGAAGAAGAATTTTATAATGCATTTGCTACTCCAGTTACCCTGATTACTCTTGTACAGAACACAATGTTGGAAAATGAAACGGGGACTATGCAAAAACCGCCTAAGCTCATGAACATTAAGGATTATAAAGGTTGGGAAAGACGTTTTGAAAACTAGGTACAAGCAAATTATTTGGATGCTTGGGAATGTGTTGAGACGAAATATGTTAGACCGATGACTGATGATGAGGAGATTATTGCTATTAAAGATCTGAGCGCTGAAGATAGAAAGAAATACAAAGATGAAAAAATGATGTTAAGTCTACTACAACAAGCTGTGAAAGAAGATATTTTGGTTTTATTGCAACACAATGGAACTTCTTATTCAATATGGAAAGCTTTAAGATCAAAATTTGTTGGAAGTCAAGAGATGGTTAAGAACAAAAGATCACTTTTGAAGAAAGAGTTTGACCTGTTTCGGGTTTGAAAAATGAAAGCACAAAGCAAATCATTGAAAGATATTGCAATCTGTTAGCTAACATGAAGAGGTTGAGCATCAATAAAGATAATGAGGAGTTGATTGAAAAGCTAGCTGATGCATTGCCATACGAGACTTGGGGCACATATCTCATGATGCTAAGGAACAAGAAAGGGTTTAGCAGTCTGACACTGAGCAAGTTTATTGAAAAAATTGAGGCTCAGGAGATGGAACAGAGAAAGATTTCAAGAATGAAAGACTTCGATGGTGAACAAGACATTGGGCTTTATTACAAAGCTAGGTTGAATGATAAAACCACCAACATGTCACCAAAGGTTGAAACTGCATTCAATGCAAAGAGTTCATCGGGAGGTTCATCCAAAGGATCAAACAGCAACATAAGTTTTTCATCATGTCCATCATTTGATCCGAATATTTCTGCAACAAAGAATGGAAAAAAGCTACACTGCAATATTGTATTGAATCTTGAGAATGATCAGGATTATTCTGAAGAAGTTGCGAAAAGTCACATGTCTTTGTTGGGGACTGTGTTGGAATCTTATGGAAGTTTTGTAGCAGGTCGGATCGGGAATCCAATGCTTACAAAAGAGGATTACGATCAGGTTGATGCTGAAGAAATGGAATTGATGGACATAAAGTGGTGTTTGGCAAGTGTGTTGAGACGAGCTGAGAAATTTAAGCAGATTACAGGAAGAAATGACTTACGTGATGCTAATGTTTCTACTTTGGGTTTTGATAAATCTAAAGTCACTTGTTTTCGTTGCAGGGAAAAATGACACTTCAAGAGGGAGTGCACAAATCGCGAATCAAGTGGAGCTCAAAATCCGTTCAACAATAATGATTACTACCGGAAGGCCATTTATCATCAAACTGCTCAACAACATCAAGAACCACAAGTGGCACATGGTAGAAAAGTAATAGAGGAGTCTTCAAAGAGAGCATGTTTGGTGAATCAAGAAGATTTCAGTTGGGACAAATATATTTCAACCGACAACAAAGCATGCCTAATCAATCAAGATGATGAAAAGTTGCCAGAAGGTTTTAGCTGGGAAAATTTCAATTGGGATGATTATGATCCAAATAAAACCTCAAATCACAAAGCGTTTGTTGCTCGAGTCGAAGAAGATAGTGATGACGATAGTGAGTATTATGCAAAACGAATGGCAGCTCATTTGAAAATGATGGCAGAAAGTGATAGTGAAGATGAAAAAGCTAAAAAGAAAAAGAAAAAGGTCAAAACACCAGTCAGCAGTGATGATGAGGAAGTTCCTGTGATAAGGAAAAAGATGAAAGATATTCCAGAATTCAAAGTTGAAGAAGAAGCTAATGCACAAAAGGTTCCAGTGATATGTGACAACTGTGAAGTAGTAAAGAAGTAGAACAGCACTTTGATTCACAACATGAACCGATTGAAAGAGTCTTATGATGTTCTGAACAAAGCCATGAATCAGTACAATCAAACAAGCAGTGAACAAGCAACAGCCATGAAAACACTACAAGGAGCTCTTATGATAAAGCAGAAAAGTGTTAACAGTTACATTGAAAATGTGCTGTGCTTGAGCAGAAACTGGAAACACAAAGGATTGAAACAGAAAGAGTTAATCGTTTGTTAAAAAGTTACTCATGTACTTCTTATGTCATTGACAGGATTTATCCAACTGTTGAAGGAATGAAGACATTTGAGGATGATGAAGTAACTGAAGAACGTATCTGAAGAAAAGACTTCTAAAAAGAAGAAGGATACTGAAGTGAAAGATTCTGGTAAGAAACACAGTGCCAGTTACAACAAGTGTCCACCCCCGCTTGAAAATGGATATTCGCCAAGAAATCCAAATTTAGAAAGAGTAAAAAAGGCAACCAACTTACAGTGGGAGTCGGAGTCTTCAGTTAACTTGCTAGAAAATATTGATGTCACTTTTACATCGTCTGACACTGATCAACAATCTCAATTGATGAAGAAAGTCGTGGATCATGTGTTAGATAACGATGAAACCGAGGAGTCAAAGACGGAGTCTATGTCAGAGTCAAAGTCTGAGTCCAGCACTCCGAGTCAAACCGTCAAACAGGGCAAAAGAGTTTATAATAAAGAATTCCTGTTATTAAAATCTAATTTGAATGATGAAACATTTAAAGTGGCTTATACTTTGAATGATTCTGACAAATTATATTCTGATGAGGAATTTCCAATAAGAGGTGTTAAACCAGAAATGATAAAAAAGGTTTTCAAACTAACAGAAATTAATATTTCTGAAATAAAAGATGAAAATCTTTCTGAAAAACCTAAGCCTTACACCTCAAGAGTTAGACAACGTTTAAGCAAGAAAAAGGGTTACAGTTCTGGTTCTGGTTTTCAAAAAAAACCAAACCATAACGGTAATTTCAAAAAGAAAGGACTTGGTTTTATTCCACCAGAAAATCATAAAAATGAAAAATATGTTCGAGATTTTAAATCAAAAATGATATTTGTTTCAGGTACTTCATCTGAAGAAGAGAAAGAAAATCTATTCAGAAATCAGTCAAACAAAGATTTCCTTGCGAAGAAGCAAGAAGAGATGCAGACTGTTGATCAGAAGAAGGAAACGAGAACCTGTTTCCAATGCAACATTGTTGGTCATATTGCCAAGAATTGTTCCAAGGCAATAAAATCAAAACAGGGAGTTTCTAAACTGAAAGAGAAAGTGATTGAGTTTGAACCACCAATTGAGAGAACTAAACTTTTCAAAAATTCAACTTTTGAGATTGGTGAATGTTGAAACAGGTTTTACAAGAAAAGAGCAAATATTGACAACCAGAAATGGGTTGTTAAGAAATCTGATGAAAGTTCTAGCAATGATTCTGATTCGTCAAAATCAGAGGAGCTATCTTCTGGCGATGAATCTGATTCCACAAAGTCAAAGGAGCCACAAGCTGAGTTAAAATTGGAAACATCAGTACCTCCAATGGATGATGTCAATTTTCCACCATTGAGGGCTGAAAATTTTAAACAAAAAGTTGGTAAAATTGAAATTTCAAATCAATTTTTCTCTGAAAAGAAAGAATTTGATGTTGAAAAAGCTTTTAACTCCACAGTTCAGCACATTTTTGGAAAAATGGTTGATGGGAAGGTGAAAGGGGTAAAAGAATTTTACGAGAAGAAAACAAAGAAACCAGGTAAGAATGTGTCATCTCAGGTTTGTGACTGGGATGGAACATATTATGAACAGTAAAAATTTGGACTTGCCGGAGCTCCCAGGTTGGTAAGTGTGGAGCAGGAATCGGCATCTTTCTTGAGAAATTTACTTCGGTGATATTTCGACTTACAAGTGGTAAATCAGGGACATTAAGTTGTACTGGATTTTCTACAAGTGATATTGTTGAAAAAATAGGGAAATGTTAAATTCTTACAAGAGGTATTTTGAAAAACAATGTGATGAACCCCTAACCTATAAATGGTTTATAAAATCAACAAAACTTATTTTCCGGAAAAACCATTTGATTAAAACAAACTTAAGTGTTTTGAAATCACAATGGGAAAATAGTTTGTTGTGAGGGGGAGTTCTGATTGTTTATGCCAAGTGGATGGCGAATTGAAGTGATTCGATATCAGTTGTCATTTTTTTTAAACTGTACAGGTAGAGTGTCAAACTGGTTATACAGTTTGTTTTCAAATTTCATTTAAATGTGTTTGAATTTTAGGGGGAGTAAGAATTTTCAGAAAATCCAAAAACATTAGAAAATTTGAAAAGGTCCAAAATATGATAAAATTCAAAATGAGTTTTGTTGTCAAAAAGAGGAAATGATAATACATCAGTAGACTATCACAGCATGCTAAAGAAATGAAAAGCCAAAAGTGATAAACGGTCTCACTGATGATGTGTCAGTAGGTTTTTGCACATTTAGTAGATTGTGACGAGATATAAACCTAAATTTCAAACTTGCTTATATCGTGGGGAAACATCTCTCGGATATATGGGTAACCCTCGAAATCTTGTTTGAAGGACCCCTCTTTCTGAGATACTAGGTCTTTATGCTTAGTGATATCTGGGGTATTATCCCGGGACTTCTGATTTTGCGGAAGCAATGGCCTAGTCCCCGGAGAATACTTTATGCTTGCTTGAAATATAGCCTATCCTCAGCATAAAAAATGATAAAACATTGCAAAATGCAAATCATGTGTTGTTGAAGAAAATATCCTCTAAAGGGGACCCACCAAAAGTCGAAGCCGTCATCTCTCTGCTGAACGGAAGTTCTGACCTGAGCTCTCACGGTTTTCGCAATTTAACCCCTTACAGATATCATCTAGGTATACTCACCTGTAAGACTGAATATTGGGATCTGGATATGGGAGTATATTCTGAGGTGGGACATGCGATTAAGTTTAAGTGCTTAAGACATTAATCTCGTATCTCGAAGCAGTTGAACTTTGTGTGAGAATTTAAGTGGATCAGTATACAGACAATCTAAGTGAATAGTTTAGAACTTAAAATGTTTGAAGCTTAACGGTGTTGGTGATGTGTCTCTTAAACTGATATGATTCTCTTACACGAACTCACAAAAATATTGTCTGTAAATATTTCTTCTCTGTATTTCATTTATATAAAAAATCCAAAAAGATTTTCGGAGTGTTTTAGCATAAATTTTGAAAAATTCAAAAAGATTTTCGACAACTGATGTTGGAGAGCTAATTTTCAAAATTCCGAGTGCTAAACATGTTGACTATTGGTTTGGGAGAGTTTGTTTTTGAAAAGAAAAATGATATTTCTTCAAGAGATTCATCAGAGTTTAAAATTGTAAAAACATTTTTATATCTTATCCACAAGTGGTTCATCAGAAATCATAAATATTAAATCATTTTAAGATTTTATTTTACAAGTGGTAAGCAGAATCTAAATTTGTCAAATTGTTGAATTTGTGAAATTTATTGTTAGGTAGAGATTTGTGCAGGAAAAGAAGAGCCAACAACAGATCTTAGGATAAACAGAGAAAAAGCCAGGTTTCGATCCAGAGCAGGATGTAAGCCAGGACATGGTCTTGAACCTGTGGAAGCCAGACTGCGATCCCAGCTTATCAAAAGGGGGAGTCTGAATGACAAAGAGCCAGGTTCTGATCCTGAGATTGCTGGTGCTGATAAAGAGAAGAGAGAGATTTGAGGATGCTTTATAGTGTCAGATACTTTAAAGAGTTTGAGAAGACTGATAAAAACTGAAGATGCGAAGACTCGACACACTGAAGACTTCATCAACATCCGAGGGGGAGTCTGTTGGTGCATCCGTCTGTCGACTTCATCTTGTATCGAGTCTTGTTTGTATTTAGATAGATCAGGGCATGGTATTCGAGAAATCTGTCAAAGATAGGTCAACAAGCAACTTCAAATGGAATTAGAAGTTGTAATTCCGTTTGAAATGAACATGTCAAGTTCAAACGAAATTACCTAATCCCGTTTGAACTTGTAATTCCGCATGAACGTAATTATGTTTGAGGCATGTACAAACAGAATTAGCTGGCCTATATATAGTGGAGTCCTGATTTCGTTTGAGAGAAGTTCTGTAATTCCGGTTGAAGCCACGAAGTGCTGCCGAAGTGTCGTCTCGCTGTAAATCATTGTGAAATCAATCAAATCGACAGTTAAAGTGTATATCTTGCTGAATTGACCTCAGTACAACTGTTTCCGCCTTTTGTACTGAGCATAAACTCTTCTGATCGACTCGTTCGGGTCTAAAAACAATCCTTCACGCGTTTTGGGCTCAAAATGCTGTCGGTGACCCATACGATCCAAGGATGTCTAAAGCTTCATGATTGAGAGACCCTCTACATCGAGTGATGCGTCATATATTCAGCCATACCGTCTGCGGGCGCATGGACAGTCTGGGGAACTGTCCAACACCAGATCTGATATATCTTTATGCGCTGGTTGAGGGGGCACGCATCAACCTAGCGGCAAGGATGGCGGAATATTTTGTGAAAAGCTCAGGGAGAAAGCCCAACAGTCAGATTCACGGCGGTCAGTATGTGACCGAAATTGTTTACAACTTGGGGTTGATGACTGATGAGGTACTTCCGAGTCTCACGTTAGTGACTGAGGGTTTATATGTTGATATTCGGTCGTTGAAGGCGATGGGATTGATTGCTGAGATGGATCATGGGGATCGATTGAGGGGTTTAGACAACGAGGTCTGGGACCCGTTGCCTCCGGCAGAGGAGGAGGATGAGGACGAGGAGATGCATGAACATCAGGAGCAGCACGAGCAGCATGAGCCGCACACACCACCACATTCCCCACAGCATCACGGATTCCACCAGCACCAGGATTGGCCAGAAGGCATCCCGTCTTACCCTGAGTTTTACCAGCAGTTCCAACAAATGTAGGTTAACCAGGAGTAGCAGTTCCAACAGATCAGGGCGAACCAGGACTTCATGCGCCGGGAGGTGCATGATGGATTTTCATACCTTTTTGGGGAACTTCATAACGCCTACCCGAACTACTTCGAAAATCCCCCACAGTTCCCATACGGGAACCCACCTGGTTATGGAGATGCAGGCCCATCCAACAAGAGAGATGATGCTGGTGACGATGACTAGGAGACGGTGGAGTTGATCGTTGGTGGTTTTGTTATTTCAGTACTTTGTTTTTAGGGTGTTCATTTTGGTTATTATTTCAACACCCCCGGTTATGTACTCTTTATTTTCAGACACTTTAGTTTTATTTGTCTTGTCATGTTTGGATTTTAGTACTTTTGTTTATGTAAATTATGGTTTATTTGGATTATTTGTTTCTGTTCTGTTTTGTTGTACCTTGTGACATACTTGCAGATTTTGACTATCACATCTTGGACTGGAGCACATCACGGATACAACTTTGGAAGTCTCGTTGCATCAAACATCATCTTCAGGGGAGTATTATTATCCTTTATCTCTATATTTCGGGTTTCGCATTGGGGACAATGCGAAGTTCAAGTGTGGGGAGGGGTTTAACTTTGTTAACTTTGTTTGTCCTGTTAAAAAAAATCAGAAAAATCATTAAAAAATATCTGTATTTTGTATATATTTTTAGTAATAAACCGGTTGGTTGTGTTTTAGAAAGTTTCGGATATGATAAAAACTCGACAAGCAAAATAAATTTTGAAAAGGAAAACCGGAAAGCGTGACAAACAAAGAAAGACTTGCATGATAGTTTTAACACTTTTACCCATTCCTTCCATTATGTGAGCATATTCGAGCCTTGAAATTGTTATATGTTTGTTAATTTCGGAGTAGGAGTGAGCCGGATGTATGTGTAATTTAGAACTTGTCACTAGCATGCTTGTTAAGACCATGAACTTGCGGAATTGTGTAGAAGTGATAGAGGCACCTAGATTACCCCCTTTGTTGTTAGCCTTGTTCTTTTTGTCGTGGTTCCCGTAAACCTTACGTTACCCTTAGGATTAACCATGTCGATCCTTCCCGTTTACCTTTGTTTACCCAACATAATCTCCCACTTAGCCAAATTTAACCTTTTTATGTTTTAAACCTTTTAGTGTTGAAACTCGGTCAAAATAATCGTTTAACTAGCGCTTGTTTTAGTTTATTATGCATTGTATAAATCCATTAGTTTCCTAAAAAAAACAGAAAATAAAACACCCTAAAATAGGGTGAAGTCGACAAAAATCGAGCTATTTTGAATGCTAAATTGTTTAAATCTTGTTGATGAGCTCGATGTCACAAAAGTCGCCTTTTTAAGGCGTTTGTATGTATAGTTGTATTGTTTTGCGCTAGCAAATGCTATCACCGAGTTTTAACCGTTTCGCCACTTTAAATATCCATTTCCATACCCTTCGCCCAAGCCTAATGTTACACCCCGTAAAGTCCTCTTGATTTGCACTTTTTCGCATGTTAGTTGGTGGAGACGAGATCTTATGAAAAGCTTATGATATTACACATTTCATTGACGAGGCATTGAGTGTTTGCACATACACATTTTATGTATGTTTCATAAATAAAACCGAGTGTGTGTGAACATTGTGAGTTATGTGAAGATTAGCATGTTAAGTCAATTGAAAGTGAAGTCACGGCTTTTTGGTTATCTACATATATTTGCATATGTTTGTTTAGTTTGATTCAATAGATGTTGTCTTTCAAAAAACCGGCTAACCGTTTGTTGTTGTTTCAATAAATAGTTTGTAAATACTCGTTCTTGTTAGATTCTTGTTTTTTATTGCATTTTACTTTAGCTTGCTTGAGGACAAGCAAGGTTCAAGTGTGAGGAGATTTGATATTCACTAATTTATACATATTTTAGTCCCCCATTTTATGCGTTTTCGGCCGTAAAACCGTCATTCGGATACTTAATCAAGTATACTTTTGTTTACAGGCCTAAAACAGCATGCCAGACAAGATGATAGTGAAAACAAGGACTTTCCGGACGAAACGACAAAGCTGCGAACATTCTGTGAAGATTCTAACCTGGGCATTTGGCACGGTCGTGCGACTCATGGAACGACCGTGCATATTCGACAACATAACCCAGCCCGGCGATGAACGATTGTGCAATCCGGAGTGCAAGCCTTTCTCGGAGAGGAACGATCGTGCGATTGGAGGCACTCCCGTGCAACCCCGACGACCTAGCCAACCCGGAACTGCACCACCAGTGCAGTTGTCCGTGCAACACTTACCCGGAGATGCACGCTCGTGCGGCCTAAGGAATGGTCGTGCGAGATCGACGACTGGTCAAGATAAGATGATGTCATGCGGTATGGTGCACAGTAACTCCAATAATGCAAAAAGTGAACGGTCGTGCTAATAAAGTGCACAACCGTGCGAGATCGAAAAGATATAAAAAACATGCAGAAACATTCCGCTCGTAACTCTGGAATTTTGGGAGCTTCACGAGCGATTTTACAGGCTCCGGAGGCTTTGCTTTTGACCCGGATTCAAGCCACATTGTGCCGTTTAGCTCCATTACTATCCGGATTCTTAATCTAGTGCTTGTTTATGGTTTGGTTTTCTAATCTTTCCATAATTTTGTTAATGTTTCAAGCATTTATATTAATGTTTATGTATTATTGTAGCCTTTGGGCAAAAACACAACAATCCCTTGCTTAATTATAGCCATTAGTGTGTTAACTTTGTTCGTAATGACACTTGGAAATATTTTCTATGTTAATCTTTGATGATTAGTTTGCAACCTTGTTATTGTTGTTGATTTCTTGATTATAAGTAATTGTGTTGGATGATTGGTATTTGGTTAGTTAAGATAGTTGAAAAATGAAGCTTAATTAATCGTGTATTAGTAGACTTTAAACTTGGTTAACTAGTTTAGCTTGGTTAAAATGTGTACACCATAATACTAGAAATGGTTAGTGGTTTAATAAAAAGTCATTATTGTTAATCAAGAAAGCATTCCGTCACGTAAGGACCTTAATGGGTTAAATGGTGTTATTATGAATTCTTGCCATGATTTGTTAGCTTAGTTAGTAGTTTAGGCCAAAATTGCTATCTTGGTGAATTTATGTGCAAGATTTGTAAAATTAACTCGGTTGTGATTTAATCTAGTTTATGCTTGTCTCGGTGGTTGCATTGTGTTTATCGATGTTGCTTTCCTTGTTTAAGTGAGGTTAGAAAACGTCTAACGGATGACTAACTTATTTTTAAGAGATTTTCATAGACATTTATCAATTGCACGTTAAAGAACAATTTTAGGTGGTTAAAGTGTGTTTATCGTTTTAGCTTTCCGAATGACAGTCGTGTTAGGATTCTCGAAAGGGATACTAATTGTCTTGAAAATGAAGAATTGTCCAAATGTTTCTAGTGGCAAAACCGACTTAGTCTGCATGCTGTGGTTGTGTATAAAGCAAGGCTATTTATCTATTTTCTTATTTGGTATTTACTATGTTTTATTAAGTATTTGTTTACGCTTACTTTAGGTTTTAGAAAATCACAAAACTTATCTTTCTTCCGTTAGTTTAATGACAAAAGTCTAGTATTATTCCTCCGCCCACTTCCTTGGATCGATACTTGGTTCTTACCGATACTTTACTACATATATGACGGGGTACACTTGCCTCTTTCGTGTGTGTTTTGATGTTAAAGTAATAATCACTTTTATAAATTTAAAACCGATTCGTGTGTAATTTCATTGCAAAATTATGTATATATACGCACACATCACTTATATATATAAATTATGTTGTAAACTTTTAATTTTTAAAAGTTTTAAATTACTCAAATTTCTAAGAATCCTTAATCGTAATTACATGTTAAATTTTTGTTTTATATACGAAAACCTTTAAAATATCGGATTTACAAGATGAGTGTTACAAGTTGGTAATCAGAGCTCATGGTTGAAGGGTAAAGTGTTTGGTTCGAGGCTTGATCGCAGATCCGGTAAGTACAAGTTTGTTAATGGTCTAGTATGATTAAAGTATTGTGAACAACACATAGGGTATCGTGTAATACACGTTACACCAACGAAAATGATTAGTATAGTTAACGAAATCACGTGCAGTAAAAAGCGTTGTATTACAATACGTGCATTTATTAATGTTGAAATTACTAACTTTTGTAAATGTTTAGTTGAAGTATACTCGCATCTGAAGATGACGAGAGTTGTACGAATTGTGGATATGACGGTGGAACGGTCCGAGGTATGACAAGCAGAGCATACTCATCAAGGACCTAAATCGCGTGGCGATAGCGAACAAGACTAATGGCAAGAGAAGCCCGTTAGGGCAAGCATTACCAGGTGCACATTTTAAACTTAGTTGCACAAATAGTAATATGCAACAAATACGTAGAGATTGAAAGTTGCATATGTAGATTAAAAAATTGGAAAAACCCGAATAGAAAATCTATTCGGGATATTGTTTCCAAGAGAAACAAATAGAGGCATTAATTACATGGGGTGTAATGTGAAAATTATAAAAATGTCATGTATACCAGGTACTGATCGCTTACTCTGGCCAAGTAAGTGGTGAGCACGTGGTACCATGAACTTTTTATGATGGACATGCTTACATCCGATGTAGTAAGGATGGGGGTGAGTGGGACAAAATTAAAAGTACCCAAAAGAATTAAATGAGCAAAATATTTGATAATAATGTAAACGCATAGCCGGATGACGGAAGCGTATTACATTAGGATAATGAGCCTGAGTGAAGGGACAAATATGGATGTAAAATAATTTAGACATGTATTTGGAGGGGGTGTACTTACACTCGAACCCGAAGAATGAAATCATGTAAAATAATTTAGACATGTATTGGGAGGGGTGTACTTACACTTGAACCCGAAGAATGCAAACATATAAAATGACTTAGACATGTATTGGGAGGGGGTGTACTTACACTTGAACCCGAAGAATGCAAACATGTAAAATGAATAAGATATGCATTGGGAGGGGGTGTACTTACACTCGAACCAGGAAAATACGAATATGTCTCTTAACGGCCCGTTGTTGTTAAATGTCAAACTTGCGGACAAAGTCGGAATATAAAAGTGAAGCGAGGTCTTAATGCATGCCGGGAGGGTTGCAATAATAACGACTTCGGTAAAACACCCGGTTGAAGGGTAGGAATTTAAACACATGTGTAAACCAAGAGACGTGAACGCGGGTTGAAAATCAAAAAGGGCCTGGATTATGACTTATGACTACAAAATTTCATAAATAGAAATTTCGAATAAATATGATCAACCATTTGAGGTCGAACGGGTTGAATAAAGAATAAAGTTGATTGTTTATAAGTGATGGATTTCTCACTAACAAGTCAAACAGGATGAATACACTATAATGCCGGATGGCACAAATAAGCGCTAGCCAGATAAAGGTAGCGTAAAATGCAAAAGAATAATGAGCCCGGTAATGGGACATAACCAAATAAGAATATATGCAAACCAAATAACAGTGAGCATAAGACAAAATGATGTATAAATGACGTGAGAAGTCAAAGAGTCGGGAGAATGATCCGAAATAAAACGATTATAGCCACGAACTACAGTCAAGGTTAACGGATCTTAAGCTTGAAACCAAATGATTCTTCAAAAAAAAACAGGGTGCCTTGACACCAAACGTATATTTTAAGAACAACATGAGTAAAGAATGATCTACAGGATCAACATAACCTTTGGGGTTATAAACAATGAAAAGGTCTACGAGACTAGAACGACCCACGGGTCATGACTAGAAAGAAATAGATTATAAGGACCTCGCCTTAAGAGGTGAAAGTCTAATAAAATAGCCAATAAGGCTAAGTGATAAAACCTACGGGTTAATTAGACCAAGCGAGGGAATCTGTTGAAAATCCTCGCATAGAACAAATACTATAAAAGAATGAATTTTGGACTCTCAATATCCCGGTATGGATAATTGACAAAGGTTAAAGAGAAGATGCTAAACTAAAACTTCAGTTTTGATAAGAAATAATGTTTTACAAATATGAATTCTGATAGACATATAAATAGTAAGCATGAAAGATATAAGTCTTGACACTGATAGATGCAAGACGGTATATTCGAAAAGTGATATTTTGAAAATAAAAGGTTGATATAAAATTTAGCATGACGTGACATGATCACGGTCAAGAAGTGTAATGTGAAGTATAATCACAATAGAGCCGAGCGATGAATATTGCTAAGATTAACTAAACTAGTGGAAATAACGAGATTACGTTATTTCAAGTTGCATTATGTCGTATGAGATACGTAGATGATTAGTAACCAAAAAGATATTATCATACTTTTCTGGTAATACAAACAATTGGTTAAAATATGAGCAATGCTCAATTGATTATCGAGATCAAATGCATGGAGTTAAACTCGATAAATTATGTAAGAAAAGGTTTCGATGACGAAACCTCCTTAAGGGGGTAGACTTGTAACACCCCGAAAACGGGTTTGGTAATCAAACTCCGTTAATACTAAAAGACGGGTAAAGTACCGCTAGTGGTAAAAATAACTCGGTAAATATTTGGATTTAAATAAAAAATCCTAATATTAAATACAAGCGAATCAAAGTTTTAAGGAATTGAGTTTATAAGAGCCCCCAGTTAACGGGACTTAAAATAAGCTTAGTCATAAGTTTCCCAAACCCACTAAATTAACTAGGAATATTTAACTTAGTTAATTAGTGGGGATAATGTTAAGAACAATTAGGTGGGGATCTAGTTAAAAACAAACAAAATAATAGATGGGGGACAAAAGTTGTCAAGTTTGGAACTTAATATAATTAAAACAATAAAATTAAAAACCAAACACACACTAGTGTGTGTGTCTGGTTCGAATTAAACACAGGGGCGACACCAGGTTTCTACTCAAACCCTAAATTCAGCAAGATGATCAAAATTGAAGGCCAAATCGGGCTCGAATCAAAGGCACGAATACATAGAAACGATCACCAAGTCAAGGAGATCATAAGGTATGTGAAATTTGATAAAAACTCTCTACTTGAAATTCTCATGAATTTAGGGAATTCAAAATCTGTGGATGCATGAATGATATGTAGATGAAATAGGAACATTGTAGTGTTTAGGAGTAAACCCTAGACAAGTATATGTTGAAATCATGCTTAGCTCAAGTAAATTCAGATTTTTGTTGATGCTAAATTCATGTATGAGATGTTTTTAGGGTTTTGATTGCTAAAAATAGTGTTATGATGCCAAGAACTTGCTTAAATTGAAAGCTGAATTCAAACAGCTCCTGATCAGAATTTACAGCCGACTTGTATTGGCTGTAGCCTGAACAAAACTTGACAAAAACATGTGTTTCTTGAGTCTAAAACGTAACTCCAGGAAAAATCTTTAAAACCCCACTGGAATCGCATTTTTTCGATGAAAATTGAGTGTTTTATGAATTTTTCCGTATCGAAGGTACAAGCTGCGTTTTCTGGCAGAATTTGCAGCCTGTTACGAATGTCATAACTCAATTTAGTTATTTAGTTATGTTCTCAAATTTTTACTGTAGATAGTTTTAAGCGATCAAAAGAATCTCCAATTGGAATCTCGTCAATCGGATAAACGAGGAAATTTTTTAATGAATTTTTCCATAAGCTGCAGTCAGAAGTGACGAATCTAATTGCAGCTTAGTAAATGAATTTTTACGAATTTTTGGTAAAGAGTTAGATCATGAAATTTTAACACAGGGCCTAACCCTCCGAGTGGTACACCACATAATAAAATCATAATTTTTGAAGACTTGTAAACAGGTTAAACAAGTCACAAAAAACAGCCCATTTTCGGTGATATGAAATGCCTAAATGAAATCGCGGTCTACTTGGTTTTGTGTAAAACGTGATTATATTAAGTGTTCGGATGAATGCATAGAAGTGTGTAAGGTGGAAGATCATATTAAATTATGGTTAATCTAACCACCTTGTGAACATTGAATAATAGTTTGGCGCTTAACAAGCTAGGTGGAAGCTTGTGGATGAAGCGGGTCAAACGGAGTGATTATGGAAAGAAAAGCGTGGCATGGATGCAAGGTAAGTGAATCTTACGCCTTTTATTTTATTACCAATTACTTGACTTTAAGTATTGAATCTGAATTATGTTGAGTAAATGAAATATGATGTTCCGGCACGACTTATGCACGAGTCGGAAAAGTGAGAAAAAAAATACGAAACCATGAATTATGGTAAAAATGGTTAAATAGTAATCCGGACAGGACTAACGAATATATAAAGGAATTTGAAAGGACACCATTTGGCATAAGCCATAACGGGTCAAACAAAACAAGAACGATTCCTAAGTAAGATGAATTCAAAAATAAACCGGGATAGGTGAAAGGGGGATGAAATGGTAATTAAATACCATCTCGTAATGATAATTAGTCATTTCGACTAAACGGGTCAAATGGTGTTGTTAACACCATTTGTCAATAATATTTGATGATCGCTTGTCGAGTTTTGTGATTTCAGGAACTATCACATGGTTCGCATTGCTATTAACTAGAAACCTATAGCAAAAGGTATTTAAACGGGTCAATTTTATGACCCAAGCCAGGTACACATGTTTAGAATTATAGCTAAAGGCGATATTTTGGTCAAATAATAGCGGAAGTCCTTCGTCGCATAAATGAAGGGCTAAATAATTGACAAAAATCCTTGAGGGGTGAATAGAGTAAACAACCTTTAAAGAGTTGTTTTGAATTAAGCATCTTATTAAATTTAGTCTTTAAATACGTATAAAGATGGTGATAGGATGTAGACCAACAGAAGCATGATTTAAGCCTAAAAATGTAAAATACTCGTAACGTGTCAAAACGGGTATATATATGCAAAACGAGTTAAGATTTCTTAAGAAACCCGTAGAGTTGAATCTGGAAAATTAGTAAACGGATATAACATGATGACCATGGTATTTTGGAAGAAAATAACAAGCTAGTTTGGTAAAAGCATGAATGGGTCAAAAGGGTCATAATTGAATTTCAAGTCGAGAGCTTGAAATCTTAGATTTTTGTGAATTCAGATGCAGGATTTTACTTCATATGAATGAGAATCAAATTACGGTCATGTAGGAAAAAGAATCGAGTAAAACGGACTTGTATAACAAAAGTTATGCAGGTTTTAAGTTGTTAAATGTTAATTTTCGTAGCTGGGCAAGTGCAGTATCACGGCCCCCGGCCCGGTTTGACCCGGTCCAGGAGCCGCGGGACAGAAATCCCGTGGTATTTATTTAAGTTGGCAGCGGAATGGTTAACAGGATCATTTAAAACTTGAAAATGCTGATTATCTTATTTCATAATTATTCTGGATAATCCCGTAATTTACAATTAAGGCGATTTCACTGGGAAATCCCTATTTTTACAAAAAAAACATGTTTATTCATTTAATTGAGCCACATCCTCAAGCTTGTAGTGCTACACGGCACTTTTTCCTTGATCACAGCAGATCACCTGATACATGTTTTAAAAAGGTTTTATCAGCGGGGAAATACTGGCAAGTCACTCATTTTGCACAAAATAACACATTGTTATAATATACAGTATTAAGGGTGATTACATTGTTTATATCAACCAATTACCCCAAATCGGTATTTGTCACTCGACTGTATCTATGACTGTGGTCAGATCACCCACTGGCTAACTCGTTGTCCAATGGTGACGGGAAACAAGTAATGTATACAAAACCCACATACCGGCAGTAATTGAAGACTACAAAGGCTTAATCCCTGTAATTATAACCTTGAAAATATTTAGGGTTTTGTAAAGCAGTTTGATAAAAAGAGAATGACTCACATTGCAAGTTTAATCGGGCAGAGTTTAGCCTACTGATAAGCCTATTAACCTAATTCAAATAACAATGCACACGAAAACTAGGTTAGTAACTTTAATCTAACTTTTACGACAACTCACGAGATCAAAACCTTCACAATGAATGGCAAAGTGCGATACTTAAACATCCATCGAATTCACGACGAATGACAAAGTATAACCCAAGTTTGAGCAGCACTTAAACATCCATTGGATTGGTTTCTATCGATCGGACATTAAATCGTAGCAGTGATCGAGTTATTACCCTGTTATCGCGGCAGAATTCGTGCTTGTGTGTGTTTTTGGAGTAAACAGATGATAACTCAACGTACAAAATGAGTTTTTACGTCGAACCAACGCTAGAAATCAAGTGCCAAACTCCCCTATTTATATCTGGAAAACGGCTCCCTCACGTGGCGCGAGGGGCACCACCCTACCATAGGGTAGCCCCGTGTCTGCTTAGCTTGGGTGAGTCGACGGTTTCTCAAAATTCGATTTTTACGAAAAACTGTTTAAATAATACCGAATAGGAAATACCGCCCCCCCCCCCCATGAGTTTTAGGGGCCCTGATCCTGATTCTGATTGTTCTGAAAATTTTAGGGGTCATGCAGTATCACTTGGGGGTCTCAATTAGGGTTTCTTATTGGGTAAAATAAGATAAGAATTAATACTTTTAATGAGAGTTGTTACATCCTCCCCACCTTATTAAAAATCTCGTCCTCGAGATTTACTGGAACAAGTAGGGATACTTTCGCTTCATTTCCGATTCCAACTCCCAAGTGTACTCAGGTCCTCTCTTCGAATCCCACTTGACTTTGACCAGTACGAGTCTTTTGTGTTTGAGAAACTTGACGTTTCTGTCTTCTATCTGTAGTGGCTTCTCAACAAATTTTAATTTTTGATTTACCTCTACATCTTGAATAGGCACTACCAGGGATTCGTCAGATAAACATTTCTTGAGGTTGGATACATGAAACACGTCATGTACCCCAGCTAGCTCTTCTGGTAGTTGTAAACGATAAGCAACTGGTCCTATTCGTTGGATTATTGGGAATGGTCCTACGTACCTTGGACTTAGCTTTCCATTTTTACCGAACCGAACTACTCCTTTCCAAGGAGAAACTTTCAATAGTACTCTGTCTCCAACTTGGAATTCTAACGGCTTGCGTCAATTGTCTGCATAACTCTTCTGGCGATCTCGAGCCGTCTTTAGTCTTCCCTTGATTTGAGTGATCTTGTCGGTAGTTTCTTGTACAATTTCGGGACCTGATAATTGGCTTTCTCCTATTTCTGCCCAACAAACTGGAGTTCTGAACTTTCGTCCATATAGTGCTTCGAATGGAGCAGCTTCAATGCTTGCATGATAACTATTATTATAGGAGAATTCGATTAAGGGCAGGTGGTCATCCCAGTTTCCACCAAAATCTATCACAGATGCTCTAAGCATGTCTTCTAGGGTTTGGATCGTCCTTTCACTTTGTCCGTCTGTTTGAGGATGGTAAGCTGTACTTAAATTTAATCGCGTCCCCATGGCTTCTTGGAAACTTGTCCAAAAATGCGAGGTGAAGCGACTATCTCTATCCGACACAATGGAGAGTGGAACTCCATGTAAGGATACTACTTCGTCTACGTACAACTTTGCTAACCTTTCCATGCTAAAGGTTTCCTTCATGGGTAGAAAATGAGCTGATTTGGTTAATCGATCCACAATTACCCAAATCGCATCATTACCTTTTCTGGTTTTGGGCAACTTAGTAACAAAGTCCATTGTTATAAGTTCCCATTTCCATACAGGCATTTCTAATTGTTGGAGTAACCCTGAAGGTTTCTGGTGTTCTGCCTTAACTTGTGAACAAGTAAGACACTTAGATACATATCTAGCTATGTCCTTTTTCATTCCTATCCACAAGAAATTATTCCTTAAATCTTGGTACATCTTATTATTACCAGGGTGCATGGTATACCTAGATTTATGGGCTTCCTCTAAAATCTTATTTCTTAATTTTCCTTGCTTAGGAACCCAAATTCTATTCTTATGGAATCTCCAAATTCCATCAACTCCTTGTTCTAATTCCTTTATTCTTCCTTTCATTCCTTCAGCATCATCCTTTATTGCTGTTTCTTGAACATTCTTCAGTTGCCCCATTAAGTCTAATTGTAAACTTAATCTAAGAGCACGAACCTTTCTTTGTCTCTTATGATACTTATGACTTAAGGCATCTGCAACTACGTTTGCCTTTCCTTCGTGATATTGAATATCACAGTCGTAGTCACTTAGAATTTCCATCCATCTTCTTTGTCTCATGTTTAATTCTTTTTGCCCAAATATGTACTTTAAGCTCTTATGATCTGTATAAACTGTAAACTTACTGCCATACAGATAGTGCCACCAAATCTTAAGGGAAAAAATTATCGACCCTAATTCTAAGTCGTGCGTCATATAATTTTCCTCGTGCTTCTTCAATTGCCTTGAAGCATATGCAATTACCTTCTTGCGTTGCATTAACACACATCCTAATCCTAGCTTAGAAGCATCACAGTATACTTCAAAATTTTATGTTCCTTCTGGTAAGGCAAGGATTGGGTGTTTGTTAACTTTTGTTTTAAAATTCAAAAAGCCTCTTCTTGCTTAGGTCCCCATTCAAACTTAACTGTTTTACATGTTAGCTTAGTTAATGGTACAGCTATTTTTAAAAAATCCTTAATGAAACGCCTATAGTACCCAGCTAATCCTAGAAAACTTCTAACTTCTGTAGCTGATTGCGGGACCTTCCATTTGGTAATTGCTTCTATTTTAGCAGGATCTACGTGAATACCTTCATGATTCACCATGTGTCCTAAAAATTTGCACCTCCTGTAGCCAAAATTCACACTTCGAGAATTTGGCGTAAAGCTTCTCCTTTCTTAACAAAGTTAAGAGTGCATGCAGGTGCTGACAGTGTTCATCCTGACTTTTGGAATAAATAAGTATATCGTCGATGAAGACAATTACGAATTTATCCAAGTAGGGTTTACAGATCCTATTCATCATGTCCATAAATGCTGCAGGAGCATTTGTTAGTCTAAAGGGCATGACTGTAAACTCGTAATGACCATACCTAGTTCTGAAAGCAGTTTTAGGTATGTCTTCTTCTTGCACCTTCAACTGATGATATCCGGAGCATAAATCTACCTTAGAAAAATATCTAGCTCCTTGGTGTTGATCAAAGAGATCATCAATTCTAGGTATTGGGTATCGATTCTTAATTGTAACCTTATTCAGTTCCCTATAATCGATACACATTCGCATTCGCATTGAACCATCCTTTTTCTTTACAAACAACACTGGTGCTCCCCAAGGGGATGAACTAGGTTGTATGAATCCTTTACTGAGCAATTCATCTAATTGCTTTTTCAGTTCTAACATTTCGGTGGGTGCTAGACGATAAGGTGCCTTTGCTACGGGTGTAGTTCCAGGAATCAAATGAATTCTAAATTCTACCTCCCTATCTGGTGGTAATCCTGGTAACTCTTCTGGGAATACATCCGAGTATTCTGATACTACCGGAATTTCTTTAAGTTCCTTACCCTTAGTGCTAATGATCATCGAAATCATATACACTACCCCTTGCTTTCGTTCATAACTAGCAACTTTCATTACTGAAATGAACTTCATGGGTTTTCGCGGCTTATCTCCTGTAACCATGATTACTTCTCCGGTGGGTGCACGAATTTCTATGGAGTTCTTATCACAAATGATTCGAGCATGGTTGGCTACTAACCAATCCATTCCTAATACAACGTCGAATCTAGCTAAATTCATGGGTAATAGGTTTGCAGAAAATTTTTGACCTAAAAGTTCTATATTTTCTTTTTGCAAAACCGTATCTTTATTAACAGAGTTCTCGTCTGCCGTTTCTACTGTAAAAACTTGCCTAAGTTTTGTTAAGGGTAGCTTAAGAGCTTGGCAGAATGAAGTATTTATAAAACTTTGGTTTGCACCTGAGTCAAATAATACTTTCTCATAAACGTTGTGAACTAGGAACATACCAACTATTATGTCAGGAATCAATTCAGCTTCCTGCGTAGTCAATTGGAAGGCTCTTACATTTTTCTTCGTAGCCCCTTCGGTAGGTTTGGCCTTGTTATCTGTTGGTTTGACCAATTTAGGGCATTCTGGTTTGAAATGCCCAGCTTCTCCAGAGTTATAGCAGACCCTTGTTTTCTTTCTGCAATCTTCTTCACGATGTCCTATAGCTTTGCAGAAGTTGCAGGGTTCATTACATTTTCCAAAATGTTTCTTTTTGCAGTTTCTGCAGAACGGCGGAGTGGAAGATTGCCCAGTTCCTCTTCTCTTGAAATTACTATTATTACCCACACGAAATCCTTGGGTAATTTTCTGAGCCAATTCCTTCTTCCTATTTTCTTCTCGCGTACGCACCAGTCCGTCTGTCAAAGTATTGGCTAATTCCACCGCATCATCGATCGTGCGGGGTCTCGCAGCTTTGACAATATCACGGATCTCGCTAATTAAACCCTAGATGTAGAGAGAAATAAGTACCAGCTCTGGCGAAGCCAAAGTAGACACAATTTGAGCATATTCAAAAAATTTCGAAGTATACCCTCGGCAATCAACATTCACCATTCGGTGGCTCAGGAATTTGTTCGCCATCTGCTCTTTTTCATATTATGGCAGAATTTTCTTTCCACCTGACGCTTAAACTCCTCCCAACTCATGGCATAGGCCATGTCACTTCCCTTGGCTTGTAATACTGTATTCCACCATTCTAATGCTTCTCTAAAAAGGTGAGAAGCATACATGACTTTATCCTCCTCGGCACTTTTACTTATTTTGATTACTGCCTCGGTTTTCTCCAACCAACACAGCGCCGCAGTCGCCCCTTCATTGCCTGCGAACTCAACAGGTTTACAAGTAAGGAATTCCTTGTAAGTGCAACCAGGCGTTGCAGTTTTCATTTTCTTAGGAATTGGGGCCTGCATCACATCATCGTTATTGTTATTATTAATGTTGTCGCCTCCATTTATGCTATTACTGAAATTATCGCTGTGAGTGCATTTGCTGGGAATAATTTATTGAGGTTCAACTGGACTTCGTGCAGCAACAATAATTGCTGGAATAGCATTTGCTATTCCCTAGGCAACGATATACTCTATATCTTGTCTATTCAGAAATTGATCTTCATGGTTTTGCGCGGATTGGTTACCCTCGTTAACTTGTTCATTACCAGCGTGTTCTATCTGGTAATTAATATATATAAGTTATTAGTATAAAATAAATAATAACCAAACATAATAAAACAACCGCACATAATCAAGTTAACATGTATAGCCAAAATTGTCGATTTTCGACTTCCATTTTTATATATTATAGTATGCTTCCGTACACACCCGGTATCTTACAAAAGTTTTATTTTTAGTTATTTTACACGATTATATTATATTAGTATTATTAAACACATATTTCCACAACCACATACGAACTCATCAGTTGGCACTTTAAAAACGACGTTCCCTCTCGTCGTACTTCCAGGATATCCTCTCCCCGACTTCCCGGATTCTATTTCCGACGTCCACCAATTCCTCGCCATAGTGGCGGAGTTCAGCCAGGTTCTCGGTGCTCATAGGTGGGTGTAGTGGAGGCTCCGGATCAAACTGGGGGAAAAAAAGGTATTAGGGTTATTGAGGAGATTCTGAAACTGCCAGTCGGTGGTCCACCACTCTTCTAGCTCTGCTGGTAGCGGTTGGGAGTGGATAATAGGATCTGGGATTTCAGGCTCTAAATCAGCTGGAAGTTGTTCTTCCACTAGGTAATTAAAGAGGTTTGCATCGGCAGGTCCGATGAGGTCACTAACTGCCAGTTTATGATCCAGCTCTTCCCAAGATGGCATTTCCTGGTTTCGCCTGGAACTTTCTCCGAGCTCTATTCCCTTACCTTTATCTTTGGGATCCTCCGTCTTTATAACTTTTCGTGTCGCTGGTTTCTTCCTGCGCACACGCCTCCAACCCACAAATCTTCTTTTCTTTCTTGGTTTAGGTTTTTCCAGAGGTTGGGCTTTAAATTCCATAGGTTCATCAGTATCGGCACCATAACCGGTAAAGTCTCTGGAAACTTCCACATTCACAGTATATAGATTGAGATTCTGAATTCAGACAACTCATTCATGCTGTTTAGCATATATGAAGAAAACACATAAAACTGTAAGTTAAATTTTCACAGGCTAATATTTAGTATAACCATTCAAGTATCCTTGTTTAAACAGAAAAATGACAAACATTGCAACTTTTGTATATATATGTTTATTACAAATTATAACTGAAATTCAATATATACTAGGGTTTGTGCATTTAATCATGCCTTTATATAAGATTTATTTTATCTTTTCTTACTGAGTTGTTTATCTAATGGGCAAAGTTTCTTTAAAGTTTCTGGATTATAGATGATATGGGTGCTAGTACTAGGTCAGGGTGTTGGCAGTTTAATTAGAAGTTAACATTTACTGCTGTAGTGGCTAACATATAGAGATTTGCCCATTGTTCATCTAATTCATCTTCCCATGGTGGGTTTTTGCCTATTTCCGGAGTTTCCTTATTAACCATTACTCCTTTTGGTTGTGACTTCTTTATTTTCTCTTCACTTTTTCTAATAATCCAACCCCTTTTCTTAGTGGTAAGTGGTTTCTCAAACTGTGCCTTACGAACAAATATTATTTCCTCAGTATCTGCTGAGTATCTTGAGGAATTTGATTGAAATGAGGTTCCCTTATCTTTTGGTGAATTATCTAATTGACGATAGATGTTCGAAATTCTTTGCTTACCCATACTGTAAACTAAAAAATAGTCAAATAACACAAAAACACATAAGCACAAAATGGCAATCAGTAAAATTAAGTATTTCTAAATACTTAATTGGCTTAAATCAGTGGCTCTGATACCACCATTTTCTGTCACGGCCCCCCGACCCGGTTTGACCCGATCCAGGAGCCTTGGGACAGAAATCCCGTGGTATTTATTTAAGTTGGTAGCGGAATGGTTAACAGGATCATTTAAAACTTGAAAATGCCGATTATCTTATTTCATAATTATTCGGGATAATCCCATAATTTACAATTAAGGCGATTTCACTGGGAAACCCCTATTTTTACAAAAACATGTTTATTCATTTTATTGACCCACATCCTCAAGCTTGTAGTGCTACACGGCACTTTTTCCTTGATCACAGCAGATCACCTGAAACATGTTTTAAAAAGGTTTTATCAGCGGGGAAATACTGGCGAGTCACTCATTTTGCACAAAACGACACATTGTTATAATATACAGTATTAAGGGTGATTACATTGTTTATATCAACCAATTACCCCAAATCGGTATTTGTCACTCGACTGTATCTATGACTGTGGTCAGATCACCCATTGGCTAACTCGTTGTCCAATGGTGACGGGAAACAAGTAATGTATACAAAACCCCACATACCGGCAGTAATTGAAGACTACAAAGACTTAATCCCTGTAATTATAACCTTGAAAACATTTAGGGTTTTGTAAAGCAGTTTGATAAAAAGAGAATGACTCACATTGCAAGTTTAATCCTGGAGAGTTTAGCCTACTGATAAGCCTGTTAACCTAATTCAAATAACAATGCACACGAAAACTAGGTTAGTAACTTTAATCTAACTTATACGACAACTCACGAGATCAAAACCTTCACAATGAATGGCAAAGTGCGATACTTAAACATCCATCGAATTCACGACGAATGACAAAGTATAACCCAAGTTTGAGCAGCACTTAAACATCCATTGGATTGGTTTCTATCAATCGGACATTAAATCGTAGCAGTGATCGAGTTATTACCCTGTTATCGCGGCAGAATTCATGCTTGTGTGTGTTTTTGGAGTAAATAGATGATAACTCAACGTACGAAATGAGTTTTTACGTCGAACCAACGCTAGAAATCAAGTGCCAAACTCCCCTATTTATACCTAGAAAACAGCTCCCTCGCGTGGCGCGAGGGCCGTCACGTGGCGCGAGGGGCACCACCCTGCCATAGGGTAGCCCCGTGTCTGCTTAGCTTGGGTGAGTCGACGGTTTCTCAAAATTTGATTTTTACGAAAAACTGTTTAGATAATACCGAATAGGAAATACCCCCCCCCCCCCTGAGTTTTAGGGGACCTGATCCTGATTCTGATTGTTCTGAAAATTTTAGTGGTCATGCAGTATCACTTGGGGGTCTCAATTAGGGTTTCTTATTGGGTAAAAAAAGATAAGAATTAATACTTTTAATGAGAGTTGTTACATGCAGCAACAATGAAACAAACCTACTGTGAAAAACATGTCGTCGCGCTACGCGACGACATATTAACATTACGGTCGCGCGACGCGACCATCGTCGCGGGCCGCGAAGGATGACTAGAGAACGGTCGCGGGGCGCGACTGCCTATTATTTCAGAAATTTTGTTTTTTTTTTCTATTGTTGGCCCTTAGAACTTGATTATACGTGATTAAACATGTCAAAACTAACAGTTTGTGTGGTTTTGGCAATTGGTGAATGCTCCCAAAATGTCCGGATGAAGATCAAGCGATTTCCAAGAACCGAACACATCAGAATGAAGCTTCTGCACGGCGTTTTGATGTCGTTGTAAATGACGAACTTATATATATATATATATATATATATATATATATATATATATATATATATGTTATAAACTTTTAATTTGTAAAAGTTTTAAATTACTCAAATTTCTAAGAATCCTTAATCGTAATTACATGTTAAATTTTTGTTTTATATACGAAAACCTTTAAAATATCGGATTTACAAGATGAGTGTTACAAGTTGGTAATCAGAGCTCATGGTTGAAGGGTAAAGTGTTCGGTTCGAGGCTTGATCACAGATCCGGTAAGTACAACTATGTTAATGGTCTAGTATGATTAAAGTGTTGTGAACAACACATAGGGTATCGTGTAATACACGTTACACCAACGAAAATGATTAGTATAGTTAACGAAATCACGTGCAGTAAAAAGCCTTGTATTACAATACGTGCATTTATTAATGTTGAAATTACTAACTTTTGTAAATGTTTAGTTGAAGGATACTCGCATTTGAAGATGACGAGAGTTGAACGAATCGTGGATATGACGATGGAACGTTCCGAGGTATGACAAGCAGAGCATACTCATCAAGGACCTAAATCGCGTAGCGATAGCGAACAAGACTAATGGCAAAAGAAGCCCGTTAGGGCAAGCTTTACCTGGTGCACATTTTAAACTTAGTAGCACAAATGGTAATATGCAACAAATACGTAGAGATTGAAAGTTTCATATGTAGATTAAAAACTTGGAAAACCCCGAATAGAAAATCTATTCGGGATATTGTTTCCAAGAGAAACAAATAGAGGCATTACTTACATGGGGTGTAATGTGAAAATTAGAAAAAGGTCATGTATACCAGGTACTGATCGCTTACTCTGGCCAAGTAAGTGGTGAGCACGTGGTACCATGAACTTTTTATGATGGACATGCTTACATCCGATGTAGTAAGGACGGGGGTGAGTGGGACAAAATTAAAAGTACCCAAAAGAATCAAATGAGCAAAATATTTGATAATAATCCCTTGCTTAATTATAGCCATTAGAATGTTAACTTTGTTTGTAATGACACTTGGAAATATTTTCTATGTTAATCTTTGATGATTAGTTTGCAACCTTGTTATTGTTGTTGATTTCTTGATTATAAGTAATTGTGTTGGATGATTGGTATTTGGTTAGTTAAGATAGTTGAAAAATGAAGCTTAATTAATCGTGTATTAGTAGACTTTAAACTTGGTTAACTAGTTTAGCTTGGTTAAAATGTGTACACCTTAATACTAGAAATGGTTAGTGGTTTAATAAAATGTCATTGTTGTTAATCAAGAAAGCATTCCGTCACGTAAGGACCTTAATGGGTTAAATGGTGTTGTTATGAATTCTTGCCATGATTTGTTAGCTTAGTTAGTAGTTTAGGGCCAAAATTGCTATCTTGGTGAATTTATGTGCAAGATTTGTAAAATGAACTCGGTTGTGATTTAATCTAGTTTATGCTTGTCTCGGTGGTTGCATTGTGTTTATCGATGTCGCTTTCCTTGTTTAAGTGAGGTTAGAAAACGCCTAACGGATGACTAACTTATTTTTAAGAGATTTTCATAGACATTTATCAATTGCACGTTAAAGAACAATTTTAGGGGGTTAAAGTGTGTTTATCGTTTTAGCTTTCCGAATGACTGTCATGTTAGGATTCTCGAAAGGGATACTAATTGTCTTGAAAATGAAGAATTGTCCAAATGTTTCAAGTGGCAAAACCGACTTAGTCTGCATGCTGTGGTTGTGTATAAAGCAAGGCTATTTATCTATTTTCTTATTTGGTATTTACTATGTTTTATTAAGTATTTGTTTATGCTTACTTTAGCTTTTAGAAAATCACAAAACTTATCTTTCTTCCGTTAACTTAATGACAAAGGTCTAGTATTATTCCTCCGCCCACTTCCTTGGATCGATACTTGGTTCTTACCGATACTTTACTACATATATGACGGGGTACACTTGCCTCTTTCGTGTGTGTTTTGATGTTAAAGTAATAATCACTTTTATAAATTTAAAACCGATTCGTGTGTAATTTCATTGCAAAATTATGTATATATACGCACACGTCACTTATATATATAAATTATGTTGTAAACTTTTAATTTTTAAAAGTTTTAAATTACTCAAATTTCTAAGAATCCTTAATCGTAATTACATGTTAAATTTTTGTTTTATATACGAAAACCTTTAAAATATCGGATTTACAAGATGAGTGTTACAAGTTGGTAATCAGAGCTCATGGTTGAAGGGTAAAGTGTTTGGTTCGAGGCTTGATCGCAGATCCGGTAAGTACAAGTTTGTTAATGGTCTAGTATGATTAAAGTGTTGTGAACAACACATAGGGTATCGTGTAATACACGTCACACCAACGAAAATGATTAGTATAGTTAACGAAATCACGTGCAGTAAAAAGCCTTGTATTACAATACGTGCATTTATTAATGTTGAAATTACTAACTTTTGTAAATGTTTAGTTGAAGGATACTCGCATCTGAAGACGACGAGAGTTGAACGAATTGTGGATATGACGGTGGAACGGTCCGAGGTATGACAAGCAGAGCATACTCATCAAGGACCTAAATCGCGTGGCGATAGCGAACAAGACTAATGGCAAGAGAAGCCCGTTAGGGAAAGCATTACCAGGTGCACATTTTAAACTTAGTTGCACAAATAGTAATATGCAACAAATACGTAGAGATTGAAAGTTGCATATGTAGATTAAAAACTTGGAAAACCCCGAATAGAAAATCTATTCGGGATATTGTTTCCAAGAGAAACAAATAGAGGCATTACTTACATGGGGTGTAATGTGAAAATTATAAAAATGTCATATATACCAGGTACTGATCGCTTACTCTGGCCAAGTAAGTGGTGAGCACGTGGTACCATGAACTTTTTATGATGGACATGCTTACATCTGATGTAGTAAGGACGGGGGTGAGTGGGACAAAATTAAAAGTACCCAAAAGAATCAAATGAGCAAAATATTTGATAATAATGTAAACGCATAGCCGGATGACGGAAGCGTATTACATTAGGATATTGAGCCTGAGTGAAGGGACAAATATGGATGTAAAATTATTTAGACATGTATTGGGTGGGGGTGTACTTACACTCGAACTCGAAGAATGCAAACATGTAAAATAATTTAGACATGTATTGGGAGGGGGTGTACTTACACTTGAACCCGAAGAATGCAAACATGTAAAATGACTTAGACATGTATTGGGAGGGGGTGTACTTACACTTGAACCCGAAGAATGCAAACATGTAAAATGAATAAGATATGCATTGGGAGGGGGTGTACTTACACTCGAACCCGGAAAATGCGAATATGTCTCTTAACGGCCCGTTGTTGTAAAATGTCAAACTTGCGGACAAAGTCGGAATATAAAAGTGAAGCGAGGTCTTAATGCATACCAGGAGGGTTGCAATAATAACGACTTCGGTAAAACACCCGGTTGAAGGGTAGGAATTTAAACACATGTGTAAACCAAGAGACGTGAACGCGGGTTGAAAATCAAAAGGGCTTGGATTATGACTTATGACTGCAAAATTTCGTAAATAGAAATTTCGAATAAATATGTTCAACCATTTGAGGTCGAACGGGTTGAATAAAGAATAAAGTTGATTGTTTATAAGTGATGGATTTCTCACTAACAAGTCAAACAGGATGAATACACTATAATGCCGGATGGCACAAATAAGTGCTAGCCAGATAAAGGTAGCGTAAAATGCAAAAGAATAATGAGCCCGGTAATGGGACATAACCAAATAAGAATATATGCAAACCAAATAACAGTGAGCATAAAACAAACTGATGTATAAATGATGTGAGAAGTCATGGCGTCGGGAGAATGATCCGAAATAAAATGATTATAGCCACGAACTACAGTCAAGGTTAACGGATCTTAAGCTTGAACCAAATGATTCTTCAAACAAAAACAGGGTGCCTTGACACCAAACGTATATTTTAGGAACAACATGAGTTAAAAAAGATCTACGAGATCAACATAACCTTTGGGGTTATAAACAATGAAAAGGTCTACGAGACTAGAACGACCCACGGGTCATGACTAGAAAGAAATAGATTATAAGGACCTCGCCTTAAGAGGTGAAAGTCTAATAAAATAGCCCATAAGGCTAAGTGATAAAACCTACGGGTTAATTAGACCAAGCGAGGGAATCTGTTGAAAATCCTCGCATAGAACAAAGACTATAAAAGAATGAATTTTGGACTCTCAATATCCCGGTATGGATAATTGACAAAGGTTAAAGAGAAGATGCTAAACTAAAACTTCAGTTTTGATAAGAAATAATGTTTTACAAATATGAATTCTGATAGACATATAAATAGTAAGCATGAAAGATATAAGTCTTGACACTGATAGATGCAAGACGATATATTCAAAAAGTGATATTTTGAAAATAAAAAGTTGATATAAAATTTGGCATAACGTGACATGATCACGGTCAAGAAGTGTAATGTGAAGTATAATCACAACAGAGCCGAGCGATGAATATTGCTAAGATTAACTAAACTAGTGGAAATAATGAGATTACGTTATTTCAAGTTGCATTATGTCGTATGAGATACGTAGATGATTAGTAACCAAAAAGATATTATCATACTTTTCTGGTAATACAAACAATTGGTTAAAATATGAGCAATGCTCAATTGATTATCGAGATCAAATGCATGGAGTCAAACTCGATAAATTATGTAAGAAAAGGTTTCGAGGACGAAACCTCCTTAAGGGGGGTGGACTTGTAACACCCCGAAAACAGGTTTGGTAATCAAACTCCGTTAATACTAAAAGACGGGTAAAGTACCGCTAGTGGTAAAAATAACTCGGTAAATATTTGGATTTAAATAAAAATTCCTAATATTAAATACAAGCGAATCAAAGTTTTAAGGAATTGAGTTTATAAGAGCCCCCAGTTAACGGAACTTAAAATAAGCTTAGTCATAAGTTCCCCAAACCCACTAAATTAACTAGGAATATTTAACTTAGTTAATTAGTGGGGATAATGTTAAGAACAATTAGGTGGGGATCTAGTTAAAAACAAACAAAATAATAGATGGGGGACCAAAGTTGTCAAGTTTGGAACTTAATATAATTCAAACACACACTAGTGTGTTCGAATTAAACACAGGGGCGACCCCAGGTTTCTACTCAAACCCTAAATTCAGCAAGATGATCAAAATTGAAGGCCAAATCGGGCTCGAATCAAAGGCACGAATACATAGAAACGGTCACCAAGTCAAGGAGATCATAAGGTATGTGAAATTTGATAATAACTCTCTACTTGAAATTCTCATGAATTTAGGGAATTCAAAATCTGTGGATGCATGAATGATATGTAGATGAAATAGGAACATTGTAGTGTTTAGGAGTAAACCCTAGACAAGTATATGTTGAAATCATGCTTAGCTCAAGTAAATTCAGTTTTTTGTTGATGCTAAATTCATGTATGAGATGTTTTTAGGGTTTTGATTACTAAAAATAGTGTTATGATGCCAAGAACTTGCTTAAATTGAAAGTTGAATTCAAACAGCCCCTGATCAGAATTTATAGGCGACTTGTATTGGCTGTAACTTGAACAAAACGTGACAAAAACGTGTGTTTCTTGAGTCTAAAATGTAATTCCAGGAAATATCTTTAAAACCCCACTGGAATCGCATTTTTTCGACAAAAATTGAGTGTTTTATGAATTTTTCTGTATCGAAGGTTCAAGCTGCGTTTTCTGGCAGAATTTGCAGCCTATTTCGAATGTCATAACTCAATTTAGGAATTTAGTTATGATCTCAAATTTTTACTGAAGATATTTTTAAGCGATTAAAAGAATCTCCAATTGGAATTTTGTCAATCGGATAAACGAGGAATTTTTAATGAATTTTTCCATAAGCTGCAGTCAGAAGTGACGAATCTGATTGCAGCTTAGTAAATGAATTTTTACGAATTTTTGGTAAAGAGTTAGATCATAAAATTTTAACACAAGGCCTAACCCTCCGAGAGGTACACAACATAAAAGAATCATAATTTTTGAAGACTTGTAAACAGGTTAAACAAGTCACAAAAACAGCCCATTTTCAGTGATATGAAATGCCTAAATGAAACCGCGGTCTACTTGGTTTTGTGTAAAACGTGATTATATTAAGTGTTCGGATGAATGCATAGAAGTGTGTAAGGTGGAAGATCATATTAAATTATGGTTAATCAAACCACCTTGTGAACATTGGATAATAGTTTGGCGCTTAACAAGCTAGGTGGAAGCTTGTGGATGAAGCAGGTCAAACGGAGCGAGTATCGAAAGAAAAGCGTGGCATGGATGCAAGGTAAGTGAATCTTACGCCTTTTATTTTATTACCAATTACTTGACTTCAAGTATTGAATCTGAATTATGTTGAGTAAATGAAATATGATGTTCCGGCACGACTTATGCACGAGTCGGAAAAGTGAGAAAAAAATTTCGAAACCATGAATTATGGTAAAAACGGTTAAATAGTAATCCGGACATGGACTAACGAATATATAAAGGAATTTGAAAGGACACCATTTGGCATAAGCCATAACGGGTCAAACAAAACGAGAATGATTCCTAAGTAAGATGAATTCAAAAATAAACCGGGATAGGTGAAAGGGGGATGAAATGGTAATTAAATACCATCTCGTAATGATAATTAGTCATTTCAACTAAATGGGTCAAATGGTGTTGTTAACACCATTTGTCAATAATATTTGATGATCGCTTGTCGAGTTTTGTGATTTCAGGAATTATCACATGGTTCGCACTGCTATTAACTAGAAACCTATAGCAAAAGGTATTTAAACGGGTCAATTTTATGACCCGAGCCATGTACGCATGTTTAGAATTATAGCTAAAGACGATATTTTGGTCAAATAATAGCGGAAGTCCTTCGTCGCATAAATGAAGGGCTAAATAATTAACAAAAATCCTTGAGGGGTGAATAGAGTAAAAAACCTTTAAAGAGTTGTTTTGAATTAAGCGTCTTGTTAAATTTAGTCTTTGAATACGTATAAAGATGGTGATAGGATGTAGACCTATAGAAGCATGATTTAAGCCTAAAAATGTAAAATACTCGTAACGGGTCAAAAAGGGTATATATATGCAAAACGGGTTAAGATTTCTTAAGGAACCCGTAGAGTTGAATCTTGAAAATTAGTAAACGGATATAACATGATGACCATGGTATTTTGGAAGAAAATAACACGCTAGTTTGGTAAAAGCATGAATGGGTCAAAAGTGTCATAATTGAATTTCAAGTCGAGAGCTTGAAATCTAAGATTTTTTTGAATTCAGATGCAGGATTTTACTTCATATGAATGAGAATCAAATTACGGTCATGTAGGAAAAAGAATCGAGTAAAACGGACTTGTATAACAAAAGTTATGCAGGTTTTAAGTTGTTAAATGTTAATTTTCATAGCTGGGCAAGTGCAGCAACAATGAAACAAACCTGCTGTGAAAAACAGGCCGTAGCGCTACGCGACGGCATATTAACATTACGGTCGCGCGACGCGACCATCGTCGCGAGCCGCGAAGGATGACTAGAGAACGGTCGCGGGGCGCGACCGCCTATTATTTCAGAAATTTTGTTTTTTTTTTTCTATTTTTGGCCTTTAGAACTTGATTATACGTGATTAAACATGTCAAAACTAACAGTTTGTGTGGTTTTGGAAATAAGTGAATGCTCCCAAAATGTCTGGATGAAGATCAAGCGATTTACAAGAACCGAACACATCAGAATGAAGCTTCCGCACGGCGTTTTGATGTCGTTGTAAATGACGAACTTATATATATAAATTATGTTGTAAACTTTTAATTTGTAAAAGTTTTAAATTACTCAAATTTCTAAGAATCCTTAATTATAATTACATGTTAAATTTTCGTTTTATATACGAAAACCTTTAAAATATCGGATTTACAAGATGAGTGTTACAGTAAATACAATTAACTGACTCTTTTTTAAAACATTTATAAAATTAATTTAGATGCACAAGGCATAAAATCTTTTATAACTTGGGACAATTATTTAAAAATAATCTTGTATACAGATTTATATGTTTGTCGTCCATTCAGGACCCGGTTAGAAGAGCCGAATTAGATTAATTGACACACCACAAGTATATGCCCACAAGAGAGTGAGATACCGTTTATACATACGCAACTGTTAGGTGTATGCCTACACCCCGTGCTTAAGCCGTGGCCATTTCTAATAAATGTGCCGAGGATATCCAGGACATGGTCATTAACCCCCCAAAGGCATTGCATCAAACAAAACAGATTAAAACGGGTTATGTAAATGTATTAATCACATTCTTATTTAAATAACTACATACCCGACCAAGCGGTATTATTATAATACCGTATCCCAAGCCCGTATAACGGAAAATAAGTTAAAAGTATTTACCTGAGCAAAAATGTAAATTTAACCTCAGCCGTATAACAACCAGCAAGTGCAAATAGCTTTTACTGGGCTCCTAGATCTGGAACGAAGGTTTTAATAACCTATTAGATTCCTAACGGGTCTTACTTAAGTTTAAACTTAGACCGGTTAGTTTTCAAGAAAGGTTTACGGTTCAAAACGCACGATTAAGCGAATACCGGATTAGAATGTGATTTAGACTCGACAAGTATGAAGACTTGTATAATATGGGTAAACTAAACACATTCTGGATTTTGAAGTAAAAATGATAAGGTTTGACCCATTTCGGTTAATTTATACAAACTTGTTACATAAAACGTACCGAACGCGAAAATGCATAACGGGTAACCAAATGAGTCACACACAGGTTTCAGAAGTTAATATGCTTAAAATATGTTATGATATCAGTAGGATATCTTCCATTATGCCCAAAACGAATTTAAAACCAAATTAAGCCCCGAAAGGGTAATTTGGTCATTTTAAAGTATATAAAAGAGGTTAAATAGCAATCTGATGTTCTGGTCTAAAATAATCAGTAAAAATATTATTTTTATAAGTTATATCAGTAAGATATCATACATATGTGAAATTTATCTTTTATGACCAAACTATGCACCGAAGGGGCATTTTGGTCATTTCACATATGCTTTAAGGGTCAAATTTGAAAACCTGAGTTTAAAACTTTTACTTACTATTTAAGTTTACAAATTTATTCATAACATCAGTAGGTAGCAAGTCTTAGGTGCTAAATATGGTTTTAAACCATACTATGCGCCTAAATCGCATAAAAGTCGGTATTTGACGATATTCGGGTTAATTAAGTAAATCTGAGATTTTGATCAACCTTTACTGTTTAAAATAATTTATTTGATGTATAAAATCAGTAGCAAAAGGTTTGATATGTAAAGGATGTGTAAAACTCTTTTTATTAGCAAAAATGGCATAACCCTCAATTACCGAGTCAATGCAAGAACCCTATGTTATGATCAGTTTAAAATTTATCAAAAATCCCTAAATATTATATCTTAATAGTAGGTCTCAAGTTTGGTGTCAAAATTTGGGTTTAAATGGGTTTTTATGCCAAAAAATACCGTTTAATAAATAAAAAGCTTGTATTTTACGATATCGCGCATAACTTGTATTTTAAACCATAATCTGATGTCAAACTTTTAGGACATACTTAAATATCAGTAATAAAGGTTTTTGTCCTCTCACATTTTCAAAAATCTCGTTTTAACATCAAAAGGGCATAATGGTTAACTTTTAAGCATTTAACGGAAACATGCAATGAACTTGGATTTCTATGGAACCAAGTTGTATAACCTCAGAGGGTTATACTAACCTATAATATGGTCCTAAAGGAACCCTAAGGCATATCTAAACTCAGCTAAATCGGGTTAGAACTGAAAGTCAAAGCAAAAGTCTACTTTTGCGACTTTCGGTTCCGAACCGAGCCTAAACTCAGAATTGTCGGGTTGGACATGCTTAGACATGTTCTTATATTATTTACCAAGTTATTTTAATGTTAAAACATGTTCCATAACCTCTGCATTGTTAGTTATGAATTTATTTGTAAAAAATTGATTATGTTGACTTTTTATAAATAAGTTTGACCCGACAATTAACCAAGTAAAAATGATAATCAGTAGGTGCCATTTTAAGGGTTTATTACCTACATAATTACCAACTCATAGCCACTTTCAATTCGAATAATGACTGGACCGTTTGTGATTAATCACAAAGTCAAAGCTTAATTACGATAACTTTGACTTTCGGTCATTAAGCAAATAAAACTTGAACTTAGGGAGCTAAGAACACTTACTAGGGTACATAGCACGAGTATTGAACTTTAGAAAACGACCTTGAGCTCCAGGAGGCTCCAAAGAGTGAGTTGTGAAGTGATTTCTCAGGTGTGCAAATGAACAAATGCAAAATAAGGCCTTATATAGGATTTTTAGAGCTCCAATGTCATTCCATCTGCAAATCTATGGAAACCAGATGATCCCATGTGTCCCTAGTGCATGAAAAACTGTTGGCTCAGACCCTGGTATTGAAAAATTGCATGCAAAGGCGGTGTAACAGGCTGAACATGCAGCTGTCCTGATTTTTGGTTGCTGGTACTTCTCACGCGGGCCGCGTAAGACTCTCTTAAGGAGTCTACGCGGGCCGCGTGGCTCCCCTTCAACCGGAAATCAACTTTTGTTAATTGCAGTTTCAGTCCCTGGTCCATTTCTAATTAAAATAACTTTCGTTTATTGCATATATGACCCTATAGTTAACTTTTAAGGGCCTTGGGTCATATATTAACTCCGTTAGGCTCCCAGTTAGTTATACGATCACCCGAAAAGTCTCTTAAGAGCGTATAAACCCCACGAAATCTTTATTTATTATATATGGAAGCATAATGAAGTGCTACAAAGCTTTGGGATCATTAAAAGGTCACTCAGAGGTAACGTTTAATATGTTGACACATTTAACCCTTAAGCTTTGTAAAATTTTCAATTTAAGCACAAGCGGCTTTCTATGCCCGACAATTTCATTCATCAAAGAATACGAACATCTTACGAGATCATTCAGAGGCACGAGCTTGGCATGATGACACGTTTGATCCTTGTACTTACATATTTACATTGTTTGACAATTTTAGTCCCTCGGAATTAATTTCTTACACGTTTAAAGTCCATGACACGTGTCTTTATTATATTGGGCATGATTTTGTGAGGTGTTACAGAGTGTGTAAACAAGTTGCTGTATTATGTTTTCCTGTACCTCCCTGGTCTTCGTCATAGCTTGAGTAATCGGACAATTCAACAGGAACTCAACTAAAAGTTGACATATTTGATCGTATTGTGACTGTTGAACATTCATTATAAGTTTGTTGTCCTTGATAGGTAGAAATTCGTCTTCCTTTATGAAGGTGACATCGTGTTCAACTGCTGGAATGTTGAGGTTGATAGTGTTCGGTGCAGACATGGTGATTTGAAGATGAATTTTGCTTTTAAAAAACAAAATGGTTTTTAGGGCTTCTAAGTTTTGAGGTTGAAGATGAAGTCCCGGTTTTGAAATTCGGTATATAAAGGATTTATGGGGATAGAGATCGTGGGGTGGTTAGTATTTAAGTATGTTTATGACAAGTTAATGGTAATTGTCTTTATCTAAACCGTTTTTGAACTTTTGATATATCTCCAATATTTCTCAATAAGATGAATTATGATTGGTGAATACTAACAGCCATGTGATACCTTTCACCTCTTGTGGGACCCCTTTCAGAGAAAAGGTCCAATTATATTCTTTCTAGAAGCTAACATCATTCCCCCTTTTTGAAAGGCCAAAATTCAATTTCTAGTGACATCTTCAGAAAATGTGTCTAATATTTTGTGTATCAGAACTCGTTTTTCTTGCATTCATCTTTATCAGAAAGTCATCAGAATTGTATCTTCCCCCTTAGTAGAGTGCTCTTTTTTTTTTTTTTTTTTTTTTTTTTTTTTTTTTTTTTTGAAGATGAGAGGGAATGAGTAGAGTATCATAAATGGTACTTACAAATGTTTGGTGGAACTTCTTGTCCTTTGTTGAAGAGATGTTTTGAGAAAAATAATAAGAGAAGTATTCTTTATGTTTCAAACAAGGTTTTGATTCGAACAAATCTAATGGTATTGTCTTGTTTTTAGGAGTTTGTTCTACTATTCCTGATTTTACCAGATTTCTAAAGCAACTGTTCAGTTTTTTTTTTTATCAGAAATGATCATTTATTTCATCAGAATTACGTGCCTTTTTTAAAATTAAATGATTTTCTGTCTGATAATCTTAATGCTCAATTTTTTTTTTCTGATTTTGAGGGTTAAAATGATTTTAAAAAATGCTTATATGTTTTGTTATTTATTGTCATGTTAAGTAAAAACATAACTTATGTGGATTTGGTTTACTTTTAGTGGGTTGTTTTTTTTTTTACGTTTAATAAAACACTTTCTATTAAAAGGAGGACGTTGTCAATAGTTAAAATATAATCTTCTTAAAGTTTATAAACGAAAACATTTTTCCCGTTTGTTTTATTTTTTTTATGAACCAAATTACTTATACAATTAAGTTAATGGTGTATACTAATAATTGATGGTTTGTAAAAAAAATCAATAAAAATAAGGTTTTAAGTAACTATTATTATGTTTACCAAATTAATTTTGTTTTTTGAACGGTAAATTTCTTTAATCCCGTCGTCGGTGGGACCTGAACCCAAGACCACTTCCCCTAAGGTGTTTAAAAGGATCACGTAAGCGGGTGTGAGGATGCGCCTTAAGGGGATGGACCTAGGGGTGGGGGATGAACCCCTTTATATGTATGTATGTATGTATGTATGTATGTATAGGTGTATAGGTGTGTGAGGGGGTGAGGCCCGGCTTGGGCGGCTCTGGGCGGACGAAGAGGACGGGCGACGGAACAAGGGGTGGCGGCGACAAGAGGACGAACCTGGGGACGAGCCCCATATCGTCTGGCCTTAGGTTATGTTTACCAAATTATTTTTTTTAAACGGTGAGAATCTTTAACTTGTTGTGAGAGAGATCTCACACCTTCCTAAACAAAGGGCCCTAACCCTACTCTGGCCAGACTATGTTGTCTTAACCGGGTCCACGCTGGCGTCATAGTTTGGCTAACGACGTTCCCCGGGAAACCATACCACCCACTGCCAGTAGCAAGGGCTTGCGCCGCCATAAAAGAGAATCTCTTTGGCGTAACGCACGGTGGACTAATACCCGGGGTGGCTCGGGCTCGAACTCTTGACCTAGGGTCTGGGAGAACTAGCCTTCGTTGCCTTTATCCACCAAATATGTCACTAATGGGGATTGAACTTGGGTCTTCAAGGAGAACCCAAGTCTTTCTAACCACTAGACCACAAGTGATGGATCGAATTGTGATGGATCGAACTCTTTAACTCTTTACCAAATTAAATGTTTTACATAAAATAAAACGAATTAGAACCAAATTGTCTTAGGTTCAACTGCGTTTTTTTTTTAACGACAAAGAATCTCATGTGTAAACCTACTCTGTTTAGGGCTATGTCCAAGGTCGACTTCTCGATTGCTATTGGACGGTGCCTTCCTAATGCGCGGGAACCGGATGGAATCCGTAAACACTTGCCCCCGTCAGGTTTGAACCCTGAATTAAAACCCCGATTCCTCTCTTCACCCAGATGTTCAATTGCAAATTGATTTAATTTTGGATGACCTTTTTTTGAATTGAAATGTTTCGTCCTACTCTACACCAATAATCCCACATTATTCTCATTTGTTCAGGTTTGAATCTGAGACGTTGCTCTAAGAGTCTTAAGACTCTACTAAGTGGCTAGCCTCACATTGACTATTTATTGTTAAACTTCCACAAATGGATAATACATATTCTATTATATATTATATAAATATTTTTTGACGAAATACGATTAATAGTAACTTTATTTTTATAATAATATAAAGTTTATTTTTTCCCTTTTTTAAACCATATATTATATACCATTTTGTTAATAATTCATTTTTTTTTCTTTTTTTAGAACATATATTAATTTACCGATGTATTTGATACTCTTTTTTTTGAACGGCCAACAAACTCAATCCCGAGCACTCTCGGGGTACCCACTGGACAAACGGAGTACTCCGAGAGTAACCCGAGTCCACCACCAATTCCGGGGAAAACCTGGTAACCCACCCGCCCGTAGGCACGACGGTGAAATTACCGGTAAAACCCGTTTGGCTCAAGGATCCAACCAAGGTTTCCCTGGGTCTCCTATCATTGCCCACCAGTGCCTCACTCTGCACTAAGTGGGAGTCGAACCTGCATCTCTCAAGAGAAATGCAAGCCCTCTACCACTTGATCTAGAGATCATTGGCGATGTATTTGATACTTATTTAATAATTTACATTTATAATTTTTTTCTAAAAACTCAAGTAAGTAGTTGTGCTTGATTCTTCCCCGACATTCTATTATATGTTTTGTTAAAAACGAAGTTGTACTTTAAATAAAGTATTTATTTGGTATCTGTTGACGAAGGACGATGAATAGTAACTTTATTTTTATAATAATATATAGTTTTTTGTTTTTCTTTTATTTAATATATTATAGGAATATTGGATTTTAATAATCCCAACTATTCGTCGTTGGCCACCAACAGTCTCAACTTTAAAAATAACCACTGACAGTCCTAACTTTTAACATATTGGCTTCTAATGGATTCTAACTAACAGAACCCTAACGCCGTTAGTCTCCGGTTACCGGAAAAACGTTTTTTGACCGGAAAACTCATTTTTGGCCGGAAAACTCAACATTTTCGTCCCGAACCTCTTTTAACTTTATTATGGACCTTTGGGAACCTTTTTTCTAGTAAAAACCCCAATTATTAAAATCGCTAGAAAACTCTTTTTTGCAGGAAAACTTCTTTTTCACCGGAAAACTCAACTTTTTGGCCGGAAAACTCAACATTTTCGTCTTAAACCTCTTTGTAATCTTAGATCGGACCTTTAGAAACCGTTTTCTGGACAAAAACGGTTTTCCGGAAACCGGAGACTAATGACGTTAGAGTTCTGTTAGTTAGGGGCCATTAGTGGCCAATATGTCAATAGTTGGGACTGCCAGTGGTTTTTTTTAAGTTGAGACTGTTGGTGACCAACGACGAATAGTTGGGATTATTAAAATCCAATATTCTTATATTATAAGAGTTTATTATTATATTTACTTTTAGTAACATAATTTTAATTATTTTCCCTTTTTAAAACCACATATTTGCTATACCAATTTTTTAATAATTCTTTTTAGAACATATATTAATTTATCGATAAATTTGATACTTCTTTAATAATTTACGCTTATAACTTTTATCTAAAAACTTAAGTACGTAGTTGTGCTTGATATTTTCCCCGATATTCTGTTATAAGTTTTGTTAAAAACAAAGTTGTACTCTAATGATTTGACTTTCTAAACAACATGCTTTATTTTCAAATCACGTTTGTTTTACAGTATCATTTGCTCGGTAACGCGCGACCTAAAAAACTAGTATATATAGTTAACGAAGAACGATGAATAATAACTTTATTTTTAAAATAATATATAGCTTATTATTATTTTTTTATTTAATATATTATATTATAATATAATAGCTTATTATTATAATTACTTTTAACAATATATTTTTACTTTTTTTCTTTTATAAAACCATATATTTCCTTTACCATTTTTTAATATTTTTTTCTTTTCTTAGAACATATATTAACTTATCAAATAATTTGATACTTCTTTAACAATTTACGTTTATAACTTTTTTTCTAAAAACTTAAGTACGTAGTTGTGCTTGATTTTTTCACTCGACATTCCGTTATAAATTTTTTTAAAAACGAAGTTGTACTCAAAATAAAGTATTTATTTGGTATCATAAAACGGTACAATAATAAACTAAACCATTGTAATGGTTTGGCTTTCTAAACAACATGCTTTATTTTTCAAATCACGTTTGTTTTACGTTATCGTTTGCTCGGTTTCGACGCAACGCGCGACGTCAGAAAAAAAAAAAAACTAGTATATAATTAATTTCCATAAACACGTTTTAAATTTTGTCTAAACTCCAAACATTAATTATTACAAATTCGTGCTCTGTTTTTATTTATTTATTTTTTCCTTATAAAATGGGAACGCAAAGATATAAAACTTCCAAGCCAATCTTCCAAATTTGTCATCTATGACAATGCTGCATTCTTGTACCCCTTAAACTTTTTTGTGTTTTTGTCGATATGATAATTACAGCCGGTGTCATGAATTTTGGAGGCTTAATACGAATTCTAAAATAGAGGCCTTTTTCCATGAATTCACTGTTGAAGTAAGATGTAATTCGTGTTACAGGAGTATAAATTAAAAATGGCAAAAAGTAACATTGACATTTAAAATCATGCTCCATGTTCAGTGCTATAGCATTTGCGGTGTTTAAAATGGGTAAACAAATATATAAACATTGTATTCATAGAGATAATTCACCGTTGACACGGGGTGTAATTTACATTTTGGAACTATAGAAAAAGGGCAGAAGTAATTTACTTTATCTCTATGAGTAATTATATTATGTTACCTTCATTCCAATTTATACAAATACGAGGTACTAGTATTTTGATTCCTATTTCTAGCTAGTTGTTTTGGAAATAGTATGCATATTCTATTATTAGTTTTTGCTATTAACATACAAATTATTTTATCTTTGCTACTAACATGGGGTATTACCATCCTTTTTTTCAAAGGCAAATGGAAAACCTACTACAGTTACACCAATAATCTTAAACTACATCTCTACTCATGTTTGAATACAGGACCTCCTCGATGAGACACTACCAAGTGAGGGCTAGACCCACATGTTAAAAAATAAAATATTGTGACAAAATTATCAGCTCCAAAAATAGAAGATTGGCCCGGTTGTCTCTCCTCAATCACAGCCAATCAACAGTTAATGTTTTCCTTTGTTATGTTTCTTTGTGGCCTATAAATTAAGCCTTTTTTCTTTGTAATTGATCATCAAGAAAAACCAATATTATCAAACAGTTCCTTTTCTGTCTCTGTATCATTCAACATGGTATCAGAGCAGTGTTTTTGATTCTTGGAACACGCTCATCATCTACAACCTAACCTATCTGAAAGCAATTCCAATCTCAAACCAAAAATCCCAACCAAAATCAAAACTCTCCAAACTCAAATAAAAAAAAATTCAAACACCTACCTGTTCAAAAGCTTCATTTCCTTCCTGCCGTCACCGCCGGTAAACAAGAACCACCAAACACCACTGAAACCGCTCCAATCCAACCCCGAGTCTCCACAACCGCAGCCGCCGCTGCTGAAGCACGTAACCTAGCGCCGCCGCCGTCATCATCGGACACTGCTGCCGGTGTTGTCCTGCGGTCGCCGCCGCTTATCCCGGCCTTGTGACGTCGTGGGCCTACCACCAGGGTGGTGGCTGGCCGGCGGGGTTCCCTCCCTGTCCTCTTGGCTCTCTTTCGATCTATCTGCAGTGTGTGTGTGTGTGTTTTTTTTTTTTTTTGAAGATAATATATGTGTGTTTTTTTTTTTTTTGAAGATAACAAATGTGGGGATGTGGAGAATAATCCAGTGGCGGCTGACTTTCAAATTGTAGGGTTTGGATTGAGAATTTCATCTCAGACCCTTCAACTTCCTCATTTCCAATTTTATCCCCAAACTTTATAGTTGTTTTCTTTTTTTTTTTTTTTTTTGGCTTCCGTGAGTATTAAAAGGGTTAATATGGCAACAAATCATGAAAAAGGTAGTGCATCGTGGATATTTGATTTCGGTGCCACTGACACCATGACATTTGAACTTTCGGACATGAGTTCAATGACAAAACCTCAAAGGACTCAAATTCATACCGCAAACGGAGGAACGATGCAAGTAAAAGGAGGAGGAACAATTGAAATTTTACCAACTATGACATTGTAAAATTGCCTTTATGTTCCATCATTTTCACACAAGTTGCTCTCAATTAGTCATGTTACCAAAGAATTAAACTACACGGTACTAATGCACCCTACCTTTTGCATCTTACATGATATCAGGACGGGTGCGATTAATGGACGTGGTACTGAGCGCCAACGATTATACTACGTGGATGAGGTGGCTCAACTTGGTACTGTGATGCTGGCACATGGAACTGAAAATCGAGAAGCATGGTTATGGCACAAACGGTTAGGACATCCTTCCTCTGGTTATTCACATCTTCTTTTTCCGAAACTCTTTTCTTCAAATGGTAAAATAGATTGTGAAACTTGTTTTCTTGCCAAAAGCCATCGAAAATCTTTCAAACCTAGCAATACAAAAGTTGATTTGCCTTTTTCACTAATCCATTATGATGTGTGGGGTCCTGCTCCCATTATAGGAGGGCAAGGTTTTCGATTTTTCCTAATATTCGTGGATGATTGTACTCGCATGACATGGGTATATTTTTTGAAAACCAAATCCGAAGTTTATGAGAAATTTACCATATTTTATGCCATGATTTACACTCAATTCAAAAGGAAAATACAAATCCTTCGATCTGATAATGGGGGGGAATTTGTCAATACATCCATGAAACAATTCTACCAAACCAATGGATTAGTTCATCAAACTACTTGTTCTCACACCCCCGAACAAAATGGTGTTTCTGAACGAAAAAACCGTATTCTTCTTGAAATGACTAGGGCACTTTTAATTGAATCCCAAGTGCCTTTATCTTTCTGGCCTGAGGCCGTTGCAACCTCTGTGTACCTCCTGAATCGACTTCCCACCAATGCTCTCAAGTTTAAAACTCCCCTAGATTGCCTATCCAAGTTTGCCAAAATTCCTCATCCTCTTACACTTGAACCACGAATCTTCGGTTGTACTGCATTTGTCCACATACCAAATATCAATAGAAACAAACTAGGCCCATGTGCTGAGAAATGTGTTTTTGTAGGATATGGGATCGATCAAATAGGTTATCGGTGTTATAACCCCAAAACTCGTCACATGTTCACCACAATGAATTGTGACTTCCTTGAAACAAAATACTTTTATAACACTCAACTCAGTGGTCAGGGGGAAAACGAATCTATAGACATTCTCAGTTGGCTAATTCCATCATCCGAAGAAGTAACAACAGAAGATCATCACAGTACTTTGAACCAGTCACCTTCAAACACAACCACACAATCTGCGGAGCACAGTGCCACTGAAGAAACTCCATCCAACTTGATACCTGAGGTAAGAAATACTATGAACCTAGAATTCCCTGTATCTTCTAACCATTATAATGAGATAACAGGGGAACACACAGAACCGGTAACATCAGAACCGGTAACAACAGAACCTACAGAACATGTTGAACCAGTAATGTCAGAGACAACAACAGAATATTCAGAGCAGAAGAGACGATTGGAAGATACGCTCTTCCTCCAAGGGCAAACAGAGGGGTTCCGCCAAAAAGATACTCTCCTGAAAAAGAAGCTCGAAGTGCAAAATATCCCATGGAAAATATTGCCAAGGGGAATCAATCACAAGAAGCCAAGTCATTTGTTGCATCCCTATACTCTGAAGAAACTCCAACCACTATTGAGCAAGCACTTAATTCGAAGAACTGGAGAGAAGCCATGAAATCAGAAATGGATGCCCTCAGGAAAAATGTCAGATGGGAAAAATGTATCATTCCAAAAGGTAAAAAACCCGTGGGATGCAGGTGGGTGTTCACTATAAAGCATAATCCAGATGGAACCATTGAAAGATATAAAGCACGGTTGGTAGCTAAGGGATATACACAAACATACGAAATTGATTATTCCGAAACTTTTTCCCCGGTTGCTAAAATCAACACGATCAGGGTTCTTTTCTCTATAGCTGCAATCAAACAATGGCCACTCCACCAGTTTGATGTTAAAAATGCTTTCCTACATGGGGAGCTTGAGGAAGAAGTATATATGGAAGCACCACCTGGATTCACCGAAGACTTTAAACCAGGAGAAGCTTGTCGTCTGAAGAAATCCCTATATGGTCTAAAACAATCCCCTCGAGCCTGGTTTGGTAGATTTACCCTAGCTATGAAGAGATACGGATTCGAACAGAGCAACTCAGATCATACTTTGTTCCTTAAACGAAGAGACAAACTCATAACCTGCCTAATTATCTATGTTGATGATATGATAGTTATAGGAAATAATGAGGAAGAAATGAAAAGGTTGAAGGCGAATCTATTTTCAGAATTTGAGATGAAGGACTTGGGAAGACTCAAGTACTTCCTTGGAATTGAAGTATTAAGGTCAAACAGAGGGATTTTCATTTTCCAGAAAAAATATGTTCTCGACTTGTTAGCAGAGACAGGGAGGATTGACTGCAAACCATCAGACACCCCTATGATTATGAATCAAAAACTCGTTATGGAGGAAGGAGAAAAGTTGACTGACAGAGGTAGATACCAACGGATTGTGGGGAAATTGATATATCTGTCACACACTCGACCAGACATAGCCTATGCAGTGGGGGTTGTAAGTCAATTCATGCATCAACCCCAGGAACCTCATATGGAAGCAGTAATGAGAATCATTAGGTATCTCAAGGGAACGACAAGTCATGGTATTTTATTCAAATCAAATGGTTATTTAGACACTCAAGGCTATACCGATGCAGATTGGGCAGGAGATAAACGTGACCGAATGTCAACCTCTGGATACTTTACCCTAGTGGGAGGAAACCTTGTCACTTGGAAAAGCAAGAAACAGAAAGTGGTGGCTCTTTCCAGTGCAGAGGCAGAATTCAGAGGAATAGCACGAGGCCTGACTGAAATCTTGTGGGTTAAAAGGCTTCTTACCGAAATTGGTTTTCCCCCCAATAAACCAATCCAAATTTTATGTGACAACAAAGCTGCCATTCAAATTTCAGAGAATCCGGTACAACACGACCGAACAAAACACATAGAGGTCGATCGAAATTTCATTAAAGAAAAACTAGAAACATGGGTCATTGAATTGCCATTTGTTCGGTCTGAAGATCAGCTAGCTGACATCTTAACGAAAGCCGTCAATGGAAGAATATTTAGCGAATGCTTGGGCAAGTTAAACGTTGGAGATCCCACCGTTCAACTTGAAGGGGAGTGTTAAAAAATAAAATATTGTGACAGAATTATCAGCTCCAAAAATAGAAGATTGGCCCGGTTGTCTCTCCTCAATCACAGCCAATCAACAGTTAATGTTTTCCTTTGTTATGTTTCTTTGAGGCCTATAAATTAAGCCTTTTTTCTTTGTAATTGATCATCAAGAAAAACCAATATTATCAAACAGTTCCTTTTCTATCTCTGTACCATTCAACACCACATTGGTATTTACTAGCTTAGTTAGACTATGGGGCGTGGGTTGGGACGGCGGATTGGCTTTAACGCTACACCACACCGGCTAAGCATTTGGCATGGCGTTGACTGCTTGGCGTGGGGATTGTGCCTGGCGTGGGGTAGGACTGTTCAAATTGCTCGGCGCTCGATGCTCGCTCGAAAAATGCTCGGAATTTGCTCGTTCGATTCAGCTCGATTGAAAAAAAATGCTCGGTTCGGATCTGTTCGGTTTGTAAACGAACTGAGCACGAGCAAAGGTCCACTCAGTTCGGTTCGGCTCGGTTGGCTCGATTTATTTTTTAATATGTATATATATTTGTGTATGTATCATTTTAATGAAATGACTATAGACCAACATCAACAATGTTTGGTCTAAGATCCAAATAGAGCTCATTTAAGTAACTAGAATTGAAATCCAATACCAATAGTCCATTGCCCACTACTTATATGTCTATTTGAGTAATTGAGTCAAAATTTCAAATTCTAAAATGTGAATCGTCGATCAATACTCAACTCTCAACCTGCCAATCGATTCAGAAGTACAAGACCCTAATCAAAACCCCCCCATTGGCCATCGTTATTCGATTTCTCCATCTCCACTCGCCAAGACGGCAACTCGCTAGGGTTTTGCTTCAATCGGTTCATTCAATTTCAAACTTCCCATAAAACAAGGGTATTTTTCAATCGGTCAACAATTTATCTTCCCGCTTAGCTAATCTCGATAGAACTAGTTGAGTGTTTTTGTATTCCTTGTTATTTGTTAAATTTTTACTTGTATTCTATTGGACGAAACATCAGGGACGAAAATTGCACTTTATTCTAAAAACTAGCACTCCCATCGTCACTTTTCTTGTTGGTTCTACGACGCTCGATACTCGCTCGACGTTCGTTCGAAAAATGCTCGGATCGAAAGACGCTCGCTCGACTTTGGCTCGGTTGAAAAAATGCTCGGTTCGGTTCGGATCGGTTTGTAAACGAACCAAGCATGAGCAAAGGTCTGATTGGTTCGGTTCGGTTCGGCTCGTGAACATCCCTAGCGTGGGGCGGGGGGCCTGGGTGACATGGCGGGATTTGGTTGGCTGGTTATTTTTATTAAATGAAATTTAAATAGTTTAAACAAAAAAAATTTACATGGCTAGCCATGCCCAGCTAAGGGATGCCCCACTACACCCCTAATTATTTTAGTTTTAGCTTGTGGATCTCACTCTCGCCACATGTTGAGCAATGCCCCCAACCCAAGCTCCTCCACACCCTATAGTCTTTTTTTTAAAGGTAAATTTCATTAAACACAAGCCGACTCAAACCGAGACGACCAAAAACACCATTACAAATTTACAAATTTACACCAATCAATCCAAGACGTAGAAACACCTTTTTTCCTAGAAGAGAACCACAAAACCCCACCCTCTTAACTTCACCAAAGATGTGATTCAAATTAACCTCAGAATTCTTGAATCTAGACTCGTTCCTAGCTCTCCAAACCACCCAACAACCGATTCTAATGAGACCTTTGAGCACTTCTTTCTTCTTCCCCTCCAAACTGGAATGGTTATGGAACTCAATCAAATCCTTAAAGGAGAAGGCCACCATATTAACACACCTACACCAATAACTGATATACGTCCAAAGCATCGACGCCACGCAACAAGATGTGAAAAGATGATCAACGCTTTCCTCTCCATCTCCACATAGCCCACAAACCGAGCTTCCGACATCAATGTTACGCCTATTAAGAGTATCGACCGTAGCAATTTTTCCCATCTCCGCCCTCCAAATGAAAATGTTGCACTTGTCAGGGATCCATTTGCACCGCTCCGGAACATAATTGACACCACGATTCATATCGTTCTCGAGAAGTTGCCTAACCGAACGCACACTGAATTCCAGATCTATATTATTGATAGATCCGAACCATTTCCACTCGTCCTTTTCCTGGTTCAGATCGACATGAGTCAAAAGCGAACATAATCCCACCATCTCATTTATTTCAGCTTCCGAAGATAAAGGCCTCTTCCATCTCCATTTAAGCCGAACCTTATCATTCCTGTTACCCAAGCAACAATTGAGTTTACAGTCCTTAACTTCCTTAATGTTAAACAAATTAGGGAAAGAGTCCTTTAAGAGTTTCGAACCGATCCAGTGATCCAGCCAGAATTTAGTATCCTCACCATTGCCAACCGCCACTTTAAAATAATTTTTTAATTGGATACCTTCGACTATCGTTTTATTCAGCACCTGCACGATATTAGACCACACGCTGCCAAGAGAGCTTTTAACCGGAATGAAATCTCCACAATTCCTATTGCTGTGTAAAGCCATAATAACTTTACTCCACATTTTTTTATTATTCGACAAGAACCTCCAGCCCCATTTGGATAAGAGAGCAATGTTAACATTTCTTAAACTACTCAATCCAAGGCCTCCATTCTCAACAGGAAGCGTAACCCGATCCCAAGCAACCTAGTGTAATTTCTTACTCGAACCATCTCCTCCCCAAATAAAATTCCTCATCTTTGTTTCTAAGTCTTTAATTACCTTAACCGGAGCTTTATACACCGAGAAGTAGTAAATAGGAAGGCTTTCCAACACGGCTTTTATTAGGGTGACTCTGCCCGCAATCGATAGAAGACCTGCCTTCAATTTCGCCAGCCGCACATCGAACGTGTCATACACCGGTTTCCAGTTGACAATTCGGTTCATGTTAGCCCCGACCATAAGACCAAGGTATTTGAAAGGGAAACTCCTGGCTTGATATCCCACAACCTCTGCCATGTTAGAAAGGACAACCGGTTGCACTCCAATAGCAAAAATATTAGACTTCTGAATATTAATCTTGAGGCCAGAACAGATATGAAAAACCCAAAGAATACGAACCATATTTTTAATATTTGACGGCGACCATCCCCCAATAATTATAGCAACGTATGCATAAAGTAAATGTGAGACACAAGGACCACTAGGGATATGAATGCCACTGAAAACATTTGCACTTATCGCTTTATCAATCATACACGACAACATCTCCATAACCATAAGGAAAAGGAAAGGGGAAATCGGGCCTCCTTGACGAAGGCCTTTGTGACATTGAAATTCAAAAGTCGGAGATCCGTTCACCAACACCGAGGAACGCGCCGACACCAAGAAACCTTTAATCCAAGAACACCACCTACTTGGAAAACCCATCTGACTCATGGTAGAAATAAGGAAGTTCCAATTGACATTATCATAAGCTTTCTCAAAATCGATCTTTAAAAAGAAAGCCTTCTTTTTATTCTTCTTGCCCCAGTTATAGATCTCGTTGATTAAAAGAGGACCGTCAAGAATATAATTGCCTTTGATGAAAGCCGACTGCGAATCAGAGATAACCGAGCCAATAACCAATTTAAGCATGTTAGCAAGAACCTTAGAAACAACTTTGCTAATAATACCAATGAGATTAATGGGCCGATAACAATTCAGATCAACCGGATCTTTTACTTTTAGAATTAAAGTAATGAACGAGCTTCCACAACCAATATTAATCCTCCCATGAACGAAAAAATCATCTAGAATATCTTTAAAATCTTTTTTGAATAAATCCCAAAATCGCTTAGTAATCTTCATATTAAGGCCATCGGGACCGGGAGCTCTGTCGTCTCCACAATCATTGATCGCCACTCTAATCTCGGCCACCGAAAACGGGTTGATCAGTAACTCCTTCTCCTCTTGCTTAAGCTGCTTAATACTGTCACTTAACAATTCGGGTCTATCACGATACCCCTCCTTGAAACGATCTCTAAAAAACCCCATAACTTCCTTTTTGATCTTCTTCGGATTAGAGACCCAACTACCATTAATATTAAGACCGGGGATCAGGTTTGAAGCCCGTCTCATATTCACATGAGAATGAAAAAACTTTGTATTTTCATCGCCTTCAAGCGCCCGCCTAGTTCTCGATTTTTGTTTCCAATCCTCGCTCTTATTCCGCTCATACTCTAACATCACTTTCCTGTTTTCCACATAAACCCACTCTTCCTCCTCATTCAAATCCCGTTCCTCCATAAGTTTTTCTAATTCTTCCGGCTCTTCTTCCACCTTAAGAGTAACTTCCCCTTCTTTTTTTGGCAATCCGTTCTCCATGCTCTAACCGCATTAAATTTTTTCAACAGCCTAACATCAGCATACTCATCAATAAACTCCTGACCATCAACAACAACTTTAACCATATAGTCTTTGACTAGAGGAAGTTGTGAGCTAAATATCATTAAATAGAGCTAGATTGGAAACATGCAAATTGATTACACACACATTTAATTCCATGTCCCCACATTTCATCATTAATTGATTTTGGGAAATGTCAAAACTGGGACACATATGTACTTTCTAAATGTTTGTACCTTTTGAACATATGATCGAGAAACCATGAGAACATGTAAAATCCAATTTCATATTGCATGGACATAGATGTCGATGTCAAGACCAAAACAGAGGCCATGTAAACCCAACCGAGCAACAATTCAAACAAACTAGTTATGACCAGATAAAGAAGTTCGTGTAATGCCTGTTAAAACAAAGGAGACCTTGGAAGACTAAGAAAACTAAGAATATTTGTAGGTTGAAATGAAATATTCATGTGACTAAAATGGAAGTTAGTCGTCCAAAAAAATGTAAAATGGATGTTAGGTCAACCATCTCTAGTAACTTTTTTGGACAAAGCACCCATCTTAAATTGGTCCTCGCTGATACATAACTCACACTAGTACATAAGATGCTATGCCATAAGATACGGGTCTTGAACTGCATCTAATAGCCAATTTACCTGCATCATTTGATCACTTTTGTACTAGTGTGACAATGTCAAAAGTCTATTATTGTCGTTTTCCAGAGATACATGCTTGAAAACATACGTCATCAACGTGTCGATGAATTAAAGAAACATACATCTTTATTTAAAAGTTTATAAACACATAATGACCATGTATGAGCTCGATACATTCCATTATATCAGATTCTAGCTAACTACAAGTTTATAGACCTACGTTAACATTATATATTCCCCACCACCCCATAGTTTTGCGTGTGTCTACTATTGACGACCACTTGTAACGGATATACAAATCATGAATGATTTTTCGTATGGACATGCAACACAAGTATCAAGATCTCATCTTTATTAGCACATATCTTTTTCAAAAATAGTGTTTATAATAACTCACATTTGCTTGACGTATCTTGAATAATCAGACTTATATCTATTAGTAAAGTTGACTCATATGTACGTGATACTATTTCGAGACCATCTCATCAAATCCAATAAAATAATCTAATAGCACAGTTGGCTCATCACTATTGTCAAAACCGCCTACCATCGTCACCAGAATCTTTGCTGACTGCCTCTGTTGATCGAAGCACTACCACATGTCGCATCTGTCTGTCACTGTCCTTCTCTCTCTAGAAAATACTAGAAACTTTTGTGACTTAGGTCACCAAAATATACTCCACTTTCGAAGTGTTAGCCAAGTATTTGAGGTTAGCAAAAATGACACCAAAATTGCCATAATAAACTTCCATCACTATCTTCATAGACTAGCTATGTTGTTCCTCATTTCTCATATTTGGGTAACATCTATGGCCTGGTGGTGTTCTGTCAACAAGACTACACAAGTACTCATATGGGAAGTATTTACATTCTGCAGACTAGTCTATTAAAAAGAACGCACACGCTTCATAAGAAACTATTAATGTACAATCATGTGTCCCCAAATAGCCATTGGTCTAGTGGTGTGGTATCAGCTGACTTATACTATTAGCTTGTAAATCTCCTTTGAGATGTTAGAACTCAAATGTCACTGTAAGTTTTCTGTATGTGATGAATGCTTACGGATTTACGGTAAGCTTCACTTAAACTTTGGAATTATAAGTAACATTTCTCCCATGACTGATGTTTCTAAAGTACATGGCAAAGAGAGTAAGAGACATTGGCTTTCACTAATTATATTCTTCCGATTTTTGTTGTTGTTGCTTATCCCTTTTTTTGGCGGTGGTGGTGGTAATGGGGATTGCTAGGGGTTTGTTGTCTGAGCATGAATTGTAATGATGACATCCCAGCTAGGTAGTCATATGTGAAATTGTGAATTGATTTGTATGAGTTCAAAAATCACTAATTATTAGTTTGTTTTAATATGTAACAAGGATTTAATCATATGGTTTATGGTTTTGCTTTATGTGTCTAATGTTCATGTGTTCATGCTTTTAGTATTGGTTCATGAGAAATCTCTTATTGTGTTTGATATGTTTGTTAATTTGTTTTAATCTAGTCTATAGGTGTTAAAATCTGATACCATGTGTTTATCCCAATCAAAATGGTGTGGGTTTGAATTTCACAAAGTGGCCAATGGTTGGGTTTTAAAAGTAGATTTTGGAGGGGTGTGTGTATGCTTAAAAAGTTGTGTTCAAATCTAATGCATATGTTTACCAAATAAAATGAACAATTTGATTTTAAGAAATTTGAATCTTAATACTTTGAATTGGTTATTTTTTAGATTGAAAGGTTGAATGTGATTATCCAACAAATAGTGAAAGAAAAGGAAGAAGAAAACGAAAGGTTAACGAAATTATTGTGGAGTTGGTGATGGAAAAAGAAAAGGATAAGGCGGAGAAAGAGGCTATGAACGGAAGGATGACAAACATTAAAATGATGCTAAAAGTTAGGTTTTAAAACGTCTAATCATCATGTTAGGTTATAAACACTTTATTTTGAATATGTATTTGTTATGATAACTCGAATATATTTGATGTTATAAGTGGAAAGTTTTATGTAATTTGGAAAATTTGAGAAATGCTTAACTTTTAAAAATATGACATTATAAGTAGGGGAAAATAGACAATGGCTAAACAAGCTAAAAAAATAAATAACATAGAACATTTTGCGATCTCAAAAACGGTCGCAAGTATGTAAAAGGCAAGAGGTCACAAAACTGTTGCAAGGTAAGCGGTCGCAAAACAAAGGCAAGTCATCGCAAAACGGTTACAAGGCAAGTGGTCACAAAATACTCATAGGCTTGTTAGTTGTAAAAAAGTAGCAGCGGTCGCAACTCAGTCTCAACAAGGCAATTGTGACTGTTATGCGACCGGAATGATAAAAACCCATTTTTCTAGTAGTGTAGTGAGTTTCATTGTGATATGCTTACGCAACACCTGTGTAGATTTGAAAGATGTAATCACTCATATTTATCAAGAGTAAGAAAAAGATGTAATGAAGATCACTATAATAACTTAGTGAGATAATTATAATGGTGATTAATACTCATGGTGAAATGTTAATAAGATAATCACTACCAACTTATTGAGATGTTCAAAATTGATGATCACAACCAACTTAATTAGTGAGATGTTAAAATGATATTCACTACGATGTTGAAGAGGCGATTACTCCTTACTAGTGAGATGCTTGTAAAATTTGATGACTGCCTTAAGTATTGACATGTTAACCTACAATAAAGATAAACTTTTGGTTAATTTCAACGATTGAATATATGCTTAATTAGTTAACACTCACCCTAACCACTATATATCCTTGTTTTTATATGTAATTCTCTTTTTATTTTAAGCATTGATTATATTGATTTTCAACCATTGTAAGAATTTAAGGAGAAATACATTACAAACTGCAAAAAAATCTTGAAAATTGTCATTCATTTAAAAACCTCTCTAGGTTTCTATTTACGGTATGAAATTTTCATATGCAGTTACGGAAGCCAAACGACTTGTAGTCTAGGGGTATCAAAAAATGTAGTAAAGGTGTTCATTCCCCAAGCGGTATAGCGTTCAGTCCCATAGAAGACATTCGTGTAGATTTAAGACTAGATTTAGTGGGTGTAGGAAAGTGGTTGAGGGATTTTTTAAGAACTTACACAAGCCATTTTACGTGGTTATTTGTTCTAGAAATCATGGGTCTTATGAGAAATAGACTACAATTCTAATCTTGATCCTGTATGTTGTAGTCTTTCTTAGATTACATCTAATATGGATGCCCTAAAGGTTAAGTTGTTCAAATGCTCATTGACTAATTATATGTTGCATTACTCTAAAGTCTACATGCAATATTCTTTTAAAACTCATGCATGGATCACAAGCACTACTAAAAAGGGGATCAACCACCAAAACCATTTATTGATTGTCACAATGCTTAACTTGTGACGGTTTTAAATGACACAAAAAGCCTAGTTGCTAATATATCTTTTTACGGTTTTAGATAACGGCAAAAGGTCCGTAGCTAACATTAGATTCGAAACTCATGCGTTAAAGAGAATGCAAGGAAACAAATGTTTCCATGAACTAACATTCAATTTAAAAGTTAGCATAGCCAAACTCCAAACGTAATCTCAAAAAGGTTACACATAAGGAATATATTAGTCATTATTTGACACCAAGTGTGGAGAGCTTACAATGATTATTGGATCATATTTTAGATCCATCATTAATGGATCCTAAAGTATGAGTCTGACCAAAAGTATAGGAACCATACGAGGGATTAACTTTTTAGCTTTGAGATGTTGAAAATGCAGGCTCCTTAGTAGTCACCCCAAATATACATAGAACATACTCGCACATTAAGCTTAACAAGATGAAAAACCAATTGTATTGCATTACGTCAAAAAAAAAAAAAAAACCATAGTCTTTGGTTAAACTGTATTTATAGTCTAATGTCACATTGCTCTATAGCCTAGTTGCAAGATTAATCTTGCATAGAATTATGTATGGATGACAAGCACTACTAGTAAAGGAAAAAAGAGAGTGCCAAAACTGTCAAAAGTATAGCTTAGAACGTTTTGGTTTAGGCCAAAAGTTGGGTCGCTAATGTATTTGATATGGTTCTGAATTTAGAAAAAAAAAACGTGGTTAAGATAAAATCTGAAACTTTTACACTATAAAGGAGAATGCATACAAAGAAATATCTCAAGAACTATAGGGAAATTTTTGTGACATAATTTTCTAAAGTCTGGTTGAACAAAAAAATAGTGTTTATTCTAAAACCTAGTCTTCAAGGTTTCTAGAATTCAAAGCAAAATTTCAGATTTTAGTTAGAACTTGTGAACCTGTAACTGTTGTGATCTTCAAACATGATTCTAACTTGGATTGTTTCTTCAATTCTACTGTTCAATAAGAATACAACAAGAGTTGAATCAATTCTCAACTTTGATCTTAAAATGGTTTATCCGGTTTCTTCTCTAGTAAAATCAAGCAAGATCAAAATTCTCCTCTTTGTGGATTCTATTTTTTTGGGTTTCTTTGGTGATCAAGAACACGAATCCCGGAAAAAAATCTTCGAATCCATTCTTGATTGTCCTCTCATTGGTGGTACAGACAAATCAATTGCCTAGGTTGAAATCGAAATCAATGGACAAATTGATGCGGGTTCAAGTTTTAATTAATCAACCAAAATTTAAATGGGACTAACATAAAACGATTGCAATTATGGGATTGAATCGAGTAACGTTCCAAGAACGAGGATTGTGATTTGAAATCAAGATAAAAAACAAAACTGAATCCAAGCACTTACCAATTATTGCCCAGGATTATTAATCAAAGATTGAAAAACATAAATCAATAATCAAAGTAACTTGAATTGAAATTGCTATGGGTTTGTAACATTCTTGCTCGTCGTACTCTTGAGGGATGAAGTAGTTTAGCTCTGTGTAGTAGAAATTGTAATGCATTACATCTAAGAAAACACCTTATCTTTGGTCCAATAGTATTTATATTCTCTCCAAGATCTTATACCGAAGTTTTAAGATCTATTACTAAGAGGGTGTGCACAAATTGCCATATTTAATGAATTTATAGACCTAAAGACTAACATCGCAAAAAAATTGATAAAAAATATATACAAGAAATAAATTACCAATTGCATCAGAAGTCCATTAGAGTTGTCCTAAAGTGGGGGATTTGGTATTGACCGATTAAGTCCACAATAGCTTCAATACTTGCAAGATCTTGTGGTTGATAGATTGAATGCAATCTTACTCTATTTCTTTTAAGAACTAACATAGGCCTCTATATTTTTTTTGCTTATAGTAACTATCGGTCTTCTCTACATAACATAATTCAATTTTTTTCTTAATCGCATATGCCCTAGTTTTTCTTAGTTTGCTTCTAATAGAAATGCTCTAAATGTTAAGTTGTTCAAATGCTCAACAACCAATTGAATATCACATTACTCTAATGCATACGCGCAATAATCTTATAAATAATCATGTATGGGTCACAAGAATTACTAAAAAGGGGAAAAACAACATCCCAAATCTTTGAATAACCATCACAAAGCTTAGCTTGCAACTGCATTTGTTGAGACAAAAAAAGCCTCATCGCTAATATATATCTGGCGGTTTTAGTTTTAAGGAAAAGCCTCATGACTAACATTATCCGAAACTTGGGCACTAAAACGGAGAATGCAAGCAAGGAAATGTCTCCATGAACAAACATCCAATTATTTAATCGTCAACATATTCTGACTCCAAACATAATCTCAACAAGGTTGCACATAAGGTATATTTGCTCAATAGGTATAGCAAGTGTGTAGAGCTTGGAATGGTTATCGGATGGTATTCTCCGTTAGTAGATCCTAACACTCTGTCATGATCTTCTTGAGCTTGACGCTTGACCAAAATTATGAGAACCGTACACTTGAGGGGATTAATTATTTTAGCTTTAGGTGGTGAAACTTGTTGCGTGTTCTTTTGCCACCCCAATAATTATACATATAGAAAGAATATATTTGCTCACTAAGCTTAACAAGATAAAAAAGAAGGAAATGTATTGCATTAGGACTAGCAAAACTTGTGGTCTTTGTTCCAACATCATTTATGGTCTTTGAATGTCACATTACTCTATAACTTATGTGCAAGAATCTTGTATAGAGTTATGTATAGATCCCAATCACTGCTAACAAAAGGAAAAAGAGATGGTCAATGTTGTCAAAAATAATTGTCGTAAAAGCATTGTTTATGGCGTTTCGGTTAAGGCATAGAGCTAGTTCGCTAATGTATTTCACAACTGTTTTGGTTTTAGACTAAAGAACCACATCGTTAAGATAAAATCAGAAAATGCGGCACTAAAAAGGAGCATATAACAAAGAACTCCATGAACAAACATCCACTTGTTTAAAACGTCAACATATCCAAACACCAAACATTAAAGTCAACAAGCTTTCTTATCAAGCATATATATTTACTCATATATATTACTCGTTAATTGGAAGAAATTCTCCATCAGAGGATCCTAACAGTCCATCATTAGATTCAAATGGTCCATCATGATACTCCTGAGCTTGAGAACCTGCATACTCTTGAGGGACGTAGTAGTTTAGCTCTGGATGGTGGAACTTGCAGCCTTCTCGGTAGCCACAACGACGGTAACTGACATAGAAAGAACATACTTGCTCACCCTGCATAATTCACAAGATAAAGTAAGAAATTGTATTGCCTTAATGTTTAAAAAAAATATTATCTTAATTAATCTAATAAAGAATTTTTAAGATCTAATGATAAAGTAAGAAATTGTCTTACCTTAATGTTTAAAAAAATATTCTCTTAATTAATCTAATAATGAATTTTTAAGATCTAATATTAAGATGGTGTGCTCAATGGCCTTCGTTAAAGAATTTATACGCCTAGAGACTGATCGAGAAAAAGAACAAATACAAAATATATTACCCATCGCATCGGAAGTCCATCAGAGTTGTACTGAATTGGGGGAGGTGGCATTGAGTGATTAAATCCGCAATAGCTTCCATACTTGCAATATCCGGCATGGAAAAACTGTAGCCAGAATCATTTGAACCATTGCCATATCTCCTTTATCAGAATCTTACATTTATATATTCTTCTTTAAAAAAAATTATAAACAAAATTATGTGTATAGGCTGTTAAAATAATGTTCACATCAGTTGTCTATGATAATGTTCACTCCTTTGTTTTAGTATGCTTCATAATTATCATATCATGTAAGCTTATGATATGTATTCACCTTACATATCAAAGATGCTCAACTACACATTCCAAGAATTCATATACCAGAATTATCCAGATTAAGTTACGCCAAGGAATAATATTTCAATTATTTCCTTAGATTTTATATGGGATGGTGAATATATATGTTCTACTGACATGAACTTAAATTCAAACTTGTATAGATACATATGTATCATGTATGAAATCCTGAGAAAAGTACAAGGTCACATATATTCAATACAAGAACATTTGCCAAGCATGTCATTAGTAATATAGTTTGTCCATACCATAAAGAGAATGATTAATTAATAATGTTAGTGTTTATAAATAAAGCAACCCACATAATACCTATTATTGAACAAGCCAAAAACTTAACTACAAAATCCAACCTAACCACAAAACACAAATTACGTTTGGATAGACGACGGGCAAATCTACATGGAAATGGACAAGTACAACTTAAGAAAAACGAGTATTGGTTTTTGTTTTATAACAAAAGATTATCATCTTTATGAAGTAATTGTTTCAAACAATAGTCATACATATAACGTTGGATTTAAATAGATATTAACTAGGTTAGAACCCCGTGTATTACGCGGGTTGAATAAATGTAATTTTATATATTAAATAATAAAAAGTTATATCTTTATGAACCCCGTATATTGTACGGGTTAAATAAGTGTAATTTTTTATATCAAATAATAAAAAAATAGTTATATCTTTAAAAATCATATGTATTACACAGATTAAATAAATGTATTTTTGTAAACTAAATACTAAAAATGTCGTATCTTTAAATAACCCGTGTATAATCGGGTTGAATAAATCTACCAAATAATAAAATATTATATCCTTAAAAACCCCGTATGTTACACGTGTTGAATAGATCTAAAAAAGAGTTATATCTTTAAAAACCTTATGTATTACACATATTAAATAAATGTAATTTTCTATATTAAATACTAAAAACGTCGTATCTTTAAAAAACCCGTGTATAGTCAGGTTGATAAATCTACCAAATAATAAAAAAATTGTATCCTTAAAAACCACGTGTATTACACGTGTTGAATAAATCTAATTTTACATAGCAAATGCTAAAAAGTTATATCTTTAAAAACTTCGTATATTACACGTGTTATATAAATGTAACTTTGTATAATAAATAATAAAAAAATTAAATTTTTAAAAACCCGCGTTTTACACGAGTTGAATAAATATAATTTTGTATACCAATTAATTAAAAAATAATATTTTTAATAAATTAGGATAACATTTAATGTTAATTTATTATTTATATATTTAATATAAGATAAGTAGGAAAGAGAGGTATTTGTTTTAAAAATATATTAAATTAACAATTTAGATTTGATGATAATATTTTATTAAAGTATGATAAAATTTAACATTAATTTATTGTTTATTTATTTAGTTAATATAAGATAAGTATAGATTTGAAGATACCTTCTATGAATGACACGTGTCTAAAACTTGGTTTCTTTTATTAAAGTAGATAGATTACTAAGAAGATCAATAACCTTGAGATTAATACCAACAAATTCACAAACTCATCAAAATCACAAAATCTACAAGCAAAATGCATACCACAGAAAGAATGATTAATTAATAATAATCTTTACTGTTTATATATAACCCAAGTACCCCACCCACATAATATACAGCTTTTATTGAACCTACCAAAAACTTAATTACAAAGTCCATCAAAACCACAAAACACAACTACGTTTGGGCGTCGGGCAAATCTACATGGAAATCCACAAGTACAACTTAAGAGAAAAATCATTGATTTTTTTTTATAACAAAAGAATAAAAAGTTACTATAATCAGATACCAAATATCATCTGTAACAATCTGAAATGATTGTTTCAAACAATAGCTATACGTATAAAGATGGATTTAAATAGAAATGAAGATTAATAACCTTGAGATTGATACCAACAAATTCACAAACCCATGACTTTATAATATATAGTAGATATCTAATTGAGCAATTATACCTTGCAAGGGATTCTACGAGTGTAATTTGGATACACGATTTCTGCACTTCCTTCTTGACGAACCTGCAAAAGAAGAACAAAGATATACATCAGTATTAACAAGGTTAAAATAAAAGAAAAGGCCACTCAAAATTAGTTGATAATAATAAATACTATTTCAAAAACAATAAATAGGTTATACATCATCAACATGGATGACAACGTAACTTAAAATAGAAAATAAAAATAAAAACATAATAAATGGTGTGAAAATTTAAAAATCATTACAAAGTTATGCACAATTATTTTTACCACTACTATAATGTAATTTGTCAAATCATAATTTCATTATTTCATCCGATAATTTTTTCTTTAATGTAGCATATTAAAGGACTTTTATAATGAAAAAAAAAAACATAAACTATGTTGGTTTTAAATGTGTAAAAATTGTTAAAATATTAAGAAAAAAAGTAAGTATGTTGACTTTTATGTGCAAATAAAATGTTAAGTGATTTTTACGAGAAAACAAAAAATATGTTGGTTTTTTGTAACTCTTTATACGAAAAGTAAGTAGTATTTATCATAACCCTTTATAGGAAAGCAAATATTGTCTATCAAGATAACCAATTTGTTTCTAAAAAGAGTTGAAATCTATAAGTTGCTTTTTTAGAAACTTAACACGAAATGAAGACATAACGGAAAGGTAAGAGGTATACCTGAGAATCTTCCCGAGGGGGGTGATTGTACTTGCAATTCTTGCCAAACCTACATATACCATACTCAACAAAAAACAAGCAGTTCTTTTTTTGCATGGGACTGACTTCGATTTTATCATTTGCAGAACTAGCCATTAATCTTAAACAATGATCGACAGGAGCTCTACCGGTGATCCGATCCAATGACCGGATATGGATGAATTACGGTGAGGATTAGAAGTAGAGGAAATGTGTTATAAGCATGGGTTCCTTATCCTTTTATAGTGAGAGATGGGAAGACAAGAGTTTTGACTTGAAAACTATAACAAACCTCATTGATCACTCAGATTTTCTCACTCTTCAATAAATATCATATCTGATAATAGTAATATCATTATATTCAAACGTAATTTTGAAATTCAGGTCTAGTGGTTGGAAAGACTTGGGTTAGTTCAATCCCCATTAGTGCTATATTTGGTGGATAAAGGCAATCAAGGCTAGTTCTCCCAAACCCGAGGTCAAGAGTTCAAGCCCGAGCCACCTCGGGTTTTAGTCCACCTTGCGTGACGCCAAAGAGATTCTCTCTTGTGGTTGCGCAAGCCCCTGCCACTGGCAGGGGTGGTATCGTTTCCCAGGAATTGCCGTTAGCCAAACTCTGACGTCAGCTTTGACACGATTAAGACAACATAGTCTGACCAGAGTAGGGTTAGGGCCCTCTATTTAGGAGGGCGTGAGATCTCTCTCACAACAAGTTAAAGATTCTTACCGTTAAAAAAAAACTTAATTTTGAATAATTTTATTTTATTCATTCTCGCTCTCTAATAACATCACTTAAGTTTTTTAATTGCATATATGTATGAACACTATGGTCGCCATCATATATTTTTTGAATCGAAGTTTAGAGACGTATGAGATTCTGCGAAGGTGGTAAGAGGCCGGTTCATTCACTCCCCGTTTATTTTTTATTAATTTAATTTTTGAACCAACTTCCCAATGGAATGGTGAGACTAAGCTCGAGTCAAAAGATCATTACCAACTTTCTTTTATTTCTGTTTTAAAAACCATCTATAATCCCATTTAATGCATTCTTTTCTCAAATAAAATCTTATGGTGTACAGATAGTTGAAACAGAGGGGCTATTTGGCAACATCTGAATGATTAAATGCTGAACCAGTAAGAGGTCTGAACTATTAAGTGCTGAACCAGTAAGAGGTCTGAACCATTAAGAGCCTGTATAATTCTTAACCGTTCAGAGGCAAATGTCTGACCAATTCAGATTAGATGTCTTAACCATTCAGAGGCAAATGTCTGAACCATTCAGACATATGCTCACGAAACAAACAGTCTGAACCATTAAGTGTTGAAACAGTAAGAGGTCTGAACCATTAAGAGCTTTATTAAGAGGTAAACAAACAGCCCTTGAGTCTTACAGGTTTTAAGTTTTAACATTCCCGCTACAATAGGTGAGTAATATATCACTATTATTATTATTACTATATATTAATAGTAATTTTATTATATTATAATAACATATTAATATAATAATAATTATTATTATTATTATTTTCTTTATTTTCTCAGTTGAATAAGCTTGGTGTCAACCAATACGGGTATCGAAAATACAGGTACGGTCCGGTTCATTATCGGTACATGAAGGTAAAAATCTGCACCAGCCTGATACAGAAAACGCCAAAAGTCGGTACCGGATTGAGTTTGAAAATCTTTTAGTTCGGGAAATTCGGCACTGCTACACGGTACCATTTTCTCATCCCTGATCACGGGTGCCGTACACACAACAGTATCGTACAACTTTTTCTTGTTGGTTTCCTTCAACTTTTAATGATTTCTTTTTTTAGTTTCAGGGGTAGGGATGAGCTCGGTGGCAACCGATACCGAAAATTCCGGTTACGGTACTGACATATGAAGGTAAAAATCTGTAGCGAACCTGTACTAGGAACGCCAAAAGTCGGTATTATTGTAATTTATTTTTCTGATTTTGAGGTTTAAAAAGATTTTAAGAAAATGCTTATATTTTGTTATTTATTATCATGTTAACATAACTAATGAGGATTTGCGTTACTTTAGCTATATGTTTTTTTTTTTTACTTTTGAAAACACTTCTATTTAAAGGTTGGCTTGTGTGGATGTCTATAATAAGTTATTAGTTTTCAAAATATAATATCCTTTATAAACAAAAACATATTCCCGGTATTTTTTTTTTTTTTTTTGATGAACCAGATTAGTTATACAATTTTCTTAATGGTGTATGCTACTATTTTAGGGTTAGTAAAAAATAATACAAATAAGGTTTATTTTGTTGGTCTTTCCCTCTAAGACCATGCGTAGTCTTTGGGGGTGAATAATGTCCCACTCTTGGGCGTTGTTCGCCACGTGTCGTCTTATTCAGCAAATGGGCGTTTTTCTTAAATGCGTGTAGTGGGGATGTGAGTATTATGTTAACAGGGTGTAAAGAATTAAATAAATAAAAAAACCATGAAAAAATTGATTTGACAAAGAATAAGAAGATGAAGAGTGATTGGACAAACAAATGGGGGCAAGGGCGTGGAAAATAGCACGCCTCAACTGATTTGGACCAAAAAAACACCCACGGGGGCGGAGGTGGTGGTGTGCTCCGGGCATGGTTGGGCATCAAAACGCCTAAATCTGAACGAGTACACATGGCCTAAATAGAAGTTCTAGCTTATCATTTGGTAAAGGTTCATGTCTCTTAAAGGGGAACTATTTAGTTAATCCATTATGGAGATGAAATACTTGTTCATTCGGAGCTAATTTATAATTTAGTGATAGAGATTTAATTTTTAATGCACTTATTTTAATTTTTTATTCTTATAGATAATGAAGTCAATAAAAAAACTAAATAAAAATAAAGTTAAACACTGTCATGATAAATCGTTTTCAAGAAACACCAAAATAATAAATAGTTTTTCCCTCAACACCATTATGGAAAGAAAACTCATATGAGTAAGTTTTTCCCATTCAACAAAAAAAAAAAAAAAAACACAAACTTAAACAAACAAGCATTTATTGTTTACCCATAAAATAAAGCGAATTACAATCAAATTGTTTTAGGTTCAATTACAATCAATGGATACTCCATATGTTTATTAGTTTTTATAAACCGGTTTTGATTTTGTCTAAACATTAATTGCATAAATTCCTGGTCTGTTTTTTTTCCTTATGGAATGTGAACGCAAAGATATAAAACGTCGAAAGCAATCTTCCATACGAATTCTAAAATTGTGGCTTTTTTCATGAATTCACCGTTGGCATAAGATCAGTAATTCATATTACAGGACTATAAATTAAAAGGGGCAAAAGTAACATTGACATTTAAAATCATCCTCCATATTCAATGCTACAGCATTTGTGGTGCTTAAAATGGGTAAACAAGAATTTAAACAGGGAGTAATTTGTGGTGTTTAATAAAGATAATTTACCATTGACACAGGAAGTAATTTACATTTTGGCACTATAGAAAAAGGGCAGAAGTAAACTTAAATCATCCTCAGTAATCAAGGCTACAAATATTTGTGGTGTTTAATAAACAAGAATATATACATTATTCATAGAGATAATTGTATTATGTTATATTCATTCCAATTTACACAAATCCGAGGTACTACAATTTTGATTCCTATTTCTAGATAATTGTATTACGTTATCTTCATTCCAATTTACACAAATCCGAGGTACTACTATTTTGATTCCTATTTCTAGATAGTTGTTTTGGAAATAGTATGCATATTCTATTATTATTTTTTGCTATTAACATACAAATTATTTTATCTTTGATTTTAACATGTAACTTTTGCTACTAACATTATTACACTAATCATTCATAATTATGCACCCATACTAAGGATTGAACCTAAAAGCTCTCCTTTAAGAGGTATATGCATCTACCAAGTTGGCAAGCCTCACATTGACATCCACAATGGCATTTACTAGCTTTGTTTGGCCGGAGGAAATTGTGAGCTAAATATCATTAATAGAGCTAGATAGAACCTCGCAAATTGATTCAAGGCACATTTAATTCCATGTCCCCACATTTCATCATTAATTTAAATCGTTGTATCTTCTAAACATATGAGAAACCATGAAAACATGTAAAAAGCAATTTCACATAGCATGGACATAGTTGTAGATGTCAAGTCCAAAAGAAAGGAGGTCATGTAAACCACCCAACTGGGCACATTTAATCCCAAGAGCAACAATTCCAGCAACTAGTTATGACTACAAAAAGAGGTTTGTGTAATGCCTGTTAGAACAAATGAGACCTTGGAAGACTAAACAACAATTTTAGTGAAACACCCATCATAAATTGGTCCTCTCCGACAAATAACTCAAAAGTTTGTTATTGTCGTTTTCCAGAAGATACATGCTTAGAAGATTACATCATCAATGTCTCAATGCATGCCCTAATATCACATTCTTGGCTTACTACAAGTTTATAGACCTAGGCTAACATTATATATTCCCATGCTTAGAAGAATACATCATCAATGTGTCAATGCATGCCCTAATATCACATTCTTGGCTTACTACAAGTTTATAGACCTAGGTTAGCATTATATATTCCCACCACCCCACGGTTTTGCGTATGTCTATTATAGATGACCACTTGTAACAAATATTATGCAAAGTTTTACATATGTGTGCTACTATGAGATCTGTATGGCCGACAACGTGAATATAAGCGATATTGTATACATTTATACGAATATATAAATCATGAATGGTTTTACGTATACACATGCAACACAAGTATCAAGATCTTATCGTTATTAGGATGTATCTCACTTTGGAAAAAGAAAAAGGTGTTTATAATAACTCACCTTTCCTATTTTGTAAGATCATAATGAAATATTCATGTGAGTAAAATGGATGTTAGGTCAAACACTTATAGTAGCATTTTCTTACAAAACACCTGTCATAAATTGGTCCTCGCCGACAAATAACACAAAAGGCTGTTATTGTCGTTTTCTGGAGATACATGATTAAAAGCATAGGTCATCAATGTGTCAATGCATGCCCTAATATCACATTCTTGGCTGACTACAAGTTTATAGACCTATGTTAACATTATATATTCCCACCACCCCACAGTTTTGCGTATGTCTACTATAGATGACCACTTATAACAAATATTATGCAACAGTTTTACATATGTGTGCTCCTATGAGATCCCTACGGCCGACAACGTGAATATAAGCGATACCGTATATGTTTATACGAATATATAAATCATGAATGATTTTACGTATAGACATGCAACATAAGTATCAAGATCTCATCTTTATTAGCAAGTATTTTGTTTTGAAAAATAGTGTTTATAATAAATCACCTTTGCTTGACTTTTCTTGTTTCTCTTATGGTCTTACATTATCAGACTTATATCTATTAATCCAGTTGACTCATATATTTGTGTTACTATTTTGAGACCAAATCGTCTAAACCACTTCTGCTGCTATGAGATCCCTATGGCCGACAAGTTGACTTTTCAGTCTTTTCTTGTTTCTCTTATCGTCTTAAATAATCGAATACCACAGTCGGCTCATCACTATTGTCATAATCCACTTCCGCTGCTATCTGTAGGAACAATCATCAGAGACCGCCTACCATCGTCAGGGGTCTCTGATCAGGTAAATGGTTTTCAAGCGGCAGGTGGCGGTGTGCGGTGTGCAGTGTTAGCCTACAATGGACTAAAATGGCACGTTTCGAGAATGTCAGGGAGGAAAATGATACAATTTTAGAATTTGTTCTAAAATGATAAAAGTGGACAAACCACAGAGGCATAAATAAGAGTTCACTCTTTAAAAAATAATAAGTTGACGGTTTTAACTTTCTCTCTCATATATAACATTTTAAAAAATCTGCAATGATGATGTTGATGGTCTATAGGTACTAGACTTTAGAAAAAGAAAAAGGTGTACACTGATGATGATGGTCTCCCTCTCCTTTAGACACAAATTGACTATTATACCATTTTATAAACCTTTTGGGTAACATTTTAAAGTTTAAATAGCAGGATCAAATCTGATCCATAGATTGAGTTTAATCAATGACATAGATTGAGTTTTGTTGAAAAATGTAAATCAACACAGAACAACGGATGTAGTGACAAAATGGTGACCAAAATCTTTATTAAGTTAACCAATCCAGGAAACACCTAACCAAACCCTAGATCTCACAATATTGAGATCTATGAAATACAAAGATCAACTTCAACAAATTAGCATAATGTGTTGACATATCTATAACAAATACAACAATACAACTGCTGAGTTCACAAGATCTCTAAACCATAAGGATAACAATGAATGAACAAGAATAAATAAAGAACAAAGAAAACCCTGGAAAATATCTCTTTCTCTCTCTCTCTCTCTCTTGAACTGATCACCAGTGCTCCTTTTATACCTCCGCCAAAGATACTTACACTTTAACCCCTGTAAACTTTCACTTTAGCCCTTGATCACTCTCCAATTTTCCATAAAGTCCTCGTAGTTTATAACATGCACACGTAACACATTTGACACACTTTGAATATTATAACAAGTTACAATAAGTCATTATAACAACTTTCCAACATGTAACAGAAATATCTACAACACATTGAATGTTTGCAATATGAATTATAGCTTCATATTTCAACATCCCCCCATAATTCATACAAACATGTCAATCAAGTCCAACTTTTTCCACAATCTTTCATGTTGCAAACTGTTCAACCCTTTGGTAAACAGAATAGCTACCTGATCTTCAGATGCAATTTTTTAGGACAAACAATACCATCTGCAATCTTTTCTCTAAGAAAATGTAAATCAATCTCAAAGTGTTTCATTCTTTGGTAAAACACAGGATTAAAATCTATAGAAAATGCAGACTAACTGTCACGATACAAGTTAACATGTAATTTATAATCAACTTTTAATTTATACAAAATAATTAAAATCCACATAACTTCGCAAGAAGTAGAGCACATTGCTCTATACTCTGTTTCTACAATTGATCTAGAAACAACACTTTGTTTCTTGCTTTTCCAGGAAACAAGAGAATTTCCCAGAAATATACCAAAACCAGTTATAGATTTCCTAGTGGCTACACTTAGCCCAATCAGAATCTACATAACCTTTAAACTCAAACTCATTTTCTCTTCTAAACATGACACCTTTTCCTTGAGATTGCTTTAATTATTTAAGTAATCTTAAAGCAACATGCATGTGACACTCCTGAGGAGCATGCATAAACTGACTTAGGAACTAAACAACATAGCTTATATCAGGTCTAGTAATAGAAAAGTATACAAGTTTGCCAATAAGTTTTTGAAAATTGGTAACATCTCTTACAATACTTTGATTTTGACTCACTTTGTTAACTAACACATTACTCTGTTCAATAGGTGTACAAACTGGTTTAACTCCCAAATAACCAAATTCACTAAGTAATTCAAGACAATATTTTCTATGATTTAAACAAACACCACTTTCAGAATATAAAACATCAATACCAAGAAAGTACTTCAGAATCCCTAAATCCTTAATTTGAAAATTATCACTTAAAACCTTTTTTATCTTCATAATATCAAACTCAGAATTATTAGTGATGACAATGTCATCAACATATACTAAAAGTTTAATGAACACAGATTTATCAGACAAAATATACATGGAATGATCACACAAACTTTGCACAAAACCCATATTAATCAATATTTGTGTTAATTTTTCATTCCATTTTCTTGGTGCCTGTTTTAGGCCATACAATGAGTTAACTAACTTACCAACTCTTGTTTCATTTTCAGAAAAGTATCCCGGTGGTAATTTCATATAAACATCTTTAGAGATAGGACCATAAAGAAAAGAATTGTTAATATCTAACTGATACATTTGCCAGTTATTTTTAATTGCAATGCTTATCACACATCTTACAGTAACCATTTTACAACAGGAGAGAAGGTCTCACCAAAATCAACCCCTTTTCTTTGACTATACCTCTTAGCAACCACCCTAGCCTTAAATCTCTCAACCTCATCATTGGATTTGCAAAATAACGCTTTAAAACCCTTGATCGATTTGCAAAAGATGAATACGAATTAGCCCCCAAATCTCTCTAGAAAGTGTGTTACCTAAACCCTAATCATCTTTTTCTATTTATTGCCAAAACTACTTAGCTAACTACATTTAGGTCCCTAGAGATAATAACTTACCAAAAGTAGCACTAAACATGAAAACTAATTAACTAACATTATAAATATATTTTGTCTAAACAAAATATATTTAATTAACCAAACCAATATAACTATCAAATCTCGGACTTCCACACGCCATATCTTTCTTTGATCTTCTCGTGTTGTCTTGCGTGTTGACTTTGACTTGATGGCATTGACTTTGTTGACTTGATTCGTTGATAACATTAGACTACATGTTTTTGACCCAACAATCTCCCCCTTAGGCTAATGTTATCAAACTCTTGTATCATCTACAGGACCATCAATCTTCATGCATGTAGTAATCTTCAATTTGGCAAGCTTTGCATTGACTTTGTTGACTTAATTCGCTGATAACATTAGACTACATGTTTTAGACCCAACAATCTCCCCCAAGACTGATGCTTTCCAAATTTTCTTCACTGAAGATCTTTTTTTTGACACTTTGCTCTTTGAGTACTTTATCTGGATAAGCTCCCCCTTTTTACATGCATCGTCTTTAACAATCAGGAACAACCTTTCTCCAACTCTCTTTAGCTTGAGTAATTCAGAAGACGTAGGAGGAGGATTCCTAGTTTGGTATCTTCTGCAATCTTGAGGAAACCGGTGCTCTGTTCTAGTATCTTGCTCAACAGATGACCGACCATCATTGCAGCAAGTAGTTGAAGTAACCTGTTCACAACACAAACACAACTCCAAATTTTCTTTTAGACTGATTCAAAGTATAGACAAAACCGTATTCATCTGTTATGTGCCATTAAATGAGTATCTCAAGAGGTTTGAAACACATTTGATGTGATATGGAAGATTGAGAAAAACAATTGTACATGAATCAAAATATTTTTGGATTTTTTTAACTTTCAACCTTTGAGATATATAATGGATCGGATACGAGATCATACCAACTTGAAAAGCCTAGTCACCCTTCAACTTTCTTCAGGATAGTTATGACTCAAGAATGATTGCTGGTATCTTTGTCCGTTTAAATCCATGCACCATTCTTTTAACATACATTCGGTGATTAATTATCATGTTTTGGGTATATTTAGGATGAAGCTAGTGCACCCCACACGTGTTCGGTTAAACTTTTCTATCCTCATGGTCTTTTGAGATGCATACCTTAACAACTTAGAAATAGTATATACTAGGTGATGAGAGCTCCAGATCTATGTTTCCATAAGTAGAGGAGATGATCACCTTAAATCAGATGATGAGAGCTTCAGGTCTATGTTTCCATAAGCAGAGAAGATGATCATCTGATTAGATAGCATAGCTAATAAAATATTTACTTAATATATGTACGCACTTTGGCATATCTTTAATTCCTATTGCATAACACTAACATTGCGTGTCTTTTTGCTCTTTTTGTATAACTACACACATTGGTGTCTTTTCAATATATATATATATATATATATATATATAACAACCGTCCAAAATTATTTCCTACACCTATAAATTATTTAAAATGTCTCTATATGTCCTAAAATACACCCCTTATATGAAAACCGAGCCCAAAATACCTTATATAATTAAAACTAAAATAAAAACAAGATTCAGTCCTCGCTCGCGGGCCGCGAATGTAATGACAGTGATCTACGCGTGCCGCAACAGCTAGGAGGTCAGGCGAGCCCCTGAGCCGCCACGTGTCACCACTCGTGTCGAGCCTAGTGGCCGAGTCAGCCAAGCTAGGGCCTACCTTAGCTGGCCTCGCGGGCCGTGAAGCCCCTGAAGGATGTTTACGCGGGGCGCGACGAAAGTCGAATGGACACTATAAATTGAGGCATTTAGCCTCAGTCTCAACTCGTTCGTTCTCTTTTTCTCTCTCGAATTTCTACATAGCAGTTATAATTACCGGGCATAATACCCCCTAATTAGCGAAGCCCTGCCTCGTTGTAAGTATCATAACCCCCGGTTACGTATTAGATATGCACGCTGCCCGATCGAACTAGGATTCCGCAACAGCTGCCGTGGTTCTGCCCAACGTAGTCGTTGGAATTTTGTCTCGGGGAGGGTATTACTAATGTAAATATTTGGTTATTATACTAACACTTGTGCATTGTTTAATTAATAGATAATCACCAGGAAATCCTAAAGGGAAACCCTAAGACAGCAATGTGAGTAATCTCCTTTTTGTAAATTGTTTTTAAAAAACCTCATATGATTAACATTATATTAAACAATGATTGAGTATTTGTATTCTACAATTATCGTCGGTATGTTGGGGTTTTGTATACAAAATTTGTTACTACATTGTGAGTAGTAACATGACCACAAGTCGGGTTGACAGTACCGTGGGTGGTAATTAAAGTAGATGGAAACAAATGTAATTGCGCGACCGCCCTCAATACTGTAAAACGGTTTTACCTGTCTTGATTAAACTGGGATTCACTCACCGGTATTTCCCACTGACAAAATGTTTTTAAACACGATTCAGGTAACAAAATGTGAAAGCCAAGTAGAAGCCAGCTGGACAGCATTGAAGGCTTGGAAAACTGGCTATAAAAGTTACCTAAATAAAGAGATGTTTTATTTAAATAAAATAGGGTTTATCCCTATGAAAATATGTGTATTTGAAACTTGGAATTTTCCCATGTGTTTAATATTATAAAAGTGTGGTATTTTACTCTGATAAAATATTTCCTAACTACGATCCTGATGTAAATTCCCCTGCTAAACTGATAAACACCGATACCACTGAAACTGGCCGCGGCCGCCCGTTCCCGGGTAGTTAGGGGACGGGGGTTGCGACAGAAGGTGGTATCAGAGCTAAGCCACTGATTCAGCCACAAAAGTGTTCTGCTGACACCAAAATATTATTCAATATGTTAGGAAATTATTACGGAACTACGTGCATATCTGTATATTATTGTTGTGTGTTATTTGACAATTTGTTAGTTTACAGTATGAGCGACCAATGACCTTCAGACGCTTACCGTCAGTTGTCCAACTCACCTAGGGACGAAGGCACCTCTTCACAGCCATCCCTCTCAGGGTATTCGGCTGACAACGAAGATGGGATATTCGTGTTCAAGGCCCAATCTAAAGAGCCATTCCCTCCCAAGAAGAGAGGATGATTCAGCAGAGGAGCGCATGAACGTAGAAAAAGGATGAAAAAGTTGCAACAGCAGCGTGCTTTAGCAGCCTACCTAGACCTGGACCCTCTAGATCCCTACTATGATAATGATCAATACATCAGGGAAATTCTAGAAAACCCTTATCCTTACCAAGAACCCATGCCCCAGTTCCCAAACCCAGTACCAGCCCCTGCACCACCAATGAGAGCTGAAAATGTGCAAGAACTCCGAACCTTTGGTAAGGAGATTTTAGAAGGAAGTGAGAGGATTAGGCAGATAGGAGAACGACTCGTCTGGAAGTATGACGAGCGTAATATGGAGTTCAGGATGAACCCATACCAGTAATAGTAATAGTAATAGTAATATATATATATATATATATATATATATATATATATAATATGTGTGTATGTTTAAAAAAATCTAGACAATAGCTACGAATGCCTAATAGTATTGTAATTTTAATTTCAGTTGTAGTATAATATATATGGATGCATAATATAAAATAGAGTAAGTCGCAATGTTCGACGATTTTGATCAATATGCGTGTTATGTGATCATTTGCATTAAATATTATTTTGTGATATTAATATGTGGCAAATGTTTAAAATTCATATGGACAACGAAGTGAGTCAGGAAAACTAGAATAATGATAACCCGAATAACAATAACAATGGAAACCAAGTGGATAACAGTGCCATCCAACACATAGTGGCACAAGGAATTATAGATGCGATGCCATATATTATCCAAACGGTTAGGGAAGCTAATAATAAAAGTAATCATGGCAGTAAACGACCTACTAACCAGATCACAGCATAAACAATGGACCCATACTTCAAGTGCCCATTCCCAAAAGAAGAAGAACCATGTCTTATGGTTGTTCTTATAAAGAATTCTGATCTTGTAAACCAATGGAATTCTCTGGTTGGTTTTGTCACACCCCGACCACGTGTAACATACAAAACGTGGCGGAAAACGTCGGGGAGTGTTGTAACAGAATTATTGTTTCACAACCATGGCATAAAAAGTTATAGTTTATTTATTAAACAAGAGTGTTACATTGTCTTAAACAGGAAACAAATAGTTTATAACATAATTGAACAAGTCTATCTTCATTTTTAGTCTCTAAGGCACAGGTCCGCCCTAGTGTCACGATCAACATCCTACGGAAAAGCTCCTGAAAACACATGTGAAAATATGTACGTCAGCATAAAAATGCCTGTGAGATACATAGGTTTATGAAAATAAGGTTCATGACTTATGTTTAAGAAAATGTTTAGTCATAAACCCCGTACTTTGCTTTGTCTTGTAAATCATTTGAAAAACGATAAGATCAGATGATATATATAAATAAATGTAAGGTTAAATGAATAACCAAGAAAAGTGAGTTTGTATAAGATAAGTTGTTTTATAAATCAATGTCTTGTGAAGATAAGTTGTTTATGTAAAACGTAATATGTGAAATATTGAAATGATTTAAGTAACGCTACGACATGTAATATCATACAAACACTTGTTTATAGGAAGTACCAGCGGCGTATCCACCATGTTTGTATCATATTACACACACATCGTTACTCAAATCGCTTACTCAAACCAACCATCAATGTAAATTGTTCATGTATAAATGAATTGTCATGTATTAATGTGTAAACCATGTCGAAATGTCTATGTCCAATGTAAACCACCAACTATGTATATCAATGTCAAAATGTTTATGTTCAATGTAGATCATGTAATGTGTACCCCAAAAATATCATGTATGGTAAGTGAAATATATCAACTAAACCATATGTATAATGCACAAAAACAAGGTATTGAAGTAAAACACAGTTTAAATCAAAGTTATGTTTTGTGTAACAAATGTATGCTTTACTGATACAAACATCTATGCGGTATTGTGAAAATGCATACATCCAAGCCTTGAGACTGTGGCGATAAACCCTTAAACAAATTAAAGGTTTATCTAAGTTATGTATATCGAATTCGGTCATTCCTTCCAATCCAAACAAACCCAGGATTTCAGGAACGGGAGTTGTCAATTCCTATGGTACCACTACCTACTAACGAACGGCGTGATCAATGTTAATGAATGTATTGTTCCATGTTAAACAAACCAAATGTCATACCAAAATGTAAGCATGTGAAAACGATGCACTAAGTATGTAATCAAATGAACATACATAGCGTGAAATGTAATGTAAAACGATGTACTAAGTAATGCACACAATGGGCACACATAGCATAAAATGTAATGAAAAACGATGTACTAAGTAATGCACACAATGGGCACACATAGCATAAAATGTAATGAAATCATGTACTATGAATGTACTAATAAACATAACAAGTATTTGATATGAAAACATGAAAGCATGAAAGTAACAAGTAGGCACATGTGTTTCACCCCAAATCAGTTTGGAAAACAGTAAAAGAGGGGTCTATGTACTCACTTGAGATTGTTCAGTAGTCCTAGGATAACCACCAAGCAAAGCTAGAGATCACGGAATCAAACGGCACCTAATATAGGTAACTATGTTAATAAACCGGACCTAAATCGGAAGATCGGGTAGCATGAGGGTTTGTAAACCAAACGAGTATGGAGACTCGTGTAATATGGTTCAACAAAGCCTACATACTAAATGAAACTTAATTTAGGTGCTTACGACCCATTACGACCCGTTTAGGTAGCTTATGCTACTTTAACGCGTCGTTCGCGTGAAACGTGTTTGGACCGCCTAACTAGCCCTATGACAAGTGTTATATGCCTAAACATGTTACATAATCAGTTATGTGACAAAAGTTTAGGTTACATATGCTTAATTACCAATTATACATGAAAAGGGTATTCTGGTAATTTACCTAAGGCATATAAACTACCTATCATACAAAGATTCAAACGAAGCGACCATAGGGTATAACCTCGGAAGGTTATTCCCTATATACTATGGTCACCTAATGTATTTGGTCGGATCCTAATGATCGACCAAATGGGTCGGGTTCGAAGGTATAAGCGATTTATTAGATCGCTTACCCTACGACCCTAGACAACGTGGTAATCAGTAGGCATAGTCCCAAGGAACTATAACCAACGTGATTACACTCACGTTGCGAAGTTCAAACGAACTTCGCATTGACCATAACTGGTCAACGCAGAAAGTCAAACAAAGTTTGACTTTCAGACTCGAAAAGACTCGAAAAGCAATAAAAGAACGAAAGAATACTTACGAAGGGTCCCCGAATGCTAATCTCGATTCAAGAATCTCAGGTATGAAACAATGGTTTCAACTTAGAGTTTCTCAAATCAAAATTCTTGTAAGTTTAGCAATGGATGGCATGGGGTATTTATAGTGTTTCCCGAACCGTTAGGATCGTTTCTTGGAAAACGTGATTCGATCTTGGCCATACACATCAAGATGGTGGTTTTTTGAAAACCATTGGAGCCCCTAGTATTACCCAATACCATGTGCACATAAGGAAAGGACTTGATTCAATGTTTCTGCCATTCTGCTGATCTGCAGACCCCTTGCGCACCGTAACAAATAATTGTTGCGGTGCGCAAGCATGTAACTTTGGCAGATTTACATATTTGGTCCCTGTTGTGTATTCAGCCCATTTCCGAAGCGTTTAAGGCCCGTTAACCCCATTTCAAAGCTCTAAAATGAAGTTAAAGTATAGGGAACTTAAAATGTGCTCAAAAATATCTCGGATGTCGGTTCGTTTGGCCGTACGATCGCGATGTTCGCTTAATTACGACAGAATGCGCATAAGCGCGAAAAACGATCCAAATGACGCGACGAATGGATTTTTGGTAAGCCAAACACTAAAGCATAATATAGTCATGCTTACTTACATAAATTTTTGGATGTCCGGATGTATTCAGAACGTGAGTTATGCGCGAAAATGCAAACTTGTGCACTTTTTGACACTTTTAGTCCCTGAATGACCCAAAAGTTTATTTTAGCATACCGAACCCCTCAAAGCCTATTTCTAAGCTATGTAAAGGATATTTATGGTATGTTTAACTTATGGTCATGTTCCGGAATGTCTGTTACAGCTCAAATTGGCATACTTTCGTAGTTTGTCAAGTTTAGTCCCTGTAGGCGAATTAACTTGCTTTTGCCATACCAAAGCCTTCAAAACTTATTTCTAAGTTATGGAAGGGTTATTTAAGGTATGTTAAGTATATGTTGAAGTTTCGGAGTATTTGTCGCATTAAACTGGTTACGTTTACGCATCAGTTTGCGTAAAACTCTCCAGAAAGCTATGTAGAGTTTGAATTTGAACAAAAGTCAAAACATGAAAAATGTAAAACACAACCAAACAAACATTGGGATCAAATAACATTGTTTTATTGATAATAGAACTGTTCATAATGATTACAAGCACAGATGTTACAGGTTTACAAGACCAGAATTCTTGGGCAATGAAGGGGCCATTGCAGCTCTACGCTGGATAGAAAAGACTGAGTCAGTCTTAAAAATAAGCAAATGTGCGGAAGAGGATAAGATAATGTTTGCCTCCAATCTGTTTAAGAACTCGGCTTTAGAATGGTGGAACACTATCCTCCAATCTAGGGGAAGTGACAGAATTTATAATATGGAATGGGAGGAATTTAAAAACATGATGGAAAGAAAATTCTGCCCTCCCAATGAAAAGGAACAGATAGCAAATAAGTTCCTAAACCTTAGAATGACTGGAGTGGATAGTAAAGGTTACACTACGCTATTCTTCGAATATGCTAGCATAGTGTCGACCCTCGCATCACCAGAACCAGTATTAATCTTCGGTTACATATGTGGATTAATCAGCGAGATTAGGCATGTAGTCAAGGCAGCTAGACCCAAACCATAGAAGAAGTTGTAGAACTAGCAAATACCTTGACTGATGAATTAGTTCGTACACGAGAAGAGGACCAGAGGAGGAACCTAGCTCAAAGGCTTACCCAGGAATTTCGCTACGGTAATTCCAACCGTGGGAAACATATAGGTTCTACCTCTACACCTTATTGCAAATCCTGTAAGAAGAAGCATTCAGGAAGATGCTCCACTTACTGCGACTTTTGCAAGATACTGGGACACAAGGAAGAAAACTGCAGGAAGAAACCCAGTAATGGAGTATGCTTTAATTGTGGAGAAAAAGGACATATTAGGACGAACTGCCCAAAACTGGCTCCAGCTACAAACAACAAGACTATTAAAAATGCTAGAGCATTTGTTCTGACTGCAGAAGAAGCAAAGATGATTCCGGATGTGATAGCCGGTACGTTTTTAGTTAATGATGTTTTTGCTAAAGTATTATTTGACTCTGGTGCGAACCAAAGTTTTATTAATACTTCGTTTTGCAAACTTCTCAATCAATCATTAAGTAAACTCCCACAAGAATGCCTAGTAGAGATAGCAAATGGGGAAACCATTAAGATTTCTGAAATCTTGCAGGGAGCAAGAATAGAAATTTTAAATCAAAAGTTTATTGCAAACCTATATCCAATGAATCTGGTAGTATTTGATGTTGTTTTAGGAATGGATTGGTTAATAGCCAATAAAGACAGTATTCTATGTGATCAAAAGTCAATCCAAGTAAATTCACCAAAAGGTGAAAAGATCACAATTAAAGGAGATAAACCCTCTAGATCTACAAAATTCATCTCTGTGATGAAAACAACAAGTTATGTAAGAAAAGGATCATTAGTGTATTTGATTTTCATAATCACTAACACTAAAGGAAAAGAATTGAAAAATATTCCAGTAGTATCACAGTTTTCAGATGTATTTCCAGAAGAATTAATAGGACTACCGGTAGACAGGGAAGTTGAATTCAGAATTAATATGCTACCAGGAACGGCAGCAATTGCCAAATCACCCTACCGTTTGGCACCCGCAGAAATGCAGGAACTGAAGAAACAATTAGACGAACTGTTAGAAAAAGGATTCATACAACCAAGTTCATCGCCATGGGGAACGCCGATCTTATTCGTCAAAAAGAAAGACGGATCGATGCGTATGTGCATTGATTACCGTGAATTAAATAAAGTCACGATTAAGAATCGATATCCATTATCAAGAATCGATGATCTGTTCGATCAATTGCAAGGAGCTCGATTTTTCTCAAAGATCGATTTACGCTCAGGATATCATCAATTAAAGGTACAGGAAGAGAACATTCCTAAGACCACTTTTAGAACAAGATATGGCCATTATGAATTTATTGTCATGCCATTTGGTCTAACCAATGCCCCAGCCGCATTTATGGATATGATGAACCGAATATGTAAGCCATATTTGGATAAGTTCATAATTGTCTTTATAGATGATATTCTCATTTACTCTAAGAGTAAAGAGGAACATGCAAAGCATTTGCACGCACTTCTAAGTTTATTGAGAAAAGAAAAGCTTTATGCAAAGTTCTCAAAGTGCGAGTTCTGGTTAGAACAGGTACAGTTTCTTGGACATTTAGTCAATCATGAAGGAATTCATGTGGATCCCTCCAAGATCGAGGCGATTACCAAATGTAAAACCCCTGAGTCGCCAACCGAGGTTAGAAGTTTCTTAGGATTGGCCGGTTATTATAGAAGATTTATTCAAGATTTCTCTGGAATAGCCATTCCCTTAACTAAGTTAACCTGTAAATCTGTTGAGTTTGATTGGGGACCAAAACAAAAAGAAGCCTTTAGAATTCTTAAGCAAAGATTAACCAACGCACCCATACTCGCGTTACCAGAAGGAACAGAAGACTTTGTAGTATATTGTGAGGCTTCTAAATTAGGTTATGGATGTGTATTGATGCAACGCCAAAAGGTTGTAGCATATGCATCTAGACAACTTAAGAATCATGAAGAGAACTATTCAACCCATGATTTAGAATTAGGAGCTATAATTTTTGCCCTGAAAATTTGGAGACATTACCTTTACGGTAGTAAGTTTATCATTTTTACAGATCACAAGAGTTTAAGGTATGTTTTCGGGCAAAAGGAGTTGAATATGAGATAAAGACGCTGGATGGAATTTCTTAGTGATTATGATTGTAATATCCAGTATCATGCAGGAAAGGCAAATGTAGTAGCTGATGCTTTAAGTCGAAAGTATCTTGAAAAGCCAAAAAGCGTACGTTCTCTTAAATTAAATCTACAAGTAGATTTAAACGAACAGATAAGAAAAGCACAAGAATCAGTAATCAAGGATGATTATGAGAAACTGAAAGGAATGATTAAGGAATTAGAACAAGGAACAGATGGAATTTGGAGATTCTATAAGAAAAGAATGTGGATACCCAAACTAGGAAACCTACGCCACCGTATATTAGAAGAAGCCCATAAGTCTAAGTATACGATGCATCCTGTAAGTGATAAGATGTATCAGGATTTAAGGAAGAATTTCTGTTGGATAGGAATAAAAAAGGACATAGCAGCTTATGTTGCCAAATGTCTAACTTGTTCACAGGTCAAAGCCGAACATCAGAAACCCTCAGGATTGCTGCAATAGTTAGAAATGCCAGTATGGAAATGGGTATTGATAACAATGGACTTTGTTACCAAATTACCTAAAACAAGAAAAGGTAATGATACAATCTGGGTGATTGTAGACAGGCTAACTAAGTCAGCTCATTTCCTACCAATGAAAGAAACTTTCAGCATGGAACAGTTAGCTAAGCTGTATGTAAATGAAATAGTTTCATTACATGGAATTCCTTTATCAATTGTGTCTGATAGAGACAGCCGTTTTACCTCTCATTTTTGGACAAGTTTCCAAAAAGCCATGGGAACCAAGTTGAATCTAAGCACCGCATATCATCCTCAAACAGAGGGACAAAGCAAAAGGACAATTCAGACAATGGAAGATATGCTTAGAGCTTGTGTAATTGACTTCGGAGGTAATTGGGATGACCACTTACCAATAATCAAATTTTCTTACAATAACAGTTATCATACCAGTATCAATGCTGCACCATTCGAAGCACTCTATGGACGAAAATGCCGAATCCCAGTCTGTTGGGCAGAAATTGGAGAAAAGCAATTGTCTGGACTAGAGATAGTGCAAGAAACAACCGACAAGATTGTTTAAGTCAATGAACGACTAAAAGCAGCACGTGATCGACAAAAGAGTTATGTTGATAACAGACAAAAACCATTGGAATTTCAAGAAGGAGACAAGGTGTTATTGAAAGTCTCTCCTTGGAAAGGAGTGGTAAGATTCATCAAAAGGGGAAATCTAAGCCCCAGGTATGTTGGACCTTTTGAGATTATTTGAAGAATAGGACCTGTAGCTTATCAGCTACAATTTCCAGAGGAAATGGCAGGAATACATGATGTATTTCATGTATGCAATCTCAAAAAGTGCTTAGCTGATGAATCACTAATAGTACCTCTTAAGGATATAGAGGTAAATGAAAAGCTAAATTTTGTAGAGAGGCCTCTACAAATCGAAGACAGGAAAGTCAAGAATCTCAAACACAAGAGATTGGTTCTAGTCAAAGTAGAATGAGACTCCAAGAGAGGACCAGAATACACTTGGGAGCTTGAATCAGAGATGCAAAGGAAATATCCACACTTTTTCCAGTAGACCTCGAGGACGAGTTCTAAAACAAGGTGGGGAGGATATAACAACCCTCCAAAATTATTTCCTACAACTATAAATTATTTAAAATGTCTCTATATGTCTTAAAATACACCCCTTATATGAAAACCGAGCCCAAAATACCTTATATAATTAATAATAAAATAAAAACAAGATTCAGTCCTCGCTCGCGGGCCCCGAACGTGTTGACATTGATATACGCGTGCCACGACAGCTAGGAGGTCAGGCGATCCCCTTAGCCGCCACGTGTCACCACTCGTGTCGAGCCTATTGGCCGAGTCAGCCAAGCTAGGGCCTACCCTAGCTGGCCTCGCGGGCCGCGTCGCGAAGCCCATGAAGGATGTTTATGCGGGGCGCGACGGAAGTCGAATGGACACTATAAATTGAGGCATTCAGCCTCAGTCTCAACTCGTTCATTCTCTTTTTCTCTCTCGAATTTCTACATAGCAGTTATAATTCCCGGGCATAATACCCCCCTAATTAGCGAAGCCTTGCCTCCTTGTAAGTATCATAACCCCCGTTTACGTATTAGATACGCTGCCCGATCGATCTAGGATTCCGTAACGGCTGTCGTGGTTCTGCCCGACGTAGTCGTTGGAATTTTGTCTCGGGGAGGGTATTACTAATGTAACCATTGGGTTATTATACTAACACGTGTGCATTGTGTAATTAATAGATAATCACCAGGAAATCCTAAAGGGAAACCCTAAGACATCAATGTGAGTAATCTCCTTTTTGTAAATTGTTTTTAAAAAAACCTTATATGATTAACATTATATTAAACAGTGATTGAGTATTTGTATTCTACAATTATCTTCGGTATGTTGTTGTATACAAAATTTGTTACTATATTGTGAGGAGTAACATGACCACAAGTCGGGTTGACAGTACCGTGGGTGGTAATTAAAGTAGATGGAAACAAATGTAATTGCGCGACCGCCCTCAACACTGTAAAATGGTTTTACCTGTCTTGACTAGACTGGGATTCACTCACTAGTATATCCCACTGACAAAATGTTTTTAAACGCGTTTCAGGTAACAAAATGTAAAAGCCAAGTAGAAGCCAGCTGGACAGCACTGAAGGCTTGGAAAAGTGGCTATAAGAGTTACCTAAATAAAGAGATGTTTTATTTAAATAAAATATGGTTTATCCCTATGAAAATGTGTGTATTTGAAACTTGGAATTTTCCCATGTGTTTAATATTATAAAAGCGTGGTATTTGACTCTGATAAAATATTTCCTAACTACGGTCCTGATGTAAATTCCGCTGCCAAACTGATAAACACCGATACCACTGAAACTGGCCGCGACCGCCCGTTCCAGGGTAGTTATATATATATATATATATATATATATATATATATATATAGGGGACCGCTAAAATGAGAACCACCTCCAGTTGTAAGAACCATGAGAACTTTTTGATCCGGGGCGAATTTGAACCAAATTTTTTTTTTCATAAACGTAGATGCTTGTATTATAAACACATTTGTAAAAAAAAATTCAAAAAAAATGTCGTGTGTGTAGTTTTGAACACCACAAGTTTGTGTTTACGGGTACCGTAAATTTTAAATAAAATTTACGGGTCCCGTAAATGCAAACTTTGGGTGCTCAAAACTAAACACCCGACATTTTTTTTTTGAAATTTTTTTACAAATGTGTTTATAATACATGCATCTACGTTTATAAAAAAAAAATTTGGTCCACCTCTCCCCGTACGGTGTAGTTCTCACGGTTCTTACAACTGGAGGTGGTTCTCATTTTGGTGGTCCCATATATATATATATATATGTATATATGTATGTATATATATGTATATATGTATGTATATATATGTATATATGTGTGTGTGTGTGCGCATAACATTGTGTGTCTTTTTGAATGCCTAAATCTAATCTCGCAACCCCTTTTGGACATAATCGTTTCATGCAATCCTGCAACAAGGTGGGTATCCACATTATCTTACGATCTTTATCTTTATCGTCAAGATGCAGTTTACTTGTTTGAAATACTGAATCTACCGACATATCGTTAACTTGGATCCATATCTTCAATCAGATCCTATTCATGCGAAGACATAATCAAGTTAGTTTCTATCATTTCTCATATAAGATCATGTTTATTTTGCAATAATTACATCTCATGGTCTAGAAAGTATTTTAATATTCCCCCTAAAATTTTATTTATGTGCAACCATTTACTGAAAAATGAAAAATTATAAAACATGTATGTACGAAATAAAGTATTCCACACCAGGCACACAAAAACATATGTCAGCAACAAAATCAGTGTGTCACAGCGGTGCTGAATGCACGACCAGGTTAGATACTGTCACACCCCAACCGATGGCGGAAACATCAGTATGAGACGAACGAATTGCTGAAAACATCATAACACTATGTGACAATATATTTAAAATTCAAATATCATAAATAGACTAATTGTCATACAAGAATTCAAAGAAAGATAACATTGTTCAACAAAACATAACATCAAATGATAAACTAAATTTAGGTGTGTATCAAAGTCCACATAATCTTTGTTCTTCATCGCATCATCATCAAACTATCAACCTGCAACATGTATTAAAATATATCAACTAAAAGTTGGCGAGCATACAAGTTTGATTACATAGCATAATATAGACTAAAAAGTTGCTCATATCCAACATGAATCATAATATGCGAGTTACTAGTATGCATAGATTGTGTAACAATGTGTTCAAACCCAAGTTTCCCACGCGTTTAATTTTGCATATCCTAAAGTATCGCGGGATGTTACATGTTTAACTTAACAATACCCCAAGTCCCGTGGGCGGTGCGTTAATCCTATAGCGCTATAATTGATAAGGTAGGCTAGCAAAGTTAATGAGCATATAAAAAAAAATAGTTTACATGGCATACGAGATTAAGAAGCATCACACATAGTTTCATGTTTCAACAATGGATAGAGTTTGTTTAAAATAGTTTTAAAGTGTAGTGTAGTTTGTATAGTATACATGCTGCACCCAAAAGTGATTAACAGGAAAAAAGGGATCGAGTATGGTCACGGTTTTTGCAAGCTTTCCAACTTGGAAATCCCACGAATGTTGTTGGTGGATGGATTAGTTTGGAGCACCTTGTCCTTCTACACGAAGAAAACATAGGTGTGTGAGTTTGGGGAATAACGGAAGATTATAGATTCGGAATTTAAAATACATGAACATAGATATAGGAAAATAATCATCCATCACATATGATGTTTAGATGATATACTTACTAACTTGACAATGTCCACTTGTTCATCATCAAGAGTTCGGTTTCGTTGAATATATTACTTAAGTTATATGAGTATCACTATATCATACATGTCAAGCATGAGGTAGAAGATTAAAATCTTCATTTAGGCACCTCTAAGTATCATAGAATTCATACATGAGGTAGGAAGAACAAAGCTTCCATTTTGGTACCTCTATTGTTCACCACTACACTTGTTGTTATGAACAAGAAGGAAGGTCATGAACTTACAAGAATAATGAAATACAACAACTAATCTATGAGAAAACATCAAGAAGTAAGTGGATTTTTATGAAAGATAGCCCAAGCTAATCTAACAATCACACATTCATCAAGCTTCAAGCTTGAACACTTCTTGTGGGTAAAACCCTAACTAAAACAGAATGTTTGTGAGGTTTTAACCTCTGATTTAACATTTCTCAGCCTTGTTTTTAAGCCCAACTAATCATTCGATTGATTATGAGCATTAGGACATAGGTTTGAGATGAGATTAACTCAAGTTTACTAAGTTTAACAAAGTTTTAGGTAAAAACAGAAAAGTCAGTCAACTTTGGAGCCTTTTTGGTGATGTTCCAGGGCATGGTTTTCCATGGAGAACCAATGGAAACCTAGCTAAGGTCAATCCAAAGAAGTAGAAAAAAGAGTCGAGTGAATCAGATAAGAAATGAGTGAGTTATGCATACTTTTGTGAAGGTTGGTGTTTCTGCTCGAATCTTCAAATTAGTAGCTGATTAGAGGAATGTTGAGAGCGTTTAGAGTGATTAGCAAAGTGTCAAATGCTTGGAGAATGATGGGTTTTTATAAGGAAGAGCTTGGTTTGTTGGTAGTTGAGTAATTAATGTTATAAGTTGTTTAAAACTCAAAAAGAACACTAAAATCGCGCCTAAACAGACCTGAATCAGCCTGTTTGCGCGCTGGGCTTGCTGGCGACCGAGAGTTTAAAGGTTTAAAGGTCCGGATTCCTTTCGATGTGAAGACCCAGCACAGCTGGGTGGGCACGCGCTGGTGAAGGCTGTTGACCCGGGTTCGATCCCTGGGGTCATTAGTCTTTTTGTTAGTTATTTTCCTCTTGTTTTTAAGGCTTTAAACTTTCAGCAAAAGGCACAATTCACCCCTGGACTTTATTTAACAAAGTCATGTTATTTTAAAAGAAAAACTAACTTTATAGTTTAAACTAACTAAGTTAGTTTACTAACTTTAATATCTTTTTTTGACAAAAACTAACTTTAATATCTAACGAGATTAACTAGATATTATAAAAATAAACTTTTAAATAGTAAAATTAATTAATTTAATTAATTAAATAAAATAGGATATGTAAATAACCATATTTATAAACGAATAAAAATCTTTAAACGATTATTCATTTCACGAAGCTTTCAAGTCTCATTATTTTAAGAGTTTTAACCAGATTAACGAGTATCAACTGTTGATAAATATAGAATCAAGATTCCTTGAATAATATTTCGTTTAAACGAGAAATTGATTAACAGGTGCACATAGGTCTACTATGAATACCCAAAATAGCTTCATTTTCATTATGATCAATAGTCTCGAATTACAAACGAAACGAAAGTAGATTACAAAGAGGGTATAAGCGTCTAAATATGGAAAGTACAACACGTCTTGCTAAAACAAGAAAGTGCGAAAATGCGGAGCGTTACAGTCTCCCCTCCTTTAGGAAATTTCGTCCCAAAATTTAGGAAGAAGTAACGAAAAGATGCGGATACTTGGTCTTCATATCACTCTCGAGTTCCCAAGTAAATTCAGCGCCACGTTTTCCTTCCCATCGAACCTTGACGATAGGAATTTGACTGCGCCTCAGTTTCTTGACACCTCGGTCCATGATTTCGATGGGTTTCTCCACAAAATGCAAAGTGTCGTTGATTTGGAGATCTTTAAGAGGAACTTGAAGTCCTTCTTCAGCGAGACACTTCTTTAGATTCGAGACATGAAACGTTGGATGAACGTTGTTGAGTTCTTGAGGTAAATCGAGTTGATATGCCACCTTACCAATCCTCTCGAGTATCTTGAAAGGACCAACATAGCGAGGGGCAATTTTTCCCTTTTTACCAAAACGAACTACTCATTTCCAAGGACATACTTTGAGTAGAACATGGTCACCAACGTTAAACTCCAATGGTTTGCATCTCTTGTTAGCATAGCTCTTTTGTTGACTACGAGCCTTGAGTAGATTATCACGGATTTGAAGAATCTTATCCGTTATTTCTTGAATGATCTCAGGACCAGTAAATTGTTTGTCACCAATCTCATGCCAGCTTAAAGGAGATCGGCATTTGCGACCATACAATGCCTCAAAATGAGCCATTTGACTACTGGAGTGGTAGCTATTGTTGTAAGAGAACTCGATCAATGGTAAATGTACATCCCAACTACCACCAAATTCGATGACACAAGAACAGAGCATGTCCTCTAGGGTTTGGATAGTACATTCAGTCTGTTCATCCGTTTGAGGATGAAAGGCCGTACTGAGATTCAAATGAGAACCCATAGCGAACTGGAAAGTTTGCCAAAGACGCGGAGTGAAACGACCATCACGATCAGAAATGATGTCGAGAGGAATACCATGACGGCATATGATTTTTCAGTGTAGAGTCGAGCAAGTCGTTCAACCTTGAAATCTTCACGAATAGGAAGGAAGTGAGCGGAGTTGGTCAAACGATCGATAATTACCCAAATACTATTGTGACCAGACGGTGTACGAGGGAGTTTGGTTATGAAATCCATAGCAATGCTATCCCATTTCTAGACGGAGATTTCAGGTTGTTCGAGTAGTCCGGAAGGTCGTTGATGCTCGGCTTTGACTTTCGAACAGGTAAGGCACTTAGAAACATACGTGGCAATGTCTCTCTTCATACCAGGCCACCAATAGGATGTATGTAGATTATGATACATCTTGTCAGCGCCAGGATGAATCGAGTGCTTGGATTTGTGTGCCTCGTTCACGATGAGTTCGCGAAGATTGTCGAGATCTGGCACTCAAATGCGTTCACGACAGTATTGAAGACCATCGGATTTAGTCACAAGTTGATCTTCAGTAGCACCACGTATTTCGACGAACAAGGTTCCTTCATTGGCTTACGAGTATTGAGCTTCATGAATGCAAGTGTGAAGATCGCTAGAGACATGAAAGCAACGAATACTACTAACATGAGACTTATGACTAAGTGCATCGGTCACGACATTCGCTTTACTAGGGTGATAGCGAATCTCGCTGTCGTAGTCGTTAAGTAATTCCACCCAACGTCGCCGACGCATATTAAGCTCTTTTTGGTTAAAGATGTGTTGTAGGCTCTTATGGTCAGTGAAAACCATACACTTTGTACCATATAGGTAGTGTCGCCAAATATTTAACGCAAAAACAACAGTGCCAAGCTCGAGGTCATGGGTAGTATAGTTTTTCTCATGTATTTTGAGTTGACAAGAGGCGTAAGTGATGACTTTGTCTCGTTGCATGAGAACACAACCAAGACCACGATTCGAGGCATCACAATATACCACGAAGTCATCATTCCCATCAGGAAGAGCGAGAATAGGAGCGTTACAAAGCAAATCCTTGAGGGTTTGAAAATATTCCTCTTGCTCAGGACCCCAAGCAAAAGGTTTCTCTTTTTGAGTCAATGAAGTGAGAGGAACAGCGATCTTTGAAAAGTTCGAGATGAATCGGCGGTAATAACCCGCCAATCCTAAGAAAGAATGGATTTCGGAAGGAGTTTTAGGCGCGATCCAATTCTTCACTGCTTCTATTTTGGAAGGATCCACATGGATTCCCTTTTCACTGACAACATGTCGAAGGAATTGGACTTTTTTGATCCAGAACTCGCATTTGGAAAACTTCACGTAAAGACATTCGGTATGTAAAAGTTTGAGTATAAGACGTAGGTGACGTTCATGATCGGCTTGCGATTTAGAATAAATAAGAATGTCATCAATGAAGACGATCACAAAACAATCCAAATAAGGTTTACAAACATGATTCATGAGATCCAGGAACACAGCAGGTGCGTTGGTCAAACGAAAAGGCATAACTACGAACTCGTAGTGTCCATAGTGAGTGCGAAACGTTGTTTTGGGAATGTCCTCTTCGAGAACACGAAGCTGGTGATAACTAGATCGAAGATCGATCTTGGAGAAGCAAGTAGCGCCTTGAAGTTGATCAAAAAGATCATCGATGCGCGGAAGAGGATAACAGTTCTTGATTGTGAGTTTATTAAGCTCACGATAATCGATGAACATGTGAAACGAGCCATCCTTCTTCTTGACGAAAAGCACAGGAGCATCCCAAGGTGAGGTACTTGGACGAATGAATCCCTTCTTGAGGAGTTCTTAGAGTTGACTAGATAATTCTTGCATTTCAGAAGGTGTAAGACGGTACGGAGCTTTCGCAACAGGAGTCGAACTAGGTACGCGGTCAATACGAAAATCGACAGATCGAGGTGGAGGAGGACCATGCTGATCTTCCGGAAAGACGTCAGGGAAGTCGCGCACCACTGGAACATCATTTATGCTCTCTCCCTTGCCCTTTTCTTCCACAATATGGGTTAAAAAGGCAAAGTACGGTTTGCGTAAATATTTATTCGCTTGTGTGCAGGACATCAATCTTAGTACTTTTGAAGGTCGGTCTCCATAAATACACAAAGTGTCGCCAGATGAAAGAGGCAAACGAACATACTTCTCGTAGCAAGCAATTTCAGCATGGTTTTCACGAAGCTAATCCATGCCTACAATGATGTCGAAACTACCCAATTGCATGGGTATAAGGTCGATAGTGAAGGTATGATTGTTAAGAGTAAGAAGACAATCACGAAGAACAGAATCGACTAAAACGGATTTGCCATTGGCAACTTCGACAGAGAACAACTTAGGCAGTTAGAGCGTGTAACATTTAACAAAGGTTCAAATTCAACGGACACAAAGCTTTTGTCTGCAACAGTATCAAATAACAATGAAGCATAAAGGTTATTAACAAGAAACGTACCATTAACGACTTCATTCTTGTTGCGCGCTTGGTTCGCATTGATGTTGAAAGCTCGACCTCTAGTGGGCTGTTGTTGCACTTGGTTCCATTGCGGGCACTGAGGACGAAGATGATTGGTGTCACCACATTTCAAACAAGATCTGACAGGTTTGGCGTTTTGAGGAGCGGGTTGAGCTTGTTGGGCTTGTGGTTGTGGATTATTACGACAGTAAGTGGTATTGTGCCCATAACGGTTATAAATGGTATAGTGGCGACAATTGACATTGGTCGGGTGATGATAGTTACAAGTGGTACACTTGGGATGAGTTCCGATGTACGACTTTTGAGTGTTAATGGGAGCAACAAGGTTTGGGTTAGCCGGTGGTACAATCGCGTTGCAAACAGGGTTCTGATGCTTTCACTTCTTCCCCCTATTGCCACTTGACTGTTTTTGGTAATTTGGTTGGCTGGCTTAGGAGTAACAGGTTTTGTACTTTGTTTATCGCGAATGCAATTGTTGTTCAGGGAAGTAGCCAAACGGTAAACGGCTTCGATATTGTCGAGTTTGGCTGCCTCGATCGCATCGTGCATGCCAGAAGGTAACCCATTGATGTATTTCCTTATTTTGCGGTCGGTGGTCATGACAAGATGGGGAACAATGAAACTAACATGTTTGAAGCGAGTAGTATGGGCTTGGTTATCATCATCAACTTGTTTTAAAGCCCATAATTCTTCTTCCAACTTTTGTCGCTCATGCGGCGGGCAAAATTCTTCCATCATAAGTGTCTTAACTTCTTCCCAAGGTAAGGCATAAGAAACTTCATTAGAACGAAGATTCCTTTCGTTTGTCCACCATTCGAGAGCTCGGGCTTGGAATACCCCAGTCGCACTACGCGTTTTGAGCTCTTCGTGGCATTCACTGTTGATGAATGTGACTTCTATACTGTCAAACCACTAAAGCATAGCGGTCACCCCATCGTTACCAGTGAATGGTTTGGGGTTGCAAGACGAAAAGTGCTTGAAGTTAAACGACACAGGCTTGCATGCTTCAACCTTCGAATCGACGGAGGAGTTTGGAGTATCAGAAGTTCGAATCTCAGTGACAATCTTAGGAACGATGCGAGCAATCTGATTGGCCATGAATGCCATCATTTTTTTTGAGAGCTAGTCTTTGACTTCTTAGACGAGTTGGAGAGGTGACGAGAAGACGACATCTAAGAATTCAAAACAAAGAATATATGAGACTTGATCATAATGCCTGTTTAAAGAAAATTGTTTACATGAATGCAACACATAGCATAAAGTTTCACATAGCATAAAAGTATTCAAATTGTTTCATATGGCATAAAATGTTCAAAGTGTGTCACATAGCATAATCATGGATTTCACATAGCATAACATGAATAATGAAAGTTTCGTAAATTTAGTTTGTTCACGAGAAATTATTATTGTTTTTGATTGTGATAAACATGCGAAATGAGTAAAAGTTTGAAATGAACTAACGTTCAAGTATAAAATCACATATAAATTGAGATACATAAAAGAGAGGCACAATAAAACATTGGATTGTTTCGGGTAGAGAAACATCGACTATTCTAAAGTGGGTCGAAAGTCCTTTCGAATTAGAGAAATCGTGTTCTGGCCTATAGGTAAGATACTCTCGTCGAGAAGCGATTAACGGTATCTTACCCTTCCAGTTACTACACGTCTCTAATCGATTGAAACAATCGGGACTTTGGCGAGATTGAAAATCGAGGAATGGGACTTAATCGACGAGATGCGGGTTTCACCCCTAACTTGACGATTTCGTACCCTAAATGTGGTTGGTACTCGTCGGGTCAAAATATAATTTTGACACTCCACTAGAGTTTGAAATGGAAACTAAAAATGAAGTTGTGGATTTCACTCCTAGCTTAATGGTGTAATTTCGTGCAAAAATAGTGTAAGGTAGAATGATAGTCGTTTACCAAATTGTGGGTTTCACGCCTATTTTGGTAAAGTCATCTCGTTTATGTTACGAGAGTCTTCAAATAATCAAAAGTGTATGCATGTTAGCCTTAGGAAAGGCATATAAGTTAACAAACAAGAAGTATTACTAGGAAGCATGTGAGGTAGAATGCATAAGTTTTAAACAACAAATAAGAGACAAAGTTCCTAAAACTATATAATAGGGCAAAACATTCCTACTTATTCCTAATTCCATATAGTTATGGCTCTAATACCAATCTATCACACCCCAACCGATGGCGGAAACGTCGGGATAAGACGAACAAATTGCTCAAAACGTCATAACACTATGTGACAATATATTTAAAATTCAAATTTCATAGATAGACTAATTGTGATACAAGAATTCAAAGAAAGATAACATTGTTCAACAAAACATAACATCAAATGATAAACTAAATTTAGGTGTGTATCTAAGTCTACCTAATCTTTGTTCTTCATCGCATCATCATCAAACTATCAACCTGCAACTATTAAAATATATCAACAAAAAGTTGGCGAGCATACAAGTTTGATTACATAGCATAATATAGACTAAAAAGTTGCTCATATCCAACATAAATCATAATATGCGAGTTACTAGTATGCATAGATTGTGTAACAATATGTTCAAACCCAAGTTTTCAACGCGCTTAATTTTGCCTATCCCAAAGTATCGCGGGAGGTTACATGTTTAACTTAACAATACCCCAAGTCTCATGGGCGGTGCGTTAATCCTATAGCGCTATAATTGTTAAGATAGGCTAACAAAGTTAATGAGCATATATCAACACAAATAGTTTACATGGTATACGAGATTAACAAGCATCACACATAGTTTCATGTTTCAACAATGGATAGAGTTTGTTTAAAATAGTTTCAAAGTGTAGTGTAGTTTGTATAGTATACATGTTGCACCCAAAAGTGATTAAAAGGAAAAGGGGATTGAGTATGCTCACGGTTTTTGCAAGCTTTCCAACTTGGTAATCCCGCGAGTATTGTTGGTGGATGGATTAGTTTGGAGCACCTTGTCCTTCTACACGAAGAAAACATAGGATTGTGAGTTTGGGGAATAACGGAAGATTATAGATTCGGAATTTAAAATACATGAACATAGACATAGGAAAATAATCATCCATCACATATGATGTTTAGATGATATACTTACTAACTTGACAATGTCCACTTGGTCATCATCAAGAGTTTAGTTTCGTTGAATATATTACTTGAGTTATATGAGTATCACTATATCATACATGTCAAGCATGAGGTAGAAGATTAAAATCTTCATTTAGGTACCTTTAAGTATCATAGAATTCATACATGAGGTAGGAAGAACAATGCTTTCATTTAGGTACCTCTATTGTTCACCAATACACTTGTTGTTATGAACAACAAGGAGGGTCATGAACTTACAAGAATAATGAAATACAACAACTAATCTATGAGAAAACATCAAGAAGTAAGTGGATTTTTATGAAAGATATCCCAAGCTAGTCTAACAATCATACATTCATCAAGCTTCAAGCTTGAACACTTCTTGTGGGTAAAACCCTAACTAAAACATAATGTTTGTGAGGTTTTAACCTCTGATTTAACATTTCTCAGCCATGTTTTTAATCCCAACTAATTATTCGATTGATTATGAGCATTAGGACAAAGGTTTGAGATGAGATTAACTCAAGTTTACTAAGTTTAACAAAGTTTTAGATGAAAACAGAAAAGTCATTCAACTTTGGAGCCTTTTTGGTGATGTTCCAGGGCCTAGTTTTCCATGGAAAACCAATGGAAACGTAGCTAAGGTCAATCCAAAGAAGTAGGAAAAAGAATCGAGTGAATCGGATAAGAAATGAGTGACTTATGCATACTTTTGTGAAGGTTGGTGTTTCAGCTCGAATCTTCAAATTAACAGCTGATTAGAGGGATATTGAGAGTGTTTAGAGTGATTAGAAAAGTGTCAAATGGTTGGAGAATGATGGGTTTTTATAGGGAAGAGCTTGGTTAGTTGGTAATTGAGTAATTAATGTTATAAGTTGTTTAAAACTCAAAAAGAACACTAAAATCGCGCCTAAACAGACCTGGATCAGCCTGTTTGCGCGCTGGGCTTGCTGGCAGCCGAAAGTTTAAAGGTTTAATGGTCCGGATTCCTTTCGATGTGAAGACCCAGCTCAGCTTGTTGGGCGCGTGCTGGTGAAGGTTGTTGACCCGGGTTCGATCCCTGGGGTCATCAGTCTTTTTGTTAATTATTTTCCTTTTGTTTTTAAGGCTTTAAACTTTCAGCAAAAGGCACAATTCACCCATGAACTTTATTTAACCAAGTTAGGTTATTTTAAAAAGAAAACTAACTTTATAGTTTTAACTAACTAAGTTAGTTTACTACCTTTAATATCTTTTTTGACAAAAACTAACTTTAATATCTAACGAGATTAACTAGATATTATAAAAATAAACTTTTAAATAGTAAAATTAATTAATTTAATTAATTAAATAAAATAGGATACGTAAATAACCATATTTATAAACGAATAAAAATCTTTAAACAATTATTCATTTCACGAAGCTTTCAAGTCTCATTATTTTAAGAGTTTTAACCAGATTAACGAGTATCAATTGTCGATAAATATAGAATCAAGAATCCTTGAACAATATTCCGTTCAAATGAGAAATTGATTAACAGTTGCACATAAGTCTAATATGAATACCCGAAATAGCTTCGTTTTCATTATGATCAATAGTCTCGAATTACAAATGAAACGAAAGTAGATTTCAAAGAGGGTACAAGCGTCTAGATATGGAAAGTACAACACGTCTTGCTAAAACAAGAAAGTGCGAAAATGCGGAGCGTTACAGATACCATAACCAAACCTGTGAAATTTCCTCTTCAAACTTGTATCTGGAACAACCACTGGTAATAGCCGGTGTTACTAACAGTCCTCCTTGGATGTTCCTACACTCATAAGTAATTCAGTTAGAGAGTGGAACCCAAGCCATCATAGTCTTGGGTTGTCCCCTTTCATTAAAATAAGAAACCTCCCGATATGCCACATCTTCTCTCTTATTGATTTCTTTTACAACCATTGGTTTAACTCGCCAAACTTATGTTGGTTTAAAATTTTTGTTTGTAAAAGATTTAACGTTTGAAATAATTTCATGTTTAAGACCCAGAGGGAAAAATGAGGTTTTGATGTGTTGGTTCTTTTCAACTTTGAATCATGTGAAACCGGCTTCATATTTGGAGATCTGAATGGAAAGTTTTTCATCTGATCTTTTAAAGATGTGTAATTTTTACCTTTTGATCCAGAGAAGCAATATTGGTTACCTTTACCGTCTGGATCGTGCGTTTTGGGCATTGCTTAAGCACATGACCTTCTTTTCCACACTTAAAACAAGCGTTGAATAGCTTTTAAGACTCTGCTGTTCCGTGTGATGCAACTAGGGGCGGGGATTGCTTTGAGCTTAACTCAGCATGTTGATAAATGTGAAGTTCGACAACTTAAGATGATCTATTAATCTTTGACTCCCCAAGACTTTCATTTGTCTTTGATTTATCATCTGAACTCGTGCAATCATCAATATGGAAGTCTTTTTCCAATGGATCTTGATTTACTAGACTTGCAGAGTCATTTGGAGTTGTTGGTTCTTGAACACCCGATGGTTCAAGGTTTTCAACCTTTTTACCAGCATCTGTTACTGAAGTTTCCGATTCATTTGAGCTTTCTCATTTTTGGTATGACTGAAAATCTAAATCTCCTTGAGAATTATTGCTTCATGATGGAGTAAACTATGGAAATTCTTTAGTTAAGAACTTTCTAAACCTGTTCTTTTCAAAAGCGGGCACAAAAACCGATGGTACGCATACGGATTTATCATTACAAAAAGCAGATTTTAAGTCAGCACATTCAACACTCACATCACAAACATCGAGTTTAGGTCTACGCCTATTATAGTTGTCCATCTTAGTTAAAGAGTTATTACATTCATCCCAAATTAAAGTTTTGTGTGATTTATCATAGTTCCAGGCGAACCGGTTACCGGTAGTATAACTGTCGCCTGAATACCCTATTCCTATTTTTGTGCCACCACAATTCTCATCGCACAAATCCTCCTCACGCTCAATCACATCTGCATTGCTTTCAGAAATGTTAGTAATTTTTTTCATTTTCACAACTGATGTTTTGAGCAATTAAATCATCTTTATCGATTAGATCGTTATCCGGATGAGGAGTGGGCATGGGTACATAGTTTTTGCTGTGATGAGGAGGAAAGATTTTTCTTTCATTTCCAAGCTTATATTTATACCCAATACCATCCTTCGCGTATGACGGTCGTTGGCAATTTTTGATATCGACCAGTGCCTTTTTACTGGCATTCCACTTATCAATTATGATTTGCAATTTATTGTTTTCATTTTTGGATTTCTCTAGTTTTTCAGTTAAATCATTTATGAGGAAATCTTTTCTGAAAACAAATTCTTTTAAAGTTTGCATTTCAGCCAAAGTTGAGTTCAACTTTCTCTGATATGCTGCTTCGTTTTGTTTTAGTTCTTTATTAAATTGCAAAACTCTTTCCTTTTCTCTGATTAGGTCATGGTTGAGAGATTTATAATGATCCACGACATTGACACACGGTTGTGAGCATAGTTTGATTATGAATTCATAGGGAATGTTGTTTACCAAGTCCTTTTCCTCCTTTTCTTTGCTGGATTCCACTTTCATGGCCACTTCAGTAACTTTTCCACTAGACTGTGGAGCCTTTGCAGAGTTTGCGGAAGCGTAGTTGAAGTTCGATGCATTTGCAGCTTTTGAGCTTGAACAGCTGGAGGTTTTTGGGGCTAGAAATGCCATGTTCTTGGAAGCATCAACAGATTGCACGGATTTCTGAGAGTATCCGACTTTGTTCATTTCACTTTTGGTGACATCCATTTCAAAAGATTTTAGGGTGTCGATCAGATCTGATAGCGTGGTTGGATTCAGATTGTTCAAGAAGTATCGTTTGATCATCATACATTGCAAGTTCCATTCTTTTGGAAGTGAGTCCAAAAGCTTCTTGATTACAACACGGTTAGCAACAGGGTTTCCAGCCTTCTTCATTTTCGTCAACATGTTCAAGAATCGAATGATGTGGTTTAACAGACTTTCTCCGCGGACACTACCGAACATGTCATATTCTTTCTGTACCATGCCTCTCTTGTTCTGACTCATTTCTCTGTTCCCTTCATAGTAGTCAAGTAGAGCCAACCAAAGTTCATGTGCAGTAGTGTATTCCTCAAACATGTTGCAATCATTAGTTGATAAGGCCATTGTCAGAGCAGCGTGAGCCCGGCGGTCACGTTGGACCAATGCCTTATCTTCATCGGTAAAGGTCAAGGGAGCATTGTTGATTACACGAATATCATCACGAACTGTCATTAGGACATGAGGTCCGACAGTAACAAAGATCCATTGAGTATAGTCTGTATACTCAAAGAATGATTTGATTCGTTTCTTCCAACTACTGAAATCGGCTGATCCTTTCAACTTTGGAGGTCGGGTTGCGATTCCGGTTTCAAGTTCAACTTATGCAATGCGAGTTAACTGATTTTGAAACATTTTTTTTATTAATTTAAAAATAATATTTGTATCATCTCAAAACTCAGGTCAAATTACTTTGAAAATAACCCTGTGTCTGACACCAAATTTTACGCTACCTTTCTAGCTTTTTCTCTATATGCGATAAAACAAATGCTTCACAATGTTAAGAAAAATTAGCAGCCCAATAGCAACCCACTTAATAATATGAGCAGCCCATGTAGAGAAAAGAAATACTGGCCCACCTGATTAAAATATAGTAAGGGATGAATAGGTTTTTTTAAGCTTTTTGTAACCCTAATTCACTAAACACATCCAGCCGTTGTCTTTTCTATGTCAACCAAAAAACCCTAAAATATTTGAATTACATCAGGCACCACACACCTCTCTTTAGATTTTCAATCGTTAAAAAAAAATAGATCTGCTTCTACTCAATTCTTTTAGATGACAACTGTAGGTTGGTGTGTGTATAGTGGTGAATGATCGTGGTGGATCGAAGATGACGGTGTGCGTGTGTGGTGGGAGATGGTGCAAGGTGGTGTTGACCGGAATGGTTGTGGTGGCTCGAGGGTGGTGAAAAATCGCAGATGTGACGATTAGAGGTTGTCGTAGGTGGTGAATCGATGGGATGGTGATGTTGTGGTTGTCTGGCTGCTTGTAAATTTGTAATGGTGGTACGCGGTGGTTGGTCGGTGGCAGTTAAGGTGGTTAGGGTGTTTGTGATGGAGAGTGGTGGATGACGGTGAACAACGGTTTTGTTTTCCGGTGGTCCGACGGGTTGTGACCTGTGAGGACAGGCGGAGGTTTGGTGTGGTGGTGGCTGTACGGTGGTAGAGTTAAACGCCGGAGATGGGTGGTGTGTGCCTCAAAACGAACTATAAAATCCTAAAACCTTCTGTTTCTACTCTTTTCTTAAACAAATAAATACGCTGGCCGGAACAAAAATGCCATAATGACGCTAGAAAAAAAACGTTACTTACCAGCGTATTTACTAAAGACGCAGGGCAACTTGAACTCTCGTTCAAGATTTAAAATCGCCAGAAATTCGCCGGAAAAGTGAAAATATGCCGGAAAAGTTCACCGGAAAGATAAAAGCGCTAACTGATGAATAAATACGCCCAGAACTTCAACAAAAGCGCCCAGATGAGATAAAAAGAAAAAAAAACTTCAACCACCCAACCGAAACCTGCTGACCTATTCCAAGGGATGTGAAAAATCACTCAAACTCTTCCTAGTCACTAGGTGATCAATCCTCAATAGCCAAACAAGTAATTTAAATCATTTTAGATCTAGATTTTTAAAGAAAAAGTGAGTAAAATCAAATACTCTAAACCAAAACTTCAAAACTCTAAAAAGAAATCAGATTTTTAGGATTAATTTGAAGATTTTTCAATCCCAAATTCGAGTACCAAGCTCTGATACCAAATTGTAGGATCAAATCGAGCCAAAATCTGATTTTGATAAAGAAATTCAAGATGAATACACACAAAATAAAGCTTTAAAACCCTTGACTGATTTGCAAAAGATGAATACAAATTAGCTCCCAAATCTCTCTAGGAAGTGTGTTACCTAAACCCTAATCATCTCTTTCTATTTATAGCCTAAACTACTTTCGCTAATTACATTTAGGTCCCTGGAGATAATAACTTACCAAAAGTAGCACTAAACATGAAAACAAATTAACTAAGATTATAAATATATTTTGTCTAAAAAAATATATTTAATTAACCAAAGCAATATAACTATCAAATCTTGAACTTCCATGTAACACCTCGAAAATTCACGTCCTATAATGTGTAGACACGTGTCATATGTATAAACGTGTGAAAGAATGTTATAAAAGGATTTAAGTTGACAGTCATGGAAAGTATGTGAATATACGAGTTCTAAATGTCAACAGTGAATAAATATATTGTATATTAACCCTACATGATGCTCATACCTTCAAACGAATAAATCATGGATCATACGAAGCTAAAAGTGAGAGATTACAAACTACAGGGGTTAAATGTGTCAACATGTTTAATTTATACCTCTGAGTGACCTTTTGACAAACCCGAAGCTTTGTAACGATTAATTATGCTCACTAGAATGCACGATAAAAATTTCATAAAGTTTCGTCAACGTATGAGAAAGTTATGATCAAATTCGTGTACGAGGGGTTAAAGCGTCAACGTTGAAAGTTAGGCCTTTTCGGGTAACAATTAAGTTAACCGGGGACTTAACAAAGTGGGTAAATGTCTTAAAGCCCTTATATGATAATTTCAAGGGCTCAATGTGCAAAACAAGACATGAAAACGACCTTTAGAAGGGCCAGGGACCAAAACTGCAATTAATAAAAGTTTTGTTGGATGACACTAGGGGCTCGCGTAGCGCGAGCACTAACTGCTCATGCAGTGGCGCTACGCCACTGCCTAGTCTGGACAGATTTTGATCTTGTTTGATTCTTTGTCTGCCACAGCCCTTGTAACCTCATTTTTTTCTATTTTGCCTCTTCATGCTTGACCCCTAAACACCCCCTAAGCACTAGGAACATGTGTTGATCAATTGTGGTGGGTTGTAGACTCATGTGTCAAAGTTTTGTGGTGATTAATCCACTATAAAAGGCCATGATGTGCAACCATTGTTCTTCACACCTCCCTCTTGCAATCTGATCATTTTTTGAGCTCCAAGGCACTCCCAAGTGATCACTAATCAAGCTTAGGACTCTTGTAAGTTTGCTTGACCTTTCTTAATTAATTTTTAGCTTAGTTTTAGCTTAAAATTCAAACCGTCGTAATTAACGGTTGACTTAACGATTAGTCATTGTTAGCTCAGTGATTAGTCGAAGTGAAAGTAGTTATAAGTTGGTAATTATGTGGGTAATAAACCCTCAAGAGGGTTCCCCCTGATTCCCACTCTAACTAGGTCAAATGTCGGGTCAAACTTGTACTTAAAAAGTCAACAGAATGTTTAAAGTCTAATTTATGCATGATTAGCAATGTAGAACACATACAACCTGTTGGATCATTGTTATAACTTGGTAATAAGTGTAAGAACATGTCTAAACATGTTCAACCCGACAATTTCCTGTTTAGACCCGGTCCGGAACCGAAAGTCGCATAGTTGACTTATACTTTGACCTTCAGTTCTGACCCGTTATGGTATGTTTTAGAAATACCTTAGAGCTTCATTTGGACCAGGTTACATGCTAGTATAACCCTCTGTGATTATACACCTCGGATCATTAGTTATCCAATTAATACGCATGATTCCGTTAATTGCTCATATGTTGACCATTATGCCCTTATTACCTTAAAACGTGATTTTTGGAAATGTAAAAGAGTAGAAACTTTAATTACTGATATGTAAACTTGTATGCAAAGTTTGACATCAGTTTGAAGTGTAGATTGAGAGTTATGCTCATTAGCGCAAATTGAAAGCTTTATGTTAATAAAATGGCGTAATTAGCGTATAGCCTAGTTAAGCCTACTTTTTGATATCAACATCTTTACCCAATGATGTAATATATTATTTTGGGAATTTTAAAGATTTTTAATTAATTTTAAGCTGAGCATAACTCATAGTCGTAGGCTTAATCCGGTAAATGTCGGTTTTGCCCTTACGGGCCATAAAATGAGTTTTACATATCTAAACGACTCCGAACCTTTTTCTACTGATTAGATATGATAAATAAATTATTTTAAACCTCCTGGAAATATAAAAATATCAGATTCCTATATAGAACCCGGAAACGGCTTCTAATCGCCTAATTAAGCGTTTTAGCGCATAGTATGTACTAGAACTATTTTAAACATACTAAGGTTGATACCTACTGATATTTGAGGTAAATTATAATATTTTAGCAGTAAGCAAAGGTTGATAAACTCAGACTTCAGTTTTGAGCTTTTCGGCTTATGTGAAATTACCAAAATACCCCTACGGGGCATAGTTTGGTTATAATTGATAAATTTCACATATACACCTTATCCTACTGATATAACTTAGAAAATTATGTATTTTTGCTGATTACATCAGACCTGTAACTCAGGTTGTTACTTAAAACTCTTTTATAAACTTTTAAATGACCAAACTACCCCTACGGGGCCTAGTTTGTGTTTAAACGCGTTTCGGGCATAATGAAAGACATCTTACTGATGTCACAACATATTTGAGTCATAATTAACTTAGGAAACCTGTATATAGCTCTCATGAATACCCGTCACGCTTATTACGCGTACGGTTCGGTTTATGTAACAAGTTTACATAAATTAGCCGAAAGGGGTCAAACCTTAACGGTTTTATCTCAAAGTCCAGAATGTGAATAATAAACCCATATTAAACAAGTCTTCAAACTTGTCGGGTCTAAATCACATTCTATCCGGTCTTCGCTTAATCATGCGTACGAACCGTATCTTTAAAACTAGCCGGTCTAAGCTTAAGCTTAATTAAAGACCCGGTAGGATTCTAATAGGTTATTATAAAACCTTCGTTCCAGATTAGGAGGACCAGTAAAAGCTACTTGCAATTTGCTTATTGTGAATTATACATTGCTCAGGTAAATACTTTTAACTTATTTTCCCTATACGGGCTTGGGTTACGTTATATAGCATACCGCTTGATCGAGCATCAAATCCTCCACCGTTGAGTGGGTAATTGAATAAATTTGATCGGCTCGTTTAAACAGTCTTGTTACTTAAAGCCTTTGGGGGGTTAATGACCATGTCCCGGATATCCTTGGCATCATTTTACGAAATGGCCATGACTTAAGCGCGGGGTGTAGGCGTACACCCGTCAGTGCACAAAAGAATATTGTGGTGTGTCTATTGATCTTTAACCCGGACTTGATCCGGGCTACTGAACGCATAAGAAACATGTAATTCGTTCACAAGATTATAATATTAAATAATTCTCCCAAGTTAAAAAGATTAATCTTGCCTCTGTGCATTTTAATCAAATTATAAAACATTTATGCCATGTGCATCCAAACCAATTTTAAATCATTTTCCAAAATGAGTCAGTTGATTGTATTTACCAGTGTAAACTGACGTATTTTCCCAAAAAGACTAAATGCAGGTACTAAACGTAATTGGCTGGATTGTCTCCTTAGCATCAATAAAGAGTCTCGCAAGCTTAAGATGCCTGAAGTCTGTTGAACTATTGTTTCCATTTTATTTTCGATCCTTCTGTGGATAAACTTCCGAATATTGTGACATTTGATATTACAATATTAAATTCGGTTGAATTATATCTTTTAAATTGCTTCCGCTCTGCATATTAAATAATGTGTTGTTTGACTATTATGTTGCCAACCACATCACGATAATCCCCCACCGGGCCCACCGGTAACACGTGGAAATCGGGGTGTGACAGGTTGGTATCAGAGCCAACGTTGAGTGAATTAAACACTACCCTTTTGTGTTTAATCTCAATGACACAGTAGCACATTCCTTAACCTTCTGAGTCTAGACTTAACATAGGAATAATCTCAATTCTAATCTGGAAATTTTGCTTCCAAATTTTTAATTATATACGTCGCCAAGCGAAGAAGATGTAATAAAACTTCTCCACATCTGGAGCCTTGAAATGCTGAGCTTCGTACCGTGGCTAGAATGAAACGAGCATCCAAGGAGAGGACACTCAGAAATAAAATAAAGAAGAAACTCCTCTTGCTGAAGATCGTTTCCTTAATAAAGTCCTTATAAGGACACAATTATCTTTCAGTCCCTACGAGGACAACATTATTCCTTTCAAGTCCCGCTTAGGGCAACTTTATACTTTTATTTTTATATAGTGGAATGATTAAGTTTAAACTTTCATTCTAAACAAGAATATTAAATAAATGGAAAATAGCATTTCCTTTTGCAAGATCTACCATTATAATAAAATGGCAAAAATCTAAAAAGGACAAGACCTAGCTTCGGGTCATATTAAGACCGGCCAAGATGGCAGTTCCTCAATTTAGATTCAGACCCTTATTAACATTTCAATTTAGAAATTGTTCTGCGATAAATATTAAAAGAATCTTAAGAGGGAAACCTAGCCTGAGTGTCATTATAAAGACCTGGCCAAGATGGTAAGACCTGTTTAAAAGATTCGTATCCCAGTTAACATCTGAGAACATGTTAACACTCCCGGCAGATGTGATTCATTGGAAATCACACACGTTATTAAGGATTCTTCAAATGATTCCTAACCCAGTTTAATGATCTCTGAATCCTGGGTTTACATCATCAATTAAGATGATCATATTTTAACCATACGTGGTAATATAGTGCCTACGGGCCCTGCTCATTTCCATATGAGCCAAAAGACAATGGTAGCTATGACTCCCTGTCAGAAAAAGGTAATGAACTAGGTTCAAACCTCAAGGCTTTGATTCTCTGAAATCCTAGCTTATAATTTATAAATGTCCTTGTGACTAGGCCTATTGTGCCAGAACACCTTCATGCTATGATTCTCTGAAATCATAGCTTATAATTTATATATGTCCTTGTGACTAAGCCTGTTGTGCTAATATACTTAAAGGCCTCGATTCTCTGAAATCATGGCTTATAAATTAAAATTGTCCTTGTGACTAGGCCTTTTGTGCTATTAAATAATACTGTTATTGTTGCTTTGATTCTCTGAAATCATAAGCTTATAATTTATAAATGTCCATGTGACCAGGCCAATGGGTGCCACTAATAAAACTGTTAATGTTTTATAATTATGATAAATTAAAATAGAAATCCTAAATAAATATGACTAATAAATTAACCAAATATGGTCTCTGCTTACCATGGTTAATGAATTTCCCTAAGGGGCAATTCCGTAATAAACATCCCTTAGAAGGGAAGTGCCTACGGGCTATAGTTGATGTCCTCTGAGACTAAAGACAGTGGTAGCCTATAGCTCCCTGTCAGGAAAAGGTGATGAACTTTGATTCAAACCTTAATGCCGCGATTCTCTGAAATCATGGCTTATAAATTAAACTTGTCTACGCGACTAGGCCATTTGTGCTATTATTAACTTATAAATTAGGATTTATGATAAAAATCCTGAATAAAATAAATATCCTTCCTTCCCTGCTAGTATGCATTTTAAAAAGAATCTTAAAGGTGAAACCTAGCCTACGCGGCCAAGATGGTGAAACCTACTCAAGGGATTCAGATCCTTGTTAACACCTAAGAACGTGTTAGCACTCTTGACAAATGTGATTCGATAAAATTACAACAGTCATCCCTATATTGGAATTTTTTTTTAATTCCTAATTTGCCTTATGATCTAGAAATCATGGCTTATATCATCTTATAAGATGATCATATTATAAACATCCGTGAGTGATGAAGTGCCTACGGGCTAAACTTACTGTCCAATAAGACAACGACAGTGGTGGTCTTTTGACCTCCTGTCTAAAATGTTGGACTATGTCCAAACATAATAGTCTATATGATCAATGCGATCATGACTAATATCATCTAATACGATGATCATATTATTTAACATCCTTTAGTGATGTTTTGCCTACGGGCTATAATATATTGTCCATTTGAGACATTGACGTTGTTATCTTTATGATTACTTGTCTGAGGTGGTGAGCTATGCTCAAGCCAAATAGTCAATATGATTAATGCAATCATGACTTATATCATCTAATAGGATGAACCTATTATAAACATCCATTTGTGATGTTTCGCCTATGGGCCATATTATATCGTCCATGTGTGACAAAAACATTGTGATCTTTACGATTCCCTGTCCAAGGTAGTGAGCTATGCTCAAGCCTAATAGTCTATATGATCAATGCCATCATGACAAAAATCATCAATACGATGATTAAAAATTTTAACATCCTTAATGATGTTTGGCCTGAGGGCTATATTATATTATCCAATTGAGACAAGGCAATTGTAATCTTTTGTGATTCTTTGCCCAAGGGGGTGAGCTATACTCAAATCCCATAGTCTATACTATCATTGCGATCCTGACTAGTATCATCGGTATGATGATCATAATATTAACATCCCTCGTGATGAAATGCCTACGGGCTATACTTTATTCTAGTGTCGGTAAGACAAAGATAGTAGTGATCTTTATGATCCCCTGTTCAAAATGGTGTGATTATACCCAAACCTAATAGTCAATATGATCGATGTGATCATGACTAATATCATTAGATACGATGGTTATATATAAACATCCATTAGTGATGTTGATTGGCTTATTTTTCTGCCAAATGAATCGTCTTTCAAGACGATGACAGTTGTAGTCTATGACTCGCTGTCCAAAGGTGAAGAACCATGTTCAAACCTTGAAGCCCTAATCTAATAAGATTGCGGCTAATAAATTAAGGACCTTGGTGGTAGACCATTGAGTTATGTTTTAAAGTCATTCATGACAAGCCTATGTGCCATAATTTGTCATTCATGACAAGCTAACATATTAAATGTTAACATTCCTAGTGACATGCCTTGTGCCAGATTTGATAAATGTCCTTATGACAAGGCCGTTTGTGCCATATCTAAATGACCTTTATGACAAGGCCTTCGTGCCGTATAATCATTTATGTCCTTCATGACTGGGCTTTATGCCATATCTTTCTACGTCCATCGAGACAGGCTTCTATGCCATATATGTATATATATAATAAAAGTCTTGTAAGGCAAGCCTTTGAGCTATTTATAATCGTCCTTGTGACAAAGACAGTTGTGACATTATGGTCCCCTGTCAAGCAGGTATTGGACTAGCTCCAAACCTTAAATGCCATTGATAGTCCTTTTGTGACCTAAGCTAAATGTAATAGATATACATTCAAATAGCATTCATTAAGAATGTTCATAACAGAATAGCCCATACGGTTTATTAATGCCGTGGCTAATCTAAGGCAGGTCATCAGAATGATGACTAATAATTGTTAAACCTTGGTGATTGGTACCAAGTTTCGAGTATGGAAAACTCGGATGAGGTAGACGACAGTCGCAATACTATTAATGCGACGAAAGTTAATAAAACTACAAACGTAAACCTCAATATTAATGGAGTTAATCTCCAGGCTGTGGTTGACGCAGCAGTTGGAAGGACCATAGAAAGTTCATGAAACAATCCAAGGGCCGAATGCTCCTCGCTCTGAATTTCATTCAAAACCATGTTCAATTGCTCATGAGAAGAGTTTGGTTCACACTTCGTATATGAAGGATGAACCAAAGGAGGAAGATAACTCCCAGAAATCTAAGAAAGAGAGCAAGTACAGGCTTAATAAAAAGCAACGAAAGTTCAGTAAGAGTCTGTATGTAAGAATTGCTATAAAAGACACTAGGAACAGTGTCTATTTGAACAAAGACCAAAGCAGTGTGGCATCTGCTAAGGAAACTGGTCATCATTCCCATGAATGTAGGGACATAAAGACTGCAGTCTATTATGGCTGTGGTGAGCAAGGCCGCATCAGAACTAGATTCCATAAAGCTGCCAAAGAAGGTACAGCTAAGCCTGGAAAGGCTAAAGGAAGAAATGCCTGAACTCACCTGATGAATGCCAAGAGGCAGTTCACGATGTCATCAAGTACATCCCTTATCATTTACCAATGATAATTTCTGCTAAGTGTCCTGATTTAATTCAGGAAATAATAAATCTTCATAAACCATAAGCTTAGCAAACTTTTATATTATCCACAAGGTATAATTTACCAAGGAAACCATAGTAACCGATTCTTCTAATATCTGCAAGGAATCCTTCCGAAAAACCTAAGAGTACCCTTTCTTCGCATAGCGTACGACAACATATGTTATTTTAACTATTTTCTCATTGTTTTTCTATCGCCTGCGAATGCCAAACTATGTTTGATAAAAGTGCCATATGAGGATTGGCGTATCCTAGTGTGTCCCATAGATTACTTCCATGCCTGATCAGTATGGAGGTTTAATACATGGAACCCCTGAGATATCCCAATGGTCATATTGTACTAATGTCGACTAGTAGTATTCAAAGAAGATATCCAGAATGGAATTGTCCAAGTAAATGTTCCCGAATAAGGAATTCGTGGACTTATAACATAAATGTGTCACTTATTTGACACAAGCAATGATGGATGAACTGGAGCCTGAGATATGGAAACTCTCTGTAGCCTCCTCGTATCTTGACTATCTTCTCCTAAGATTTCCCTGTTTACCCCTGAGAGGCAGGTAGAATTAAGATTTATATCCATTTAAGGCTGTATTATTATGAAATCTCCAAGACGGCTAGTACCATCATTGGAAGAATCGAAACCCTGGTTTACTAAGCTTTTAAATAGAGGGTTCATATAGCCTAACTCGATACTCCGAAAGTTTGATATTGTTAAATAAGAAAGACGGTTCATTTTGCTTATGCATTATTTACCGCAACCCTAATTAGGCAACAATTAAGAAATTGCCATCAGATGCTCTGAATCGTCGATTTGTTCGACTAACTACAAGGATCAACTAATCCTTAAAATTTGTTAAGTAGTGGTTGGAATAACCATCTCACCTTAAGATAAGCTTGTCTATGATGGTTGATATGTAAGCATCAAGGCTGCTCCCTTGGAGACCCTGTAAAGATAGAATGATAAACACCTATCGTAGGGGAAATAGATTGGTAAGTTCAATTACTAGGATCTAAGGGCAAATTATTGGTGGATAGGCTTGAAGAAGTCTGTAGCCACTCATGTAGCTAAATGCTTGACATGTGCGCAAGTCAAAACCGAGCATCAGAAACCGTCAGGTTTGCTACAACAGCCTGAACTTCCTACTTGGAAGTGGGAAATGGTAACTATGGACTTTATTACCAAGTTACCCAAGATAAGGAAAGGAAATGATACAATATGGGTTATAGTTGACAGACTGACTAAGTCAGCACATTTCTTACCCATCAAGGAGACTTACAGCTCCGACATGTTAGCCTAGTTATACGTTGATAAGATTGTAGCCTTACATGGCATACCTGTGTCTATTATCTCTGACCGAGATACTAGATACATGTCACATTTTTGGAAAAGCTTCCAACAATCTTTGGGCAGGCGTTTGAATTTTAGTATGGCTTACCATCCTCAGACAGACGGTCAGAGTGAGCGTACTATTCAAACGTTAGAAGACATGCTACGTGCATGTGTGATCGATTTAGGTGATAGTTGGGATAACCACCTACCATTAATCGAGTTCTCTTACAACAATAGCTACCATACCAGCATTAAGGCTGCGCCTTTTGAGGCATTATACGGTAGAAAGTGTAGATCGCCCGTTTGTTGGGCGGAAGTTGGAGATGTCCAATTATCAGGACCAGAGATAGTGTTCGAAACGATGGACAAGATTGTCCAGATTCGTGACCGTCTCAAAGCTGCCCGAGATAGGCAGAAGAGTTACGCAGATCCAAAGCGTAAAGCTTTTCACTTCGAAGTAGGTGACAAAGTATTGCTTAAAGTATCACCCTGGAAGGGGGTGATGCGATTTGGTAAGAAAGGCAAGCTAAGACCGAGATACATAGGACCTTTCGAGGTTATCGAACGTGTCGGGTCAGTTGCCTATAAGTTAAACTTACCTGAAGAGCTCAGTGGAATTCACAATGTGTTCCACATCTGCAATCTGAAGAAGTGCTTCGCTGATGAATCACTGGTAATACCGCATACAGATGTGCATATAGATGAGAGCTTAAAGTTTGTGGAAAAACCTTTGTCGATTAAAGACCGACAGGTAAAGAAGCTTCGAAGGAAGCATGTACCTATTGTAAAGGCCAAATGGGATGCCAGTAGAGGTCCCGAATATACGTGGGAGGTTGAATTCACGATGAAAGAAAAGTACCCTTATTTATTTCAGTAAATCTCGGGTCGAGATTTATTTTAAGGGGGTGAGGATGTAACACCTCGAAAATTCACGTCCTATAATGTGTAGACACGTGTCATATGTATAAACGTGTGAAAGAATGTTATAAAAGGATTTAAGTTGACAGTCATGGAAAGTATGTGAATATACGAGTTCTAAATGTCAACAGTGAATAAATATATTGTATATTAACCCTACATGATGCTCATACCTTCAAACGAATAAATCATGGATCATACGAAGCTAAAAGTGAGAGATTACAAACTACAGGGGTTAAATGTGTCAACATGTTTAATTTATACCTCTGAGTGACCTTTTGACAAACCCTAAGCTTTGTAACGATTAATTATGCTCACTAGAATGCACGATAAAAATTTCATAAAGTTTCGTCAACGTATGAGAAAGTTATGATCAAATTCGTGTACGAGGGGTTAAAGCGTCAACGTTGAAAGTTAGGCCTTTTCGGGTAATAATTAAGTTAACCGGGGACTTAACAAAGTGGGTAAATGTCTTAAAGCCCTTATATGATAATTTCAAGGGCTCAATGTGCAAAACAAGACATGAAAACGACCTTTAGAAGGGCCAGGGACCAAAACTGCAATTAATAAAAGTTTTGTTGGATGACACTAGGGGCTCGCGTAGCGCGAGCACTAACTGCTCATGCAGTGGCGCTACGCCACTGCCTAGTCTGGACAGATTTTGATCTTGTTTGATTCTTTGTCTGCCACAGCCCTTGTAACCTCATTTTTTTCGATTTTGCCTCTTCATGCTTGACCCCTAAACACCCCCTAAGCACTAGGAACATGTGTTGATCAATTGTGGTGGGTTGTAGACTCATGTGTCAAAGTTTTGTGGTGATTAATCCACTATAAAAGGCCATGATGTGCAACCATTGTTCTTCACACCTCCCTCTTGCAATCTGATCATTTTTTGAGCTCCAAGGCACTCCCAAGTGATCACTAATCAAGCTTAGGACTCTTGTAAGTTTGCTTGACCTTTCTTAATTAATTTTTAGCTTAGTTTTAGCTTAAAATTCAAACCGTCGTAATTAACGGTTGACTTAACGATTAGTCATTGTTAGCTCAGTGATTAGTCGAAGTGAAAGTAGTTATAAGTTGGTAATTATGTGGGTAATAAACCCTCAAGAGGGTTCCCCCTGATTCCCACTCTAACTAGGTCAAATGTCGGGTCAAACTTGTACTTAAAAAGTCAACAGAATGTTTAAAGTCTAATTTATGCATGATTAGCAATGTAGAACACATACAACCTGTTGGATCATTGTTATAACTTGGTAATAAGTGTAAGAACATGTCTAAACATGTTCAACCCGACAATTTCCTGTTTAGACCCGGTCCGGAACCGAAAGTCGCATAGTTGACTTATACTTTGACCTTCAGTTCTGACCCGTTATGGTATGTTTTAGAAATACCTTAGAGCTTCATTTGGACCAGGTTACATGCTAGTATAACCCTTTGTGATTATACACCTCGGATCATTAGTTATCCAATTAATACGCATGATTCCGTTAATTGCTCATATGTTGACCATTATGCCCTTATTACCTTAAAACGTGATTTTTGGAAATGTAAAAGAGTAGAAACTTTAATTACTGATATGTAAACTTGTATGCAAAGTTTGACATCAGTTTGAAGTGTAGATTGAGAGTTATGCTCATTAGCGCAAATTGAAAGCTTTATGTTAATAAAATGGCGTAATTAGCGTATAGCCTAGTTAAGCCTACTTTTTGATATCAACATCTTTACCCAATGATGTAATATATTATTTTGGGAATTTTAAAGATTTTTAATTAATTTTAAGCTGAGCATAACTCATAGTCGTAGGCTTAATCCGGTAAATGTCGGTTTTGCCCTTACGGGCCATAAAATGAGTTTTACATATCTAAACGACTCCGAACCTTTTGCTACTGATTAGATATGATAAATAAATTATTTTAAACCTCCTGGAAATATAAAAATATCAGATTCCTATATAGAACCCGGAAACGGCTTCTAATCGCCTAATTAAGCGTTTTTAGCGCATAGTATGTACTAGAACTATTTTAAACATACTAAGGTTGATACCTACTGATATTTGAGGTAAATTATAATATTTTAGCAGTAAGCAAAGGTTGATAAACTCAGACTTCAGTTTTGAGCTTTTCGGCTTATGTGAAATTACCAAAATACCCCTACGGGGCATAGTTTGGTTATAATTGATAAATTTCACATATACACCTTATCCTACTGATATAACTTAGAAAATTATGTATTTTTGCTGATTACATCAGACCTGTAACTCAGGTTGTTACTTAAAACTCTTTTATAAACTTTTAAATGACCAAACTACCCCTACGGGGCCTAGTTTGTGTTTAAACACGTTTCGGGCATAATGAAAGACATCTTACTGATGTCACAACATATTTGAGTCATAATTAACTTAGGAAACCTGTATATAGCTCTCATGAATACCCGTCACGCTTATTACGCGTACGGTTCGGTTTATGTAACAAGTTTACATAAATTAGCCGAAACGGGTCAAACCTTAACGGTTTTATCTCAAAGTACAGAATGTGAATAATAAACCCATATTAAACAAGTCTTCAAACTTTTCGGGTCTAAATCACATTCTATCCGGTCTTCGCTTAATCGTGCGTACGAACCGTATCTTTAAAACTAGCCGGTCTAAGCTTAAGCTTAATTAAAGACCCGGTAGGATTCTAATAGGTTATTATAAAACCTTCGTTCCAGATTAGGAGGACCAGTAAAAGCTACTTGCAATTTGCTTATTGTGAATTATACATTGCTCAGGTAAATACTTTTAACTTATTTTCCCTATACGGGCTTGGGTTACGGTATATAGCATACCGCTTGATCGAGCATCAAATCCTCCACCGTTGAGTGGGTAATTGAATAAATTTGATCGGCTCGTTTAAACAGTCTTGTTACTTAAAGCCTTTGGGGGGTTAATGACCATGTCCCGGATATCCTTGGCATCATTTTACGAAATGGCCACGACTTAAGCGCGGGGTGTAGGCATACACCCGTCAGTGCACAAAAGAATATTGTGGTGTGTCTATTGATCTTTAACCCGGACTTGATCCGGGCTACTGAACGCATAAGAAACATGTAATTCGTTCACAAGATTATAATATTAAATAATTCTCCCAAGTTAAAAAGATTAATCTTTCCTCTGTGCATTTTAATCAAATTATAAAACATTTATGCCATGTGCATCCAAACCAATTTTAAATCATTTTCCAAAATGAGTCAGTTGATTGTATTTACCAGTGTAAACTGACGTATTTTCCCAAAAAGACTAAATGCAGGTACTAAACGTAATTGGCTGGATTGTCTCCTTAGCATCAATAAAGAGTCTCGCAAGCTTAAGATGCCTGAAGTCTGTTGAACTATTGTTTCCATTTTATTTTCGATCCTTCTGTGGATAAACTTCCGAATATTGTGACATTTGATATTACAATATTAAATTCGGTTGAATTATATCTTTTAAATTGCTTCCGCTCTGCATATTAAATAATGTGTTGTTTGACTATTATGTTGCCAACCACGTCACGATAATCCCCCACCGGGCCCACCGGTGACACGTGGAAATCGGGGTGTGACACTTCCACATGCCATATCTTTCTTCGATCTTCTCATGTCGTCTTGCGTGTTGACTTTGACTTGCTGGTGTTGACTTCGTTGACTGGATTTGTTGATAATATTAGACTACACGTTTTTTACCCAACAATAATTGACAGACCTTTCAATACTATATTTAACGTTTCCTTAAACAACAAAATCATTAAATTTTTTAGGTATCACATTAGTCTAAGAAGACCTTCTAATCTCTACCCTATTTCCCTCAAACAGGTTAGTCTCGTTAGACAGGAATTTTGTGTCCTCTACCCTGCCAAGACTCTCTCCTCTACTACCTTCAACTCTACTAGTAGTTTAAGTATCACTACCTATAGCTTGACTACTATCAGCAGTACTAGTATGAGCAACCATGGTAGAGCCACTTGGCTGCTGATTGTAACAACCCTCGGTAAAATCAACACCCTTATAATTATTCCGACACCCTGTTATATGTTAAAATACCCTTATATATCTTATATTACACCCCGTATGTGAAAACCGAGCCCTAAATAGATTATAACATATAAAATAAAATAAAAACAAGAAATATAGGGCTGAGGCGGGCCGCGTAATACCTCACCCCTAGTTTACGCGGGCCGTATGAGAGTGTGACCGGACTCCGCTGAAACCTTTAGTTAAAGCGGGCCGCGCGGACTCATAACACGCGATCGCACCAGAAGCCGACACGTGTCGTAATCGTGTCAAGCCTAGTGGCGACTCAGCTAAGCTACTGCGTTGACTGGTGTTGACGCGGGCCGCGTAAGGCTTAGCCTTACCTTACGCGGGCCGCGACAGGACTGAAATCAGCAACTATATAAGAAGGCCATCAGTCTACGTTTTTCGTCGCTCATTCTCAAATCTCGAATCACAAATTCTGTAGGAAAGTTATTATAGCCAAGTATTATACCCCTAATTAGCGAGGTTCTGCTCCATTGTAAGTATTATAACCCCAGTTTCGTAACAGTTACGCTGCCCGATTGATTTAGGGTTCCGTAACAACTGTCGTGGTTCTGCCCGACGTAGTTGTTGGAATGCCGTCTCGGGGAGGGTATCATTAATAATTTCAAAGGGTTATGGTACTAATCAATGTACATTTGTATAAATTATAGATTATATCCAGGAAACCCTTACGAAAAGTCTAAGACAGCAATGTGAGTTTATCCTCTTTTTGTTAATGTTTTTGGAATGTTTTACAAAACCTTAATTGTTTTACAATGTGATTAAGCGGTGATTGAGTCTTTGTAGTTCTTCAATTACTGCCGGTATTATGGGGTTGTGTATACAAAATTTACTACGAGTAGTAGTAAGTCTGAATAACAGTGCATTACCATTGGACGACGAGTTAGCCAATGGGTAATTTGACCATAGCCATAGATCCGGTCGAGTGGCAAATACTGAATGAGTAATTGTGTAGAAATAAACAATGTGATCGCTCTCAATACTGTTTTAATTGATAAAATGTTTCTTGATTAAACTGGGATTCACTCACCAGTATTTCCGACTGACAAATGTTTTTAAAACGCGTTACAGGTAACACAATGTGAACAGCCAATTAGTGAAAAGCCAGCTGGAGAGCACTGAAGGCTTGGGAAAAATGTGGCTATAAAAGTTACCTAATAAACGATGTTTTAAATTCAATAAAATAGGGTTTATCCCTATAATGTATTGTAATAAGAAACTTGGGTTTTTGCTCATGTTATTATTAATATAAAAGAAGGTGGTTTTACTCTGATAAACATTTCCTAACTACGGTCCTGATGTAAATTCCGCTGCGAGACTAAACAACCTGATACCACCAAACTCTGAGCTCACGTCCGCCCGTTCCCGGGAAACAGGGATCGGGGGTTGTGACAGAAGGTGGTATCAGAGCCTAGCCACTGGTCTGAGCCAAAGAAATGTTCTGCTGACACTTAAATTCTAAATTTTGTGTTAGGAAATAATACGTGCATAACTGTATTTATTGGTTATGTGTTATTTGACTATCTGTTAGTTTTCAGTATGAGTGATCAAGGACCATCAGAAGTGAATCGTCAGTTAGCTGATTCACCTAGGAGTGAAGGTACATCATCACAGCCTGCCCTCTCTGGGTATACTGCTGATCAGGAAGACGGGATATTTGCCTTTAGAGCTAAATCTGAAGAACCATTTCCTACTAAGAAACGAGGGTGGTTTAGTAAAGAAGCTTTTGCTCGTAGGAAGAGAATGCGAAAACTGCAACAGCAAAGGGCTTTAGCAGCCATTAAGAAAGAAACAGATGCTCATACTCAAGATATGCTAAATAGAAGCCTAGCTAATTTCCATATCTTAGCTACAACTGCTGCTGACCCAGGTCTGGAACAACTAATAGCCCCACAACCACAAAACCCAGAACAGCACATGGAAATAGAAAATCAGGAAAACCAAGTGGAGATGCACAACTTTAACCCAGAAGAAATCCCTAGAGTACCTGCACCAAACCCCATAGACCCGAATTATGACCCCTGGTGGGACGACAATAGAGACTTTGTGCAACGTTACCCTATTCAGGATTATCCACCCATACAGAACATAGAAGCTTATCCAGGTATGGACCCTTTAGATCCCTATTACCAAGATGATTATATTAGGGAGATATTAGAGGATCCTTACCAATTTCATGAACTGTCACCCCCATATCAGGAAAACATACCCCAGATTCCAAACCCAGTCCGAGAACCTGCACCCCCAATGAGTGCAGAAAACGTTCAAGAACTTAGGACTTTCGGGGAGGAAATTTTAGAGAACAGTGAGAGAATGCGTCAGGTGGGAGAGCGTCTCGTATGGAAATACGATGAGCGCAATATGGATTTTTGGATGAATCCATATCCGTGAATGTTAGAATGGAGGAAGTGGTAGTAATAATTATATAATAAAATAAAATAAGATATGTGTGTACGGATGCATATTATTATTTTATTTCTATTGGTATTGTAATCTTTATTTCTGTACTAGTGTGTAATAGACGCATAAGTATATGAAAAGAGTAAGTAGCAATGATCTACGTTTTTGGCTAGATTGCGTGTCATGTGAATTGTGATTAACTATATTAGATATTAATTGTGATATTAATATGGGATAAATATTTAAAATTCAGATGGCCGATGAAGGAAATCAAGGAAATCTGAATAACGATAACCAGAGTAACATTAACGTGGTTAATGAGAATCCAAGTATCAATAACAATGGAAATCAAGTGGATAATAGTGCTATTCAACATATAGTGGCACAAGGAATCATAGATGCTATGCCATTTATTATTCAAACTATTCAAGAAGCGAATAATAAAAGTAAACACAGCAGTAAGCGACCAATTGAACCAGAAAACAGCGTAAACAATGGGCCTATACTTCAAATGCCTATTCCTAAAAGAAGAAGAACCATGCCTAATGGTTGTTCTTATAAAGAATTCTGGTCTTGTAAACAAATGGAATTCTCGGGCAATAAAGGAGCCATTGCAACCTTACGCTGGATAGAAAAGACTGAGGCAGTCTTAAGGATAAGTAAGTGTGCTGAAGAAGATAAGATATTGTTTGCTTCTAATTTGTTTAAGAATGCAACACTAGAATGGTGGAACACTATCCTCCAGACAAGAGGAAGTGATAGGACTTATAATATGGAATGGGAAGAATTTAAAAACAAGGTAGAAAGGAAATTCTGCCCACCCAATGAAAAAGAACAGATAGCAAACAAATTCCTAAATCTTAGGATGACTGGTGTAGATAGTAAAGGGTACACTAAAATATTCTTTGAATATGCTAGAATAGTGCCAACTCTTGCTTCACCAGAACCAGTGTTAATCTCTCATTATATTTGGGGATGAATTGGAGAAATTAGACACGTAGTCAAGGCAGCTAGACCTCAAACCATAGAAGAAGCTATAGAATTAGCCAATACCTTGACTGATGAGTTAGTCCGTACCAGAGAAGAGGATCAAAGGAGGAACCTAACCCAGAAGTTGACTCAAGAATTTCGTTCTGGAAATTCTAACCGTGGGAAGAATATAAGCTCTACCTCTGCACCCTACTGTAGGTATTGCAAAAGAAAGCATTCAGGGAGATGCTCCATATACTGTAACTTTTGCAAAATGTCGGGACACAAGGAAGAAAACTGCAGAAATAAAGCTAACAGCAGGGTATGCTACAATTGTGGAGAACAAGGTCATATCAAGTTGAATTGCCCAAAATTAGCTCCAGCTACAGATAATAAGAATACTAAAAATGCTAGAGCATTTGTTCTGACTGCAGATGAAGCCAAGATGATTCCAGATGTCATTGCCGGTACGTTTTTAGTTAATGATGTCTTTGCTAAAGTATTATTTGACTCTGGTGCAAACCAAAGTTTTATTAATACATCGTTTTGCAAATTTCTAAATCAGTCATTAACTAAACTACCACATGAATGTTTAGTAGAGACAACCAATGGAGAAACTGTTAGAATTTCTGAAATCTTGCAGGGAGCAAGCATAGAAATTTTAAATCAGAAATTTATAGCAAACTTATATCCCATGAATCTGGTAGGATTTGATGTTGTTTTAGGAATGGATTGGTTAATAGCCAATAAAGCCAGTATTTTATGTGATCAACAGTTAATCCAAGTAAATTCACCAAAAGGTAAAACGATCACAATTAAAGGAAATAAATCTTCTAAGTCCAATAAATTTATCTCTGTGATGAAAACTGCAAGTTGTATAAGAAAAGGTTCTATAGTGTATTTGATTTCTATAATCACTAACACTAAAGGAAAAGATTTAAAAGACATTCCAGTAGTATCTCAGTTTTCAGATGTCTTTCCAGAAGAATTACCAGGATTACCTCCGGATAGAGAAGTTGAATTTAGAATCCATTTAATACCAGGAACGTCACCAATTGCCAAAGCACCTTACCGTTTGGCACCTGCCGAAATGCAAGAATTGAAGAAACAATTAGATGAATTGTTGGAAAAAGGATTTATACAACCAAGTTCATCGCCATGGGGAGCGCCGATATTGTTTGTTAAAAAGAAAGACGGATCAATGCGGATGTGCATTGACTACCGTGAATTAAACAAGGTCACAATTAAGAATCGGTACCCATTACCGAGAATTGATGATCTGTTTGATCAATTGCAAGGAGCACGATTTTTCTCTAAAATTGATTTAAGGTCAGGATATCATCAATTAAAGGTACAGGAAGAGGACATTCCTAAGACCGCATTCAGAACGAGGTATGGTCATTATGAATTTACTGTCATGCCCTTTGGTTTAACCAATGCCCCAGCTGCATTTATGGACATGATGAACCGAATATGTAAGCCATATTTGGATAAATTCATAATTGTTTTTATAGATGATATTCTAATTTACTCTAAGAATAAAGAGGATCATGCAAGGCATTTGCACGCACTTTTAAGTTTGTTAAGAAAAGAAAAGCTTTATGCTAAGTTTTCAAAGTGTGAATTTTGGTTAGAACAGGTACAATTCCTTGGACACCTAGTCAATCATGAAGGAATTCATGTAGATCCAACAAAGATTGAGGCAATTACCAAATGGAAAACCCCTGAATCACCAACCGAGATTAGAAGTTTCTTAGGATTGGCTGGTTATTATAGAAGATTTATTAAAGATTTTTCTAGAATAGCTATTCCTTTAACTAAGCTAACCTGTAAATCTGTTAAGTTTGAATGGGGATTAAAACAAGAAGAAGCCTTTAGAATTCTTAAACAAAGATTAACCCATACACCTATATTAGCATTACCAGAAGGAACTGAAGACTTTGTAGTCTATTGTGATGCTTCTAAATTAGGTTATGGATGTGTATTGATGCAACGTCAGAAAGTTATAGCTTACGCATCTAGACAACTTAAGAATCATGAAGAGAATTATTCAACCCATGATCTAGAATTAGGAGCTATAATTTTTGCTCTTAAGATTTGGAGACATTACCTTTATGGTAGTAAGTTTACCATATTTACTGATCACAAAAGTTTAAGGTATGTTTCCGGACAGAAAGAGTTAAATATGAGACAAAGACGTTGGATGGAATTTCTTAGTGATTATGATTGTGATATCCAGTATCATGAAGGAAGAGCAAATGTAGTGGCAGATGCTTTAAGTCGAAAGTATCATGAAAAGCCAAAAAGGGTACGTTCTCTTAAATTAAATCTCCAAGTAGATTTAAATGATCAAATAAGAGAAGCCCAAGAGTCAGTAATCAAGGATGATTCTGAAAAATTAAAAGGTATGTTAAAAGAATTAAAACAAGGAACAGATGGAATTTGGAGATTCCATGAAAAGAGAATGTGGATACCTAAATTAGGAAATTTACGTCATCATATATTAGAAGAAGCTCATAAGTCTAAATATACGATGCATCCAGGAAGTGATAAAATGTACCAGGATTTAAGGAAAAATTTCTGGTGGATAGGAATGAAAAAGGACATAGCAACCTATGTTTCTAAATGTTTAACTTGCTCACAAATTAAAGCTGAACACCAGAAACCCTCAGGTTTATTACAGCAATTAGAAATGCCAGTCTGGAAATGGGAATTTATAACAATGGATTTTGTTACTAAATTACCCAAAACTAAGAAAGGAAATAATACAATCTGGGTGATTGTAGTTAGACTAACCAAGTCAGCTCATTTTCTACCAATGAAAGAAACAATTAGTATGGAACAATTAGCCAAATTATATGTAAATAAAATTGTTTCTTTACATGGCATTCCTTTATCAATTGTTTCTGATAGGGATAGTCGATTTACCTCTCGTTTTTGGTCAAGTTTCCAAAAGGCAATGGGAACCAAATTAAGGTTAAGCACAGCTTATCATCCTCAAACAGATGGACAAGGTGAAAGGACAATTCAGACAATGGGGGACATGCTTAGAGCTTGTGTAATTGATTTTGGAGGTAATTGGGACGATCACTTACCTTTAATAGAATTTTCTTATAATAATAGTTATCACACAAGTATCAATGTTGCACCATTCGAAGCACTTTATGGACGAAAGTGTCGCACCCCAGTCTGTTGGGTAGAAATTGGGGAACAACAACTATCTGGACCTGAGATTGTACAAGAAACAACCGACAAGATTATTCAAGTCAAGGAACGACTGAAAGCAGCACGTGATCGACAAAAGAGTGATGCTAATAACCGATGCAAGCCATTGGAGTTTCAGGTAGGAGATAAAGTATTGTTAAAAGTCTCTCCTTGGAAAGGAGTGGTAAGATTCATCAAACGGGGAAAGCTAAGTCCCAGGTATGTTGGACCTTTTAAGATTATTAGAAGAATTGGACCTGTAGCCTATCAACTACAACTGCCCGAGGAAATGGCAGGAATACATGATGTGTTTCATGTATCTAATCTCAAAAAGTGTTTAGCTGATGAATCACTGATAATTCCTCTTAAGGATATAGAGGTAAATGAACAACTTAAATTTGTAGAAAAACCTCTACAGATTGAAGATAGGAAAATTAAGAATCTCAAACACAAGAGACTAGTTTTAGTCAAAGTAAAGTGGGATTACAAAAGAGGACCTGAGTACACATGGGAACTCGAATCAGAAATGAAAAGAAAATATCCGCATTTATTCCAACAGATCTCGAGGACGAGCTCTAAACAAGGTGGGGAGAATGTAACAACCCTCGGTAAAATCAACACCGTTATAATTATTCCGACACCCTGTTATATGTTAAAATACCCTTATATATCTTATATTACACCCCGTATGTGAAAACCGAGCCCTAAATAGATTATAACATATAAAATAAAATAAAAACAAGAAATATAGGGCTGAGGCGGGCCGCGTAATACCTCACCCCTAGTTTACGCGGGCCGTATGAGAGTGTGACCGGACTCCGCTGAAACCTTTAGTTGAAGCGGGCCGCGCGGACTCATAACACGTGATCGCACCAGAAGCCGACACGTGTCGTAATCGTGTCAAGCCTAGTGGCGACTCAGCTAAGCTACTGCGTTGACTGGTGTTGACGCGGCCCGCGTAAGGCTTAGCCTTACCTTACGCGGGTCGCGACAGGACTGAAATCAGCAACTATATAAGAAGGCCATCAGTCTACGTTTTTCGTCGCTCATTCTCAAATCTCGAATCACAAATTCTGTAGGAAAGTTATTATAGCCAAGTATTATACCCCTAATTAGCGAGGTTCTGCTCCATTGTAAGTATTATAACCCCAGTTTCGTAACAGTTACATTGCCCGATTGATTTAGGGTTCCGTAACAACTGTTGTGGTTCTGCCCGACGTAGTTGTTGGAATGCCGTCTCGGGGAGGGTATCATTAATAATTTCAAAGGGTTATGGTACTAATCAATGTACATTTGTATAAATTATAGATTATATCCAGGAAACCCTTACGAAAAGTCTAAGACAGCAATGTGAGTTTATCCTCTTTTTGTTAATGTTTTTGGAATGTTTTACAAAACCTTAATTGTTTTACAATGTGATTAAGCGGTGATTGAGTCTTTGTAGTTCTTCAATTACTGCCGGTATTATGGGGTTTTGTATACAAAATTTACTACGAGTAGTAGTAAGTCTGAATGACAGTGCATTACCATTGGACGACGAGTTAGCCAATGGGTAATTTGACCATAGCCATAGATCCGGTCGAGTGGCAAATACTGAATGAGTAATTGTGTAGAAATAAACAATGTGATCGCTCTCAATACTGTTTTAATTGATAAAATGTTTCTTGATTAAACTGGGATTCACTCACCAGTATTTCCGACTGACAAATGTTTTTAAAACGCGTTACAGGTAACACAATGTGAACAGCCAATTAGTGAAAAGCCAGCTGGAGAGCACTAAAGGCTTGGGAAAAATGTGGCTATAAAAGTTACCTAATAAACGATGTTTTAAATTCAATAAAATAGGGTTTATCCCTATAATGTATTGTAATAAGAAACTTGGGTTTTTGCTCATGTTATTATTAATATAAAAGAAGGTGGTTTTACTCTGATAAACATTTCCTAACTACGGTCCTGATGTAAATTCCGCTGCGAGACTAAACAACCTGATACCGCCAAACTCTGAGCTCACGTCCGCCCGTTCCCGGGAAACAGGGATCGGGGGTTGTGACACTGATCCTCACAAGAACTCCCATTAGAACCACATTCCCCCTCTTCAATATCGAGAGTTATTAACAAAGCATTCTCAGAATCAATGGATGTAGGTGTATCAAACAAATAAAAAAACAAAATCAAATGTCTTAAACTTTTATCTTGCAAAACATCTTGATTACTGTTGGAGCATGTTTGTGACAACAACTTTTAGATTTGGGTCTTTGGATATCTTGTAATTAGTGAAACGATAAATGGTTAGCGAGTTTAGTTTTGTATTAGTTAGTTAATAGTGATTGGGCCAAACCAAACCCACAGTGGGGGAATGGTAGGCGAATTGGGCCTGTCCAATTCGCAGCCCATGTGGTTTGACCTAGCTCATGTAACAAAACTTGTGTTATATAAACAAGGCTTTGCATTAGCGTTTGCTTGGAAGATCTCGAAAAATTTGTAACTTGATTTTTCTGGATTTCAGTTACCAAGTTTATCAGAGTTCGAATCCCTGATTATTCGGAATTTTGTTACTGACAGCTGTTGTTTTGCAGATTTCGGATACACTGTTTTGAAAGGCATTTTGGATAGCTGCTATTTCGGATACACTACTTCGAACTGTTTCGGATAAGGACTGTTTCAAATTGCTATTTTGAATAAGGATTGTTTCGGATTACTGTTTCGAATTGATGTTCCGAATTGCTGTTGGGATTTTCGAATTGGACACTGTTCCGAATTGAGATTTCGAATCAACCTGATTTCAAATTGAACCACTCTTTCGAGAAGGACTGTTTTCGATAAGGATTGTTCACATTTTATTAAAAAATATATCTAAATTACTATTTGGTAAATTTAAAAATGTCGAATATGTCAAATATAAATGAGTTGTTGAGGATGGAGCATGAAGTTGGCACTACGAACAAACCGCCAAAGATGATGAAGGTAGAGAATTACCTTACGTGGAAAGACAGGTTTCGGTCATTTATTGAATATCAGGACACAAGGATGTGGTTTTGTATTCATGATGGGTATGTGAATCCAACTCATGATTTTGAAGGCAAATAACGAGTCACTGCCTATGTTAATATGCAAGATGCAGATAAGAAGATGTATGAAGCTGAGAAGAGAGCCTTGGCTGCTATAAAAATGTCTTTACCTGATAGCATTAAACACACTTTTAAGAAATACACTACCTCGAAAGAGATATGGAAATGCGTTAGAAGAGGGGTATGAGGGAAATGCTGATGTGAAGAAGAACAAGGTTGACCTGCTGAAGAAGCAATTTGTTGCCTTTAAATGCATAAGAAATGAGTCCCTGGAAGATATCATCACAAGGTTATTTAATGTCAAAGATAGACAACTATGACATAGAGGGATACACTGACACATAGATAAATGACAAGTTACTAGATGCTTTACCTGCTAGGTGGGATACTTATACACTCATGATAAAGGGTGAAACTGAATACGAAACTAATGACTTAGAATAGGTTGTTGGGAAACTGAGAGCTTACGAGCTCAACATAAAGAAGAAGGTTATGATCAGGTTTAAGATCCGGGAATCTACAAAGGCATTCCATCATCATCTCATAACGCTTCTAGTGATTCAGCAACTGCATTTCTCTCATGTGAAAATGAGCAGGTTATGACTAATGCTGATGGTGATGTATGCTTTGTTGCTGCTTCAAGAGGATCAACAGGGGGAAAAAGACAACAACCCAGTAATCAAAATAGCGGTACTAGGTGTATGCCTCTAAGTGTGAAGGTTGCTGAAGAACATCTTGCCCTGCTTGGTTCATTTGTTGCTTCGTATGAGAACTATATTCACGGAAAAATATCTGATCTAGCTACTTTTGATGAAGATTATGAACAGATTGACCCTGATGACATAGAGGAGATGGATCTACAGTGGCAGATGGCCATGATCTCTAGAAGGGTTAAGAGATTCATGAATAGGACAGGTAGGAAGTTTGTTTGAAAGAGTGTTGGTTTTAAATAGTCCAAAGTTAGGTGTTACAACTGTCAGAATTATGGATACTTTGCTAGAGAATGTCAAAGACCAAAAGCAGAGTCTCGTCTTAACTCATCATTTCAAGATTCTCCGGGTCAAGGTTCAAGCAACAGGAATGCATCAAATAATACTAGATCAAGAGCTTTGATCTCTGCTACATGAGAGGGATCTTATCACTGGAGCATTCATCTGGAAGGTGATGAAAACAACACACATGCTTTCATGGAAGAACTTGCCACAGTTGATGATGCAGAAGTAAAGGTAGATGTTGAGGTTGAAAAGGAGACCGAAGTTGAAAAATTTGATGCTGATTATACAGAAGTTCAAGAGGAAGAGTTAAAGTCTGACGAAGAGATAGATGCTGAAAATAAGATGAAAGCCGCTGAATTTTCTGCTTACATGGCCTATTTGAGCAAATCAATAGGAGAGGTAAATTCTAATTATGTTAGTTTAGTTTGTTTAAAATGTTGTGAATTACAAGGTGAGGTTGATCGGTTATCAAAACAAAATCAAAGTCTGATAAATGATCTGTCGAGCTTAAAAGAATCAAACTTCTTTGTAAAAAGAAATAAGTCTTTATATTTGAAGAAAATTAAGGGTTATGAAAATGAAATCAACATTTTAACCTACAAATTAAATGAAAAACTTCAAATTATAGACTTAGCTCAAGATACAATGCGTGAGAAAACAAAACAGATTTCTGAAAAATGCAAAGAGTTGTCAAAAGCACTGGAAATTGTTGAACTTGAAAAGAAATTAAATCAATTCAGAGATTGCTCTTTTGCAATGAAACACATGATGGGTGACTTGAAGAAAAGTAATGACAAGAAGAGTGTGGGCTTCCAGGGTTTCAATGAAGTTCCACCACCTATTAGTCATGACTATTCGTTCTTACCAGATAAAGATGATTTAACAGACTTTGTATCAACTGCACCTAGTTGTTCCACTTCAGAACATTGTGACGTGTCTGAATATGATGATGTCAGTGTCAAGAAGGAAAATAACAGGGAACCTGTTTTGAAAACAAAGAGTGCACTTCCTAAAAATAACAAGCAAACTTTTGTTAAAAAAGTTAATTTTGTTCAAATGAAGTGACATGAAAAATGAAACAATTGTTATTGAAAGTGAATCAAATGTGCAGTTTGCAAAAAAGTAAAAACATAGAAAAATCTGAAATTGAGCAAACTAAACAAGGTCCTTCTAAGGCGTCATCATCATCATCACATGATGGATCTAGTCCAAAGGCTTTAGTTAAGAAGTTTTCAGCAAAAAGATCGTGCTTCACATGTCACACCAAGGGACATATAGTAAGCTGCTATCCTAACTAAAAGAATAAAGCATAAGTGAGTGAGAAAAAGAGAGAAAAATCACCAGACAAGAATGGTGATGGTGAGCAGAGAGTGTCTAACTCTCCAAAGACATCTGCTTCTAAGCAACAAGATGGTGTTGTTGTTGGTGTAGATAAGGCTGAAAAAGGAACTCAACAAGTACCTCGTTTTCAAAGAAATCAACAAAGGTTTCAGCCAAAATTTACATTAGGCAGATATGAGAGACCTAGGAGTAGTTCACCAAGAATGAACAATATTAACGGTAAATCAAGTAATTTCAAACTCGATACCAAAATAATGGTGGTCGATATATTTATAACAATGGCTTTAGAAATTATAACAATCAAAATTCTTGAAATCAATCTAGAGTTCAATCGAACTCAGGTTATGTGTGTCCAAACTCAAGGTCTCAAAACCAAAATTCCCAAAGGTCCCAGAGTCCAAACAGGCATAGGAAACCTGATGTCACACCCCGATAAATCAATTACATCAGAGCTGGCGTGACTGGACCTGTATCTTCATTGCAGAGTGGAAGCAAATAAGCTAAGACTTCTAGAAAATGAACGCCCACTAAGTACTCGAATCTCCAATTGTAACAACCCTAAAGAAAACCGACACTCTCGAATTTTTCTGACACCCTAAAAATATTTAAAAATACCCTTATATGTCTTTAAATACACCCCGTATGTGGAAACCGAGCCTGAAATATGTTATAACATTTAAAAAAAAAAAAAAGAAATATAAGTTCAGGCAGGCCGCGTAAAGGATCTTTAAACCTTACGCGGGCCGCGTCAACTTAAAACTCAGGCGGGCTCCGGTGTTGCCACGTGGGTGTGCGCGTGTTAGACCTACCCCATGACCCGGACACCCTAAACCCTACCCGGGCTAGTACGCGGGCCGCGTAAGCCCTTGCGTACATTTACGCGGGCCGCGTGAGAACCAGAATTCAGCACTATATAAAGGAGCCATCGGGTTCAACCAGAAATCGTTCAAAATTCATTTCTCAATCTCGAATTCTCACATTATAGGCATAATTTCCAAGTATAATACCCCCTAATTAGCGAGGTTCTACTCCGTTGTAAGTATTATAAACCCAGTTTCGTATTAGATACGCTGCCCGATTGATTTAGGGTTCCGTAACAACTGTCGTGGTTCTGCCCGACGTAGTTGTTGGAATACTGTCTCGGGGAGGGTATCATTAATATTATCAAAGGGTTATTAATACTAACCTATGTACATTTGTATAAATTATAGATTTATCCCAGGAAACCCTTACGCGAAGTCTAAGATAGCAATGTGAGTTTATCCAATTTTTGTTAAACTTTTTGTAATACTTTACAAAACCTTAAATGTTTTACAATGTGATTAAGCGGTGATTGAGTCTTTGTAGTTCTTCAATTACTGCCGGTATGTTGGGGTTTTGTATACAAAATTTACTACACTGTGAGTAGTAACTCGGGACGACAATACGTTACCATTGGACAACGAGTTAGCCAATGTGTAATATGACCCACCAGTCAGGATTGACAGTACTGAATGAGTAATTGTGTAGAAATAAACAATGTGATCGCTCTCAATACTGTGTTAATTGATAAAATGTTTCTTGATTAAACTGGGATTCACTCACTAGTATTTCCCACTGACAAATGTTTTTAAAACGCGTTTCGGGTAACACAATGTGACAGCCAATTAGTAAAAAGCCAGCTGGAGAGCACTGAAGGCTTGGGAAAAATGTGGCTATAAAAGTTACCTAAAAGACGATGTTTTAAATTAAATAAATTAGGGTTTATCCCTATAAACATATTGTAATAAGAAACTTGGGTTTTACCCATGTGATTATTAATATCAAATGTGGTGGTTTTACTCTGATAAACATTTCCTAACTACGGTCCTGATATAATTTCCGCTACCAAATTAACCAAGTAATACCACCGAAATTCTGAGTTCGCGTCCGCCCGTTCCCGGGACAGATAAGGGATCGGGGGTTGCGACACCAATGGTTCTCCTATTACAACTATGCCATAATTTTGAAAAGTAACCTGAGAAAGAAACATGCGAAAAAGTCAACATAAAGTTGAGTGAGTTCATAGTTTGTTTTGAAAAAGATTTTAAACAAATCTTTTTGTTTACCGGTTTAAAAGTTGTGGAGAAAATTTAGTAAAATCATTTTCTCGGCATGTTATATGAAAACTGTGAGTCTAGCCTACGAGAGTCTTTGTAAGCAGGACCATCCCGTCCTCTTACTTATACATAGTTGAAAAACGTTACCAAAGTTCGTAAATCAATGTATTTGTGAGTTATCATCAATTGAATCTTAAAAACATTTGAAAATTCGAGTATCAAAAACTAGTATGTAGCGTCTATGAACATATCATTAATGTTTTGCAAGGACATTAATATGTGTGGTGGCGTATGGAAGTACTCAAACCTAGCGGATTTTCTTCGGTCCATCCGGCTGAAATGACATAGTCACTACATGCGGCCACACAAGGACCCATGAGTGGCGCTCGTTACACCTGATAGAACTACCACTCCTGCCCCTCGGGCTTAACAAGATTAATGACACTTAAGAATGCGCCTACCCATCCACATGATCTAACAGTTCATTCCCTAGCTAAACCATACCATTGAACCATGTATTTCACCCCCAAGAGTTATAAATCCGAAAACAGTTAGGAGAAAAGAGGGACATGAACCCATTGGGTTGTCTCGTTTTTCATACGCAGACAAACCTAGTCCCGATATTGTAACTAGGACATTCCCGTCTCTAGTCATGAAAATCATGCACGTTTCGTAAATACGCGTGTGTTTTGTAAAACCGGTATGTTTAGTCTAAATCGTTCGTAAACCATTTAAGTTCCTTGAAATCCATTCGCAACACGGTTTAGAAATATGAGTTTTCGTTCATTGAAAAGTTGTTATTTTTGCAAAACTTGCATGTCTTTCCACCCCCGAAAACATTTGTAAAAATGTAAAACTAGAAAAAGTGGGGGTTAAGAACTCACTTGGATATCCTTGTGCAAAGCTAGCTTAATACGACTTCGTGAAGTCGTTTCCAAGACGTGACTCTCTAGCGTGCATTCTACAATATTCCTAACTCGGAATATCTTATAAGTTTCAAAATAAATGCGGTAACTTAACTACGTGTCACCGAGCTCTACCGAATCATTGACCGAATGATTCGAGGGTTAGTTGTTAACTTAAAGAAAATGATTTAGTGCTACTCGTTAAGTTTCGTTTAATGTCGTTAATAGTTTACTAAGTCTAGAAAGTACTTAGTTTTCGAGAAATTCGAATATATAAATATTTATACGAAAATATAAATATATCGATAGGATAGAGTTAGTCGTCCGTGAAGTCCTACGTTGATATATATAGTTCGCCGTTTAAGCGTTTAAAATAAATATATAAAGTTATACTTATTTTATAGAAGGATCATCGAGTCATTCCATGTTTGAAATAAATAATATAAACTATATTTATTTTTGTAAAAGAATACAAGTCATTTGATGTTAGAAATAAATATATAAACTATATTTATTTATTTTTTTTATAAAAAGAATTCCGAGTTGTTTGACTTTTGAAATAAATATATATAAACTATGTTTATTTTGATAAAAGAATTCCCGAAATCTCGATGTTTAAACTAAACATAAACAGTTATAATTCATTTACAAAAGATATCCTAATTGTTATTGTTTGGAAATAAATAAAATTAAATATAGTTATTTTATAAAACTATCAAGTTTTGGTTATCTTGTAAAACGGTTTTGTCGAAACCTTATAAACACGCTTTGTAAGTTATGTAATGTCGTCGAGAATGAGTATGCTTTGTATCTGATTTATAAAAATTATTTGAATCCGTTAGTTCCCGTTTTATAATAGAACACGTTAGTTTTACGGATTTTTCTCGAAAAACGGGCAGCGTTTCCTCTGTTTTTGGACGCCCCCGACAACACAAGTTGTCGTTATTTTTCAAAATTCAACAATATTCAATCATAATATATATAATTTTGTCAAATATATCGAAACGTAAACTATATTCTAATCGTTTGGTTCGAGCTCGTTTTCACAAAATAAATAAAAACTATGTAAAAACAATGTAAATATTAATCGCGACGCTAAATTCTTTACCAAATCTTTCACGTCGGGACGTTTGACTGAGTTGACCGGGTCAAAACCGAACCGCTCGAGCTGAACCAAACTGCATACTCCGAGATTGAAACAACCTGACCCGAAATGGCATTGACTAGGTTGACCGTCTGTTGACCCGAACATCGAATCGGTGCTGACCCGAATAGTGAGCTGACCCGCACAGTGAGTTGACCCGAAACCGTACCGAGCTGAGTTGACTCGCTGACCCGTGTTAAATCTGACCCGAACCGGACTTGAACTGGGTCAGCTCAACCCCACCATCAACCACCGCCTATGCTATTGTCGGCACCGCCATACATGTCACCGGCAACCATACCCCCTGCTTGAAACATTTAACACCGGCCAAAAAATCCACAGATCTATAACGATCTTGAAGGAAAAAAAATAAAAGGAGAAGAAAAAGGAACCAGGTTTTACCATTAAATCGTCAGTATGTCGCTATCTTCGCTGCCATAGCGGCGGAGCCGCTGCGCGGTCCCTCTTCCTCTTTCCTGCTCTCTCTTCTCTATTTCTCTCTCTCACTCCCATACTCTCTCTTCTGAATGTTTTCTCAGCCTAGTCGCCGCTCAAGATCCTTGCCGGACCACCTAGGTGTGGTGGTTGGGCCCACCACTATCGCGGGCTCACTGTGGTTTGTCGGAGCTGCATATGTGATGAGGGGGTGTACCGTAGATGGGTATCGCCAGGAAAAAGGAGCCAGTGTGCGGCTCCGACTGTTGGACCGAGTGGCTCGAGAGAAGGGGCAGGGGTTGAATGTGGGTGTTGTTTGCTGGAGGGTATCGAGAGGAGGGGGTATCTCAAGCCTTTTATAGTTTGCTGGAGGGTATCGAGAAAGTGTTCTTCATCTGAGTTTATTTGTGTCTAGTATTGAGTTTTGAGAGAGAGGGAAAAGAAAAGGATAAGGAAATGCGGGTGACTTACAATGAAGGAACAGGGTATCTCAAGCCTTTTATAGTTAGGTTTAGTTTTGTGGGCGAGAGAGGGAAAAGAAAAGGATAAGGAAATGCGGGTGACTTACAATGAAGGAACAGGGTATCTCAAGCCTTTTATAGTTAGGTTTAGTTTTGTGGGCTTTAGGCTTGGGCCCAAGGCCCACAAGCCCAATCCCTGAGTTTAAGTGGCCCGTAACCTCCTCCGAGACCGTTTTCAAAACCCGAACACCACGGAACGTTGTAAAATAAGATTTTTGTATTCAAAGCATGGAAAATACGGTTGTTAGTCGTTTGTCGTGTTTGTTCGTCAATTACAGTAAAATTCACGAAAAAATACGTTATTTGTCGTTTTAACCGTTTTTCGATCCAGTTTTGACTACGATTATTAAAATTTAGTTACGGAGCTAAATATATCGTAAAATCTCAGTTTTAAATGTACTACGCATCTCCGACGCTTCCGTTTCGTTGCCGGTGCACTCCTACAGTCGCGTTTTCCGTTCGCGTTTACGTTTGGTGGCATACGGAAGCACTATAAATTCGCGAAGCTAAATTTATAAATATAAAATATTCGTATAAAATTCGTATTTGTCGGCGTTGTCCATATTTCGTACAGTTTCAGTTCCTTATCGTTTAACATTTCGTAGATTTTCCGCAGATCGTCATACACGCGATGTAAAGTCGATTAGGCGTTCCTAGAGACTCCAACGGCCTAATTAAGTTAATTTGCGTCTTAAAATCTATTTATTATCGCTTTCAAAACTTGTTAATCGTGTAATTAAGATCCGTAAATTACCGGTTGTCACATTCTCCCCCTGTTAATAAAATTTCATCATCGAAATTTAGACTACGTTAACTCCTTAGAGTTACGTTATGCGTAGGTAATTACAAATAATGTCAAGGTGAATGACTATGAAATCGAATCAAGACTTATTCGAATTATGTGAATTCAAGGATGTATTACAACAATAAGAACCCAATGGTTAAAAGAAATGTTTTTCAGAAATTGACGTCAAAGGAAACGTGACGTATTGATACTGTCATCAGTGTGACTAAGTTAACAGGGGTCCAACAAAGGACAGGAATTTCGACCAATAGAATTCCAAACAAACGTTTACATTATGCAAATGAGTTCTAGAAACAATAACATCTGCTAGATGAACTTAGAATCAACAAGCTCAAATGAAGTAGTTTTGCATGAAACGCTCGATCGTGATTAGCACAAGCTGCAAGTTTTACCGACGCCACAAGGTGTCGTAGTGATCAAAATAGTTCAACAATAGCAATGACCGAACAAGTTCACCGTGTTTGAAATCAAGTGAAAGCGCAATGAAGCAAATCTGAAAATTTAATTCAAACGACATCATAAGATTTTCAATTGAATATGGAACATCAAAGATATACTGTTCTCGATCGAAGATGAAAAAGCAATGAATATCGCAAAACATTCGATCGATAAAGAAAGAACCGTTAGCAGGTACACCGTAATATACAATGAATTTGTGTACCATTATCTTAACACACGATTGTATTAAGATTGCGTTAATATGATAAACCAAAGTGGATTTAAAATAAAACAATAAATAAATATTTAAATCCGTGCATGAGATGGGTAAACGAGATTAGCGCAAGCTTCATATCAGTGAAAACACCATCACAAGGTGTCAAAATCAACAAATGATTCAAAGGAGTCGAAGACCAAACATGTCCACTAAGACTCGGAACAAATGAAATGCTGGTTAAAAATTGATTTGAATATGATGTTCTCAATACATCATATGGTGCCTTGAATTGAATATGCATAGCGAACAAGTTCAAATAATTGAACTTGGTTTCAGCGCAATCCAACAATAAGTACATGTATCGACAAGGAACTTTCGGCATGGTTACAACGAAAAACCATGTTCGTGACTTGAAAAGAAAGAAGTTTTCAACAAGTTCGTTGACTTGATAACAAAGAGTCAACACTTACAGGAATGCAGGTCATTCGAATCACAAGCAATAATTAGATTTAGCGAAATAATATTTGAAATTTTGATGAAAACGATCATTCGAAGTGAAACCTCATGCGTAACAAATGATGCATGTGTGACATATGAATTTTTCAAGAAATGAAGCAAATGAGTATTCGCTATAATAAAAGAAATCATTGTGATGCAATTACCATTGAGGGGAGTAGAGATGTAAAAATCTACTCACTAGATTTAAAAGTCGGAATTTCAATAAAAGGAATTTAAGGACTTTACCTTGGGTTTCATGTGATGACCGGTTGTTAGGTGACATTACCATGGAATGTCGAACATAGTGTATCTGTCATTAACGTGAGAGGGTGAATGCGGAGACATGCGTCTTCTCCCTGGCGTGATTCATGCCGTTGCAGGATCGCGTGACAAGTTGCCGCATCCTGATTAGTAGTTCTCTTGCTGACAGGTTTAGCATCATCGCTGAAATGCTCCATAGTGTCTTCTCAGTGACTTTGCCTTGAAAGTCGTATGTGACGTACTTCAACCTCCGTTGATGTATAGCTTAAGTTTCACGTATACTTGTGCACTAGCGTTTCGTTATGCGTAGGTTGCCTGCTCGGGAAATTAAAATAACATAGACAATATAGAAATAGTGTGTGCCCGAGTTGTTAGTCACAGTTTCTAAGTGAGGACCTTTAATGAACTTTGACATAAGTTTCCAAAGATCCTATATGCATGTTTCCTAAACTCTCAAAGTTTTGTTTATTGTTTGTAACTGGTTTTGTGTACCGTGTAGAAAACACAACACTTGTGTACGTTAAAAATCAAAACAGTTGACTCATTGTTTTCGGCAACGGTTGGAATCCATATTCGAGTCTTAGGCGTTCTGTATGTGTTCAAGTCTTAATATCTAAGTCCCCAAGGGAAAGTGAGGTTAGAGCCTAGGTATCACTACAGAAACCTAATTCGTTGTAACCTATAGCTCTGATACCAATCTATCACACCCCGATAAATCGATTACATCAGAGCTGGCGTGACTGGATCGGTATCTTTATTGCACAGTGGAAGCAAATAAGCTAAGACTTCTAGAAAACGAACGCCCACTAAGTACTCGAATCTCCAATGGTTCTGCTATTCCAACTGTGCCATAATTTTGAAAAGTAACATGAGAAAGAAACATGTGAAAAAGTCAACATAAAGTTGAGCCAGTTAATAGTTTGTTTTGAAAAAGATTTTAAACAAATCTTTTTGTTTGCCGGTTTAAAAGTTGTGGAGAAAATTTAGTAAAATCATTTTCTGGGGATGTTATATGAAAACTGTGAGTCTAGCCCACGAGAGTCTTTGTAAGCAGGACCATCCCGTCCTCTTACTTATACATAAGTTGAAAAACATTACCAAAGTTCGTAAATCCATGTATTTGTGAGTTATCATCAATTTAATCTTAAAATCATTTGAAAATTCGAGTATCAAATACTAGTATGTAGGGTCTATGAACAGATCATTAATGTTTTACAAGGACGTTAATATGTGTGGTGGCGTATGGAAGTACTCAAACCTAGCGGATTTCCTCCGGTCCATCCGGCTTAAATGACATAGTCACTACATGCGGCCACACAAGGACCCATGAATGGGGCTCGCTACAGCCGATAGATCTACCAGTCCTGCCCCTCGGTCTTAACAAGATTAATGGCACTTAAGAGTGCGCATACCCATCCACATGATCTAACAGTTCATTCCCTAGCTAAACCATACCATTGAAACATGTATTTCACCCCCGAGAGTTATAAATCCGAAAACAGTTAGGAGAAAAGGGTGACATGAACCCATTGGGTTGTCTCGTTTTTTGTACGTAGACCAACCCAGTCCCGTTATTGTAACTAGGACATTCCCGTCTCTTGTCATGAAAATCATGCACATTTCATAAATACGCGTGTGTTTTGTAAAACCGGTATGTTTAGAAATATGAGTTTCCGTTCATCGAAAAGTTGTTATTTTTGTAAAATTTGCATGTCTTTCCACCCCCGAAAACATTTGTAAAAATGTAAAACTAGAAAAAGTGGGGGTTATGAACTCACCTGGATATCCTTGTGCAAAGCTAGCTTAATACGACTTTGTGATGTTGTTTCCATGACGTGACTTGCTAGCGTGCATTCTACAATATTCCTAACACGGAATATCTTATAAGTTTCTAAATAAATGCGGTAACTAAACTACGTGTCACTGAGCTCTACCGAATCGTTGACCGAATGATTCGAGGCTTAGTTTCTTAACTTAATGAAAATGATTTAGTTATACTCGTTAAGTTTCGTTTAATGTCGTTAATAGTTTACTAAGTCTAGAAAGTACTTAGTTTTCGAGAAATTCGAATATATAAATATTTATACGAAAATATAAATATATCGATAGGATAGTGTTAGTCGTCCGTGAAGTCGTACGTTGATATATATAGTTCGCCGTTTAGGCGTTTACAATAAATATATAAAGTTATATTTATTTTATAGAAGGATCATTGAGTCGTTCGTTGTTTGAAATAAATATATAAACTATATTTATTTTTCTAAAAGAATACAAGTCGTTTGATGTTAGAAATAAATATATAAACTATATTTATTTTTATTTTTTTATAAAAAGAGTCCCGAGTTGTTTGACGTTTGAAATAAATATATATAAACTATGTTTATTTTGATAAAAGAATTCCCGAAATCCCGATGTTTAAACTAATCATAAACAGTTATATTTCATTTATAAAAGATATCCAAATTGTTATTGTTTGGAAATAAATAAAACTAAATATAGTTATTTTATAAAACTATCAAGTTTGGTTATCTTGTAAAACGGTTTTGTCAAAACGTTATAAGCTTGCTTTGTAAGTTATGTAATGTCGTCGAGAATGAGTATGCTTTGTATCTGATTTATAAAAATTATTTGAATCCGTTAGATCCCGTTTTATAATAGAACACGTTAGTTTTACGGATTTTTCTCGAAAAACGGGCAGAGTTTCCACAGTTTTTGCACGCCCCCGACAACACAAGTTGTCGTTATTTTTCAAAACGAAATCCCTAGAGTCCTAGCACCAAATCCTCTAGCTTATGACCCATGGGAGGATGAACATAGGGATTATCGAGAACTCTACCCACAAGAGGAGCCCATACAAAACCATGTAGCACCCTATCCCAACCTTGACCTTTTAGATCCATATTGGGATGCCGATCAGTATGTTCGGGAAATACTAGAAAACACATACCCATATGGAGAACCCGTACCACAGTACCCTGACCCAATACCCACACCACCACCCATGAGTACCGAAAACGTGCAGGAACTCCGCACATTTGGTGAGGAGTTAGTAGACGAAGGAGACATAATAAGACAAATAGGGGAAAGGCTCGTTTGGAAGTACGACGGGAGAAATATGCAGTACTGGATGAACCCCTAGTAATAACTAATAATAGTAATAATATATATATATATATATATATATAATCATAAATAACCTAATACTTATTGATGCATAACTAGTAGTGTATTTTAAATTCCAGTTATAGCTTGTAATATATATATATATATGAAATAGAGTAAATGTCGCAATGCATGACGATTTTGATCAATGTGTTATTTGTGAAATTGTTGGCATTAAATCTTGTTCTGTGATATTAATACTTGGTAAATGTTTATAATCCAGATAGACAACGAAGTGAATCAAGAAAACCCGAATAACAATAATAACGGGAACCAATTAGATAACAGTGCCATCCAACACATAGTGGCACAAGGAATTATAGACGCTATGCAATATATTATCAAAACGGTTAAGGAAGCAGAAAATAATAAAACTAATAGTGGAAGCAAACGACCACCTACTGAACCCAGTTACAGCGTAAACAATGGACTGTTAATTCAATTGCCTATTCCAAAAAGAAGAAGAACCATGTCATATGGTTGTTCTTATAAAGAATTCTGGTCTTGCAAACCTATAGAATTCTCTGGCAATGAAGGAGCCATTGCAGCTCTGCGTTGGATAGAAAAAGACTGATGCAGTCTTAAAAATAAGCAAATGTGTAGAGGAGGATAAAATCAGGTTTGCTTCCAATCTTTTTAAGAATGCAGCTCTAGAATGGTGGAATACTATTCTCCAGTCTAGAGGAAGTGACAGAGCCTGTAATATGGAATGGACTGAGTTTAAGAGTATGGTTGAAAGGAAATTCTGTCCTCCCAATGAAAAAGAACAAATAGCTAATAAGTTCTTAAACCTTAGAATGACTGGAGTTGACTGTAAGGGTTACACTGCCGTATTCTTTGAATATGCTAGAATTGTGCCAACCCTAGCTTCACCAGAACCAGTATTAATCTCCCGTTACATCTGGGGATTAATCAGTTAGATTAGACACGTATTCAAGGCTGCTAGACCACAAACTATAGAAGAAGCTGTAGAACTAGCAAATACCTTGACTGGTGAATTAGTACGTACACAAGAAGAAAACCAGAGGAAGAACCTAGTCCAAAAGCTTACCAAAGAATTTCGCTACGGTACTTCCAACCGTGGGAAAAATATAGGTTCTACTTCTGCACCTTACTATAAGTCCTGCAAGAAAAAGCATTCAGGAAGATGCTCCATATACATCAACTTTTGCAAAATACCAGGACATAAGGAAGAAGACTGTAGTGTTAGTGCACTATGTCTGTCGACTTCGTCTTGTATCGAGTCATGTAATAGGATAGGATAAACCAGTGCCAGGTTGCTAGAAACTGAGATTTGAGTGTTTATTAGTGATTTCGCTTGAAACAGCCAAAGGCCTTTTCAAACGAAATTAACAATGTAAATTCCGTTTGAAATGACACTTGGTCATTTCAAACGAAATCAGAACACTATAAATAGGTGAACTTGGTTTGTCATTTGTAACTTTCGGATCTGAGTAGCGAAGCTCTGCCGAATTGTCTCAAGGTTGTAAATCAGTGTCAGATCAATAATAGAGACATTTAAATTGAATCAAGATGTAAACAAGTCCGTTTCTCTGAATTCCGCCTTAGATTCGGATATAAACTCTTCTGAATGACTCATTCAGGTCATACAACGATCCTACAAGTGGTATCAGAGCTCAGGAGGAAGAGTTTAGCTTGATTTCATCAGTTTTCTGACTTCTACACCTTCTTTTTCAAAATTCACAAGATTTTACGGACAAAATGGATTGAATTTTACACATTACACGCGAAACAGTGTTTTAACAAAGCCTTGAGAGAATCAGACCTAAATTCAGATTAAAAGTGACAAAAATGGACCAAAAAGTTAATTTCGTTTGAACGAGCATCTGATTTCGCTTGAAAAGTTGAGGCAATTTCACATGAAATTACTGATTTCGTTTGAATTACATCTGATTCCGCTTGAAAAGGGTAATTCCGTTTGAAAGGTTCACACGGAATTAGTTATTTCGCTTCAAAGTGTATTTCCGTTTAAAGTTCTGATTTCGCTTTAAGTTGTGATTTCGTTTGAAGTTGTCATTCAGGGATTCCGTTTAAAAGTGTGATCTCGTGTGAAAGGGTATTCCGTTCCAAAGTGATTTCGCACCAAAGTGATTCCGTTTGAAGATCACTATTTCGATTGAAAGTGGATATTTCGCGTCAAGATCATTTCAAGTCAACCGAGTGTCAGTTTGTTTCAAGTTGTTTGATATTGTTTAAACTGATTGTGTTTGTTTAATTGTTTTTGTCTTCAGGTAATTCAAGAAATTCACATCATGGCTGAAGAGTTCTAAAATACGTTCTATAACGCGTTTACATCCGAGTCTTCCGAAACCTCAACTGTCACACCAAAAACCATTATAAAAGCAATCAATGAAAACATTAAACATGATAACTTTTACGGCACACATTTAAAACCACCAACTCTTGAAAGCATTGAAGATTACACTTGGTGGAAAGATCGGTTCATCAATTGGGTAAAAGCTTATGCTCATGAAAGCTGGTTTTGTTTGGAGTTTGGTTATAAAAGGCCGACCAATGATAAAGGAGAAGAAACCCCGCTAAAAAATTATCAGCAGAAGACAAAAGAGAATTCTCAGCTGAACAGAGAATGATTGCTTTAATTCAATCTTCAATCAAAAATGACATGTTTGCTTTATTGCAACATGACGGAACATCGAAATCTGTCTGGGAAGCTTTACGGGTAAAAGCTGAGGGGGGTAAACAAATCAAGAAAAATAAAATTGCTTTATTAAAGAAAGAAATTGATTTGTTTGATAGTTTGAAAGGTGAATCAGTAAGACAAATGATAGAGAGATTTAGTCATCTAAAAATTGAACTTGATCGTTTTGGTATTGTTAAAAATCGAGAAGAAATAATTGATAAGATCATAGAAGCGTTACCACAAGCTGATCAGTGGCAAACGTTTGTATTCATATTGAAAAATGATGCTTTATATGATACAATTTCTCTTGATGTCTTGATAGAAAAGATAGAAAGTCATGAGCTTGAATTGCAAAAGCAGAACAAGATGAGCAGTTCTTCACATCAACAGAATGTTGGTCTCTACTACAAAGGTAATTTACCTTTACTGAAAGATGGATAAACACCCAAGACAGCATTCAGTGGTGAGAGGACAAAAGAGCCACAGAAAAGTTCATCAAGTTACAATCCGGGTTATCATTCAGCTTATTCAAAAGCTAGTTCTGAAGAATCAGATGGGATACTGTGCAACATTGCTCTCAAGTTGAAAAATTCTCCTGCAATGAGCATCAATGTAGCTAAGCAGCAAATGAGCTTCCTTGCATCTGTTCTGGAATCGTATGAAGGTCTTGTAGCTGGCAAAATTGGAAACTCAGAGTTAACCAAAGAAGACTACGACCAGATTGTTCCGGAAGAGATGGAACTCATTGACATCCGCTGGTGTTTAGCGAGTTGCATCAGAAGAGCTCAGAGATACATGGAAATTACTGGGAAACAATCATTAGGCAGTGCATCAACAAAACTTGGATTTGATAAGTCCAAAGTGACTTGCTTCAAATGTAAGCAAAAAGGTCATTTCAAGAGAGAATACAACAATTCTGCAGTTGGTGGAAATGAACATCCTTTCAATGATGATTATTACCGAAAGACAATCTACCACCGAAGCAAAGAAGAGCCGAAAATGATTGAAGATAAACCCAGAGATAAGTCAAGAGCTTGTGCTGTAATCCATGATGATGAAGTATATGATTGGAGTCAGATTCTTCCAGAAGAAGATCGTTTGGATAATCAAGTTACTGCTCATGGAAAAGGTGCATCAAAGAGCAGACATTATGTTTTTGTTGCTAAAATTAAAAAGGAAAACAAAGAAGAAAATGTCATAGCTGAAATCAAAGAGAAAACAAGAGAAGAGATTCTGAGTGAGAAAACGTACAGAGAAAGAAACATTGCTTGGAATAGAATGGATGAAATGCAAGAAGAATATGAAAGTGCAGTGATCAATAAAAGATGGGATAAAAAGAGAGAGTGCTATGTCAACAGACAAGGTGAACCCGTTGTTCCCAAGAAAGACATAATCTTTGATGATGTTCTGTTAGTAATCCCTCGATCCGTCGAATACTATACTAATGTTGAAAAAGATAAAACATATGTGAAGAAATTTGAAAAACTCCTTAGGGATGTTATGACTTCAAGTCTGAAGAAGAGGGATGAAGAGAGAATGAAGAAGAATGTTGATGAGATGGTGAATAATTTGAAGAAGGTCGCTGAGGAAGTCAAAGTCGAAGCTGTAAAAATTGAAAATGTGAAGAATGCTGAGGAAGAGAAAGTAGAAGAAAAGGTTGTTGAAAAAGAAGTTGTTACTGAAGAATAGCAGGTTGAAAAAGCTGAGAAGAAGGTTGAAAGTTCGATTGAAGTGAAGAATGAGAATTTGGAAGCTGGTGATGCTGGTGATACTGAAGTTGGTGTTGAAGAATGTTGGTGCACTACATCTGTCGACTTCGTCTTGTATTGAGTCTTAGTCTTAGTATGTTAATTAGGGCATGTTACACGAGAAAATAGGAAGTGTATTGTGTCTAGTGTTGAGGTTTCGCTCATAGGACAATTAGAAGAAGGTTTCGCTTATTTGTACTTAACAGGTTTCGCTTATATGGACATCATGTCCATATGAGCGAAAGCCCCTGCATTATAAATAGGTTACATGAGCGAAACCACATAACAGTTCTTTAATTCCATGCCGAAGTGCTGCCGGTGTGAGATTTGGATGTAATTTGTCAGAAATCAATATAACAAGGTGTTAAAAGTGATTTGCTAGCTGTTTCTAAGTCAGATACTTGTTTTCCGCACCTGTATTTGATCAAAACTCCTCTGAACGACTCGTTCGGGTCGAAACACGATCCTACAAGTGGTATCAGAGCTCAGGAGGAGGAGTTCTGCAGAGAATAGCTGGGATTCATCAAGATTTCTTACTTCTACACTTTCTTTCTTCAGTTCAGATAGTTTTACCGGTCAAATTAAACTCAAAATTTTACAGATTGTGCGTAATTGGACATAGATAAATCCCTGAGAGTTTGGCCTTGAAATACGAATTAGAAATGGACTAAAATTGGATCCGAATAGGTTTCGCTTTTACGGACATTCCTTGATTTCGCTCTTGTGACCATCATATTTCGCTTATTCAGACCATCATATTTCGCTTTTTCGGACCATCATATTTCTCTCCAGTGTCAAAGTATCTTAAGGTTTCGCTCTTGTGTCACGATATTGTAATTTCGCTGATTTGAACAATCAGTTTCGCTCTTGTGAACATCAGTAGGTTCGCTTCAAAGGACATCAAGGGTTTTGCTTTTGTGTCACCAATCACCTGGTTTTGCTTTTAAGGTCACCAAACAACCTGATTTTGTTTTTAAGAACAGTTGTGAACTTTGTTAAAAATCTAAAAATGGACGAGGAATTTTACAACGCATTCGCTACTCCGGTTACACCAATCACTGTTGCACAAACCACAATGCTCGAAAACGAAACGGGAACAATGCAAAAACCGCCCAAATTATTGAACATTGAAGAATATAAAGGTTGGGAAGGTCGTTTCGAAAATTGGGTACAAGCTAACTATTTGGATGCATGGGAATGTGTCGAGACAAAATACATTCGACCGACGAATGATGATGAAGAAGTGGTTCCGATTAAAGATCTGAGTGCCGATGCTAGAAAGAAGTACAAAGATGAGAAAATGATGCTGAGTTTATTACAACAAGCTGTGAAAGAAGACATTTTAGTGTTATTGCAACATAATGGAACTTCCTACTCGATTTGGAAAGCTTTAAGATCAAAGTTTGTTGGTAGTCAAGAAATGATAAAGAACAAGAAGTCACTTCTAAAGAAAGAGTTTGATCTGTTTCGTGGTTTGAAGAATGAAAGCACAAGGCAGATTATTGAAAGATATTGCAATCTGCTAGCAAACATGAAGAGATTGAGCATCGAGAAAGACAATGAAGAGTTGATCAAAAAGCTTGCTGATGCATTGCCACAAGAGACTTGGGGCACATATCTCATGATGCTTAGAAACAAGAAAGGTTTTAGCAGTTTGACACTCAGCAAGTTCATTGAGAAGTTGGAAGCTCAAGAGATGGAGCAACGAAAAATTATTAGAATGAAAGATTTCAATGGTGAACAGGATATTGGATTGTATTACAAAGCAGGGGTGAATGAGAAATCTACAAATCTATCTCCAAAAATAGAAACTGCTTACAATGCCAAGAATTCTTCTGGAAGTTCATCATCAGGATCAAACAGCAAAACAAGTTTTTCATCATATCCATCTTTTGATCCAAACATTTCAACAACAAAGAATGGCAAGAAGCTTCAGTGCAACATTGTACTGAATTTGGAGAATGATGAAGACTGTTCAGTAGAAATTGCTAAGAGTCACATGTCTTTATTGGGAACTGTTCTTGAATCTTATGGTAGTTTTGTTGCAGGTCGAATCGGGAATCCAATGCTGACAAAGGAAGATTACGACCAGATCGATGCTGAAGAGATGGAGCTGATGGACATAAAATGGTGCTTGACCAGCGTGTTGAGGAGAGCTGAGAAATTCAAGCAAATCACTGGAAGAGATGATCTACGTGAAGCTAATGTTTCTACTTTAGGTTTTGATAAATCTAAAGTCACTTGTTTTCGTTGCAGGGTAAAAGGACACTTCAAGAGAGAGTGCAAAAATCGCGAAGCAAGTGGAGCTCAAAATCCGTTCAACAACAACAATGATTATTACCGAAAAGCCATCTATCATCAAGTTGCTCAACAACCATCTCAACAACATCAACATCAAGCACAAACTGGTCATGGAAGGAATGTGATTGAAGACTCTGGAAAGAGAGCTTGTGCGGTTAATCAAGATTCTTCAAAGAGAGCTGATGGTAGTGCATTGATAATAGATCAAGATGACGAAAAGTTACCTGAAGGGTTTGGCTGGGCAAATTTCAACTGGGGTGATTATTGTCCAGATGAAGAGATTCCAAATCAAAAAGCTTTTGTAGCCCGAGTTGAAGAAGATAGTGATGATGATCGTGAATTTTCGGCGAGAAAATTCGATGCTGATATGAAACTGATTGCAGAAAGTGATAGTGATGATGACAAGATTAAAAAGACAAAGAAGAAGAAAAAGGTCAAAACACCAGTGAGCAGTGATGACGAAGAAATTCCAGTAATCAAAAGGAAAGTAAAGATTGAAGTTCCAAAGTTCAAAGTTGATGAAGAAGTTGATGCTAAAAAGATTCCAGTGAAATGTGAAAACTATGAAGCAATAAAAAAGCAGAACAGCACATTGATCTATAACTTGAACAGTTTGAAGGAATCTTATGATGTGTTGAACAAAGCGATGAATCAGTATAATCAAACAAGTGAAGAACAAGCTACAGCAATGAAGACACTTCAGGGTGCATTCATGACGGAGCAAAAAGTGGTGAACAACTACATCGAGAAGTGTGCTGTGCTTGAGCAGAAACTTGAAACTCAGAGAATTGAGACTGAAAGAGTAAATCGTTTGTTGAAAAGTTACTCATGTACTTCTTATGTCATTAACAGGATTTATCCAACTGTTGAAGGCATGAAGACATTTGAAGAGGATGAAGTAACTGAAGAAAAGAATGATGAAAAAGTGGCTGAAGAAAAGACTCCAGAAAAGAAGAACAAAAAGAAGAGTGACACAATGAAAAAGACTGACAAGAAAGATTCTGGTAAGAAACAAGATGTTGGTAAGTGTCCACCCCCGCTTGAAAATGGATATTTTCCAAGAAATCCAAATTCAGAAAGAGTCGAAAAGGCAACAAATTTACAGTGGGAGTCGGAGTCGTCTGTTAACTTGCCAGAAAATATTGATGTGACGTTTACATCATCTGACACTGATCATGAGTCCGAGTTAATAAAGAAAGTCGTCGATCAGGTGTTGGATAAAGATGAAACTGAGGAGTCAAAGTTGGAGTCAAACTCAGAGTCAAAGTCAGAGTCAAAGTCAAAGTCTGGTTCTGAAAGTTCGAATTCGACAGTCAATAGTCCAAAATCTTCGGTTAAAAGGGTTTACAACAAAGAATTCCTGTTATCAACATCTAATTTGAGTGATGAAACATTCAAAGTTGCATATACATTGAATGATTCTGACAAATTATATTCTGATGAGGAATTTCCAATAAGAGGTGTCAAAACTGAATTGATCAAAAAGGTTTTCAAACTAACAGAAATTAATATTTCTGAAATAAAAGATTTAAATCTTAATGGTAAATCTAAACCTTACACCTCAAGAGTTCAACAACGTTTAAACAAGAAAAAAGGTTACAGTTCTGGTTCTGGTTTTCAAAAGAAACCAAACCATAACGGTAATTTAAAAAAAAAGGAGTTGGTTTTATTCCAACAGAAAAACAGAAAAATGAAAAATATGTTCGTGATTTTAAAGCAAAAATGATATTTGTTTCAAGAACTAGCTCAGAAGAGGAAGAAAAGAAAGAATTCTGGAGACAATCGAACAAAGAATTCCTTGCAAAGAAGCAAGAAGAGATGAAAGAAATGAGAACCTGTTTCAAATGCAACAATATTGGACATATTGCCAGAGATTGTTCAAAGGCAATACAGTCAAAACAGGGAGTTTCTCGTAACTCAAAAGACAAGGAAATTGTGTTTGAACCACTAATTGACAGAACCAAACTTTTCAAAAATTCTACATTTGAAATTGGTGAATGTTCAAACAAGTTTTACAAGAAAAAAGCTCAATCTGACAACCAGAAATGGGTTGTAAAAAGGTCTGGTGGTAGCTCTAGCGATGATTCTGATAGATCGAAATCAGAGGAGCTATCTTCTGGCGATGAATCTGATTTCACAAAATCAGATGAGCCACAGGTTGAGGTAAAAGGAGAAAAATCAGTTCTGACTGTGGATGATGAAAATTTTCCATCACTTCGGACTGAAAATTATAAAAAGAAAATTGGTAAAGTTGAGATTTCAAACCAATTTTATGATGACAAAAAGGTTTTCGATGTTGATAAGGCCTTTAACCCCACTGTGAAACATATTTTTGGTAAAATGATTGATCGAAAAGTCAAAGGGGTTAAAGAGTTCTATGAGAAGAAGACGAAGAAAGATAAAGTTGAACCATCCCTGGTTTGTGACTGGGATGGCTCATACTATGAACAGTAAGTCTGTGGACTTGCTAGAGCTCCCAGGTTGGTAAGCGTGGAGCATGAATCGACATCTTTCTTGAGGATTTATTCGGTAATGTCATCATACAAACGGTAAAAGGTTTGTTTGTGTTTGGTGTATAAGTGGTTAGAAGTTTTGGTTAAGCATACTTGCATATGGTAAATCAAGGACATTAATTTGTACTTGCATTTTCCTACAAGTGATTGAGAGACAAGATGATGAACCACATCCCCGAACTTATTACTGATATACCTACAAGTGGTAAAATAAAACAAACTTATTTTCTGGAAAAATCATTTTGATTAAAACAAACTTAAGTGTTTTGAAATCTAAATGAGAAAATAGTTTGTTGAAAGGGGGGAGTTCTGATTGTTTTTTCCAAGTGAATGGCGATTTGATGCGATTTGATATCAGTTGTCACGTTGTTTGTACAGTTTGTTTTCAAATTTCCTAAAATGTGTTTGCATTTTAGGGGGAGTAAAATTTTTCAGAAAATCCAAAAACATTTGAAAATTTGAAAAAGACAAAAACATGAGAAAATCAAAAATGAGTTTTGTTGTATAAAAGAGGAAATGATAGTACATCAGTGGACGATCACAACATGCTAAAGAATTGGAAAGTTAAAAGTGATAAACGGTCTCACTGATGATGTGTCAGTAGATTTTTGCACATTTAGTAGATTGTGACGAGATATAAACTTAAATTTCAAACTTGCTTATATCGTGGGGAAACATCTCTCGGATATATGGGTAACCCCCGAAATCTCGTTTGAAAGGTCTCATTATCTGATATACTAGGTTTTTATACTCAATGATGTCTGGGGTATTATTCCGGGACTTCTGCTGAACGATGGTTCTGACCTAGTCCTTGGATAATACTTTCCACAAATGCTTGAAACATAGCATAAACCCTCAGCATGCTGATGAAACAATAAAATTGATAGTCGCTGCTGTTGTAGCTAAAAGATCCTCTAAAGGGGATATACCGTAAAGTCGAAGCTGATATCTCTCTGCGTATACGGAAGTATCAACCTGATATCCCTCAGCCCTCGCATTACCTAATTTATGTACATATATCATTGTAGTATACTCACCTGTAAGACTGAATATTGGGATCTGGATATGGGAGTATATTCTGAGGTGGGACACACGATTGAGTTTAAGTGCTTAATACATTAATATCGTATCTCGAAGCAGTTGAACTTTGTGTGAAAATTTAAGTGGACCAGTATACTGACAATCTAAGTGAATCGTTTAGAACTTAAAATGAAATGAAGCTTAACGGTGTTGGTGATTCTTTTCATAAACTGATATCATCCTCTTACACAAACTCACAAAAATATTGTGTGTAAATATTTCTTTACTGCTTTTCATTCTATTCAAAAATTCCAAAAAGATTTTCAGTGTGTTTTAGCTTAAATTTTGAAAAAGTCAAAAAGATTTTCGACAACTGGTGTTAAAGAGCTAATTTTCAAAATTCCAAGTGCTAAACTTGACGAACTGGTTTGGGAATGTTGTATGTGAAAGATTTTAAAGTCTTGTTACAAATGGTCATCAGAAGTTTTGAATTTGATATTTCTGCAAGTGGTTCATCAGAGACTAAATGTTAGATCATTTTTGTGATATTTACAAGTGGTGTCTGAGTGTGTTAATGTTTATCATAAAACTTATGTTTGTGGTAGAGTTGTATGCAGGATGAATCAACATTTGAGGGGGAGTGCATGTTGATGATGATGAATTTAAAGTTGTCAAAATCTAAGAGAAGAAGTTTGTTGGTGATTTAAGAGAAAGAGATGAAGATAGAGAAAGAGAAGCCCAGAGACTGATCAAGACTGAAGAAGTGAAGACACAACATTGTTGTGACTCAATAGTCGACTCGTCGACATCTGAGGGGGAGTCTGTTGGTGCACTACATCTGTCGACTTCGTCTTGTATTGAGTCTTTGTCTTAGTGTGTTAGATTAGGGCATGTTACACGAGAAAATAGGAAGTGTATTGTGTCTAGTGTTGAGGTTTCGCTCATAGGACAATTAGAAGAAGGTTTCGCTTATTTGTACTTAACAGGTTTCGCTTATATGGACATCATGTCCATATGAGCGAAAGCCCCTGCATTATAAATAGGTTACATGAGCGAAACCACATAACAGTTCTTTAATTCCATGCCGAAGTGCTGCCGGTGTGAGATTTGGATGTAATTTGTCAGAAATTAATATAACAAGGTGTTAAAAGTGATTTGCTAGCTGTTTCTAAGTCAGATACTTGTTTTCCGCACCTGTATTTGATCAAAACTCCTCTGAACGACTCGTTCGGGTCGAAACACGATCCTACAAAGAAAAACAAAAGAATGATGCTGATCAGAAAGAGACTGCAACATACACCGAAGTTCCAATCACTGAGGTAAATTCTGATTCTGAAACTCAAATCAAAATCGTTAAACAGTGCAAGAAATGCATGGAAACATGCAGTGCTTGTACTGAAAAAGACGAAAGGTTCAGAACAAGAGATCTTAAATTTACCAAAATAGAAGAAGTTTTCAAAAATAAATACAAAGAAATGTTAGAAAATGAAAAAAATTTTAAAGATAATGATGAAAAACTTTCAGAAAAATGTAAAAAGTTAGAAAAGGAAAATGAAGTTTTGAAAGAAAATGTTTTGAAAAAGACAGAAGAATGTGATAAAAAAGAAAATGATTGTCAAGAAATGAAAAAGGAATATGATTCAATAAAATTGGCTTATCACATTACAAAAGAATCATATGAAAAGGTGAAAAGTGAAATGAAATTTGTTCAATCAAGATTGAATTACTGTTCTGAAACAACAACTGAACTAGAGCGACAGTATGAAATAAAGCAACATGTTGTTAACTCTTACATTGAGGATGTTGCTAAGCTAAAGCGTCAGATTGCTGATTTAGAACAGGATAACAACAAGTTAAAAAGTTATCACGCGTCATCATATGTGCTTGAACGTATTTTCAATATAAAACCGGGAGATGGTGAGTCTGAGCAAAACAAGAAAGGCATTGGCTCAGAGTTTCATCAAGTTCCACCACCGGAAAAGTTTGCATTTTTTGATGATGAAAAGGTCGAAAAAGCTTTCAACATGGTTGATCAATTGCCAGATAACATTGACGGAACCTATTCCAAATTTGATTATTCTAGTGATTCAGAGGTGGTAGGTAAGGTCGTTGAAAGTGTGTTGAAAGAAGAGTCAGTTGAAACAGGTAAATCTGAATCACAGGATGAAAATGAAGGTAATTTTCATGATGGATATCTGAAAAACTCAAAATCTGAGAAAAATCTTGATGATGATTCAAAAGGATTGGTTTATACCATGATTGGATCGGACAAATTATTCTTAGATGTTGTATTCCCGATTCAGAATGTGATTTCAGAAAAGGTAGATAAAGTTTTCAAGATGGTTGAAATTGAAAAATCTGATATTTCAAAGTTTGCTGGAAAATGTCACAAAACTTTTTATAACAAACCTGGTTACAAGAAGAAAAACATGAAGGCTGGGTTGGGTTATAAGAAGAAACAAAATCAAAATAAAAATGAAACACCGAATTATCAGACAAAGACGAATTTTGTTCATGGAATAAGTTCTGAAGAAGAGAAAGAACTCAAATTTAGACGACAGTCTAATGAAGAGTTCTATGCTCAAAAGAAAAAGCAACAACCACAGGTTAAAGATGTGTCCAAGAGAACATGTTTCAAATGTAATCAAACTGGACATCTTGCACACAAGTGTCCAAATCTGAAACCTGTGGATGTTAACAAAAAGAAGTCTGAAAATGTTGAGAAACAAAAATCTGAGGATGTGAAACACAGGTCAACCAGATTTGATTCAAAACAAATTTGGAGGTACAACACAAACAAGTTTGTTTCGAACCAAACTTGGAAATCAAACCCGAATAGATTCGATTCAAGACAGAACTGGAATTCTCACACACCCAGATTAAGAACAACACAAAGTTGGAAAACAATTGTCGATGCAACAAAACCAAACGAGTTTTGGAAACCAAAAGTTGTGGTTCAAAATCAAAATGTTCAAAAAGAGTCACATCTTTACAAACGAGGTACTCCTAAAGGTCAAAAATGGAATGTTAAGAAACAAACGACTTCGGTAAAAGATGAAAAAGTTGAAGTCAAAGTTGAAAAAGTCTTTGTTCAGAATGACAAAGATTTTCCGAAGTTGAATGAAGCCTATTGTGTTGAAATGCCTAAGATCAAACGGACCTGGGCTAAATTGTTCAAATAATTAAGAAGTTTGAATGTGCAGGTGCTCAAGACAACTGAATGTTATCAAGTGGAGTGTCGGAGCAGCCTGGCACAACGGGAAGAGGAGGCTGCTGAAACCTGGTTTGGTTGAAACAGGGAGTTTATTTTTTTTGTATATAAATAAACAATATTTCAAAAACCCTAAAAATTGAAAATTTAAAAAAAATAAACCAAAAATATGTTTGTTTTTAAATTTGTCAAATATTAAAAAATTTCAAAAAGATGTTGATTGAATACGCCGAAACCCTCACGGCTGAACAAACATGATTAATTTCACAAGATTGAAAAACGGTTTTCAAACTGTAAAATATCAATGTGTTGTAAATCATGGGGGTATGTTATACTTTCTGCAAAACAGAGCACGAAAAGCAGAAAATGGATGGCGAGACAAAGCTATCAGTATCGGTTTGTCAAATTTTCTTTAAAATGATTTTGAATTTTAGGGGGAGTAGTATTGTTAGAAAATCCAAAAACATTAGAAATTTTTGAAAAAGTCAAAAACATGATAAAATTCAAATTTTTTTTTTTTGAGTTTTTGTGTAAAAAGAGGAAATGATAGTACATCAGTAGACAGTTACAGTATGCTAAAGAAATGTAATGATTAGATAGCGTTAAACAGTCTCACTGATGATATGCCGATAGGTTTTTACACATTTAGTAAACTTTTCGGGATATAAACATTAATTTCAAACTTGCTTATTTCGTGGGGAACACTACTTGGATATATAGGTAACCCCTGAAATCTTGTTTGAAGGGCCCCTCTTTCTGAGATACTAGGTCTTTATGCTTAGTTGTAAGACTGAATATTGGGATCTGGATACGGGAGTATATTCAAGAGGTGGGACACATGAATGAGTTTAAGTTCTTAATACACCTAATTCGTATCCTGAATCAGTTGAAGTTTGTGTAAAAATTTAAGTGGATCAGTATATCGACAATCTAAGTGAATTGTTTAATTCTTAATGTGTAACTAAGCTCAACGGTACTTGTGACTTGTCAAAAACTGATATGATCCTCTGACACGAACTCAAACAAAAATATTGTCTGTAAATTTGTTTGTAAATATTTCTTTACTGGTTTATGTTTCAGAAAAATACAAAAAGATTTTGATTTTACTTTATTTTCGACAACCGATGTCTGAGAAGCTAAGTTTCAAAATCTAAGTATGCTGATTGTGTTTCTGAAAATAAAACAAGTTCATTAATTTGAAACTTGAAGTTTTTAAACAAAAATCAAAACAGTTTGTGATATCTCCAAGATCATTAGTTTGGACTTGGATGATTAACTGTGAGGGATTTGGATGCTTATTTTGTTAAAATCTATGAAATAGAGCCAGTTTCAGATCCTGAAATTTGTTAAAAAGTGTTAGTTTAGAAAGTTTGAAAGAGCCAGGTCACAATTCCTGGATAATTGAAAGCTTGAAATGTCTATACTTATAAATGTTTGAGTGATTGCAGATATTGTACCAGACTACGATCCTGACTAAGTCTAAGGGGGAGTCTGAAGACGAGCTCAAAGCAAGGGGGAGCTTGTAACCAGAAAGCAAGGTGTCGATCCCTAAAGCACGGAAGCTTGATGAAAGGGGGAGCCTGAAGAAGCTGTTAATTTTAGAGCCAGAAACAGATCCTGGTATAACATTCAAAGATAGAAGCTGATCAATGAAGAAAGCTTGTTGGATGCTTACAATGTTAGACAATTTGGAAAGAGTGTGAAGACTGATCAAGACTGAAGATGTGTCATGATAAAGACTTGACACAGAAGACTTCGTCAACATCCAAGGGGGAGCCTGTTAGTGCACTATGTCTGTCGACTTTGTCTTGTATCGAGTCATGTAATAGGATAGGTGAAGGTCCCCTTGAGTCGTATGGATCTTCACAGAATTGTCAATCCAATCAAGAGTGCGGAATCCTCTTGATCAGAATATAGCAGAATCGAGTAGGAAACAGAAACAGCAATTCACTTTCAAACTGGGTTTTCTATTGATTATCGATTATGAGAATTACAATCAATCAAAACCCTAACAACCAAAATTTCGTCCAAGCTAGTAAACTCTCACGAAATTCTCACACACAACTGTTTTGGCTGATTAACCTAAACCCTAAAGCCTAACCTTGTTTATATAACACAAGGTTACTACTTGGGCCAAGGTTAAACATCATGGACTGCGAATTGGACAGGCCCAATTCGCCCCCATCACCCTAATTGGGTTTTGTTTAGCCCAAACTCTATTAACTCACTAATACAAAGCTAAACCCGCTAACTGTTTATCGTTTAACTAATTACAAGATATCCAAAGACCAAATCTAAGCTGTTGTCACCAAACATGCACCAACAAACTCCCCCTTGACAATAGCTTCATAAAATAACTTTGTCTTCAGTCATCTTGCAATCTTCATGTATTCGTGCACTGTCTTTGGTCTTTGGAGAGCTTCAGCTTCAACAGCTTCTGTCAGCAACAGACTCCCCCTAAGCTGATGCATCCAATCACCAAATCTTCAAAAACTTTAGCGTTTGAGTAAACTCCAGTTCAGCATTTGAATAGAAATCTTCAAACTCTTTAACTTTGTCTGCAATGTAGAAAGGAGGTTCTACCATGCATCCAATCAAACTCTCATCTTCTTCACAGCAACTTCTCAGCAACACAACAACTTCTTAGCAACACACTGCTTCAATCTGTTTACTATAAAACAAACATCTCGAGAAACCATAAGAATTTTTCAACAAAGTTAAATAAATTATTATTTTTCAAGAGATAGTTAAACTGTATCACAGATTAAGCATTTTCAATTTATCACCAACACGCAAAACTTTTTAATCACACACCCTATAACCCGCATGATTTAAAATTTTGAACTCACTTTCCAACACCGTCTCCCCCTGTCAGTAACAATTCCTCCAAGAATAACAGTTTTCCGTACGCTAAGAATTTTAAACAGAAAAAGACACTATTTTTGTATTTTCTGAAAGCAAGTAAATAACAAAAGGAATAAACACTCTATTTTTGTGAGAATCACTGGTAAGAAGATCATATCAGCACAATCAACCTGTTTTCACACTATTATATTATTCTTTATTTAATTTTTCGTGAAAAACAGTCCAAGACGATTACCAGTATGTTTGTCCACTTAAACAAAATGCATGAACATTTCAAGTACCATTACCATATGATACGTTAAGGTAATTTTAATTTCTGAGATATTAGCGTGTCCCACTTCAGGATATACCCCCGCGATCAAGGTATGCACAAAGATTCATCGTAGTAGGTGAGTATACTGAATTCATCCTTTAAGATATCCTGACAGTGCCTAGGTCTGCATATAATCTGTTTTATCATGTTTTGATTGCTTAACAATGAACACCCAAATAAATACTAATCAAATCCTGGAAATATAAACAACACACTCTATCATGCAAGTATCTTCCCTACCACATATTTCACAAGTCCAATCCAAATTTCTTAAATCTTAACTGGGAATAGGTTGAGAAGAGAACAGAATAGATCTTTAGCAGAGATGGTATAATATACAGATCAAATGAGTTTTTCTCAGTTTGATATAGGTTTCTTGGGTTTCTTTTAGGCACTTGAGGGCCTCTTTCGGGTGTATTAGATCTATAGCGCAACAACGTACAGCTAGGTCAGCATGTATCTGGATGCAGCAGAAGCTGTCGTTGCCTAGCACCTCCAGGTCAGCATATATCTGGATGCAGCAGAGGAGGTACACGACTTTTTTCAGAGAAGATTTCAGAATCAGATCAAAATTGTGTGTATCGGGACAACATACAGACATTCAAATAGAAATGAGCTAATTCCAAGTGACTTTCTTTCCTGGGGTCATGTACAATTTTAGTTCTGAACAGAAAGACAGCCAAGGTATCCCCATATGAAATAACAGTATAAAGACCCAAAACTTCAGATTTTGGCAATCTATCAACGCAAGATTTAAGGTCATTAAACCATACACCACTGATGTGTTCCCCACTCATACTCAGTTTATTTAAGTTTATATCACTTTGGTAAGTTGATTATTTCATGCTTTTTGCCTACTGGTACATTGTATGATGAAGCTGCTATCACACTTAAGCAATTCAATTTCAGTTTCAGTGTGACAGTCTAACTTGCTGATGTACTATCATTTCTCCTTTTTCACACAGTGATAACTCATTTTTGATTTTCTATTTTTTTATGTTTTTGATTTTTCAATTTTTTGTTTTTTTGATTTTTTAAGAAAAGCAGTAAACTATTTACAAAATTCTTCTGAAAAACCAGTTATTCAGGATTCCTCATCCCGTTGAGTTCGACTAAATGTTCAAAGCGAGCCCTGTCAAAAGCTTTAGTATAAAGATCTGCCAGGTTATCTAGTGTGTCGACTCAGCACTTTGAACTTCAATTTAAATCAATCAATATAAATATATCAACAATCTCACATCCCCCTTCATGTGCCTGAAGCAGCTATTATCAACATAAGTTGATAATCCTCCTTAGCAGCTCCTGCACACACCAACTAAGAAATTAGTTAGATTGGGGGACCCAAGCCTTAATGGTCTTGGGTCGTCCAAATTCACCAACTATTTGAACATCCATCCAATATCCATTACTCCTAACTGGATTCTTGGATCTCAGACCTGTTGATGGAATTTGATTTTGATTTCCACTAGGTCTTTGGTCCTGAGGGTTCCTATACGTATTTGGACTATTTGACCTTTTGAAATCTTGATTTGGGTATCTTGAATTTAGATTCCAAGAAGCATTATTGTTGTAATTTCTAAAGCCATTGTTATAAAAAGTTCGACCACCATTATTTTGGTATCGATTTTGATATTGACCTTGACTTCTGAAATTATTAGAATTAAAATTGTTCATTCTTGGTGAACTGCTTCTAGGTCTCTCGTATCTGCCTGGTGGAGATCTAGGCTGAAATCTAGGTTGATTTCTTTGAAAACGTGGAACTTGTGAAGTTCCTGTTCCAGCCTTATCTACACCAACAGCAACATTTTCTGGTTGCTTAGGAGCAGATTTCTTTGGAGAGTTAGACTCCTTCTCCTGTTTATCACCACTATTCTCTGGTGACTTCTCTCTCTTCCTTTCACTCACTTGCGCTTCACTCTTTTTGTTAGGACAGCAGCTAGCTACATGTCCCTTGGTGTGACATTTGAAGCACGATCTCCTTTTCAAAGACTTCTTAGCTGGAGTCTCTGAGGTAGATCCCCTATCAGATGGTGATGATCCCTTGGATGAACCTTGTTTAGTTTGCTTGATTTCAGATTTTTCTATGTTCTTATTTTTTGCAAACTCTACATTCGATTCATTTTCAATAACAGCAGTTTCGTTTTTCATATCACTACCTTGAACAAAATTAATCTTTTTGACAAAAGCTTGATTTTTATTCTTAGGCGGTGAATTTTTCTTTTTCAAAGGTTCCCTGTTATTGTTATTCTTAGCCTCATCACTCTCAGATCCATCACCTTGACTTGAAGTGGATGCGAAACTACTTGGTGCAGATGCCATAAAGTCTGCTAGCTCATCTTCACTAGGCAGGAATGAATAGTCATGACTAAGAGGAGGTGGAACTTCATTAAAGCCCTGGAAGCCCACACTTGTCTTGTCATTACTCTTCTTTAACCCACCCATCATGTGTTTCATTAAAAAAGATGAATCTCTGAATTGATTCAATTTCTTTTCAAGTTCAACAATTTTGAGTTGTGCATCTGACAACTCTTTGCATTTTTCAGAGATCTCTTTTGTTTTCTCAGCCATCATGTCATGAGCTAAGTCTATGACTTGAAGTTTTTCATTCAATTTGCAAGTTAAAGCTTCAATTTCAGCTTCATAACCTCTTATCTTCTTCAAGTATGTAGATTCATTTCTTTTAGCAAAAAAGTTTAACTCTTTTATGTTTGACATCTCGCTTACCAGACTTTTGTTTTGTGTTGTCAATCTGTCAACCGCACCCTGTAGTTCACGACATCTCAAACATACAGAATTAGATTGTACCTCTTTCTCATGCACTTCTGAGGTTTCATCAGCAACAACCTGTTCAGCTTCACTCTCTTTCTCTACTTCAGCAACAACATGTTCAGCTTCACTCTCTTTCTCTACTTCAACATCCACTTTTGCTTCAGCATTCTCCTCTTGAGCTTCAGCATTTTTCACTTCAGATTCAGCATCACTCACAGTAGTTTCAGCCTCATCAACTGGCACTATCTCTGCCATGAATGCCTGAGTGGCACTCTCATTTCCCTGATATCGCTTTTGTAATGTATCCCACATATCCTTTGAATTAGTGTACTTTGTGAAGGTATGCTTGATGCTATCAGGTAAGGACATCTTTATCGCAGCCAATGCTCTCTTTTCAGCGTCATACTTCCTTTTATCATCCTCTTGCATGTTCACATAGTCTGTTCGACGTGGTCTGCCCTCAAAATCGTGTGTTGGGTTTGTGTACCCATCTTCTATACAGATCCACATGCGAGCATCCTGAGATTCAATGAAGGATTTGAAGTTGTCCTTCCATGTAAGATAATTCTCCACCTTCATTATCTTAGGTGCATTCAATTTTGTCATGTTCGACATTTTAACGCAAACAGACTGGTAAAACCGTACAAAATATCTCCGAAAACAGTGGTTACTAACTTACACCTTTAGAATCGTCTCGAAAAGACGAATCCAATGATATATAATGTCAAAAACCGAATTCGGGATTTTCCAGAGTCTTTTTTTTAAATCCAAGGAATTCAACGGTCCAAACGGTTCTGTCTAACGAGCTACGGATCAATTTCTATTTGCAAAACACTGAAATTTTATCGACGCTTGCCAACTGAAATTCCACCTCTTAATTTCGCTGGTTTTAAATTTGCTGAGTTAATTTCGCTGGTTACTGATTAAATTCGCTGGGTCTGTTACTTGTTCAATTTCGCTGATCGATCAAGGTTTGCTGAAAATTTAATTTTGCTGCTTAAATTCGCTGTCAACTTCGCCAGTCAATTTCGCGCTTACGACGACCTGTAAAGTCGCCGAAAAACCGTAATAATTTCGCTGTGGACAATTACACGGTTACCAAAGTCGCCTTTGGATTTAACGTCGCCAGTAAACTTCGCTGGTCTGTTAATTTCGCAAGTCCAGTTAATTTCGCAGGTCTTTAAATTAGGAAATTCAATCTTCTCGAAAAGTTTTGATGATCTTCTGGATTCTCCTAACAACTTCTGCAGAATCGAAAACAGCAAAATCGGCAACCTTTTCACCCAAATTCGATGAACTTGATGAAGAAAACCAAGAACAATCTTCGAATTTCAGCCAAAAATTTTCCAGAATAAACCAACAAATGTCCTGCAAACCTGCAAATCAGCAAACAAACAAAGCAGAATATCAAAACAGCCAATAAATTTCGAAAATTTTTATCAAAACAGCCAGAAAATTCGAAACCCTAATTGTCAAGTTTAACAGAAAATTCGAAAAACTCCCTGTTTCTGCAGAATACAATTCTGAACCGAGCCTTCAAGAGCCTAATGCTCTGATACCAATTGAAGGTCCCCTTGAGTCGTATGGATCTTCACAGAATTGTCAATCCAATCAAGAGTGCGGAATCCTCTTGATCAGAATATAGCAGAATCGAGTAGGAAACAGAAACAACAATTCACTTTCAAACTGGGTTTTCTATTGATTATCGATTACGAGAATTACAATCAATCAAAACCCTAACAACCAAAATTTCGTCCAAGCTAGTAAACTCTCACGAAATTCTCACACACAACTGTTTTGGCTGATTAACCTAAACCCTAAAGCCTAACCTTGTTTATATAACACAAGGTTACTACTTGGGCCAAGGTTAAACATCATGGACTGCGAATTGGACAGGCCCAATTCGCCCCCATCACCCTAATTGGGTTTTGTTTAGCCCAAACTCTATTAACTCACTAATACAAAGCTAAACCCGCTAACTGTTTATCGTTTAACTAATTACAAGATATCCAAAGACCAAATCTAAGCTGTTGTCACCAAACATGCACCAACAATAGGATAAACCAGTGCCAGGTTGCTAGAAACTGAGATTTGAGTGTTTATTAGTGATTTCGCTTGAAACAGCCAAAGGCCTTTTCAAACGAAAGTAACAATGTTAATTCCATTTGAAATGACACTTGGTCATTTCAAACGAAATCAGAACACTATAAATAGGTGAACTTGGTTTGTCATTTGTAACTTTCGGATCTGAGTAGCGAAGCCCTGCTGAATTGTCTCCAAGTTGTAAATCAATGTCAGATCAATAATAGAGACATTTAAATTGAATCAAGCTGTAAACAAGTCCGTTTCTCTGAATTCCGCCTTAGATTCGGATATAAACTCTTCTGAACGACTCATTCAGGTTGCACAACTATCCTACATGTAGGAAGAAACCCAACAATGGAGTATGATTCAATTGTGGAGAAAAGGGACATATTAAACCAAACTGTCTGAAACTAGCTCCAGCCATGAATAACAAGACTACTAAGAATGCTAGATCATTTGTTCTAAGAGCCGAAGAAGCAAAAATGATTCCAGACGTGATTGTCGGTACGTTTTTAGTTAATGATATCTTTGCTAAAGTATTATTTGACTCTGGTGCGAACCAAAGTTTTATTAATACTTCATTTAGCAAACTTCTCAACCAACCATTAACTAAAATTCAACAAGAATATCTGGTAGAAACAACAAATGGAGAGTCCATTAAGATCACTGAAATCTTGTAGGGAGCAAGAATAGAAATTTTAAATCATAATTTTATGGCTAATCTTTACCCAATGAATCTGGATGGATTTGATATTGTATTAGGAATGGACTGGTTAGTAGCCAATAAAGCCAGTATTTTATGTGATCAAAAGTCAATACAAGTAAATTCACCAAAAGGTGAAAAGATCACAATTAAAGGAGATAAGCCATCTAGATCTACGAAATTCATCTATGTGATGAAAACCACAATTTATGCAAGAAAAGGATCACTAGTGTATATGGTTTCCATAATCATTAACACTAATGGAAAAGAATTGAAAGATATTCCCGTAGTATCTCAATTATCAGATGTGTTTCTAGAAAAATTACAGGGACTACCGCCAGACAGGGAAGTCGAATTTAGAATTCACCTACTACCAGGGACAACACCGATTGCCAAGGCACCTTTGTCACACCCCCAAAACCCACATGCGGAGTATCACCGCTTGGAGGCGTGACTGACCAGGATCAAACCACTAATCATATTGAACAAGTAAATATTTAATGTAAAAGTCCAACCAATCACGATTAATATCCAAAACAAACATAGTTAAGTTATGAGCGGAAGCATAATGTTCAAAACCAAATCCAAAGTTTAATTATCCAAATGTTTAGCATGGCACACAGCTGTCCATGTCCCACAACGACTCTTCCTTGTGCAAGCTCCAGCTAAATACCTATAGACCTGCAAAGCATGTAGTAACGAGTCAACAACTAGTTGAGTGAGTTCACGGTTGGGTGTTCGTTTTAAGTTGTTCCAAAAGCAGTTTCCTTTAACTGGCGTTCCTGCCGTGGGGGTTACCCCATAATTGAAAACGTGATTTGTTTAACCCTTTGTTTAACCCATTTACTCTGGCAAACCTGCCGTGGGGGCTACCCCATGATAGTTATCTGCCATTTCGGCCGTGGGGGCTACCCCATGTATACACTAGACTCGTTACCATATCGACTACTGACTGAAGTCATGTTTAAGTGCCCTGAAACTGTCAATGTCTATCAGCATTGACGTGCCCCAGATCCATTAGTTCACGCCCGTCCTCTGCGGCACGGTGTGAGGCTTGTCAGACCTAAATAGCGCTATCTAACTAATGACCCGCTCGCCATTGGCCCGGCGATTAAGTCGATATAAAAAGGAGGGACTTCGTGATAGAGTTTTGGTCTAGTACGAGTTATCTGTCCGTGAGGACGAGGAATTACATTCCTGAACCATTACTGTCCTACCCAAGAAAGGACGAGGAATCCGTATTCCTTAACCCCATTCCCAACCCCTGGGAATCCCATGCTTTGTAGAGTGTGAACTCACCTTGGTTTGCTTGGCAGATTACACAGAAAGGACAAGTCTAGTAGCTAGGGGTCAACCACGTCCTAACATGATTATCATACAAGTCAGGTTTAGGTTTTCAAGTAGCGCACACAGGTATCACATAGATTGCATATATAAGAAACACATACGGACCATGGCATGATGCAACATCACGTTTAACAGATAAGACATATTGACATTAAGTGATTGGGCTCGCACAAGTCTAATGACCTTGTGCGAGTCATTCGTTGAATTCCACTTCTACCCGGCCCCAAGTCAAGAATCCCAAATCATAACCACGGTTCAACAATTTAACTTAAACCTTATGTGAATCCGATTTGGGTTGTGCGATCAGATCAGGCCCAACCCAACACATATACATACAGCCCAAACAATTAAACTTAAGCCTTGTGCGATCCATGTTATCTTGTGCGACTCCATTACCAGCCCGGCCCAACATAACCAACCAGCCCAAACAGTTAGATATTCATACTTCTTGTGCGATAGAAGACATCTTGTGCGACTGACCAGGATGTCTTGTGCGATCTCTTGTACGTGTGATCTTGTGCGACCAGAACCTCTTGTACGATCAAGAGGCTTGTGTGACTAGTTTTTAAATTCCGGATATCATGCCAAATCGGTTACAAGCATCAATCTTGCTAATCAATAGTTTCCAATTTTGTTATCAATCAACCCAATCAATCAACAGTTAATTGGTTTCCAGATCAAATCAATTAACAGTTTTCAAACCAATCCATCTAGCATACTATCGATCAAACAAGCATATATTTCAATTGTTTTCTAAAGAACCCTAATCATCATGCAAACAAATAACATATGAATTTGACTAACCTAGCCTGACAACACACACATGGCCACCCTTTGACTAATCAAACTATCAATTAACTCTCATATCATTGGACCGATCATGCCACTATCATTCACATTAATTAAGAATCACATGTAGCACATGAAATCTATGATGACACTAGCCGAAAATCATAAAGGATCTTTATCCAATTGTTTGTATTTCCAAGATATCACACATGCATTATAATCATTACTCATCATTCGCATCATTTAATCCTGATTCATTACACAACAAATCCGAAGACAAGACATGGCAGCCGATTAATCATCATACACGTAAACATCATTGTTCATCATACATTCAATACTTAATCGTTTAATCAAATCGTGAGATTATAACATCATCATGCAACACACTAATTATAAGAATAATATTAACACTAACCGATCGAAGGAAAAGAGTAGGGATTGATCCGAACACCAAAGGCTTCGAGGGAAAAGATGTTGTTGCCGTCGAGTTCTAGAGAGAAGGAAGAGAGCACTAGGGTTTTGTGTGTGTAGGCGTTTAGCAACAATGAGAAGTTTACTCTATCCCCTTAGTGTTATGCGATATGGGGGAGTGGGCCGAACCCTCACTTGGGCTGCCCATTGGTTCGAATACGAGTTGTGTAGCCCGAAAGGCTTGTGTGGTCGGGTGAGTGTTGTGCGATTGGTTTCATGTTGTGCGGTTGGGCTATTTATATACAAACATACATTACACAAAGCACGTAATAACATAACATTAGCATAAGTATTCACTTTCATAATAGTCACATATCGTACACATACGTTACATTAAAGTACGAAGATCGGTTTGGAAATACGAGTTGTCACATTATCCCCAAGTTGAAAGAAATTTCGTCCCGAAATTTAGCACGTACTCACTGAGGAAGCTAGTTAAGTTGCATGGTTTTCCTGGTTTTCCTGGGGTGTCACATCCTCCCCCCGTTGATCTGGAATTTCGTCCCGAAATTCCGTAGCTTCAGCCTCAGTAGTGGTTGTACCGGTTGCGAACAGTTGGGGATACTTTTGTTTCATCTGATCTTCGCGCTCCCAGGTAAACTCTGGGCCACGACGTGAGTTCCAACGAACTCGACCGAGAGGTATTCTAGTATGCTTGAGGACCTTAACATCCCGGTCCGTGATTTCAGCAGGTTCCTTGACGAATCGCAACTGCTCGTCGATCGTGAGCTCCTTCAGAGGAACTACGTGGGGCTCATCTGATAAACACTTCTTCAGGTTTGACACGTGGAAAACATTGTGAACTGCACTGAGTTCTGCTGGTAAATTCAGTCTGTAGGCCACCTTGCCTATTTTCTCAATGACTTCGAAGGGTCCAATGTATCGTGGGTTAAGTTTGCCGCGTTTGCCAAAACGAACCACACCCTTCCAGGGTGAAACTTTGAGTAACGCTCGATCCCCAACTTGGAACTCGAGTAGTTTCCTGTCTTTATCGGCGTATGCTTTCTGACGGTCACGAGCTGCCGCCATTCGTTGTCGTATCTGGGCAATTTTCTCTGTTGTGTCTACCACATGTTCCGGACCAGTGATCTGACTATCCCCCACCTCTGCCCAACAAAGAGGTGACCGGCATTTACGCCCGTACAATGCCTCAAACGGAGCAGCTTTAATGCTGGTGTGGTAGCTATTGTTGTACGAAAATTCCACAAGTGGCAGATGCTTTTCCCAGCCGTTGCCAAAGTCAATCACACATGCCCTAAGCATGTCTTCGAGGGTCTGGATGGTACGTTCCGACTGCCCATCCGTTTGCGGGTGATAAGCTGTGCTCATATCTAACCTTGAGCCAAAGGACTTGTGCATTGCTTGCCACAATTCTGATGTAAAACGTGCATCTCGATCCGAGATAATAGAGGTGGGCACCCCGTGCCTCGAGACAACTTCCTTGAGATATACTTCTGCTAGGGTGGAGAACTTATCTGTTTCTTTGATGGCCAAGAAGTGAGCAGACTTCGTGAGTCGATCCACGATCACCCAAATAGTATCGTTACCACGTTGTGATCTAGGCAGGCCAGTAACAAAATCCATGGAAATTTGCTCCCATTTCCATTGTGGTATCTCTGGTTGTTGAAGGGGGCCTGAAGGTTTCTGGTATTCCGCCTTGACTCTTGCACAAGTCAAGCAATTGCTAACGTATGTTGCTATGTGTGCCTTCATGCTAGGCCACCAGTATGTGGTTTTGATGTCGTGGTACATTTTATCCGCGCCAGGGTGCACTGAGTAGCGAGACTTGTGTGACTCATCCATCACAAGCTCTCGTAGGTTGCCATAAAATGGGACCCAAATGCGTCCTGTGACGTAGTAAGCACCGTCTTCCTTTTGTTCTAAGCGTTGCCTCGAGCCGCGTAGGGCTTCAGCCCTGACATTTTATGGTTTCAATGCTTCTACCTGAGCATTTCGTATTTGCGAAGGAAGATTAGACTGTATAGTAAGTTGTAAAGCTCGTACGCGCTTGGGCGCAGTGTCCTTTCGACTGAGGGCATCAGCCACAACATTGGCTTTGCCCGGGTGATACCTGATTGAGCATTCGTAATCGTTTAGCAGTTCGACCCATCGTCGTTGTCTCATATTGAGTTCCTTCTGTTTAAAGATGTGCTCGAGACTTCTGTGATCAGTGTAGATAGCACACTTGGTGCCATACAAGTAGTGTCGCCATATCTTAAGTGCAAAAACAACCGCTCCCAGCTCTAGATCGTGTGTAGTGTAGTTCTTCTCATGAACCTTAAGTTGGCGTGAAGCGTATGCTATAACTTTATCCCGCTGCATCAAAACACAACCAAGACCCTGAATAGATGCGTCGCAGTAGACCACGAAGTCGTCTGTGCCCTCTGGCAATGAAAGGATAGGTGCACTGCAAAGTCTATCCTTTAAGTGCTGAAACGCTAATTCTTGTGCGTTTCCCCAACGATAAACAACGCCCTTCTGCGTTAGTGAAGTAAGAGGCTGAGCAATCTTAGAAAAATCCTTGATAAATCTCCTGTAGTAACCTGCCAATCCCAAGAATTGGCGAATTTCCGTTGGCGTGCGAGGTGCAGGCCAGCTCTTGATCGATTCTACCTTGGATGGATCAACGTGAATCCCATCCTTGTTCACCACGTGGCCTAAGAAATGGACTTCACGAAGCCAGAAGTCACATTTTGAAAACTTGGCATACAGTTGTTCCTTTCGAAGGAGTTCCAAAATAAGTCGTAAATGTTGCTCATGTTCCTCCTGACTCTTCGAATAGATCAGGATGTCATCAATGAAGACAATAACGAATTTGTCTAAGTAAGGCTTGCACACTCGATTCATCAAGTCCATGAAGACCGCCGGTGCGTTTGTCATCCCAAAAGGCATGACCAAAAACTCATAGTGGCCATATCGAGTTCTGAAGGCTGTTTTGGAGACGTCCTCTTCTCGGACTCTCAGCTGGTGATATCCCGATCTCAAATCAATCTTCGAATAGTAGCTCGACCCTTGTAACTGGTCGAACAAATCGTCAATGCGTGGAAGAGGGTAGCGGTTCTTCACAGTCACCTTGTTCAGTTCACGGTAGTCGATGCACATTCTGAACGTACCGTCTTTCTTCTTCACAAATAGCACTGGAGCTCCCCAGGGCGAAGAACTAGGACGAATAAAACCCTTATCTAAGAGTTCTTGTAATTGCGTAGATAGCTCTTTCAATTCTGATGGAGCTAAGCGATACGGTGCACGAGCTATAGGTGCTGCTCCAGGAGCTAGCTCGACTTGAAACTCGACCTGGCGATGAGGCGGGAGACCAGGTAGTTCCTCAGGAAATACCTCAGGATAGTCGCGTACAATCGGAAAGTCTTCTATCTTTTTCTTTTTCTTCGAGGTGTCAGTAACAAGAGCCAGAAAGGCAGTGTGGCCCTTACGCAAACACTTTTGAGCCTTAAGGGAAGAAATGATGCTCGTAACAGCACCACTCTTGTCGCCACGAATCATAAGAGGTTCCTCACCTGGGCACGGAATACAGACAATCTTTTCGTTGCAAAGGATCTCAGCTTTATGTTGGGATAACCAGTCCATCCCAATGACAACGTCGAAACTACCCAGAGTAATAGGAAGGAGGTCGATTGAGAAAGTGTGATCAGCAAGTACTAGATTACAACCTTTAACTACATGTGTGACCTCTATACTTTTACCATTAGCTAACTCTACAGCGTGTTTGGGATTCAAGGGTGTTGGGGTACGCTTAAGCAGTTGGCTAACGCTTTGAGACACATAACTAGTATCAGCACCCGAATCAAATAAGACAGTAACGTAAAAGTCGTCGAGAAGGAACTTACCCGTCACAACATTGGGATCATTCCTTGCTTCTCCATTGCCAATAACAAACGCACGGCCCCTTGCTCCATTACCATTGTTACCCCCGTTGTTCCCATTCCCCTGATTGTTGTTGTTATTGTTGTTCTGGTTCCTGTTCAGCTGGGGACAATCTCTCTTGAAGTGGCCTTCAGCTCCACACTGAAAGCACCCTTTGTTGTTACCCTGCGGCTGCTGTTGCTGGCGTTGATTCTGTTGATCTTGCGGTTGCTGACGATTCTGGTTTGCTGGGTATAAGCTTCTACAATCCTTTGCCGCATGGCCTGGCTTGTTGCACCGATGACAGTTACCCCTGGTGCATGGCCCGCGATGATGCAAGTTGCAACGATTACATTTGGGGTGATTTCCTTTGTATCCACCCTGACTTTGGCTACCTGACGATTGCTGACTAGGACTCTTATACTCTTCAGTTCTTCTCTGCTGCGACTGGGATTGAACAGAAGTCGAACCTCTGCTTGAAGCTCCATCCCATTTACGTTTGTTATCACTGGAAGGTTCAGAGGTAGCTGTAGCACTAATGCGTTTTGGTAACCTGTTTTGCTCCACCGCCTGATCAGTGAGGCGGTGAGCCAACTGAACAACCTGCTGGTAAGTGGCGAGGTTTGCTGAAGTCACATGACTTTGGATCTCTGGTTTCAGACCCTTGAGGTAGAGTTCAATACGCTTAATTGGAGGGTCCACCATAGTAGGACACAGTAGTGCAAGCTCATTCGATCTCTTAGTATATGCCTCAATTTCCGACCCCGTCATCTTGAGGTTGAAGAACTCAACTTCCAGCTTATGTATGTCGTCACGACTGCAGTATTCTTCCTTGATCATCTCTTTGAAATTGTTCCAGGGGGTGGCGTTAGCAGCAACCAACCCCAGCATTTGTACCTGGGCGTTCCACCATGTGAGGGCTAAACCCTCGAGAGTGCCGGTAGCATATTTCACCCTGCGTGCCTCAGGGCATTCACACATTTCAAATACAGACTCTAGTTTCTCAAACCAGTGGAGGAGACCTACTGCTCCTTCAGTGCCACTAAAAGTAGTGGGTCGGCAGTCCATGAAAGTTTTGAAGGTGCACACAGGTGGCTGAGCATGCTGACCTCCTGCTTGTGCGGCTGCAAGTGCCGCAGCAACCTGTTCGTTGATTAGAGCCGTCAACTGGGCTTGAGTCATGTTGATGCGTCCAGACATGATCTTCATATCAAAGGAAGCATGTGTGAGAGGGGTTCGCGAAAGTGCGATGACAGAAAAGAGTAAGCACCCACGTGTTCAAGCAAGAGTAGCTATACTAGCTAAGCATATCATGAGCATAGTTCTACGTAATCTAGCAAGTAGGCAATAAAACACAAACCATATCACCTAGAATGTCGAGCCTTGCACGTGGAGTGAAGTGTCGTTGTGGATCGTAGAGCACTGTACAGGTTATAGTCTGGTTTTAACAAAAACGTTTTCCTTTATTAAAACCAAGTTCTCTATAACCAATGGCTCTGATACCAATCTGTCACACCCCCAAAACCCACATGCGGAGTATCACCGCTTGGAGGCGTGACTGACCAGGATCAAACCACTAATCATATTGAACAAGTAAATATTTAATGTAAAAGTCCAACCAATCACGATTAATATCCAAAACAAACATAGTTAAGTTATGAGCGGAAGCATAATGTTCAAAACCAAATCCAAAGTTTAATTATCCAAATGTTTAGCATGGCACACAGCTGTCCATGTCCCACAACGACTCTTCCTTGTGCAAGCTCCAGCTAAATACCTATAGACCTGCAAAGCATGTAGTAACGAGTCAACAACTAGTTGAGTGAGTTCACGGTTGGGTGTTCGTTTTAAGTTGTTCCAAAAGCAGTTTCCTTTAACTGGCGTTCCTGCCGTGGGGGTTACCCCATAATTGAAAACGTGATTTGTTTAACCCTTTGTTTAACCCATTTACTCTGGCAAACCTGCCGTGGGGGCTACCCCATGATAGTTATCTGCCATTTCGGCCGTGGGGGCTACCCCATGTATACACTAGACTCGTTACCATATCGACTACTGACTTAAGTCATGTTTAAGTGCCCTGAAACTGTCAATGTCTATCAGCATTGACGTGCCCCAGATCCATTAGTTCACGCCCATCCTCTGCGGCACGGTGTGAGGCTTGTCAGACCTAAATAGCGCTATCTAACTAATGACCCGCTCGCCATTGGCCCGGCGATTAAGTCGATATAAAAAGGAGGGACTTCGTGATAGAGTTTTGGTCTAGTACGAGTTATCTGTCCGTGAGGACGAGGAATTACATTCCTGAACCATTACTGTCCTACCCAAGAAAGGACGAGGAATCCGTATTCCTTAACCCCATTCCCAACCCCTGGGAATCCCATGCTTTGTAGAGTGTGAACTCACCTTGGTTTGCTCGGCAGATTACACAGAAAGGACAAGTCTAGTAGCTAGGGGTCAACCACGTCCTAACATGATTATCATACAAGTCAGGTTTAGGTTTTCAAGTAGCGCACACAGGTATCACATAGATTGCATATATAAGAAACACATACGGACCATGGCATGATGCAACATCACGTTTAACAGATAAGACATATTGACATTAAGTGATTGGGCTCGCACAAGTCTAATGACCTTGTGCGAGTCATTCGTTGAATTCCACTTCTACCCGGCCCCAAGTCAAGAATCCCAAATCATAACCACGGTTCAACAATTTAACTTAAACCTTATGTGAATCCGATTTGGGTTGTGCGATCAGATCAGGCCCAACCCAACACATATACATACAGCCCAAACAATTAAACTTAAGCCTTGTGCGATCCATGTTATCTTGTGCGACTCCATTACCAGCCCGGCCCAACATAACCAACCAGCCCAAACAGTTAGATATTCATACTTCTTGTGCGATAGAAGACATCTTGTGCGACTGACCAAGATGTCTTGTGCGATCTCTTGTACGTGTGATCTTGTGTGACCAGAACCTCTTGTACGATCAAGAGGCTTGTGTGACTAGTTTTTAAATTCCGGATATCATGCCAAATCGGTTACAAGCATCAATCTTGCTAATCAATAGTTTCCAATTTTGTTATCAATCAACCCAATCAATCAACAGTTAATTGGTTTCCAGATCAAATCAATTAACAGTTTTCAAACCAATCCATCTAGCATACTATCGATCAAACAAGCATATATTTCAATTGTTTTCTAAAGAACCCTAATCATCATGCAAACAAATAACATATGAATTTGACTAACCTAGCCTGACAACACACACATGGCCACCCTTTGACTAATCAAACTATCAATTAACTCTCATATCATTGGACCGATCATGCCACTATCATTCACATTAATTAAGAATCACATGTAGCACATGAAATCTATGATGACACTAGCCGAAAATCATAAAGGATCTTTATCCAATTGTTTGTATTTCCAAGATATCACACATGCATTATAATCATTACTCATCATTCGCATCATTTAATCCTGATTCATTACACAACAAATCCGAAGACAAGACATGGCAGCCGATTAATCATCATACACGTAAACATCATTGTTCATCATACATTCAATACTTAATCGTTTAATCAAATCGTGAGATTATAACATCATCATGCAACACACTAATTATAAGAATAATATTAACACTAACCGATCGAAGGAAAAGAGTAGGGATTGATCCGAACACCAAAGGCTTCGAGGGAAAAGATGTTGTTGCCGTCGAGTTCTAGAGAGAAGGAAGAGAGCACTAGGGTTTTGTGTGTGTAGGCGTTTAGCAACAATGAGAAGTTTACTCTATCCCCTTAGTGTTATGCGATATGGGGGAGTGGGCCGAACCCTCACTTGGGCTGCCCATTGGTCCGAATACGAGTTGTGTAGCCCGAAAGGCTTGTGCGGTCGGGTGAGTGTTGTGCGATTGGTTTCATGTTGTGCGGTTGGGCTATTTATATACAAACATACATTACACAAAGCACGTAATAACATAACATTAGCATAAGTATTCACTTTCATAATAGTCACATATCGTACACATACGTTACATTAAAGTACGAAGATCGGTTTGGAAATACGAGTTGTCACAACCTTATTGTTTGGCACCAGCAGAGATGTAAGAACTGAAGAGACAGTTAGACGAACTTCTGGAGAAAGGATTCATACAGCCTAGTTCATCGCCATGGGGAGTACCAATCTTGTTCGTCAAAAAGAAGGACGGATCAATGCGTATGTGCAATGATTACAGAGAATTGAACAAGGTCACAATTAAAAATCGGTACCCATTACTGAGAATCAATGATCTGTTTGATCCACTGCAAGGAGCTCGATTCTTTTCCAAGATCGAATTACGCTCAGGATATCATCAATTGAAAGTACAGGAAGAGGACATTCCTAAAACTGCCTTCAGAACAAGGTATGGCCATTATGAATTTACAGTCATGCCATTTGGTTTAACCAATGCCCCAGCCGCATTTATGGACATGATGAACAGAATATGTAAACCAAATCTGGATAAATTCATAATTGTCTTTATAGATGATATTCTCATTTACTTTAAGAGTAAAGAGGAACATGCAGCGCATCTGCATAGACTCCTGAATTTACTGAGAAAAGAAAAGCTTTATGCTAAATTTTCAAAATGTGAATTTTGGTTAGAAGAAGTTCAATTCCTTGGACATCTAGTCAATCATGAAGGAATTCATGTGGATCCCACAAAGATTGAGGTGATTACTAAATGGAAACTCCCTGAATCACCAACGGAGGTGAGGAGTTTTCTAGGACTGGCCGGTTATTATAGACGGTTTATCCGAGATTTCTCTAGAATAGCCATTCCTTTAACGAAACGGACTTATAAATCAGTTAAGTTTGAATGGGGACCAAAACAGGAAGAAGCCTTTTGAATCCTTAAGCAAAGATTAACCAACGCACCCATATTAGCGTTACCAGAAGGAACTGAAGACTTTGTAGTCTATTGTGACGCTTCTAAACTAGGTTATGGATGTGTGTTGATGCAACGTCAAAAGGTTATAGCCTATGCCTCTAGACAACTTAAGAATCATGAAGAGAACTATACAACCCATGATTTAGAGTTAGGAGCCATAATTTTTACCCTTAAGATTTAGAGACACTATCTTTATGGTAGTAAGTTTACCATTTTCACAGATCATAAGAGTTTAAGATATGTTTTTGGGCAAAAAGAATTAAATATGAGACAGAGACGCTGGATGGAAATTCTTAGTGATTATGATTGTAGTATCCAGTATCATGTAGGAAAGGCTAATGTAGTAGCTGATGCTTTAAGTCGAAAGTATCATGATAAACCCATAAGAGTACGTTCTCTCAAATTAAATCTGCAGATAGATTTAAATGAGCCAATTAGAGAAGTACATGAATCAGTAATCAAGGAAGATACTGAGAAATTGAAAGGAATGATTAAGGAATTATAACAAGGAACATATGGAATTTGGAGATTCCATGAGAACAGAATTTGGATACCTAAACAAGGAAACCTACGCCACCGAATATTAGAAGAAGCCCATAAGTCTAAGTATACAATACAACCAGGAGGTGATAAAATGTATCAAGACTTAAGAAAGAATTTCTGGTGGATAGGAATGAAAAAGGATATAGCAGCTTATGTTGCAAAGTGTCTAATCTGTTCACAAGTTAAAGCTGAACATCAGAAACCCTCAAGTTTAATGCAGCAATTAGAAATGCCGATATGAAAATGAGAATTATTAACAATGGACTTTGTTACCAAATTACCCAAGACACGAAAAGGTAATGATACAATCTGGGTAATTGTAGACAGGCTAACCAAGTCTGCTCATTTCTTACCAATGAAGGAAACTTTCAGTATGGAACAGTTAGCCAAACTGTATGTGAATGAGATTGTTTCATTACGTGGAATTCCTTTATCTATTGTTTATGATAGAGATAGCCGTTTTACTTCTCATTTTTGGACTAGTTTCCAAAAAGCAATGGGAACCAAGTTAAATCTAAGCACTACATCCTCAAACGGACGGACAAAGCGAAAGGACAATTCAAACAATGGAAGATATGCTTAGAGCTTGTGTAATTGATTTCGGAGAAAATTGGGATGATCACCTACTATTAATAGAATTTTCCTATAATAACAGCTATCATGCCAGTATCAATGCTGCACCGTTTGAAGCACTTTATAGACGAAAGTGCCGAACTCCAGTCTGTTGGGTAGAAATTGGAGAAAAGAAACTGTCTGGACTAGAGATAGTACAAGAAACAACGGACTAAAAGTAGCACACGATCATCAAAAGAGTTATGCTGATAACAAGTGAAAACCGTTAGAATTTCAAGTAGGAAATAAGGTATTATTAAAAGTTTCTCCATGGAAAGGGATAGTCAGATTCATAAAAAGGGAAAAGCTAAGCCCCAGGTATGTTAGACCTTCTGAGATTATTAGAAGAATAGGACCCGTAGCTTATCAGCTACAACTGCCAGAGGAAATGGCCGGAATACATGATGTATTTCATGTATGTAATCTCAAGAAGTGCTTAGCAGATGAATCATTGGTGGTACCTCTTAAGGACATAGAGGTAAATGAGAAACTTAAGTTTGTAGAGAAACCCCTACAGATTGAAGACAGAAAGATCAAGAATCTCAAACACAAGAGATTAATTCTAGTTAAAGTAACATGGGATTCCAAGGGAGGACCAGAGTACACTTGGGAGCTCGAATCAGAGATGCAGAGGAAATATCCACACCTGTTCCAGTAGACCTTGAGGACGAGTTCTAAAACAAGGTGGGGAGGATATAACAACCCTCCTAAAAATATTTAAGACACCATTATAGGTCCTAAAATACACCCCGTATACGAAAAGTGGGCCCGAAATACCTTTAATTTAACAAAATCAATTAAAAACAAAATTTCCTGCACGCTCGCGGGCCACGACAGAGACATAGAAGTCTGTCGCGGGCCGCGACCAGGTGGCCACCAGGCATAACCCGGAGCCGCCACGTGTCCCACTCGTGTCAAAGCTAGCCCTTGAGTCAGATAAGCTAGGGCCTACCCTAAAGGCTCTGGCGGGGCATGACAGCCCCTCTTGTTTCTCTCGCGGGGCGCGAGAAAGAGGCTGATTAGCCCTATAAATAGAGGAGATCGGCTTCAATTGTTTCTCGTTCAAAATTTCGATCTCTCTCTCAATTCTCTAATACTAAAAGTAATACTCGGGTATTATACCCCTAAAATAGCGAAGCTCTGCCTCGATGCAAGTATCATAACCCCTGGTTACGTATTAGTTTGTGCTGCCCGATTGATCTAGTGCTCTGTAACGCATGTCATGGCTCTGCCTGACTCAGTCGTTAGAGTTCTGTCTCGGGGGGGGGGGTATATCTAATGTAAATTGGGTTATTATACTAACGCGTGTGCATTGTTTAATTAGATTATAACCAGGAAGTCACAAGGAAATACCTAAATTGGCAATATGAGTAATTCCTCTTTTTGTAAACTGTTTTAATGAAACCTCAATTATTTAAATTACAATTCATGGTTATTGAGTATTTGTAAATCTACAATTATCGTCTGTATGTTGGGGTTTTGTATACATAACTTGTTACTACAGTGTGAGTAGTAACATTTCCACAAGTCAGGATTGACAGTACCATGGGTGGTAATTAAAGTAGATGTAAACAAATGTAATTGCTGGATTGCCCTCAATGCTGTAAAATGATAAAAACTTTTCTTGATTAAACTGGGATTCACTCACAAGTATTTCTTGCTGATAAAATGTTTTTAAACGTGTTTCAGGTAACAAAATGTGAAAGCCAATTAGAAGCCAGTTGGAGAGCACTGAAGGCTTGGAAAAGTGGCTATAAAAGTTACTTAAATAAGGAAGAAGTTTTATTTTAAATAAATTAGGGTTTATCCCTACAACATGTTGTAATGGAAACTTGGGTATTTCACATGTATTTATTATTATAAAAATGTGGTGTTTTACTCTAATAAACTATTTCCTAACTACGGTCCTAATGTAAATTCCGCTGCCAAATTAATAAACACCGATACCACCAGCTCTGAGTAGGCCGCGGCCACACGCCTCCCTGGGCAGGGGTCAAGGGTTGTGACAACAACAGGTGGTTATCAGTTCTTAAGGGGGAGGATAGTGTCTTGGCAATGCAAGAAGTAGTCTTGCGTGTCTACTTCTATGAATGAAGCTGAATATATTGCTGCGGGTAGCTGTTGCTCTCAGGTGCTCTAGATACAACAGTATATGCGCGATTACGGTTTGAATTTCACTCATACCCCTATTATGATAGATAATAATGCCACCATTTCCATAATAAATAATCCTGACAAACACAGTAGCACAAAACATATTGACATTCATCATCATTTTATACGGGATTGTGCTGAAAAGAAAATGATTGAACTGCATAGAGTCGACACATTAGATAACCTGGCAGTTGTTTACACAAAAGCATTTGACAGGGCTCGATTTGAACATCAAGTCGAACTCAATGGGATGAGAAATCCTGAATAACCAGTTTTTCATAAGAATTTTGTAAATAATTTATTGCTTTCTTAACAAAATCAAAAATTAAAAAAAATAGAAAACCATTAAAATGAAAAAAATAAAAAATAAAAAATGAGGTATCACTGTGTGAAAAAGAAGAGATGATAGTACATCAACAAGTTAGACTGTCATGCTGGAATTGAAATTAAATTGCTTAAGTGTGATTGCAGCTTCATCATATGATGTACCAGTAGGCAAGAAACACGAAATAATCAACTTACCATGGTGATATAAACATAACAAATTGTGTATGAGTGGGTAACATATCCGTCGCAACCCTCGTCCCCTAACTACCGGGGAACGGGCGGCCGTGGCAAGTTTCAGTGGTATCGGTGTTTATCAGTTTGGCAGCGGAATTTACATCAGGACCGTAGTTAGGAAATATTTTATCAGAGTAAAATACCACGCTTTTATAATATTAAACACATGGGAAAATCCCAAGTTTCAAATACACACATTTTCATAGGGATAAACCCTATTTTATTTAAATAAAACATCTCTTTATTTAGGTAACTTTTATAGCCACTTTTCCAAGCCTTCAGTGCTGTCCAGCTGGCTTCTACTTGGCTTTCACATTTTGTTACCTGAAACGCGTTTAAAAACATTTTGTCAGTGGAAAATACTGGTGAGTGAATCCCAGTTTAATCAAAACAGGTAAAACCATTTTACAGTATTGAGGGTGGCCGCACAATTACATTTGTTTCCATCTACTTTAATTACCACCCTACTGTCATTGACTTATGGTCATGTTACTACTCAAAGTGTAGTAACAAATTTTGTATACAAAACCCCAAATATACCGACGATAATTGTAGAATACAAATACTCAATCACTGGTAATATAATATAAAACAATTGAGGTTTTGTAAAAACAGTTTACAAAAAGGAGATTACTCCCATTGCTGTCTTAGGGTTTTCCTTTAGGTTTTCCTGGTGATTATCTATTAATTACACAATGCACACGTGTTAGTATAATAACCCAATATTTACATTAGTAATACCCTCCCGGAGACGGCATTCCAACGACTACGTCGGGCAGATCCACGACAGCCGTTACGAAATCCTAGATCGATCGAGCAGCTTATCTAATACGTAACCGGGGGTTATGATACTTACAATGAGGCAGGGCTTCGCTAATTAGGGGGTATTATGCCCGGGAATTATAACGGCTATGTAGAAATTCGAGATAGAAAAAGAGAAGTTGAGACTGAGGCTGAATGCCTCAATTTATAGTGTCCATTCGAATTCCGTCACGCCCCGCGTAAACCTCCTCCAGGGGCTTCGCGGCCCGCGAGGCCAGCTAGGGTAGGCCCTAGCTTGGCTGACTCGGCCACTAGGCTCGACACGAGTGGTGACGCGTGGTGGCTTGAGGGCTCCCCTGACCTCCTAGCTGTCGCGGCCCGCGTAGATCACTGTCAACACGTTCGCGGCCTGCAAGCGAGGACTGAATCTTGTTTTTATTTTATTTTTAATTATACAAGGTATTTTAGGCTCGGTTTTCATATAAGGGGTGTATTTTAAGACATATAGGGACATTTTAAAAAATTTATAGGTGTAGAAAATAATTTTGGAGGGTTGTTATATCCTCCCCACCTTGTTTTAGAACTCATCCTCGAGGTCTACTGGAATAAGTGTGGATATTCCTTTGCATCTCTGATTCAAGCTCCCAAGTGTATTCTGGTCCTCTCATCCCATTTCACTTTGACTAGAACTAATCTCTTATGTTTGAGATTCTTGACTTTCCTGTCTTCGATTTGTAGAGGCCTCTCTACAAAATTTAGCTTTTCATTTACCTCTATATCCTTAAGAGGTACTATTAGTGATTCATCAGCTAAGCACTTTTTGAGATTGCATACATGAAATACATCATGTATTCCTGCCATTTCCTCTGGCAGTTGTAGCTGATAAGCTACAGGTCCTATTCTTCTAATAATCTCAAAAGGTCCAACATACCGGGGGCTTAGCTTTCCCCTTTCGATGAATCTTACCAGTCCTTTCCAAGGAGAGACTTTTAATAACACCTTGTCTCCTACTTGAAATTCCAATGGCTTTCGTCTGTCATCAGCATAACTCTTTTGTCAATTACGTGCTGCTTTCTGTCGTTCCTTGACTTGAATAATCTTGTCAGTTGTTTCTTGCACTATCTCTGGTCCAGACAATTGTTTTTCTCCAATTTCTGCCCAACAGACTGGAGTTCGGCACTTTCGTCCATAAAGTGCTTCGAATGGTGCAGCACTGATACTTGTATTGTAAGAAAATTCGATTAATGGTAAGTGGTTATCCCAATAACCTTCGAAGTTAATTACACAAGCTCTAAGTATATCTTCCATTGTCTGAATTGTCCTTTCGCTTTGTCCATCTGTTTGAGGATGATAAGCGGTGCTTAGATTTAGCTTGGTTCCCATGGCTTTTTGGAAACTTATCCAAAAATGAGAGGTAAAACGGCTATCTCTATCAGAAACAATTGATAAGGGAATTCCATGTAATGAAACTATTTCATTTACATATAATTTAGCCAATTGTTCGATACTGAAAGTTTCTTTCATTGGTAGGAAATGAGCTGACTTAGTTAACCTATCTACAATTACCCAGATTGTATCATTACCTTTTCGTGTCTTGGGTAATTTGGTAACAAAATCCATCGTAATCAATTCCCATTTCCAAACTGGCATTTCTAATTGTTGCAATAAACCGGAGGGTTTCTGATGTTCAGCTTTAACCTGTGAACAGGTTAGACACTTTGTGGAATCCACATGAATCCCTTCATGATTGACTATATTCCCAAGAAATTGTACTTGTTCTAGCCAAAACTCGCACTTTGAAAATTTTGCATAAAGTTTTTCTTTTCTCAATAAACTTAGAAGTGCATGCATATGTGTTGCATGTTCCTCTTTATTCTTAGAGTAAATGAGAATATCATCTATAGCGACAATTATGAATTTATCCAAATATGGCTTACATATTCGGTTCATCATGTCCACAATTGCAGCTGGGGCATTGGTTAAACCAAATGGCATGACAGTAAATTCATAATGGCCATACCTCGTTCTGAATGCGGTCTTAGGAATGTCCTCTTCCTGTACCTTTAATTGATGATATCCTGAACGTAAATCGATTTTAGAAAAGAATCGAGCTCCTTGCAACTGATCAAACAAATCATCGATTCTTGGTAATGGATATCGATTCTTAATCGTGACTTTATTTAATTCACGGTAATCAATGCACATTCGCATTGATCCGTCTTTCTTTTTGACGAACAAGATTGGTGCTCCCCACAACGATGAGCTTGGTTGTATGAATCCTTTTTCTAGCAGTTCGTCTAACTATTTCTTTAACTCTTGCATTTCTGCTGGTGCCAAGCGGTAGGGTGCTTTGGCAATTGGTGCTGTTCCTGGTAGCAGATGAATTCTGAATTCAACTTTCCTCTCTGGTGGTAGCCCTGGTAATTCTTCTGGGAATACATCTGAAAATTGAGATACTACTGGAATATCTTTTAGTTCTTTTCCTTTAGTGTTAATGATTATGGAAATCAAATACACTAATGATCTTTTTCTTACATAACTGGTTGTTTTCATCACAGAGATGAATTTTGTGGATTTAGAAGGCTTATCTCCTTTAATTGTGATCTGTTCACCCCTTGGTGAATTTACTTGAATTGACTTTTGATCACATAGAATATTGGCTTTATTGGCTACAAACCAATCCATTCCTAATACAACATCAAATCCTGCCAGATTCATTGGGTAAAGGTTTGCAATAAACTTTTGATTTAAAAATTCTATTCTTGCTTCCTGCAAGACTTCGGTAATCTTAATGCTTTCCTCATTTGGTGTTTCTACTAGGCATTCTTGTGGGAGTCTAGTTAATGGTTGATTGAGAAGTTTGCAAAACGAAGTATTAATAAAACTTTGGTTCGCACCAGAGTCAAATAATACTTTAGCAAAAACATCATTAACTAAAAACGTACCGGCTATCACGTCCGGAATCATCTTTGCTTCTTCTGTTGTCAGAACAAATGCTCTAGCATTTTTATTGTTCTTGTTGTTCATGGCTGGAGCTAGTTTCGGACAGCTCGGTTTGATGTGACCCTTTCTTCCACAGTTGAAGCACATTCCATTATTAGGTTTCTTCCTACAGTCTTCTTCCTTGTGTCCTGGTATCTTGCAGAAGTTGCAGTAAGTGGAGCATTTTCCTGAATGCTTCTTCTTGCAGGCCTTGCAATAAGGTGCAGAGATAGAACCTACATTTTTCCCACCGTTGGAATTACCGTAGCGAAATTCCTGGGTAAGCCTTTGAGCTAGGTTTCTCATATGGTCCTCTTCTCGTGTACGTACTAATTCATCAGTCAAGGTGTTTACTAATTCTATAGCTTCTTCTATAGTTCATGCCTAATCTCACTGATTAATCCCCATATGTAGCGGGAGAATCATACAGGTTCTGGTGATGCAAGGGTTGGCACTATCCTAGCATATTCGAAGAATAGCGTAGTGTAACCTTTACTATCCACTCCAGTCATTCTAAGGTTTAGGAACTTATTTGCTATCTGTTCTTTTTCATTGGGAGGGCATAATTTCCTTTCTACCATGTTTTTAAATTCCTCCCATTCCATATTATAAATCTTGTCACTTCCCCTAGATTGGAGGATAGTGTTCCACCATTCTAAAGCCGAGTTCTTAAACAGATTGGAGGCAAACATTATCTTATCCTCTTCTGTGCATTTGCTTATTTTTAAGACTGCCTTAGTCTTTTCTATCCAGCGTAGAGCTGCAACGGCCCCTTCATTGCCCGAGATTCCATTGGTTTACAAGACCAGAATTCTTTATAAGAACAACCATAAGACATGGTTCTTCTTCTTTTAGGAATGGGCACTTGAAGTATGGGTCCATTGTTTACGCTGTTTTCTAGTTCAGTAGGTCGTTTACTGCCATGGTTACTTTTATTATCAGCTTCCCTAACCGTTTGGATAATATATGGCATTGCGTCTATAATTCCTTGTGCCACTATGTGTTGGATGGCACTTTTATCCACTTGGTTTCCATTGTTATTGTTATTCGGGCTATCATTATTCTGATTATCGTTATTCTGGTTTTCCTGATTCACTTCGTTGTCCATATGAATTTTAAACATTTATCACGTATTAATATCACAAAATAATATTTAATGCAAACGATCACGTAACAAGCATATTGATCAAAATCGTCGAACATTGCGACTTACTCTTTTTTTATATTATGCATCTAATACGAACTGGAACTGAAATTTAAAATTACAATACTATTAGGCATCCATAGCTATTTTCTAGATTTTTTTTCAAACATACACACATATTATATATATATATATATATATATATATATAATTTTATTATTATTATTATTATTATTATTATTATTATTTTTATTTTTACTATTACTGGTATGGGTTCATCCAGAACTCCATATTACGCTCGTCATACTTCCAGACGAGTCGTTCTCCTATCTGCCTCATCCTCTCACTTCCTTCTAAAATCTCCTCACCAAAGGTTCGGAGTTCTTGCACATTTTCAGCGCTCATGGGTGGTGCAGGGGCTGGTACTGGGTTTGGGAACTGGGGCATGGGTTCTTGGTAAGGATAAGGGTTTTCTAGAATTTCCCTGATGTATTGGTCATTATCATAGTAGGGATCTAGAGAGTCCAGGTCTGGGTAGGCTGCTAGGTTTAGCATGGGTTCGTCTTCTGGTATTGGGTAGCGTTGCTGGTAATCCCTTTATCGTCAAACCACGGGTCGTAGTCTGGGTTTGAGGGATGGGGTCCTGGTATCCTATGTATCTCAGTTGGGTCAAAGTCAGGCATTGGGATTTGGTTTTCTGGGTCGGCTTCAATTTCCATTGGCTGTGTGGGAAACAGTGGTAACGGCTGGGGTGCTACAAGTTGCTCTAGATTAGGGTCTGCAGCTGTAGTTGCTAGGATATGAAAATTTGCTAGACTCCTATTGAGCATATCCTGAGTGTGGGTATCTGTTTCTCTCTTAACGGCTGCTAAAGCACGCTGCTGTTGCAACTTTTTCATCCTTTTTCTATGTGCATGCGCTCCTCTGCTGAACCATCATCTCTTCTTGGGAGGGAATGGCTCTTCAGATTGGGCCTTGAACACGAATATCCCATCTTTGTTGTCATCTGAATACCCTGAGAGGGATGGCTGTGAAGAGGTGCCTTCGTCCCTAGGTGAGTTGGACAACTGACGGTAAGCGTCTGAAGGTCCTTGGTCGCTCTTACGATAAACTAACAAATTGTCAAATAACACACAACAATAATATACAGATGTGCACAAAATCCCGTAGATTATTTCCTAACATCTTGGATAAATTTTAGTGTCAGCAGAACACTTCTGTGGCTAAATCAGTGGCTTAGCTCTGATACCACCTTTTGTCGCAACCCCCGTCCCCTAACTACCCGGGAACGGGCGGCCGCGGCCAGTTTCAGTGGTATCAGTGTTTATCAGTTTGGCAGCGGAATTTACATCAGGACCGTAGTTAGGAAATATTTTATCAGAGTAAAATACCACGCTTTTATAATATTAAACACATGGGAAAATCCCAAGTTTCAAATACACACATTTTCATAGGGATAAACCCTATTTTATTTAAATAAAACATCTCTTTATTTAGGTAACTTTTATAGCCACTTTTCCAAGCCTTCAGTGCTGTCCAACTAGCTCCTACTTGGCTTTCACATTTTGTTACCTGAAACGCGTTTAAAAACATTTTGTCAGTGGAAAATACTGGTGAGTGAATCCCAGTTTAATCAAAACAGGTAAAACCGTTTTACAGTATTGAGGGCGGTCGCACAATTACATTTGTTTCCATCTACTTTAATTACCACCCATGGTACTGTCAGTCTGACTTATGGTCATGTTACTACTCACAGTGTAGTAACAAATTTTGTATACAAAATCCCAAATATATCGACGATAATTGTAGAATACAAATACTCAGTCACTGGTAATATAATATAAAACAATTGAGGTTTTGTAAAAACAGTTTACAAAAAGGTTTACAAAAAAGAGATTACTCACATTGCTGTCTTAGGGTTTTCCTTTTGGATTTCCTGGTGATTATCTATTAATTACACAATGCACACGTGTTAGTATAATAACCCAATATTTACATTAGTAATACCCTCCCCGAGACGGCATTCCAACGACTACGTCGGGCAGAACCACGACAGCCGTTACGGAATCCTAGATCGATCGGGCAGCGTATCTAATACATAACCGGGGGTTATGATACTTACAACGAGGCAGGGATTCACTAATTAGGGGGGGGGGGGGTATTATGCCCGGGAATTATAACTGCTATGTAGAAATTCGAGAGAGAAAAAGAGAATGAACGAGTTGAGACTGAGGCTTAATGCCTCAATTTATAGTGTCCATTTAACTTCCGTCGCGCCCCGCGTAAACATCTTCCAGGGGCTTCGCGGCTCGCGAGGCCAGCTAGGGTAGGCCCTAGCTTGGCTGACTCGGCCACTAGGCTCGACACGGGTGGTGACACGTGGCGGCTCAGGCGCTCGCCTGACCTCCTAGCTGTCGCGGCCCGCGTGGATCACTATCAACACGTTCGCGGCCCGCGAGCGAGGACTGAATCTTGTTTTTATTTTATTTTTAATTATATAAGGTATTTTGGGCTCGGTTTTCATATAAGGGGTGTATTTTAAGACATATAGGGACATTTTAAATAATTTATAGGTGTAGGAAATAATTTTGGATGGTTGTTATAATATCAGTGGCGTATGGTTTTATAAACTTAAATCTTGTGTTGATAGATTGTCAAAATCTGAGGTTTTTGGTCTTTATACTGTTATTTCATCAGGGGATATTAGAGTTGTCCTTCTGCTGCATCCAAATATATTCTGACCTAGGCACAACCTAGATATCTTAAAAGAGCTAAAATGCCAAAAACCCAGAAATTGAAAAAGCTCTCCTGGAGAGTCATTCAAATGTGCAAAAAAAAAACATAAATCATACCAATTTTTGGTATTTGCCTTAGCCTCATTGGATATTGGTCTCTTTGTTGTACGGAAGTACTGACCTGATCACCAATTATCTAACATTGTAAAACAAAAAGGATGAATTATGCATACTCGCCTACTACGAGGAAGCTTTGTGCATACCTTGATCATGGGGGTATGTCCTGAAGTGGGACACACTAGTATATCAGTATAATATTACCTTAACGTATCACTAGGTAAAGGTACTTGAAATGTTCATGTGTTTTGTTTAAGGGGATAAACAATACTTGTAATCATCTTGAACTACATTTCATGAAAATTAACTTAAAGAATTAACTGCAAGTGTGAAATAGTTTGAGTTGGCTGATATGATCTTCTTAATCAGTGACTCTCACAAAAACAAAATGTTTATTTTCATTGTTCTTTCTTTGATATTTATTTGCTTTCAGAAAAATATAAAAATACAAAAAGATTTTCTTTTTCTTTAATATTCTTAAAGTATGGAAAATGGTTGTTCATGGAGGAATTGTTACCGATAGGGGGAGCTGGTGTTAGAAGATGAGTTCTAAATTTTTTATCTTGCTGGTTCTAGTGCGTTGGGAAAAAATTCTGAGTGTTGGTGTTGAGTTGAAAATTGCTAAATCTGTAATACAGTTTTCACATCTCTTGATTAATAATAATTTGTTAACTTGTGTTGAAAGATTCTAATGGTCTCTCGAGATGTTTATTTTGTATACAGATAGTTGCAATTTGTTCCTGTGAAGCACTATGAAGCAAAGTGCAGTAAAGTGTTGAGTTGCTGTGAAGTTTACTGAAGAGGAGTCTGATTGGATGCATGGTAGAAACCTCCATTTCTACATTGCTGACAAATTATGAAGAGTTTGAAGATTGCTATGCAAATGCTGAATTAGAGTTTACTCAAGTGCTAACAATTTTGAAGATTTAGTGATTGGATGCATCAGCTTAGGGGGGTATGTTGCTGACAGAAGCTATTGAACCTGAAGCTATCCAAAGACCAAAGACGATGAAAAGATTACATGAAGAACGCAAGATGACTGAAGACAAAGTTAATTTATGATGCTATTGTGAAGGGGGAGTCTGTTGGTGCATGTTTGTGACAATAACTTTTAGATTTGGGTCTTTGGATATCTTGTAATTAGTGAAACGATAAATGTTTAGCGGGTTTAGTTTTGTATTAGTTAGTTAGTTAATAGTGATTGGGCCAAACCAAACCCGCATTGGGGGAATGGTAGGGAAATTAGGCCTGTCCAATTCGCAACCCATGTGGTTTGATCTAGCCTATGTAGCAAACTTGTGTTATATAAACAAGGCTTTGCATTAGGGTTTAGGTTACTTTCAATAATCACTAGTTGAGAGAGAATTCATAATAGCAAGTGCTTGGATGAAATTGTGTGTGTTAAGGATCTTAATTGATTGTAATAAAGATAAGTTTGTGGTGATTTTTGTTTCTACAATTTTCTGTAACAATCTGATCTAGAGGATTCTACACTCTAGGTTAGATAGAGAATTCTGTGAAAGATCTATAGGATTAAGAGAACAGTTACTCCATGCTTGTGACTTAAAAGGATAAACTTGTTCATAAAACTTTACATCTGTAGAATATAATTTCTTTTTACTATCCAAACTCCAAAGTTTATACCCTTTTATAACATTGGAGTAATCTATTAAAACACATTTTTCAGCTCTATTAGAGAGCTTATTAGTTTCGTTTAAAACAGTACTAAAATACAAACATCCAAAATTCCTCAAATGACCAAGAGAGGGTTTAAATCAATACACTAATTGATAAGGACTCTTACCTAATAACACATAAGAGGGAATCCTGTTAATCAAATACACAACAGTTATCACACAATCAGCTCAAAAGATGTCTATGTTTTTTTTCCACCACACCATTTTGTTGTGGTGTATAGGGCATGAAGTGATGTAAAATACCCTTTTGTTTACAAAAAATGTTCATTTGACTATTAACAAACTCTGTGTCATTATCACTTCTAAATATTTTTACCTTTTTTTTCAAACCGAGTTTGTATTAGTTCAAAAAAACTTACAAGATTTTCAAACACTTCATACTTTCATTTTAAAAGATAACACCACAATGTTCTAGAAAGATCATCTACAACAATTAGAAAATATTTGTACCCTTCTGTACTAGTGACTCTATAAGGACCCCATAAGTCTAAATGAACCAATTCACCTAAACTCTTTGTTTTATGTTCACTAAGTGGAAAGGAAACTCTAACTTGTTTAGCCCTATGACATATTTCACAAGGATGTTTTTCAACAGACTCAATGTTCAGACTTCCTTTTCACAGCTAGAACGTGATCAGAAGGATGGCCAAGCCTACTATGCCACATATCAGACTTTAAAACACTATTGAAACACAAATTATTACCGGTTTTACTAACAAAATAAAGATCATTATCTAGTCTACCCGTCACCCCAGGACTTTCCTTGACTTTAAATCCTAAATTGAGCACATGGTTTCATCAAACACAGTAGATAATAATTATTATCCTTTGCTAACTTATGTACTAACACAAGATTCACACTATAACTAGGAACAAAGAACACATCAGACAACACAACTCCAAAAGCTAATTTTATATCACCAATTTTAGTTACTTTAGCATTAGTACCATTTGGATGACAAACTTTTAAATGACACCCAGAAACATCTACACAATTATATTCAATACTATAGCTAACAACACTAGAGTAACTAGCAAAACTTCCACAGACACCATAAACATTAACATTATTATCTAATCCAAGAGACTGATTTCCCATATTAGAATTTTGCTGAACATAACCGGACTTCTCATTCACAAGACTTAGAAGCTTTAATATATGCTCATTAGTAAAAGGCATAAACGAACAACTAGACACCATATTAGACTTATTCACATTTACTATTGTCCTTACCCATTTGAACAATAGACTTCCTTTTAAACCCTTATGGATAGCCAATCAACTCAAAACATCTATCAACAGTATGACCAATCATATTATAATAAGTACTTTTCAAATTAGGATTAGGACCTCTATGCATTTTTTTCTTTTGATCAAAAACCTGGTTAGTTTTAGTCAAGAAAGACACAGTTGAACCTCCTTTTTACCACTACTAGCATTTCTATGAGACTCTTCCCAAAAAATAATAGAAAAAGTAACCTTAACTGAAGGGAATGGTTCTCTTGTTAGTAAATTTGTTCTCATAGGTTGATAAATATCATCAAGACCCGTGAGAAACTGCATCAATTTTATCAGTGTAGTAAAATCATTATACTCTTTTGCAGCTTTACAAGAACATGAAGTTAGTTGAAGCATAACATCAAACTGCTTCCACATGGTGTTTAATTTGTGATAATATTTTGAAACTGAATTACCATTTTGAGATATACAATTCATTTTTTTATACAAATCATAAACAACAGAACCATCCACCTTATCATAGGTTTCTTTCAAATCAATCCACACTTCTGAGGCAAGTTTTGAAAAAACTTGACCCAAATACAATTCTTCTGACACAGAATTTAACAACCAAGTTAACACAACAAAGTTACATCTATCCCACTGATTGCTTAACACATCATCATCTTCAGATTTTACACATTTACCATCTATGAAACCAAACTTATTCTTAGCTTCTAAAGCCAATTTCATAGCACTAGACCACACTTTATAATTCTCAGTCCCTTTTAGTTGTATGCTAACTATGGTTAAATTGCTTGAATCACTATGGTGTAAGTACAAAGGATCCCCAATGTCAAGTTTACTAATCAAAGTTTGTGAAGTGCTACCTTCACCGTCTACCATGATGTCAGACACACCAAATGCACAAAGAAACAAATAGCCAACCAATCAAGAAAAAAACAAACAACAACCTAAAGCAAGCCTATGTTAGGGGCCAGATTCCAGGTTCATCACTCTAATGTTTTCTGGACAAGTCTTTACACATAAGCTATATCTATAATACACAAACAAGAAGTACAAAACAACAATAACTAAACACAAGTAAAATGCAACAAGTAGAATGCAACAAATAGCAACAAGACTCGATCAAGACCGGTCCAATCTACCCCGGCAACAGATATGCCTAGACACCACTTAACAAAATGAATGATAAAACAATAAAAGTACATAGAAAGAACAATCTCACAGTGAAGCATATAACTCCAAGCAGATTCTAAACTATAGCCTTTACTTAGGGCTATAGTCACAGATCAGAAGAACCAGTAACCAGATCTGGTTAGTTTGCCCTGTAACTTTCTAGGGTTGCAGAGACCAACACATATCTCATACACAACTTCAAACACCAGTGAACTTAAGAACTCTTTCGATCTTGCACAAAACCAAGATTCACTGCCAGATCTTGCACAAAACCCAAGAACTCTTCCGATCAACTACACTAGGGTTTGAAAGCACAGAAACCCTTAGAAAACCCAAGATCTAACGACGAACAGAACAAATGATATCGGAAAACACCGATCAAGAGCTAATAGCTCTGATACCATGTAGAAAAATGTAAATCAACACAGAACAACAGATGTAGTGACAAAACGAGGACCAAAATCTTTATTTGAGTTAACCAACCCAGAAAACACCCAACAAAACCCTAGATCTCACAATGATGAGATCTATGAAATACAAAGATCAACTTCAACAGATTAGCATAATCTGTTGACAGATCTATAACAAATACAACAATACAACTACTGAGATCACAAGATCTCTAAACCATAAGAATCGCAACGAATGAACAATAACAAATAGAGAACAAAGAAAACCCTAGAAAATATATATATCTCTCTCTCTCTCTCTTGAACTGATCAACACTGCTCCTTTTTTACCTCCGTCAAAGATACTTACTCTTTAACCCCTGTAAACTTTCACTTTAGCCCTTGATCACTCTCCAACTTTCCATACAGTCCTCATAGTTTATAGCCTGCACACTTAACACCTTTTTCACACTTCAAATATTATAACAAGTTACAATAAGTCATTATAACAACTCTGTAACATGTAACAGAAATATCAACAACACATTGAATGTTTACAATATGAATAATAGCCTCATATCTCAACAAGTTTGATGGGTTTAACTAACTTAGGTGGGTTTTCAATTTAGCCTCGTCATATATATGTATACACACATATATATGGTGAAGTTAAAGCTAAAAACTCATATGTTTAATGAAAACCATGATAACATGTTCAAAAACCATTAAAATTAAAAAAAAGTACATTCATCATTCTTATTAAAATACAATATTAAAATTTAAAATTTACACGTTTAATTACACAAATCGTCTTTATGGTTTTTTGAGAGTAACACATTTGAGTACTAACTTTTTTTTATAATAGGTTTCAGTTCTATGGTTTTGATTTTGTAACACATTTGAGTATTAAGGTTAAATGTCGTTAATATTTCTGTTAAATTAGTATAAAATAACTAAAATACCCTTATATAATTCTATTTGTTAATACTCAATTGTGTTACTTTCAATAAACCACATCATGGACTATCTGTGTAACTAAATCTAAAAAAAAACTCATTAAAAATATTATAAAATTTGCTATATAAAAATATTTAATAATTATAGTTCTAAAATTAATATACATACAATCACCAATGTCTATTATGAGAATAAACACTATAATTGGGACACGGTTTAATTTTTTAATTAATTTTTTATATAACTAGTTTCGAAAAGAAATATAAATATTAACTCATAAAAAATGTATTATAAAAATATGCTATATAAAAATCTTTAATAATTATATTCCTAAAATTAATATACATACAATTACCAAATGTGTGTTATGAATCCATGTTTAAATCCCAACAGATTGAAATTAGTTATATATAAAACTTAAAAAAAAATAAACATTGTCCCTACTATTGTTTCCCTCATATTAGACGTTTGGTAATTATATGTTGATTAATTTTAGGAATATGATTATTAAATATTTGTATGTAGCATATTTTATAATATACTTTTTACAAAATAACGAGTTTCTATATTTTTTAGAGTTTATTATATAGATAGTCCTTGTGTTTTATTGAAAGTAACACCTTTGAGTACTAACAAAAAATTATATAAGGGCATTTTTGTCATTTTACACTGATTTAATAGAAAGATTAACGATAGTTAGCCTGAATACTCAAAAAGGTTACAAAATCGAAACCAAAGAACCTGACCTAGTTGCAAAAAAAGTTAAAATTCAAAGTTGTTATTATAATAAACCACAAGGACTATCTATGTAATTAGGTTTTCTTTTTTAACAGTTGCAAAAAAAGTTAAAATTCAATGGTGTTATTATAATAAACCACAAGGACTATCTACGTAGTTAGGTTTTCTTTTTTAAAGTTGTACAATAAGGACGATGACGATGGCGATGATCATGATGACGACGATGATCATGAGGACGAAGATGATGATGATGACGACGATGAAGATGATGATGAGGATGAGGATGATGAAGACGATGACGGTGAGGTTGACGATGACTATGATGATGACGATGATGATGACGATTACGATCACGATGATGACAACGATGGTCAGCATTAACGATGACGAAGATGGCATAAATAAAAATTAACCTTGATTGGTTTTTTTATAAGCTCTCACGATTTTCACAATATTTAGTGTTCTCAATATAACAATCCATATATGTGTTTTTATATATAGGTACTTTTATAAGGAGGACAAAAAAGATATGTGTTTTTATATATAGGTAATTTTATAAGGACAAAAGATTAATTTTATATAATTTCAAGACTATAAGTAATTATAATATTTTAAACATATGATACGATGTTCTAAAACATATTATTAACATTTAAAAAGACTTCTTATACCATAACTTTTCATATGTTAATATTTAAAAAAACTACACCATTAAATACATGTTTTATTTCACTTAATATGAAAACGGTATCACTATAGTTTTTCTTAATAAACAATTAACATGCTACTACATATACATGGCAAAATGTTTTGCCAAGTATCAAAAATAACTTGCAATTATGACGAACAAAATTTTTTTTGTAACTTCAGTATCTAAAATAACTTGCATAATGTTGTGCAAGTGACGCAGTTAGCTGCTTCTATCCCATTCACGGACATTCCAGCTCCAAATTTTATTAAATGTATACAATGTAACCGATCATTATTCATATCAAGTACATACAATTTGAAGTGTATATTAAACTGAACATATCTACCTGCATACGATTTATATGATGGTTACTGTTTCCATTTATTACAACAACATTACCGGAGTAAAGGAGTGAGCAGACATGGTTTTGTGATCAATCAATTAATCACTCAGCTCCGTAATCTATCATCTCTGATCTCAAACTCAACATTACGTACCTGACCTTTGCTTGATCAAATTTTAGAATCAACTTACCGAAATAATCATCTCCAACCACCTCCATCAATGCTTGATGTCCTTGGATTTTGTGAGCAATATAGTGAATATTTTTCATAGCAAAGAACTGACCAGAAGAAGCATCTGTACACAGCTTTGCTTTACCCTCCAAATTGGATACCATCATCATTATGATCCAAATCACATGACGTGACAGCTCACTTTGTCCTTTAAGTTCTTCCGAGTATAAGCTCAGATCATCCTCATCAATGGATGGCAGATTGGGTAGGGACAATTTCTTTAAAGCATGCTTGTGGTCACAGAGTTGGTACAGGTAACTCATCACATACCTGGGCAAAGGGTCGACTGGGCCAACAAATATAACTGAAGACTCGTGATAAAGTAGAACCATCTCAAATATTGACAGAAAACTTATAATCTTATCAGAAAGCACTTTGAGCAACTGAGCTCCATCCGTCACTTTAAAGGGCTCCCTTCGTTTTCCAAAGAAAGATATTACATTCAGAAAATGATCCAGTGTCTCGTAAAGATCTAGAATGATGAAAATCTTATCTGGTGGTGGATTACTAAAACTCAGTGTGTAGATTATGTTGAATACTTGAATTTGGTAATCTTGAATAATCACCTCAAAACAGATATCTTCAATGTATGTTTCAGGGCCTTGGAAAATTTTCTCACACAGCTGCTTCTCACGGTCAAACTCAAAGACGCTCTTGAAAGAGGTTTTAACCGACTTAATCCAAACTTCAATCAGAGGCTCCAACACTCCCCACTCGAAGTTTTTAATTTCATATGTGCTCCATATCTTAAAATTGAATGGCAGAGATCTGCTTTGCATGATGGTTTTTCGCTCATGAATATATATATCGACAAAAGGTTGTATACATCCTTTGGAACTTGCCCACACAGCAATGATTCTGAGATAAATAATCAACTCGGGACTCACTGTATAAATTTCAGCATAATGATCATCTTGTACTTCATGAGTGCTTGTAGAACCATGTGCTGAAGTCCCTGGGGAAGTTGTAGAGACAGGGTTAACAGACGAGCTGTGTTCCCTTGACTTAATCTTGAGTTTCAAGATGGCACGGAACTCATCCATTAGCCAAGACATAGCTAACCGAATTGCGTCTTTCATCAAGCTAAGGTGCTCTGAATGGGCAGCAGCAGAATTCAGCCAGCTTTGAATATTTCCGGTAGCTACAAGATACTGATATATTTCTATGAGGCGGGTTTCAAAGACGTAATTTTTCCAGTCAACAGTTGAACACTGTGTTGTGATGATATGAATTGCTGAAATAAGAACAAAGAATCAGTTTAAACTGTGTTGTTGCTGGGATTGTCAACATGATCAGGTATACGAGTCTTTCATCACAAGTTGGTCTTACTTAAAACTTAAAGCAGTTAATAAGAAGCAAAGGGAACATTATGAATGCATTGTTTATGATCTGAAAGGTAGGTACAAAAAAAAAATTCACAGATCCAAAGCAAATCAAGCGTTTAGAATATTACCAAGCAGAGTAGGATCAGGGAGTCTTGTTGAAGCTGTGGTTCTTCTACCACGGGAGCTGCTGCCACGTCCACTGCTAATAATTTCTAAATTGACAAAAATCATTAGACATCCAAGGGAACACCACAAGACTACAGAAGACATTCATTAACTGATATACACCAAGAAAGAATTATAGCTTCTATCTTGTTTTGAATTAGTTGCATTTTAAACCACCGTACTTGTCATTCCAGACTGAATATACCAAAAGAACACTGTAATTAGCAGTGCTATCTCGTATCACTAAGAGAATCACTGATATAGCTGGTTACTAAAAAAACACGCCCACCACTGAGGAATTTATTCATCCTTCAAAAACAGCGATTTCCTCCCCAGTCTATCATGCTTTTTACATGCATCCTTACATTTTGAACTCATCACCAGCTTTTACATTTTTTAATTTCATCCAAGAATAAACCATTTATTTTTATTCATGAACTATAACAAACCATTTACATTTTAAATTCATACTATCAAATTAATTAATTCCATCTAAATATTACATAAATTAAACAAAATCATAATAAAATATATTTAATTATTACAAAATTGGGAAAAATAATAAAATTTGAGATTCCCAGCCTACCCATGCCTCTGATACGTCCTTTGTTCCTGCCATGACTGAACCTGATACACCCTTCTCAGATGCTACCCATACTACCTCGGATACCCCTGCTTATGACCCTCCGGGTGCACCATATCCTTATATCCCTATTGCCTTCCGCAGGGAACCTAGACGCTCCACTCGTTATCCCATTCAGGATTACGTTGCCTACGCTCACCACTCTACTGAGTTCTTGGTTTTAAAAAGCGCGCCCTAGGCGTAGGGCTTGGGGCTTTTTTGCTTCTTGCCTTGTGTAATTACAGGAAGCGACCAAAAAGCGCAATTTTTGATGTTTTTTTGTGGGCTTTTTGGCCTGAGGCGCGCGCCTCATGTACCTTAAGCTTTTTACTGCATAAAAATGTTGTACCTTGGTTTTTTTTTACTTGTACATGTAATAAAAATGCTTAAAACCAACAACAGAAAAAAAAAAAAGCTTAATTAAATGGTGCAAAAACTGCCGCACGCGGGCCTGGGTTTTCGGAGCTGCATTCGTGTCCGCAGGACGTGCGGGCACGCACGAGTTCAAGCAAATCCCAGCTGAGAAAATCATTTTTTGCACCCCCCCGCGCGCGGGTAGGACTTGTGGTAAAACATGTCATAAAGCTACAATGGAGTAGTAAATGCTTTACCTTATAAACAACCACTTACTTTGTCCCCACACCGATGTGGGACAAAGTATTTACCCCACCTTTTGAGACTTTCATTCCCATACCTAGATTTCTACCACCTCTTGATGAACATTTATTTATTTTGCTATTAATATTATATAGGTTCTAGAATTCTAGTATATATATGGGCTCTAGATATGAATATAAATATATATATATATATATATATATACATATGCATGATATTATAAATTAACTGCATAGATGGGATATATAAAAAAAAATTATATAAACATCTTGCGCCTCGGGTACGAAAAGCCCACCGCTTTTGCGCTTTGCGCCTCAATTTTAGACCTCGTCGCTTTTGTGCGCCTCTCGCTTTTTAAAACCAAGACTGAGTCTCATGCCTTTACCACTTCCCTCGATTCCTACCTGATTCCCAAGAATGTGATGACAGCTCTAGCTCACCCAGGATAGCGTCAAGCCATGGAAGACGAGATTGGGGCCTTACGAGCCAATTAGACATGGGATATTGAGCCACTTCCTCCTGGTAAACGTGTTGTTGGTTGTCGTTGTGTCTTCACGGTTAAACTTAACCCTGATGGTTCTCTACATCGTCTGAAAGCTCGTTTGGTAGCTAAAGGCTACTCCCAGACTTATGGTATTGATTATGACGGGACTTTCTCCTCAGTTGCCAAAATGCCTTCTGTTCGTATTCGTATTGCTCTTGCTGCCATTCATCATTGGCCGCTCCACACAGCTTGATGTCAAGAACGCCTTTCTTAATGGTGCTCTTGAGGAGAAGGTTTATATGGAGTAGCCACCAGGGTTCATTGTTGAGGAGGAGGCATCCAAAGCATGTAAACTACGCCGTTCTTTGTATGGCCTTAAACAATCTTCTAGAGCATGGTTTGCTTGGTTTTCTTGTGTTATGAGAGAATTTGGAATGGTTTGTAGTACATATGATCACTCCGTATTCTTCAGACATCATCAGGGACAAAGGATCATCTTAGTTGTTTATGTGGATGATATCATAGTTACAGGGGATGATGAAGAAGAGATTACCAGGCTCAAACAGTTCCTTCAGTCTCAGTTTCAGACTAGCGAGTTGGGTCGACTTCGTTACTTCCTTGGCATAGAAGTATCTCGTTCCCCATAAGGAATACTTCTATGTCAACGAAAGTATGTCCTTGATATGATAACCGAGTGTGGCTTACTAGGTTGCAAACCGGTTGACAATCCTATGCTTCCTATGAGTAAGCTCCTTCCAGAGGACGGAAGTCCAACGAAAGATCCTGAGCGATGCAGACGATTGGTCGGAAAACTTAACTACTTAACTGTAACCCGACCAGATATCTCCTTTGTCGTCAGTGTCCTAAGTCAGTTCATTGCCACTCCGTACACGAGACACTAGGATGCTGCTCTCCGTGTCTTAAGATATCTCAAGGCCACACCAGGCCTAGGGATCTTATATTCTAATCAAGGTCATTGTCGTGTGGGTGCTTTCACAGAAGATGGAGATGGACGTATATCTGGATTCTCAGACACAGATTGGGCAGGCTGTCCTATTTCCCGTCGATCCACCACTGGGTATTGTGTTTTTGTTGGAGGAAAGCGTGTGTCCTGGAAGAGTAAGAAACAACACACCGTATCCAGATCAAGTACCGAATCAGAGTACAGAGCTATGGCAGATGTTACATCAGAGATGATATGGGTTCGTCGTCTTCTCAGAGAACTTGGGGTTATCTCTGAAGACTTGATGCGATTGTACTGTGGTAATCAATCAGCTATACATATAGCCAAGAATCAAGTATTCCATGAGAGAACTAAACACATTGAGGTTGATTGTCACCTAATCAGAGATCGAATAGTCGGTACTCAAAAGGATCCTCCATCGATTCAGCCAATCCATGTTAGGACGGAATTCCAACTGGCGGATATCTTCACAAAACCACTTCGGAAGGCACAAATAGACTTTATATGTAACAAGTTGGGCATGATTAATATCTATGCTCCAACTTGAGGAGGAGTGTTAGTTGAAAATAGTAGAAGGACCTAGCTGTTAACTACAGGTCCCTACATGTAATTCTAGATGTCCTTGCATGCAATTATAGGTGTACCCACATGTAATTAGTTATTTCTTTTTAGCCCCTCTTCCTCCCTATATATAGAGGGATCCTTTTCTTGTTATGACATACTTAATCAATACAAGTTCATATTTCATATTCATACCATTTACAACGGCTAACCCGAATATATGTATTCTAACACTCCCCCTCAAGTTGGAGCGGATAAAAGAAGGGCTCCAAGCTTGTTACATATAAATTCAACACAAGGACCTCTAAGAAACGCATATAAAGTTGAATGACAGAGGAACTCTAGGGAGACGTAGCAAGGATTGTTGTAAGAGAGTTGCTTTGTAATACAACTTCACAAGACACAGCTGCGCTGCTGAAGGACTCAGAATTAAGTATAGTATAAAGTTATCAACTATTGCCGAATTGTGGTAAAGAATTCGGTGTGTCTATCCTTATTGCTTGGTTTTGTTTACTGTTGGATTCCATATAAAACAGCATAGCTGAATCTCTATTCTCTTTCTTTGGGGATTACAATGCCCTGATAAAACAGAAACTTTCAGAGTTAATATTTTACCTTGAAGAGCTTCAATGAGCTTGCCGGTTTCTGTTACAGCACCAGGTAACCTGAATCCTTGTTTCTCATCATTCATTGTTCCTGCCCCAGAATCTTCTGCTAAACAAATAAGTAAGCCCGTTAATACTAAAAAGTTAATAACAAAGGCCCAGATATCATAATAATATTTCTGCTCCCTTTTCGATTTTTTTTTTTTTTTTGGGCAGATCGTTTCTGCTTTGTCAAATAAAAGTGGCTCTTTTCATCATCTTTGTCTAATTTAAGACTTTGTTGTTTTAAAGAAAAGAAAGCGCTTAACGAACAATAGAAGGAAAATTTGCTTCTACAAGGACCCGTAAAAATGAACAGCATTCACAATTAGAGACAACTATATAAATGGAAAATCACCAAAATAGGCTAGTGGAGCACCAAAATTAACAAATTAGGCATTGACTTTCACATTTGTTCAAATAGACATTAACTTTTACATGTGTGGGCTATGAAGGTGCCGGCTTATCTGATTGTGGGCTACGAAGGTGCCGGCTTATCTAAGTGGGGGCCATGAAGGTGCTAGATTATTGGAGTGTAGGCTATGGAGGTGTCATCTCTGCTTATTTGCCCTCTGATGGGTTGTTTTGGTTTCCGTATTTGAACAAATGTATTAATAGTGCCTATTTAAAAAAATGGTCAATTTGCCTATTTTCAAGATTTTTTTTCAAAAACGAAAAGGTAATATGAAAAATTCTTCTTGAAATGTCAACATCCTATGTCAAAAAAAAATTAGTAAAAAGCTTCCTGTTGTAAGTGATCAAAGATCAAGCAAGATAATTAGCTTCAGTTTTTGCCATAAGTCACTAATAATAATGATCAGATCTTTTACATGCTTCTTTTATGTACAATGTATTAACTGTAAATTAAGGAGATTTAACTAATATAAAGCAAGGAATTATTTGAAACCATCATTTACCGTTTCTAAGGGAAGAATTTACAGGACTCTTGGAAGTAATACCCAATGCATTTTCTTGTGATTTCCTAACTTCATTCAAGTAAGACTGTATATATCCGCTATCAAAAGGTTCCATATCAGGCAACCTATTCTCTTCATAAGCGTCATGAAGCCTTGTGGCAATTGCTTCAAGGGTACCCCAGGCCTCCCTGAATGGACAAAAGCAAGCAGCGATGGGGTTGGGGTGTCCATAGAGAAGACAACTTTGTATGTGTACTCTAACGTCTCCAAACTTGCTCTGATAATTAAGAAATTCTATCACATGCCCAGGGTTGCATTGGGCTAAAGGCACTGGCGGTTTTCGGTTCTTTAGGTACTTCACAAACATTCCCCAGTCAAGATGTTTCTTTGTCTCATACGAGCTCAATTGAGTAGAACCAGACACCGCTTCACCTGATAATATATGTGTCGTCAATTGATTTTGGTAATGAAACGGGCTAGAACTTGAAATTTAGGATTCACTTTGAGGTAGACAAAATAACTAAAGATATGTGTACTCTTTCATGGTTTTTCTTTTCTTTATATTCCAACAAAAAATAAGTCTCCATATCTTCTCCATTATGGAACTATTAGAAAGCATGAATGAGCCTTTACTGATAAAGCATTAAGATGTGCCAAACAAATACATGCATAAACACATTCTATCTCATCACTCTTTAAAACTGTAGGTAAAATCCTTAAATTATGAACAAGGAAAAGTGTATATAATGGTAACTGCTAAAACCCTGCTTTTAGTTACTCTACACATTGTGGAGACCTAAATATCCCAACTAACATCCAGCATATATGTAACATTGTTATCTGGAAACTTGTGGTGTTGTGTTTGTAGTATTAATTTGTATATGTTTAGTCCTGTTTTCATTAGTGCTAAAGTCCTCCACCCCATCGTTTAAATTCCTTTCACTGCACTTAACACAAATCCGACCAGCCGATGGCCTTCTCCACCTAGATCGTCACTCGCCGTAAGCCTCACTTCGTCCCTGCCCTCCTCCTGTTGTATCACGTCTTTCTGGCATTGGACCCTCGTCTCGAACCCTGCAACTTCTCTGGTGAAGCTTTACATCACATCAAACGTGATAAAAAAAAACACATCCAGAGCCATCTCCATTCCCCATAAAACTTGTTGTCGCTTCTAGCCCGCATTGAGTCACTAAAATGCGCTTCATTAGCAACACAATGTTTCTTTACATGATCTATTAATTTTATTGTTTTTTTAAACTGACTGAAATGTGCTTCATTTACCGATGATACAATTTAACGTTGTTAGTTGCACAAACTGAATTGGAAAGAAAATGAGACCACAAAGGGTCATAAACAAAGAGAAAAGGTAGAGGGACGGAAACTGAGAAACTCGTCAAACCACATGGATAAAAACCATATTTAACTATAATAATTTACTTTGTGAAACATTATAGCAGTTGTGAGAGAATGTGCCTACCAAATAAAATCATGCCAAAAAGAAACATACCACGACCCCGAAGCTTGTCGAACTCTTTAAGAGAATTTGTATCTTGAGCTAGCTGATTCATTAAATATCCATCCCTTTTGAGTGGTACAAAGGCTCTTGAATATGCCAAATCCCTACTCTTCAATGCATCCCACCATTCAGTCTCTCCTTTAATTTCTTTTACATCTCTTGATAATTCATCCTGAGAAAGATAATCTAGCTTCAAGCAGTTAAAAACGAGTAGAGTATCTAATTGTGGCGCAATGCACACACCATTAGATAAACAAACGAGCTCGGGAAGATCTAAAAGAAGAATCTTTCTCATGTTTGGGAGAAAAGAACCATATATCCCATCAGTGGATCCCCGACTTACGAGACTGGTGACTTTGGGGCAATCTTCAACTATCACGACTGCCAAGTTATTTAGATTATCAAGCATACCTTCCGTGAAAACGGTGGTTAGATCCGGACATGTATGCAAGGCCAGAACTTGTAGACAGGAGAGAGAATTTCTAGCAATTGGCCCCTTCCAAATGCTTTGTAAGTTCTTCATGGAGTGAATGGCCAAGTACTCCAGAGATGCAAATGCATCCTTTCCATCATTATCATTGGATTCTTTGTCATAAAACTCATCTGCATCAACAATGGTGTGAATCTCATTGCATTCCGCAAGCAAGCAATACTTGAGGCTACTTATGTCAAAAATGGACAGATTCTTAATCGTCCAATGGCGGCAAACGAACAAAGATTTGGCATGTCTAATTAGCTCCTTAATGTCATCTGTGCTTCCTTCACCATTTTCATATTTCAAGCATTTCTCCAGCTTTTCAAAACTCTCAACAAGTCTAGTATTTAGACAAGTTGTAAGTTGTTCGCTGTGACCAATTTTTAATCTGAAGTCCCGTAAAGTTGAGTAGATTGGTACTTGACAGTTTTCAAGTTGTAGGAAGTACCGCAACGCTTTTACTGTTGGCAAGTATAATTTTAGAGTTTGAAGGCGTGGGAGGAAATGAAGGTTTTTAGCAATTGCTTCTATAACTTCAACTTCCCACCACTTCGCATCTGGATTAACAAAAAGGCTCAACTCTTCCAGCTTACTGAAATTTGACATTATCGTCCTTGGGATTATATTCTCTATCCCTTTACTGTCTTTATACTCATCCGCATATGAACAAAAAGACACCCTTAAACATTGCAAATTTTCCAGCTTTCCCATTTCTTTCGGTAAACATATGATCTCAGTTCCTTCAAGATCAAACATCATGAGATTCTTTAGTTTTCCAATTTCAGGTGGTAGTTCCATCAGCATCGAACATTCTTGCAAGATAAGGACTGTAAGAAGACTTAACGTGGAAATGGATGGAGGCAGTGATTGTATGTTTGTGCGTGAAAGATCTAGTACTTTAAGGGTTGATAGATTCTCCAAACGGCGAGGCAAATGGGGAGTGGGAGCAGTCAGTATGATAGAGGACTTCAACACCTCAGACCCTGGCTCATCGTCTAAGATTTCTCCTTGTAAACTATTCATTACTCTTAGATATTCCTGCAGATTTCCCCCAAGAATACTAACTATTCGTTTAGTGATAAAGATATCATAGTTTCCCACAAACTTGTCATACAATCATATAACAAAGAGCATTCTGGAAGGGTCACACGCAGCATATCACGTGTTCTCTTCTATTCAATAATTCATTAATTTCTGCACATTGGAAAGCAATCATACGTTAGTTAACTCTAATGGGACTTCTTGTTGATTGTATGCAACAAATGGTGAATTCAAGTTTTTTTGTGTTTTCAATGTTAAATGTAAACACTATGTGATACACTAAATCATACTAATTACTTCATCATCTCAGGATAAATATATAGAAATAAATATACAGTTCTATAATTATACAATTTGTATTTAGATGAATGGTAGTTTCATATACTATTTCAAAATGTACAATTAATGCAGTTTTATAAGTTTAGATGTACAGCATCTTGGACTTCAGCAAACAAATCTAATTAGACAGGAACATTGAGTCAGAGACCAGAGCGGATGCTCGTTTTTAGGAACTATTGATATAAAAACAAGAAGATCCAACTGGTCTTTTGTCACCTGTTCGTTTTAACCGAACGAACAAACGATCTAACGCAAACATGAAACATACCCAATACTCAATAGTTGGGAAAGGAAACTCTTCACATGGTCAACTCTCCACAATATTGAAATGAAAAAAAAAAAGAATATCCAACTGTTAATCAACTAACATGTTATTAATTACTATTACTAATATAATTAAATAAAAATGAACAGAGCAGCAGTTAACATCGTCATAGAAGAGCGATAGTAAAGAGGAACAGGGATTTTACCGATCTAATCAAGGCTGAGAGAATCCCATAACCATATGAGGCAGTGCAGGAACGACGACTTGGAAGACGACCGGGAGGAACAACAAACTTTAAAGACGACCGGGACAACAGTAAGTCAATATCCTTTATGCTATGGAATATGGGCCGGATAAGTTTAAAGCCTGGGTTCTTTTGATCTGGCCGTACATTTATTTATCTAAATGGTTAAATTACATTTTTCGTCCTCTATCTTTGTATCAGATTACAATAATACCCTTTACTTGAATAATTACTATCACAATCATTTATTTAGAAAACTCATTACACTATACGTCCTTTAGCACTAACCAAGTTAAAAATTTCAATCAAGTAAGGCATGTGCCTTGCACATGAGGGTTTGTTAATAAATTTAGTAGTACAAAGGTCGAAAAGTTTAATTTACCCGTAAACAAATAAACAACAACCACCACCACCACCACCAAATCCCACCCCCACCACCACTGTGACAGTCACAACCACCACCAAATCCCCGAAATCATCCACCACCACTACCAAATCCTACAAATCTAGCCACCACCACCACCATCACCAAATCCCACAAATCCAGCCACCATCATCACTAAATCCACCACCACCACCACTAAATCGCACAAATCCAGCCACCATCACTCCATCTGCCGACACAAACCTGTTATGAAATTATTCATTTCCTGCGCAAAGCTCGAACCTTTAATGGATGCACAACAACTTTAGCATCCGCTGGTGGAATTGCAAACAAAGTTAACGAAACTCGGAATTTTCAATCAAGGACAAGATTCATGTCATAGCAGTTTTACCACACATGTGATCTGAAAAATTGTTGTGCGGTAGTGGTGGGTTATTTTCGAGGGTCTGAGTGTGACAACCGGTACTTTTCTATGTATTCCGTACATAGTAAACAGTAATGTGTACTTTAATGACTGTGCAAGATTGAATTAATGAGACGAATGATTTTCTGATTACTGTCATATACATACAAATGCATTTTATGTTGCAAGATTGTTTATCATTATTACATGCAACACAGTGTGGTACAATTAGTGCACAGAACAAAGTTAGCACAGTTATCAGACAAACTAGAAGTACTGATGAGAGTTCAGTACCCAGACAGACATGATGTTAAGGCACTGAATGAGCCCCGGAACCAAGAGTTACACTAGAATAGTATGTAGGAAAGTAGGGATCATAAAACTGCCTTCCGAGTGATGATTTAAGTGCCGGAAAGTGCCTGAAACACACTAAAATTGCAGAATTCTGCAGAAAACAACAAAATTCAGCAATTTTCAGCATTTTAACATCAAAATATAATGCAGAATTATGGTTTAATGGTCCAGAATACTTTGATAAATGTCAGGAATCAAAACTGTCATAAAAGACATCATAAAGCACACTAAATTGTGCTATTTAGCACTTTAACGAACCGGTTACCAACCGAACCGGACACTACCCGAAAGACCAAAATTTCACTAGAAGCATTGTTTTAATGTATTGAAGCTAGTTATGATCACCAATCATCATAACACATCTTAAGAAATATTCATCTAGTGTAAGGATGGATCTTGAGAAATTTGTGATGATCATCCTTTATGTAAATCATGAATTTGAAGATGAATTTGTTTTAGTGTATGATGAATATTTCTACAAGATATAAGTTTTGAAAATAAAAGATTTTAAAAATAATATTTTCAAGAAACTAAAGTTTATTACAAGGTTTAACATGAAGTTGGTTCTTAAAGAAAGTAATTATAACAACCCTCAATAAAACCGACACCCCTCATAATTTTTTCGACACCCTAATATATTTTAAAATATCCCAATATGTCCCAAAATATACCCCATACGTGAAAACGGGCCCTGAATACCTTAAATATTAATAAAAATAATTAAAAACTGAATTTTTAAAATTGAGGCGGGCCGCGTAAAGGACTCTTAACCCATACGCGGGCCGCGTGAACTTAAAACTCAGGCGGGCTCCGGTGAGGACACGTGTGTGTGCGCGTGTTGGACCTACCCCATGACCCGGACAAGCTAGTCCGTTGACCAGCTTTGACGCGGGCCGCGTAAGCCCTTGCTTACCTTTACGCGGGCCGCGTGAGAACCAGATATCAGCACTATAAATAGAATGCATCGGCTTTCAACTCAATTCGTTCAAAATCTTTTCTGTATCTCGACTTCTGAAGTTATAGGCATAATATTCGAGTAGTATACCCCCTAATTAGCGAAGTTCTGCTCCGTTGTAAGTATTATAACCCCTGGATACGTATTAGATACGCTGCCCGATTGATCTAGGGTTCCGTAACGGCTGTCGTGGTTCTGCCTGACGTAGTCGTTGGAATGCCGTCTCGGTGAGGGTATTACTAATGTTAAAATGGGTTATTATACTAACGCATGTACATTTGTGTAAATTATAGATTATCACCAGGAAACCCTTACGGAAAATCTAAGACAGCAATGTGAGTTGATCCGCTTTTTGTTAATTGTTTTTACAAAACCTTAAATACTTTTCCATGCGAATAACAGTTATTGAGTATTTGTAAGAATACAATTATCATGAGTATGTTGGGGTTTTGTATACAAAATTTGTTACCACCTGGTTAAGGAGTAACATTTCCACAAGTCGGGTTCGACAGTACCATGGATGTTAATTGTGATGTCTTGGAAACAAATATAATTGCGGGATCGCCCTCAATACTGTACAATGGTTTTTATTGAAACTTGATTAAACTGGGATTCACTCACCAGTATTTCCCACTGACAAATGTTTTTAAAACGCGTTTCAGGTAACAAAATGTGAAAGCCAAATAGAAGCTAGCTGGAAAGCACTGAAGGCTTGGAAAAGTGGCAATAAAGTTACCTAAAAAGAAATAGATGTTTTTCTTAAATAAAATAGGATTTATTCCTATGAAAATGTGTGTAATGCAAACTTGGGTTTTATCCCAATATGTTTATTTATATATAAATGGTGGTATTTTACTCTGATCAAATGTTTCCTAACTACGGTCCTGATGAAAATTTCCGCTGCCAAATTAGATAAAACGCGATACCACCGAAACTGGCTCGTGGTCGCCCGTTCCTAGGGATGAGGGATCGGGGGTTGCGACAGAAGGTGGTATCAGAGCTATGCCACTGATTCAGCCACAGAAGTGTTCCGCTAACATCAAAATTCAATCTATTAGGAAATAAATTACGGGAATACGTGCATAACTGTATTTATTGTTATGTGTTATTTGACTATTTGTTAGTTTACAGTATGAGCGACCAAGGACCATCTGACGCGTACCGTCAATTGTCTGGTTCGCCTAGAAGCGAAGGCACCTCCTCTTCTCAGCCTGCCCTCTCAGGGTACTCTGCTGATACGGAAGAAGGAATCTTTGTGTTTAAGGCTCAGTCAGAAGAGCCATTTCCTTAGAAAAAGAGGGGATGGTTCAGTAGAGGGTCACACGAGCGTAGAAAACGTATGAAAAAGTTACAAGACCAGAGAGTATTAGCAGCAGCCAAGAGAGAGACAGATGCCTATGCCCAGGACATGATCAATAGGGGTATAGCCAACATCCACATACTAGCAACCAGTGCAGCTGACCCTAATCTGGAACAGATAATAGCACCTCAACCACAGCCACCAATTCCTGACCAACCCATGGAGATAGAAAACCCTGAAAACCAAGTAGAGATGCATGACTTCAATCCGGAAGAAATACCTAGGGTACCTACACCAAACCCCCTAGACCCAAATTACAACCCCTGGTGGGATGAAATTAGGGACTATGTGCAACGCTACCCTATACATGAAGACACACCCATGCAGAACGTAGGAGCCTACCTAGGTTTGGACCCTTCAGATCCCTATTTCCACGATGAATACATTAGGGAGATTTTAGAAGATCCTTACCAATTCCAGGCACCTACACCCCCATATCAGGAACCTGCACCCCAGATTCCGAACCCAGTCCTAGAACCTGCACCCCCAATGAGTGCAGACAATGTACAAGAACTTAGGACATTTGGTGAGGAAATTTTAGAGAGTAGTGAAAGAATGCGACAGGTGGGAGAGAGACTCGTCTGGAAATACGACGAGCGCAATATGGATTTCTGGATGAATCCATATCCATGAATGTGTTGGAGGAGACGGTAATAGTAATAATAATAAAATAAAATAAAATAAAAAAAATAAAATATGTGTGTACGGATGCCTACTATTATTAGTATAATTTTATTTTAGTTGGTATTGTAATTTTTATTCCAGTACTGGTTTGTAATAGATGCCTAATATATGAATAGAGTAAAGTCGCAATGATCGACGTTTTTGGCTAAAATGCGTGTCATGTGATTGACTATATTAAATATTATTTTGTGATATTAATATGGGGTAAATGTTTAAAATTCAGATGGCCGACGAAGGAAATCAATGAAATTTGAATAACGATAACCAGAGTAACATTAACTTGGTTAATGAGAATCCAAGCGTCAATAACAATGGAAACCAAGTGGATAATAGTGCTATCCAACACATAGTGACACAAGGAATTATAGATGCAATGCCATTTATTCTTCAAACGGTTCAAGAAGCAAATAATAAAAGTAAACATAGCAGTAAGCGACCAATTGAACCAGAACACAGCATGAACAATGGCCCTGTACTTCAAGCGCCCATTCCCAAAAGAAGAAGAACCATGCCTTATGGTTGTTCTTATAAAGAATTCTGGTCTTGTAAACCAATAGAATTCTTGGGCAATGAAGAACCTATTGCAGCTCTACGTTGGATAGAAAAGACTGAGGCTGTTCTAAAAATAAGCAAATGTGCTGAAGAAGATAAGATAATGTTTGCTTCTAATCTATTTAAGAACCCAGCCTTAGAATGGTGGAACACTATCCTCCAGTCAAGAGGAAGTGATAGGGTATACAACATGGAATGGGAGGAATTTAAAAATATGGTAGAAAGGAAATTATGCCCTCCCAATGAAAAGGAACATATAGCAAATAAGTTTTTGAACTTAAGAATGACCGGGGTGGATAGTAAAGGGTATACAAAGTTATTCTTTGAATATGCTAGAATAGTACCAACCCTTGCATCACCAGAGCCGGTATTAATCTCCCATTATATCTGGGGATTAATTGGAGAGATTAGGCATGTAGTCAAGGCAGCTAGACCCCAGAATATAGAAGAAGCTGTAGAATTAACAAACACCTTGACTGATGAATTGATACGTACTAGAGAAGAAGACCAAAAGAGAAACCTAGCACAGAGGCTTACTCAAGAATTCCGTTCTGGGAATTACAATCGTAGGAATATGGGTTCTACCTCTGCACCATACTGCAAGGCCTGCAAGAAAAAGCATTCGGGAAAATGCTCCACTCTTTGCAATTTCTACAAGATGCCAGGACACAAGGAAGAAGATTGCAAGAGGAAATCCAGTAATGGATTGTGCTTCAATTGTGGAGAAAAAGGTCATATCAGGCTAAACTGTCCAAAATTGACTCCAGCTGTGAACAACAGGAACACTAAAAAAAAATGCTAGAGCATTCGTTCTAACTGCAGATGAAGCCAAGATGATTCCAGACGTGATAGCTGGTACGTTTTTAGTTAATGATGTCTTTGCTAAAGTATTATTTGACTCTGGTGCAAACCAAAGTTTTATTAATACTTCGTTTTGCAAACTTCTAAATCAGTCATTAACTAAACTACCACAAGAATGTCTAGTAGAGACAGCTAATGGAGAAACTGTTAGGATTTCTGAAATCTTGTAGGGAGCAAGAATAGAAATTTTAAATCAAAAGTTTATGGCAAACCTTTATCCAATGAATCTAGCAGGATTCGATATTGTTTTAGGAATGGATTGGTTAATAGCCAATAAAGCCAGTATTTTATGTGATCAAAAGTCAATTCAAATAAACTCACCAAAAGGTGAAAAGATCACAATTAAAGGAGATAAACCATCTAGATCCACGAAATTCATTTCTGTGATGAAAACTGCAAGCTGTATAAGAAAAGGATCTATAGTGTATTTGATTTCTATAATCACTAATACTAAAGGAAAAGAACTAAAAGACATTCCAGTAGTGTCTCAGTTTTCAGATGTATTTCCAGAAGAATTACCAGGACTACCGCCGGATAGAGAAGTTGAATTCATAATTCATCTGTTACCTGGAACAGCACCGATTGCCAAAGCACCTTACCGGTTGGCACCCGCTAAAATGCAGGAATTAAAGAAACAGTTAGATGAATTATTAGAGAAAGGATTCGTACAACCAAGTTCGTCGCCATGGGGAGCGCCGATACTGTTCGTTAAAAAGAAAGACGGATCAATGCGTATGTGCATTGACTACCGTGAATTAAACAAGGTCACAATTAAGAATCGGTACCCATTACCGAGGATCGATGATCTGTTCGATCAACTGCAAGGAGCTCGATTTTTATCTAAAATCGATTCAAGGTCAGGATATCATCAATTAAAGGTACAGGAAGAGGACATTCCTAAGACCGCATTCAGGACAAAGTATGGTCATTATGAATTTACTGTCATGCCATTTGGTTTAACTAATGCCCCAGCCACATTTATGGACATGATGAACCGAATATGTAAGCCATATTTGGACAAATTCATAATTGTTTTTATAGATGATATTCTAATTTATTCTAAGAATAAAGAGGATCATGCAAAGCATTTGCACGTACTTTTAAGCCTATTAAGAAAGGAAAAGCTTTACGCTAAATTTTCAAAGTGCGAATTTTGGTTAGAGCAGGTACAATTTCTTGGACACCTAGTTAATCATGAAGGAATTCATGTGGATCCCACAAAAATCGAGGCAATTACTAAATGGAAAACCCCTGAGTCACCAACTGAGGTTAGGAGTTTCTTAGGATTGCCCGGTTATTATAGAAGATTTATTCAAGATTTTTCTAGAATAGCCATTCCTTTAACTAAGTTAACCTGTAAATCCATTAAGTTTGAATGGGGACCAAAACAAGAAAAAACATTTAGAATTCTTAAGCAAAGACTAACCCATACACCCATACTAGCGTTACCAGAAGGAACAGAAGACTTTGTAGTCTATTGTGACGCTTCCAAATTAGGTTATGGATGTGTGTTGATGTAACGCCAAAAGGTTATAGCATATGCATCTAGACAACTTAAGAATCATGAAGAGAATTATTCTACCCATGATCTAGAGTTAGGAGCTATAATTTTTGCCCTTAAGATTTGGAGACATTATCTTTATGGTAATAAGTTTACCATATTCACAGATCATAAGAGTTTAAGGTATATTTTTGGGCAAAGAGAGTTGAATATGAGACAAAGACGTTGGATGGAATTGCTTAGTGATTATGATTGTGATATCCAGTATCACGAAGGAAAAGCAAATGTAGTGGCAGATGCTTTAAGCCGGAAGTATCACGAAAAGCCAAAAAGGGTATGTTCTCTTAAATTAAATCTACAAGTAGATTTAAATAATCAGATAAGAGAAGCACAAGAATCAGTAATCAAGGATGATACTGAAAAACTAAAAGGTATGATTAAGGAATTAGAACAAGGAACAGATGGAATTTGGAGATTCCATGAAAAGAGAATGTAGATACCTAAATTAAGAAACCTACGTCATCGTATCTTAGAAGAAGCCCATAAGTCCAAATATACGATGCATCCAGGAAATGATAAAATCTACCAGGATTTAAGGAAAAATTTCTGGTGGATAGGAATGAAGAAGGACATAGCAGCCTATGTTTTTAAATGTTTAACCTGTTCACAAGTTAAAGCTGAACACCAGAAACCCTCAGGTTTGTTACAACAGTTAGAAATGCCAGTGTGGAAATGAGAATTGATAACAATGATTTTGTTACTAAATTACCCAAAACAAGGAAAGGTAATGATACAATCTGGGTAATGGTAGATAGGCTAACCAAGTCAGCTCATTTCCTACCAATGAAGGAAAATTTCAGTATGGAACAGTTAGCTAAATTATATGTAAATGAAATCGTTTCATTACATGGAATACCTTTATCAATTGTTTCTGACAGAGATAGCCGATTTACTTCTCATTTTTGGTCAAGTTTCCAAAAGGCAATGGGAACCAAGTTAAATCTGAGCACAACTTATCATCCTCAAATGGACGGACAAAGCGAAAGAACAATTCAGACAATGGAAGACATGCTTAGAGCTTGTGTAATTGATTTTGGAGGTAATTGGGACGATCACTTACCTTTAATAGAATTTTCTTATAATAATAGTTATTACACAAGTATCAATGCTGCACCATTCGAAGCACTTTATGGACGAAAGTGCCGAGCCCCAGTCTGTTGGGCAGAAATTAGGGAGAAGCAACTATCTGGACCTGAGATAGTACAAGAAACAACTGACAAGATTATTCAAGTTAAGGAACGACTGAAAACAGCACGCGATCGACAGAAGAGCTATGCCGATAACCGACGCAAACCATTAGAATTTCAAGTAGGAGATAAAGTATTATTAAAGGTCTCTCCTTGGAAAGGAGTAGTAAGATTCATTAAAAGAGGGAAGCTATGTCCCAGGCATGTTGGACCATTTGAGATTATTAGAAGAATAGGACCTGTAGCCTATCAATTACAACTGCCAGAGGAAATGGCAGGAATACATGATGTATTTCATGTATCTAATCTCAAAAAGTGTTTAGCTGATGAATCACTAATAGTACCTCTTAAGGATATAGAGGTAAATGAACAACTCAAGTTTGTAGAAAAGCCTCTACAAATTGAAGACAGGAAGATTAAAAATCTCTAGCACAAGAGACTAGTTCTGGTCAAAGTGAAGTGGGACTCCAAAAGAGGATCTGAGTACACATGGGAGCTTGAATCTGAAATGCAAAGGAAATATCCACACTTGTTCCAGTAGATCTCGAGGACGAGCTCTAAAACAAGGTGGAGAGGATATAACAACAGTCAATAAATCCGATACCCTCATAATTTTTCTGACACCCTAATATATTTTAAAATATCCCAATATGTCCCAAAATACACCCCATACGTGAAAACGGGCCCTGAATACCTTAAATATTAATAAAAATATTTAAAAACTGAATTTTTAAAATTGAGGCGGGCCGCGTAAAGGACTCTTAACCCTTATGCGGGCCGCGTGAACTTAAAACTCAGGCGGGCTCCGAGGAGGACACGTGTGTGTGCGCGTGTTGGACCTACCCCATGACCCATACAAGCTAGTCCGTTGACCAGCTTTGACGCGGGCCGCGTAAGCCCTTGCTTACCTTTACGGGGCCCGCATGAGAACTAGATATCAGCACTATAAATACAATGCATTGGCTTTCAACTCAATTCGTTCAAAATCTTTTCTGTATCTCGACTTCTGAAGTTAAAGCCATAATATTCGAGTAGTATACCCCCTAATTAGCGAAGTTCTGCTCCGTTGTAAGTATTATAACCCCTGGATACGTATTGGATACGCTGCCCGATTGATCTAGGGTTCCGTAACGGCTGTCGTGTTTCTGCCCGACGTAGTCGTTGGAATGCCGTCTCGGGGAGGGTATTACTAATGTTAAAATGGGTTATTACACTAACGCATGTACATTTGTGTAAATTATAGATTATCACCAGGAAACCCTTACGGAAAATCTAAGACAACAATGTGAGTTGATCCGCTTTTTGTTAATTGTTTTTACAAAACCTTAAATACTTTTCCATGCGAATAACAGTTATTGAGTATTTGTAAGAATACAATTATCATGAGTATGTTGGGGTTTTGTATACAAAATTTGTTACCACCTGGTCAAGGAGTAACATTTCCACAAGTCGGGTTCGACAGTACCATGGATGTTAATTGTGATGTCTTGGAAACAAATATAATTGCGGGATCGCCCTCAATACTGTACAATGGTTTTTATTGAAACTTGATTAAACTGGGATTCACTCACCAGTATTTCCCACTGACAAATGTTTTTAAAACGTGTTTCAGGTAACAAAATGTGAAAGCCAAATAGAAGCCAACTAGACAGCACTGAAGGCTTGGAAAAGTGGCAATAAAGTTACCTGAAAAGAAATAGATCTTTTTCTTAAATAAAATAGGATTTATTCCTATGAAAATGTGTGTAATGCAAACTTGGGTTTTATCCCAACATGTTTATTTATATATAAATGGTGGTATTTTACTCTGATCAAATGTTTCCTAACTACGGTCCTGATGAAAATTTCCGCTGCCAAATTAGCAAAAACGCGATACCACCGAAACAGGCGCGCGGCCGCCCGTTTCTGGGGATGAGGGATCGGGGGTTGCGACAGTAATCATGTTTTAAGGGTTAAAACAAAGCTAGTAAAGTGTATGTAACAAGAAAAATACAAGAAGATTAATTTTTGAAAAATCATCATACAAGTTGTGAATAATGAAACTTCACAAGAATAGGTTTTATAAACTAATAACCATGGATTTAGTGTTACTAGACTTTACTAAACAACATGTTAAATTACTACACATTTTTGTTAAACTTCAAGTTCATGACATATTGTGAAATTGCATATTTTTGGCTCATAGTAAGTTATGTGTAAATTGTTGATGATTGATGATGAGTTTTTAAAAGAAAATGATATGCTATTAAGCATGGAAACCTCCATTTTTAAGGGGAAACTATGGCAACATTTTTGTAGAAATTAAACACTTAGAAAAATATTTTTAAACAAGTGTTTACAAGTGAATTTTGATCATGGTTTTCATATAAAAATTTGCCATAATTTTTATTACAAAAATTACAAATATTGGAGGTTGATTTTTGATAATAAAAATCACTAAGTATATATTTAGGAAAATATATATCTAGATGTCACAAATTACGTGTTACTTGTATATTGATTGTATTAGTTATATTATTTTAGGGGCTTGAAAATAAAATAACGCACTAAAATACCAAGATTTGGAAATATAAAATATTACCAAAATTCCAAGAAAATATATATATAATTTACACCGAATATTGGACAATCGGATAAACGGACATATGGACTATAAATATATATATATATTCCGGAAATAAATTCAAAATTTGACAAATGTGACAAATGGTATTTTTGAAATCGAAGAAACGGTAAAATATAAATTTTTACAAGTATTACAAATTATATCATATTTTGTTGAATTGGAAAATATATTATTTTTGAAGAATATATTTTCTTAAACAATTCAAAAATATATTATTTTGGTAAGAACTAAAAATATATATTTTCTAAATTTAATCTTAAAAATAAATTATTTTTGAGAGATATATATATATATATATATATATATATATATATATATATATATATATATATATATATATGAAAGTATATTTATTTTTGCCAACTAAAGTTATGGATATTTTTCTATAAAAATTCGCTTAAAATATATATATATTTTAAGACTATAAAATGGTGATTTTAATTGTATGAAAATAATATTCCGGAAAATTATACACAAATTAAGTATAAAATCCTCAATAAATACAAGAAAATACGTATCCTATACGTATAAATACACACCGGAATACACCACCAATACTTGGAAAAATACACAAGTATGAAAATACACAAGTACAAGTATACCCATACTTAGGAAAATATTTATATGAGGAATACATGATAAACCAAGTTAAAATATATTATTTTAACAATATTTCAAATAATTGGATAAATATAGTTTAAGGTAAAATATTATTATTTTAACTAATAATTATATACTTTAGAATTATATAATGTACATCAAAGTTGTAACTCAAAGTATACCAAGAATTCCAAAATAAGTCTTAATAAACAACCAAGACTAAGAGTCGTTACACGACCTAAACGTCTAATAAAACTTAGCATGTGTGTAGGTGATAGTACGGCTTAAGGAAACATACTTTGGGTACACAGGATATCGGACGCAAATCAGTGAGTTCATGTCCGCCTTTTCTTTTAACTGTTTTCGGTTTATAACTTTCGGGGGTGAAATACATGTTACAAACGTTTTCAAATGGTATGGTTAGCTAAGGAATGAACTGTTAGATCATGTGAATGGGTAGGCGCACACTTAAGACCATTAATCCTTGTATAAGGACTGAGGGGCATGAGTGGTAGATCTATCTGGGTGTTGCGACCCCCACCCATAGGCCCGGGAGTGGCCGAATGTGGTGACTATGTTGTCCCAGCCGGGTGGACTGGTACAAAATCCGCTAGGTTTGAGCCTTCCTACACCATTGCACACATATTAATGACTTTGCAAATCATTAATTGATCTGTTCATAGACGCTTTCATACCGGTTTACAAAGGCATACTTACAAATGTTTACAATATTATTCGTGCACACATACAAAAACACATGAACTCGCTCAACTTTTGTTGATGTTTTCAAATTACATGTATTTCAGGAAACTAATTTGGATCTGGCGGCATTATTAAATTTCAAGAAGTGTTTTTGAGAGTTGATGTCATCCTGTTTTGGAAGGGTTTGTTTTGTATATCTTATCTTAGATAAAGCATATGGAGCAAAACCTTGTTTTGAATATCTTTCGTTTAAAAGTCCTTTTGGAACTTAGTATTTGCATGGTTTGTAAGTTAAACATGAAGTTTGTTGGTTGGTACTGAACAACTTGTGTTTGTATTATTTTAAAACTTATGCATGGATGAACATCAAGTTTTGATCATTTAGTTGTTTGTTATAATTGAATGCAATGATATTGATCAAGTCACACATCATACGCTTCCGCAAAAGTCAGGGTGTAACACTGAGGCCGTTTTCTAGTGAGAGAAAACCACCACCATGCCATGCTTCTGTGCGTTTTCGAGGATTTGGTGGGCGGCAGTGGTGGCGGCCGGCTGTTTTTTCTAGAAAAAGAGACATGAGAGAGAAGAGAGAGAACATGATATGGGTTTTCTGTTATGTTGTGTGGCTGTGAAAGTGAAAGGAAAAAGAAGCCATGTTTTAAATATACTTGTAAAATTACTAACCTACCCTAATGTGCAAGGCACATGCCATATTGACTGTAATTTTTAACTTGGTTGGTGCTAAAGGACGTATAGTGTACTGAGTTTCCAAATAAAGGATTGTGACTGTAATTATTGAATTAAAGGGTATCCATTGCAATCTGATACAAACATAAAGGATGAAAAGTGTAATTTACCCTATTTAATTTATTAAGAGAAGTTGCATAACTTAACATGAGATTTTTTTCTTTTAGTATGTTTTTGTTTTTTTTTCTTTCACACTTCAATATTTAGTATTAACACTTACAATCTCTCAACTTTCTAAAGACTTCGTAATCAAATTATATGTAAAACAGGTAATTATATGTGATGCAACGGAACCATGGAAATTAGGATCTCAAGACGCAGCAACACCTATGATGCAAGGAATAATAGACTTACATCACGATATCTTTTTCTTCCTCATTCTTATTTTGGTTTTCGTCTCATGGATCTTTTTCGTTAGTGGTTCCTCGGGGGTACAACAAGACGTTGGTGAGCCTTCTTACGCGCAAGAGTCATTGGGTGACAAGCAACCCGCATACCCTGAATTTTCGTACAAAACTTATCAGGTACGAATGATATATATTTTTGTTAAATGTCATATTTTTTCTGTTAAAAAGTTAGTATAAAATTGTTAAAAAAATACATTAAAAACTGTTATTTTTTAAAATTACTTGTTATATTTTTAGATTGATATGGATGACGTTGTTATATATATTTTTTAAAATGAATTATAACTGTTATATTTTTTGTTAATAAAAAACATTTTTGTTAAATGTTATATTTTTCTGTTAAAAATTATTATAAAATTGTTAATAAAAAATACATTAAAAATTGTTATATTTTTATAAAATTAATTAAAATTGTTAAATTTTCTAAATATAATAAAAAAGAATTTAAAATTTTTATATTTTATAAAATTATTTGCTATATTTTTAGATTGATATGGATGATGTTGTTATATATTTTTTTAAAATGATTTATAAATGTTATAGTTTTTCTGTTAGAAAATTATTATAAAATTGTTAATAAAAATTCAGTAAAGATTTTATATTTTTTAAATATAGTGAAATATTAATTAAAAAAGTTATATTTTAAAAAATTAATTAAAAAATGTTATATTTTTAAATATAATAAAAATACATTAAAATTGTTATATTTTTTTAAATTATTTGTTATATTTTTAAATTAATATGGATGACGTTATTATTTATTTTTTAAAATGAATTATAAATGTTATATTTTTCTGGTTAACAAAATATATTTTTGTTAAATGTCAAATTTTTTCTGTTAAAAAATTATTATAAAATTGTTAACAGAAAATACATTAAAAATTGTTAAATGTTTTAACTATAATAAAAAGTTAATTAATAAATGCTATATTTTTATAAAATTAATTAAATTTTTATATTTTTTAAAAATAGTAAAAATACATTAAAACTTATTATATTTTTTGGAAATTATTTTTTTATTTTTAGATTGATATGGATGATGTTGTTATTTATTTTTAAATGAATTATGATTATATTTTTTTGTTAAAATATATTTTTGTTAAATGTTATATTTTTTCTGTTAAAAAATTATTATAAAATTGTAACTAAAATACATTAAAAATTGTTAAATTTTTTAAATATAATAAAATTTTAATTTAAAATTTTATATTTTTATAAAATTAATTAAAAATGTTATATTTTTAAATATATTAAAAAGACATTAAAAATTGTTATATTTTTAAAAATTATTTGTTATATTTTAGGTTGATATGGATGACGTTGTTATATATTTTTAAAATGAATTATAAATGTATATTTTATTTGTTAACAAAATATAATTTTTAATTGTTATATTTTTTTCTGTTAAAAAATTATTATAAAATTATTAATAAAAATACTTTGAAAATTGTCATATTTGTTAAATATAATAAAAAGAAATTATTAAATGTTATACTTTTATAAAATTAATTAAAATTTTTATATTTTTAAATATATTAAAAAAATACATTAAAAATTATTATATTTTTAAATTATTTGTTATATTTTTAGATTGATATGGATGATGTTGTTATATATTTTTTAAAATGAATTATAAATATATTGTTTTGTTAAAAAAATATTTTTTTGTTAAACATTATATTTTTCTGTTAAAAAATTATTATAAAATTGTTAGATTTTTAAATATAATAAAAATATCAATTAAAAATGTTATATTTTTATAAAATTATCTAAAATTATTATATTTTTAAAATATTATAAAATGTAGATTAAAATTGTTATATTTTTTTTAAATATTTGTTATATTATTAGATTGATATGAGTGACGTTGTTTTATATTTTTTAAAAATTATTATAAATGTTATAATTTTTTGTCAAAAACTTATATTTTTATTAGATGTTATATTTTTCTGTTAAAAATTTATTATAAAATTGTTAGTAAAAAATACATTAAAAATCGTTATATTTTTTAAATATAATAAAAATTAATTATAAAACTTTTTATTTTATATAAAATGAATTAAAATTGTTATATTTTTTTAAATATAATAAGAAATACATTAAAAATTGTTATATTTTTTTAATTATTTGTTATATTTTTAGATTGATATGGATGAAGTTATTATATATTGTTTAAACTGAATTATAGATGTATATTTTTTTTGTTAAAAAATTATTATAAATGTTATATATATTTTCATTTAGGATTTTATATCCCGCGATGAGTTGGAAGGTTGGGTAAAAAGACGAGGTTTAGCCAACGGATACGTTTTTGTTGCCAGACGGTTCAAGGATCACTGGATATGGCTTCAATGTTGCCGTAGTGGTGAGCATGAGAATAAGGCCACACTTAGGAAAACCGGCAGAAAAAAATGTGCATGCCCTTTTATGGTTATAGGTCGTCTCGACCAAAGTCGTCGAGCTTGGCGGATAGATTATCTGCATAAAAATTTTAACTAGACTCACAACCACGGCCCTGCTGAACATTTGGAGGGTTACGCGTATGCCAGGAGACTTACTCCTAGTGAGTTTAGACTGGTACAAGAGCTGACAGATCAAGACATACAGCCCCATACAATCTGGAAGGCCGTAACCGAACAGAACCCTGAAAACAAATGTGTTCCGAAAGACATACACAACGCTCACCAAAAGGTTAGGGCCACAAAGTTCGATAAAAAAACGACTCCTATGCAGAGATTGGAACAATCGTCCAGGAAAAAAAAGATGACCTATTATATACAGGCGAAACCTTCCACCAATGTCGTTCAAAATATATTTTTCTGTCACGACAAGTCCTTTGAAATGTGGAGGGCATTCCCACAGGTGCTTATGGTCGATGCGACCTATAAAACTAACATGTACAATCTTCCATTTTTTGCAAGTTGTGGGTATGACGTCGACAAACCAAACCTTATGTGTTGCGCATACATTTCTTTCAAACGAGCAGGAGGTAACGTACGTTTGGGTCATTGAGAGGATCAGGTCCATGCTGCACAAGTGCATGGAGCCGCATGTAATTCTTACGGACAGGGACAAGACACTGATAAACGCGTGTAGAAAAATATTCCCTGCCGCACACAGATATCTCTGCAGGTTCCACATCTTACAAAATATTGTGAAGCACTGCAAGAATTCATTTAATCAACCAGATTGGGAGGACTTTGTTCATCAGTGGAAAACAGTGTGTGATTCTGCTTAGGAGGAGTTATACGATATAACCTCACCAACCTTCAGAGACACCTTCTCAATCAACAACGTGAACGTTCGTTTTCTCTTAAGTTAATACATTCATTTAAATAGATATATAATTTGAATATGTTTATTTTTTCATATGTTTATTTAAATAGATATATAATTTGAATATGTTTATTTTTAAGTTAATACATTCATTTAAACACCTCCCGCCATTGGTTTGTATCTGCATGGACGAATCAAACCCTGACATTCTACCAAACTACAACAAATAGAGCTGAAGGCGCACATGCTGCATTAAAGAAACAACTTACTACAATGAAATGTAGTCTGGAAACGCTGGTGAAAAAGGTGGACACCTTGATGCTAAAGCAATATACGCAAATAAAGAAATGCTTAGAAGAAAGTCACACCAAGCGAATGAACAGCCACCTTAAGATTCCTTTATTTTGCAACCTACTTTGTAAAGTTTTCATCCATGCACTTAACCTATTAGAAAACGAGCTAACACGGAGACTAACCACGTCATTAGAATCAACATGTGGCTGCCAGCTGCACACAGGTTGCGGGTTGTTATGTGCCTGTCGTTTGGAGGATTGCAAAATACAGGTACTTATAGACTTATAAAAATGTTTTATTGTATTAATTTAATATGCTTGTCTAATTCTCTTTTTTTGTCAAACGCGTTATTCAGCTCAATGATATAGACATTTTCTGGAGAAAACTTGACATGAATCCATCAACTTTTGATGATGAAGAGGTTGATGTAGAAAAAGAATTAGAAGATGTGAAACTAAAATTGTCTACCCGACCCCCGCAAGTGAAGAAAAACATCATATCAAAGATCAAGGCGGTGATAAACCCATTTATGAGTGACAAAAAACCGCCTGTCGTACATGAAAACACTCGCGGGCAGCCAATGTCCAAGGCCCAACAAAAAGAAAAGAACAGCCTGCTAGAGATAGCTCAGTTGGGCCTTCCGAACAACAAAGTAGGTGTGACCCTCCTCGACACAGCTCTCATGTACCGTCGCAAGATTCCCTAATACTGTCTACGTCTGTAATACTGTCTACGTCTGTAATGTCTCTAAAGTCTTAAAGGTCGTTACTGCGACGCAGTCGTTCAACGGCTTCACGGAAAAAAGATCCTTGCAAGGACCATGGATTTCCGTTAATCACTGATGATGGAACGCTTGAATATGTGCTTAGATTCAAAAATCAAATTCCAAAAGTGTTCCACCCCTACATTTTAAGAATAAAAGATGTTAAGCTGGATGGACATTATGGGTTTCGGGCGGCAGTTGTGGGTTTTGGGTTAGAACAAGACTACTTTGGGTTTATTCGGAGCCAACTAGTTGAAGAGCTGACGGGTGCGAACAAAGATACGTGGAGGTACATCTTAGACAGTGATTTACCGGGGGACTACGACGCACAACTAAAGAGAATAAATTTTACAGGGTTGGGAGAGCACCCATGGAGCATTTGATGGAGATGCCTCTGGCAGGAATCCTTCTTGCCCATAGCTTTGGTGTGATTGTTCACATATTAGACAACAGAGGTTGTTCGACTGTATTCCTCTTCTATCATCCAGAGCGCGGACGTGTCCCAATCAGGTCGTTCCACTGGTATATGTTAATAATGGTCATTTCATCCACGTCAAACTTGAAGGGACTATCAATATGCCATCACCAAACTATCGCTGGGTAAGAAACGAGGGCGAAGAAACAACACTTTGGACGGAAAACTACACGGGACGGATAGCGTGGTAGGAAACGATAATGAAGCCTAACATTGACAGGACAATGCATTATATTGATTAATTTGTATATTTAAGAAAAATTAGTTTGCATACTTTATTCCATTTGTTTATTGACAACACAATGCATTTTATTGATTAGTTTGTATATTTAAAGAAAAATTTATTTGTATAACTTATTCAATTTGTTTATTGACAACGTAGTGCATTGTTTGATTAATTTGTAATTTTAAAGAATAATTTGTCTGTATAATGTATTTCATTTTTTTATTGATAAGACAATGCATTATATTGATTAATTTGTAATTTTAAAGAATAATTTATTTGTAAAATATGCTAAAATACGCTAAATACGCTAAAACACGTTAAAATACGTTAAAATAAAATACGAGAAAATACGTTAAAATACGCTAAAATATGTCAAAACACGCTAAAATATGTTAAAATACGCTAAAACCGTTAAACTACGCAAAAATACGCTAAAATACGTTACAATACACTAAAATACGTCAAAATACGCTATAATACGTTAAAATACGCTAAAGTACGCTGAAATACGTTAAAAACGTTAAAATACGCTAAAATACGTTAAAATACGCTAAAATGCGTTAAAATACGCTCAAATATGTCAAAATACGCTACAATACGCAAAAATATGCCAAAGTACGCAACTAATGATATTTTAAGACCCGTATACATATAACACGGCACTATACAATACAAGTGGATTTCAAACAAAACTGTACGTAATCATAGAATAAGATCATCACACGCAACCGAACGTCGCCGAAACGACGCATGTTGAAGGTATACTTCATAAAATGACAAAATACGCGAAAGTTCGTCAAAATACGACACGTATACGCGTCGAACCGAGGAAAACACAATAAAAACAAATTTTCTTATTATGCCTTAGACAATCGTATAGGCCTATACTTTATCGTATTGCAGATTAATACGCATCGTATAGGCCTGTACGATGCGTATTACCCCTGATTTCGCAAAAAAACTAGGTGGTCCTTTGAAAATTCAGGGGGGTACTACGTATCGTATAGGCCTATACGATGCGTATTAAAGGTCTGTACGATATAACCCCCTCATTAACAGGGGGTTATTATAGTGATACGAACCAAAAATACAAAAATACACACACATACAGTGTACACACATACGGTCGTATACGGCGTTGATTTCAAGATCAAAGACTAATAAGGTATGTATCTCCGAACCCTCATCATTTATACGTTTTCATTTTTGCATTTTGTCTGATGAATTTGTGTGAATTTTGGTTGAAAGGCTGGGATTTTGGGGGTTTTTTCATCATCGGATGAAGCGATACGATGCGTATGGCCCTATACGCATCGTATTGCTTCAAAATTTCATGTTTTTTCTTTATCAGATGTAGCAATACGATGCGTATGGGCCTATACGCATCGTATTGCTTTAAAATTTTAGGTTTTTGTTTCAAATTCATGAACCAATACGATCTGTAATGTCCTATACGATGCGTATATGCCCAAAAAGCATATTTTCTCTTTTATGTTTTATAAAAAATATAAAAATTCTTTTGTATCTTAGTTATTTTAAAAACATGTTATACTTTTAAGTATAAATTGATGTTATATTTGTTTAAAAAATTGATCAAAAAAGTTATATTTTTAAAAAATTAATTAAAAATTTTATAATTCCGTAATGCGCGTAGGTCCGTAACGAGCGTCGAGTCCTTAACGAGCGTCGAATCCGTAAAGAGTCGTAATGCGCGTAGGTCCGTAACGAGTGTCGAATCTGTAACTCATCGTAAATATATTATATTTTTACTATTTAGTCGAACTCGCCCGTAACGCGCGTAGGTTCGTGACGAGCCTCGAATCTGTAAAGAGTCGTAAATATATAATATTTTTTATATATTTAGTCAAAGTCTCCGTAATGCGCGTAGGTCCGTAACGAGTGTGGAATCTGTAACTCATCGTAAATATATAATATTTTTACTATTTAGTCGAACTCGCCCGTAACGCGCGTAGTGTAACACCCCGTGTTTCGAAAGTCAAAGTCAAAGTTAAGATTGAATTCAAAGGAAGAAAAGATTGCTAATTGCGATCTGTCTCTCCTTGCTCAATTCCTGTTTTGACTTCTTTGACTTGTAATTAATCTATTTTATTATCGCTTTAGTTGTATTATGTGGAGTATCTATTAATAATCGCATGGTAGTCGCTGTTTAACGCATGTTTAATCGCTTATTCGCTATCGCAATCGCACTCGCAACTCGAATTACGCATTTTGGTTATTGTTATACGTGTGTGTGTGCCTTATGTGTTACTTGTGCATGTTTATTTATGTTATGTGTGGAAATCAATAGAAACGCAATCGAACTCAATCGCAATCGAATCGCAAACGCTAAACGAATACGAAATAAGGATGATTGTATGTTGATATAGTAGTTGGGATTAAAAGTAATTTGACTAGGGAATTCTCTCGCATCAAAACGCTCGCAATCGCAATCGAAATGGCACAACTCGTCGCACCGAACCCTCGAACCAAGGGACTGATCGATCAGGTGACCAGCCGATCGACCAGCCGTTCGATCGATCGAGCTGCCGCTCGATCGGACAGCTGTTCGACTAGGCTGCCATCCGATCGACCAGCTCCTTTCCACTTTGGGTAACCCTATAAAAACCCCATGTCACCATCAAACTTTCCACTTTTGCTCTCTGAAGTCCGACAAGCGCTCTTGCTCGCTTTTTCCTCCGATTTCTAACAATTCCGGTAAGATCTAAACCTAAATCTTGTACATCTTTGATCTACACTTGATTCTACACCTTTCTATCTTTTGAATCTTAACTTTTAATCGTGAAATCATCAAGATTCAAGGTGTTCTAGGATGACGTCATCATGTGTTCTTGAGAACTTCATGTTTTGGCCTCAATCCACCAAGAACAACTTAGATCTAACAGATTTCCACATAAACAAACAAAGATCTTTCATAGATCTAAACATATTCACAATGAAAAGAATTGAAAGATGGTTTTCCAACTTTCTTTCAACTCTTTTACACTCAATGCATGCAAAACCGATAGAATCGGAGCTTGTGCCGACGTACTACTCATTCTTGTGGTTGTGTTGGTTCAAGATCTGGATTCTATCCACGAGACTACCGATTTCGGGTTAAACATGGAACACCGTCTAGAACAGTTAACTGGTCGGATTTGGGTGATTCCTGTCTGATTAGGGGTACCAAGTATTGACAAGGTTTCTGTTGCTTAATACGTTATAAAAAATGACAAACAATAAAAAACAACCAAGTGTAAGACAAACAGGTCGACCAGGACGGAGTGCCATCCGATCGAACTGCTGTCCGATCGGACAGCCATCCGAACGACCGGCCAGTCCAAACGACTTACACCTTGGTCCCATATTTAACCTTTATTTTCAAAACCTCGAAGGATGAACATTGAACTAAGTGCTGACCGATCGGATTACCGTCCGAACGGACTACCACTCAACCATGTAATGGTCAGACTTCAACACTTAAACAATTTTCAACATGTTCAATGCACTAGGGATGCCACCCGATCGAACAACCGTCCGATCGAGTGACAACCTGCTATGAACTTGTTCTCGCTGAAGTGCCCAACCTATCGGATTATCGCCCGATCGAATGGTCGTTCGATCGATCGACCTGAAAGGTAGAGATATTTCTATGTTTTCAAAATGCTACAACGAAAACTTCAAAAGTCAAACCATCATACACAAACACATCCTTCACAAATGAAGAAACAATCCACTCGATAGGTCACCCGACAGGATGACCATCCGAGCGGACTGTCACCCGAGCGACTGGCTGTCTGATCGGACTACCGTCCGATCAAACTGCTGTCCTACCCACTTGCACCCTGTATCGTTTTACGCGTCGCTTATCGTTACACTGTCAATCTGTTCAGGCTAACCGTACTCTCTAGCGCTCCCTTCAATCCATCAATCGCTGTGAGTATACTCGATCCCTTTTTGCTTTACGCACTTTTGGGTGTTACATATGTTACTTATACAAAATCACATCGAACACACTACGCAATACTTTAAACGCTAACGGTTATCGCATGTATACGTGACTTAATGAATGCTGTCTACCTGCCTTAGCAACGATAGTACTATTAGTTTGGACTCAGCACCTGTTCACTCAGGGGTTGTTAAGGACAATTACCTACATGGCTCATAGTGGTGAGTGTGTATCGCGAACTGCCTTGGGCAGTCAACCCGCAGTCATTGGTATCGATAGGTTCATGTCGATAACTAACATGCCTCATTTTACACTGTGTACGTGCCTATATGCTATTATCAAACTTGTAGGCTCACCCTTACACTATGTGTATTGACTTTTACTTTAACGTATTTGACAGGTGCTTAGGATGCTTATTTGCTTACTTTGCTGTGAAATCGAGGCTAGGAAAGACCTAGGTCAACAATAAACAATTGTTTGTAATAAAAATCTGAGTTGTCGGAATAGAACTATTTGACTAGATCTTTTCTGTAATAATTGTATTATCATTTATGACATGGTATGGGATGTGTTGCTTTAAATACTTGATAAATATAGTTGTTATGGAAACTTCTGGACAATCTGTTTCGCTCAGTGCCATGCCCCGATGTTTCCGCCATCGGCTGGGGTGTGAAAGATTGGTATCAGAGCCATAACTATAGGAATTAGGCAAGACTCGACCTAGTCCGGGTCGATGTCTTAGAGACCTAGTCTATAGTTAGGAACCAACAGACCGACTTGTACATATCCAGTAGGGATTATGTACGAGCTTACTGCCATTTCTCGCTATTCTCACCTACGTTGCACTATCACTGCACTTTGGTTTCAAAGAATGGACGAGCGATTGGGCCGAGATTAGGTGTGAAAACCGTAAACTCTCGACCAAATTTGCTTGTTCGCCTCGCATTTTCATCTATAAACACGAGAATTTGCGTTGAATCAGGAGTGAAATCCATACTTTGACGCATAATCCTCTTTTATTTTATCAAAACAATAATGAAGTTGTTAAGCCAGGGGTGAAACCCTAACCTTGACAACTTGTTCCGACTTTTACTTGGATTTACAAAACTCTCACCAAAGTCTCGACGGACTCCAACGACTTGAAGTCACGGTATGACTAAAGGGATGCGTGCCGAACGCCCAAGAATCGATGTAGAAGCACGGTCCTGAAAGTCAAAGTGTGTGGAACATGTCCTTGAGAATAGTCGAATCACTTTGGATAGTCAATGTCTAATAGCCGCAGACGATCTATTTCTCGATTTTTATGTGTTTCGATTCTGAGCCCGCAACTGCTGACTCTGACGATTCGTCGATTTTATGTGTTTATATGTGTGTTTACCTGTTTATGTGTTTTAATTTTGGAGACTTATTCGATTTTCGTTTTCACTTTGATCGACACACACGACCCGCACTGCTTCTCTACCTCAAAATGCTGACAAATCGCTAAATCATGGACGACTTTATGCTATGTTATACGCATATACTATACTATACGCTATACGTGAACCCTCGCAACAAAAAGCCTGCGAGCGTCGACTTTGAAGGATAGGTTTCTGTATTCTGACTGCTCCCGTGTGCTCCTAAGTGAATTACGTGCTTATATGTTTATGTGTTTCTGTGCCTTACGTGCTTATGTGCTTTTGTGCTTATGTGAATCTGTGATTATGTGCCTACTTGTTATGTGATACATGTTTCATTGTGTTCCTGAGCTTTAGTAAGTATTAGACGTGTGAGGTGAGATTCGATTATGACGTGTCTGAGACCCATGACGATGTCTGTTGCAGACAATGTCAACTGGACCATTATCTGGACCCCGTCACCCACGACACTCTCGCCAGGAGCAGAGAGACAAACGCCTTGCTGCCATCCTCACTAAACAAGTGGCAAAGGTTGTGCCTCAGATCGTGAGCGAAATTTATGAGAATGTTAGCAAATCATCTGAGGAGTCCAGAACCGAAGCTCCTAAAGTTGCTCCCAAGACTGCTTTCAGCTTCAAGCAGTTCAAGGCTTGCGGTCCAAAGGAATTCATTGGAGAAGATGGCCCAACAGCTATGTTTCAATGGTTCGATTCCGTCGAAGTCACTCTGCGCCAGAGTGGATGTCCGGAAAATCTCCGCACTCTAAACGCTACCGGCGTCTTCCAGTCCCGCGCATTAGACTGGTGGACGGCAGAGAGAAACAAACGCGGAAATGATGCAGCCTATGAGCTGACGTGGGAAGAGCTGAAGGCCATCATGATGGACGAATTATGCCCTCCGCATGAACGCCAAAAGCTGGAGGACGAGTTCTGGCACATTAAGCAGAAAGAAGGTGACAACGCTGCCCTGACGGCTCGCTTTAAGCAACTCAGCATCATCTGTCCCGATCAAGTGAAGATGCCCGACATGACGATCAAGAAGTACATCCGAGCGCTACCCGACTGTGTTGAAGATTTTGTGCACGCCGCGAAACCAGCAACGATCGAAGAAACCTACTTGCTTGCCGCTGAAATCAACGACAAGCGACTAAAAGCTGGTTTTTGGGATAAAACTTTGAAGAACCTGCACCAAGTCACCGCCGCACCAACCGCTGAAACCGCCGCCGCTCAATCGTCAAAGTCCTCACGCCGCAAGAAGAAGAACAACAACAGCAGCTCCAGCAACAAGAACTGTGCTGCAACCACCACCACTGCTGCTCCACTTCAAGTCGTACCGGCTCAGCAGCAGTCTCAGCACCAATCAGCTCCAGCAATCTATGCACCGCCTGCAAAGGGCGCATATACAGGCCACCACCCTGCTTGCCCAACATGCACTTATCATCACCCGGTGGGTCTCGCCTGCCGTTTCTGCGCCCACTGCAATATGTACGGCCACTTCACTGCTAACTGCCGTACTGGTCCCCATCAAACACTAGCTCAAGCCACTGCTCATCAAGCACTCCTCCCAGCCCCACCAGGCCAACAAGCGGCTCAGGCACCCGCGCTCAACGCCCGAGTCTGCTTCGCATGTGGTGATCCCAACCTCTTTGCGAACATGTGCCCGAATAGGGTTGTGAAGCAAGAGCCTCAGCAACAGCAGCAACAGCCGCCTCAACAGCAGCAACATGCCGCACGCGCCAGAACTTTCAACATCAATGTGCGCCAAGCCCAGGCTGACAACAACGTGGTCAATGGTACGTTCCTTGTGAATGGTATTTATGCTTCATGTTTGTTTGATACTGGAGCTGATAACTGCTTTACGTCGTTTGAATTCGAGAAGCTCCTTAGTCGTAAGCGCTCCCAACTCTCCTCGACGTTTGATGTTGAAGTCGCCACCGGAAGAACTGTCGCTGTTAATTCTTTTCTTCGTGATTGTACTCTTGAGCTCAACAATCACATCTTTCCAATCGACCTTATTCCGATGCAACTCGGAAGTTTTGACGTCATAGTAGGCATGGACTTTCTTCGCGAAAACCATGCCGAAGTTGTGTGCTTCGATAAGATGATTCGATTCTCGCTCGTGAATGGTGATGTATTATGTGTTTATGGTGAAACTGCTTCGAAAGGTCTCAAACTCATGTCACGTGTCCAAGCTAGCAAGTATCTCCGCAAGGAATACAGAGCTTTCTTGGCTAACATCATAGTAGCGGAGAAGGAAAAGAAAGGAAGTCCGGGTGTAATCGATGTCCCCGTTGTGTGCGAATTCCCGAATGTGTTTCCTGATGATCTTCCAGGTTTTCCGCCAAGTCGTGATATCGACTTTCGTATCGACCTCATCCCTGGAGCCAACCCTGTTGCCAAAGCTCCTTACCGACTCGCACCGTTTGAAATGCGTGAACTCTCGAATCAGCTCCAGGAATTACTTGAGAAAAGGCTTCATTCGCCCGAGCACCTCTCCTTGGGGCACGCCAGTCCTTTTCGTTAAAAAGTAGGATGGGTCGTTCAGGATGTGCATCGACTATCGGGAATTTAATAAGTTAACTATCAAGAACCGCTATTCCCTGCCTCGCATGGATGATTTGTTTGATCAGCTACAAGGTGCTACGTGTTTCTCCAAGATCGATCTACGCTCAGGCTATCACCAGCTACGCATTCAAGAGGAGGATATACCCAAAACCGCGTTTCGCACCCGTTATGGCCACTATGAGTTCATTGTTATGCCCTTTGGTTTAACCAACCCACCCGCGATTTTCGGGATCTGATGAATCGCGTGTGTAAACCATATCTCGACCATTTCGTCATCGTGTTCATCGACAATGTCGTGATCTATTCCAAATCGAAATCCAAGCACGGGGCGTGTTCAGTCTTCTGTTATCTTGTTTTTCTTGGGAAGATGCTGTCGTGGGGTCGGGCATGTCACGTCTTGTTCCTTTTCTTGTATTTATGTTAGATTTTGATGTCTTTTTGCTTCTTTTGTTAATTTGAGCTCATTTAATCCTGAAAATACAAAAGGAAGACAAAAGCACACTTTTTCCAACATTAGTACTAAAAAAGGGTTAGTTTTATGCCACAATTGATGTAATTTATATGTTGCATTTTGCACACATCAAATACCCCCACACTTGAATCTTTGCTTGTCCTCAAGCAAAACTCTTTAATATGTGGCTATTACACTCCCAAATGGAATGGAATGGGTAGAGAAGATGGTTTTTTTTTTCTTTTTGGGCTTGTTATAGAGTGTCGGGATGTCCAAGATTCTTTATTTAGTTTTATTTTTATTTATTTACAATCCTATTCGTCATGATTTATTTAAAACTTTTCATAAGATAAATTACTTATTAGGGCATAACATGCCTCTTTAAAATTCTATTTATATACAAGTTCACATACCTCACGGGGATCACTCAACACTCAGCCGAAGATGTATTTTTGTGGATCACTCGAGAGCGGCATGGAACTTACTCCTACCATAGGCTTGCCAAGCAATCAATCCTCCTCCTTTTTAACTTATATACCTTTGTAAATATCAAGAAGACTTTTTGGGTGAAGGGTTAGGCTTGGGTTAAAGGTAGGTGGTTGGGTTAGTGGTTAGTAAAAAAGGGCGAAAAGCGTAACAAGCGTCGGTTTTCGTAAGACTTTTTATTTTTGTAACTTTTATTTTGATGAAGCTATTATTCAAACAAAGTTATTTTTGATGAACTTGTTTGTTTATTCTCTTTTGCTTCATCATCAACACATTTTTTTTTATTTTTTTTTCATCATACGAAAAACCGAGCTAGTTACTAAAACAAAGGGTTAAAAATGAAAAAGGTTTTGGTGGGTAAAAGGGTGTTTGGTTTGGGTTATGAAATGAAAAGGTTTAGGCTCAAAGGGGCTAACTAGGGGGATTTTGGGTAGGTGGTAAAAAAAAAATAATGGTGTAGAAATAAAAAGGGTTAGTCCTAATGCCTCCATCATTTACTTACTCGGGTTTAAGTTGGTAAGGACCGGGAATGTATCATCATGGCAAGTTCTAGAGTCGTAAAAACCAAGCGGCTATTCACACAAGAAACGAAAAATGAGCATTTAGTCTAATGATATGTAATTGTATTGTATGCTCAATAAAGGCTCAAAACTCACTTTTGTGGGAATGGGTTTTTACGTGATCAAGTATATATAATCAAATTTTAACTAAGCTTGTCATGCCTTTTCATAATTTTCTTATGTTGGTTCTTTTTATCACGACGCTATCGGTTGTAAATTTGTAAAAATATAACCTTTTTAGAACTTGAAATTCCCGAGTTAAATCTAGACAAGTAAAAAAAAATGAAAATTTTTTTTTTTTGAAAAAAATTTGGGGTGATTAGCGGTTCCAACAGAGTTTTGTGTAAGGCTTGTATTTTAGGACTTGCAAGATTCAAGGTTTTTAGCATCCCCCCCACACTTAAATTACACATTGTCCTCAATGTGTCCCAAAAATAAGTTTTTAGGTTGATTGAATGTGTAAAAAGGTGTGAAAAAGCAAAAATTTTGTGTTACTGGGCGCTGGACACGGCCCCGTGTTGTCCGGGCACGGCCCCGTGTTCAAGTGCCAGTAACAAAATTAAATCAAGAGAAACAGAAGCCTGGACACGGGGGCGTGTTGGGTGAACACGGCCCGTGTCCAGTTACCTGAACTGGGTCTTTTTCTGCAGACTCTGCAGCACGGGGCCGTGTTGGGCGGACACGGCCCGTGCCGAGCTTACTGTAAACGAAGAATTTTGTCGGACGGTTCTGTTTTCCTGCATGGGGTGCTGGTTCAAGTTTCCCTTGTATCCTTTGCCATCTCAAGTGTGTTTTATTCATTTCAATACCACCCAAACACCAAATTAACTAAAACCATCATTCATTAGTCATAGAGAGAATGACATATTAGTCCTAAAAATTAAAATACTAGATAGTTAGGTCAAAGAAACACAAGAAATCTAAACCAAGAAGTTCTAGCCTTATTCTATTAGCAAAATTTCCGAAAAAGTAAATCTTCCGGTTAAATGTGGCTTTGACAACTTCTCTTTCCAGGTAGGGGGTCCTCATATGTCGGCGAGCCATTCTTCGATCTCCCGAGGGAGAAGAAAAGTGGGCTCATTAGCATTGGTTTGAGGAAGTGCAACTTCCACCGGGATTTCTTGGAGTTCTTCAAGAGGAGGTTCCGCCGGAATGTCGTCCCAACCGGTAGGATTGTGGATTCCAAGTGCTAGGTTCCAATCCTCTTGAGGGAGGATTGGTTCCATGGGAGGTGCCACAAGAATGTTTAACCTCTGGTGCAAGAGGTTTATTTCTTGAAAACTGTTTTCCAATCCCACCGAAAGATAATTTATACGGTCTATGAGGACCTCCTCTACCGAAGTCATCTCGTCAAAAGCTTCACGTAGCGCCATTACGTATCTTACGAGAGTTGCTTCAATCGACGGCCTCCTTTCCCTTCGACTGTTTCTTGAGTGCGCAGAAGAGGTTCCACTGTTTTGGCTAGACATTCTACGAAAACAAACCAAAAATAGTTCGTTTTAATGAAACAGTACCACGGACACGGCCCCGTGCTCAATGAGCACAGCCCCGTGTTCAACTTTCTGAAGATTTTTAGAACAAGGAACCTTGGAGTTTCAAATTATTTTCCCAACTTATGAAGCCTTTTTGAGCAGAAATAACTTAAAACAATGTTGTGTAACTTATTTTTAACAAGATTCCTTGAACAAAAATATCAACAATCCTAACAATGAAGCTTGAAATCAAGCTTCAATGGAGGTGTTGTTGCAAGAAAGGTGAAGAGGAAGGCAATGGATAAAAGAGGAAAGGACAAGATGTTTGTTGGAACCTTCTTTTAGAACTTACCTAGGATGGTAGGTTAGAAAATCCTTTCAAATCTCTGTCCCTGGATGGTCCAAATGTGCAGGATTCTTGGCTGCATTTATAGAAAACGACAGCATGCTGGACACGGCCCCGTGTCGGCTGGACACGGCCCTGTGTGCAGGCAAGATCCGGACACGTTTTGTCCGTATTCTGACAAAAGTCAGAAGGGAATCTTTAGGTGGTCACGGGGGCGTGTTGACCTGGGCACGGCCCCGTGTCGGAAGGCTGGTTTATGAAGTGTGTCTATTTTTAAGGAACTTTTCCGGATCGGGCGGTTCCTTACTGGATGGAACAACCCCAAAGTGCCTAAGATACCTTAATTGCTCTAGATTGAGACGAGAACGCAAGAGGTTGTCGGTGAGGGTGATTCCTATGCTATATGTAGGTGGACAAGTCCAACCCTTTTCCGGGCTCTCGTTAAAGAAGGTGTATGTTGAATCGCTCAGGTCTATGTATGCATCAAACGAAGTTGATGGGGAGTCCTTCACGGCACAATCGACATAGGGACGACTATCGCTCAAGTCCTCACTAGAGTTAGGAGTATCTTCGGAAACAACGAAGTTGTTTGAATGCGGTTCCAACCCTTCTTCTTGGCTATTGTCTTGGAAAAGATTATTGAAATCTTTCCTAAGTTCTTTTAACCAATCAATAATTAGATCTTCTAGTTGAAATAATTCATCGAGAAGCATTTCTCCTAGAAAATCCGGTTGGGAGCATTCGAGGGAGAGATAGGGATTATTTTTACTTTCGCCCCTCTTAAGGATACTAAGAAACGATGGGTCTATATAGTGGGGCTTATAATTTAGAAAATAGCATTCTAATTCCTTATGGTTACCACCACATAATTGACACCACATAGTACCATAAGAGTGCCGAAAGTAAAAAGTATCAGTATCACTCATGTTTGTGTCAGAAATTACCAACCGTCGGGATCTTACGGTTCTGTTTTCAGTAACTGAAACTTGGGCCCGGGGGCGTGTTGAGTGGGCACGGCCCCGTGTTCAGCTTACTGTCTGACTTAAAACAGGATTGCCAGTTCCAATGATTGGGCACGGGGTGTGTTCAGCGGGCACGGCCCATGCTGAGTTCTGAAGAAGCTGAAAAATTAAGAAAAAATCCTAAAAAAGTGAAAAATAAGAAAAACGATTAGGCCGTTGATTCCTAACTTTCTTAAAATCCTTGTGTCCCCGGCAGCGGCGCCAAAAACTTGATGCGTGTGAAGTGTTATATATATTAGGTGTATATTTTAAGCCCCTTTAACACTTTTTAGTCAAGTTTTAAATTTATAAAACACGATATTTACTAACACTAAACACACATATGGGCAAGTGTACCCATCGTGAGCGTAGTATAGTGTTGGTAAGATACCGAGGTCGTCCAAGGACACAAGAGCTTTTAGTACCGGTTTATCCTCAACGTCTAATCAAATCAAAAGGTTTAGAAAAATGTTTTAAACTAAGAAAAATAAAAACTAACTAAAATGCTGAAAATAAAAATAAAAGAAAAACAGATAGACAAGATGAATCACTTGGTTCCGACTCGTGTATAGTGTAACCTTTGATTATTTCCGCACTTTTGCACTTATTTAAGAGATTATCTTAGTTATTTTAGTAGGCCCCTCTTTTGAAGGTGACGTTACCCTCAACCCAGTAGTTTGAGTCAGCAAGGATACAATCCTAAAGGGTCGGATTATTGAAAGATAATGAATTAAGTTATTAATGCAAATTATGGTAGGCCCCTCTTTTGGAGGTGACGTTACCCTCGACTAAGTAGTCTGAGTCAGCAGGGATACAGTCCTAAATAGCCGGGTTATAGTATTAATAGTAGTTAACTTATGAGGGGATCAAAGAGTTTGGACCCCCGCCATCCAATACCGTTAAGTATTGAAGGAGGTCCTATTAAATTTGACCCAGGTCCATTGCAGGACCTCTAAACGCTGAACAATGGCAAGACTCTTACCAAACCGTTCCCTTAACCCCCGACCAGGTAGCCAACATACCTCCATATAGACCGTGGAGATATGAATGGTGAAAATCTTTTATTTTATATAGACAGTAAAATAATGTCAAGACACCACGGACAAACGATAAGGAAGAATCACCTTCAACATAAGAAACTAGTTATTAAAGTCATTAATACAAACCAAGTAAAAAGTGCGAAAAGATTAGAAATAAAAAGTATTACACTAGACACTTGTCTTCACCAAGTGATGTAAGAGACTTAGGCAAACATGGCCTTGATTGTCAAGAACTCTTACGATCAATCTTGGATCCCGAGACGACTCACACACTCTATGATGGACAATGGATGATGGTGTTATGGTGGTGGTGGGTGGTGGGTGAAGTGTGAGAGAGGTGGTGTGCCAAGGGATGGTTTGAGCTTGAGCCAAGCACTCCTATTTATAGGCTGAACAGAAGCTCGGGTGTTGGGATTGAACCCTACCAGAGGAACAGATAATGAAAGCCAAATCCGGATCATGACAGTGGATTCACAATAAGCAGCAGTTTACACTAAGTCTTCTCCCTTGAAAGTGATTATAACATCTGATGGTCTCACATCCACTGCCCGGATACAACTGCTGCTGTTCTGCCTAACTACTGATGAAGCCTAGAAGACTGCTGGAAACTAAGCACTGCAGATACCAACTGCTGATGACAAAGCACTGCCCAATCAAGGACTGATCAACCTTGAGGAAAGCATTGATGATTAGAGAGAGCAGTAGTTTAGTATATCATTTGTTTATGTATTGTCAGTGGTTAGGTTTAGCAGTGTTTGTATAAGGACAGTAGATACAGGTTGTTAGGCTGTTAGACGTCGCTTTCATGGTGACGTCAGCTGAGATGCCTCAGTGGTTTGGTTTGTCTATAAATGGAGCGGTACTCTGTACTGTTACATTCGATTCGTTTTGAGAGAGTTCTTCTCCTCAATTCAATCCTTTCATCTTGTACAATCCAACCTTGAGGTATCAGGCTGAGGGGGAGCTTAGTTTGTAAGCATGCTTTGTAATCTTTTAATTGACTTTGTAATCTTTCGACTAATGCAAATCATGTGTTTATCTAAACTATTTTCTTCCTTGATTGTGTTTACAAAGTTTGTTGTTCATTTCCGCTGCACTTTACATGTTTTCATTTTCATCGATTGATCAATTTACACAAACAAACACAATCATGAGAGCCTCCGATCCTAACAATTGGTATCAGAGCCTGGACAGTCAAATTCGATCTAACAATCAATTTGACATAACAGTTCGGCTCAAAATTCATTGATACTAAGGTTGGTTGTATTTTGTTGAAAAACAGAGTAACGAGTAACAATGCTTAAAACTGCTTTTCAAAAACTCTGTAAAACAACCAAGATGTCATATGACACACAAATTTCACACAACATGTGATATCATGCACAAGTCACTCATAGTTTTCAGATCTGAAAACATATCTGTTAAATTATGGGATTATTTCTTATTTTCAAAATTGATTTCAACTGCTGTTATGAAAATTGTGATGTCACTGTATTAAATGCTAGAGTATGAACCTCAGATTAACAAAAACCTATGTTCACAAAACATTAGTGTTTTTTATAAGAGGGAAATTAAAACTTTAGTCATTCAAATCTGATGTGTTGAAAACAGGTTGAGATCCTCAAAAAGGACAAAATCAACTATGTTAAAATACATTAAGAAAATCAGGAGTAAAAAATGTCCAGATCATAGGTAATGAGGAGGTTGGCATAAGCATGTGCAGAAATGACCAAATCTCTCAAAACATTACTGCAAAATGATTTTGGAACAAGTATTCCTTCAATAAATGCCTCTCAGTAAGTATTTCATTACTTATGATTGGGAAGGGTAAAAAGGGAAGAAGAAAATTCACAAAAACTTAGAAGTGTGTTTATCTCAAAACTTTTGAAGTCAGAAGAAAGGAGTATAAACATAAAACACTTATGAGTCAAAGTTTAGGGTAATAATGGTCATTAAGCAACTGTGTGCATTCATCTGTTTAGGAAAAGGTTTTGGTAAAAATGGAAATTCTGGTGAATGAACTCCAAAGAGGAATAGACAAATCTTCAAAATCATCACATGGTAACGAGATCTATAACAGGATCTTCAAAACTCATGTGTACATGTGTCCTCATGTTTGCAATCAACTGACAATAAAATGGTATCAAACAGTGGTCAAAAGGTATTCAAAATTTCCTACCATCGCTGTCAAACCACTGAGTATTGTCATAAACTTGAGAATGATATGATTACGTATTTTATTGAAAATATACCAGATCCTTTTTGATGTCGTTAACAGAAAATCCCTTATCCATTTTTGTACAAAGGATTTTCTTGGATAACCAGGATATATTGTTCGTTTTTTTTAAGAATAATATATTTTGAACTCTTGCTTGTTTTTGTTGGCATTTGTTTCAATTTCCTGTCAGGATATAGTACCTTATTTTTGCTGGTGCTATTGTCCTCATATATGGGTTAAAAGGATATGGTACATTTGTCTAGGTCATGTCACTCAGGTTTGTTTTAAACACTAATCAAAGGTTGATTGCTAAACTGTGCTTAAACTACTGGGGCACTCATGTTTTAATTTGGATATTAAACGAAAATGAGTTGCCTTAGCAATAAGTTCTCATCATCTGGGGTACTAAACCACTGTCAGAAATGAAAATGACATGTGGCAAAAACCTTGAATGGAAAATTCTCTATACAGTTGCTGATGTACTTATCCTTCAAATCTGTACCATTTACCCAAATCACTGTCTTGTTCAAACATCTGCTCCCTAAATATTGACCACAGCTGAAAGTCAACCACTGATCCTTCCATTCTCTTGACAAGCACTGATGCTCAAAATTAGTGACTTATCCACTGATATGCTATCCACTGATAGTTAAAATCACCCACTGCCTTCATTTTGACCGTTGTAACCACTGATATTTGCTTCATCAGTGGTTTCCAAAACAACTGTTCTCCATAATTCATCTCTTCATCATCTGTTGACACGTGGTCAGTTCTTAGCCTTCAGATCATAATAACCGCTGCCACATCAGCGATCACTTTTTCCCTAAATAAAACCCTGATCAAAACCCCCAAACAGGGTTTTACACTGTCGAATTGAATTCCAAAATTCTCTTTTCAAAGCAGTTTCCAACCCTTCTTCCCAAAATCATTCTTCGTTCTTCTCCGCAAAAATGACAAAATCAAAATCAAAATCAACACCATCTTCCAAAGAGGTCGCTCAAACGGCCGCAGAATCCATCGAGATACCATACAAATCTCCTCATAATTATCTGGGCTTGCTCACAAAACCCACCGATAACCACACCTTCGACTCCATCATTGATACATTATCTGCATCAAAGTACAAAACTTTGTTGACAGCAGATGCTCCCATCTACTTGCAAACCCAGAGAGAGTTCTGGAAAAAGGCGATGCTTGAAAAACAAGACGATAAAGTCATAGCCATAAACTCCTCGATACAGGGTAAAGTGATTCAAATCACTCCATAATCAATCTCTGAAGTCTTTAAACTCGACGATCAGAAAGGTAAACCTACTTTTGATAAGGCCGAGTTGAAAAAGGATTTCTTAAAAAGAGGGTATGCAGAACAATCAAAGGTAGATACCTTACAAAAAGGTTATTTCCCTTCTGCACCTAGGTTTTTATTTCACACACTTTTGAGTTGTGTTTCAAATAAAACAACAGCGTTTAACGAAATACCATTGAAGATTCAATGTCTGGGCTATGCTATTTTAAATAATGAAAATTACAACTATTCCCAGGAGATCTTCAATGACTTGGTAAAAAATGCTGATAGCAAATCATTTTTGCTTTTTCCAAGATTTTTAAGCTACTATTTTAAACAAAAACTTGAAAAAGAAAATAAAAATTTGCTCAAACAGGGTGCCTATTTTCAAATAAAAGGGTTAACAACTGAAACATTTTCTAGAATGATGGCACCAATAAAAACAAAAGCAGAGGTGTCTGAGCAGATTTTAGCAGTTACCACTGCTCCTCAGACATCTGCTACTGAGCCCACTGCTCCAGGTGATCATAGCAACACTACCACTGCTTTGAAACCCACACCTGACATTACCAAAAAGACCAAAAGAAAATCTTACAAAAAGCCCACCAAACCCAAGAAAAAGGCAACTCTGGAAGATGAGATCCTAGAGCAACTGCCAGTGACAACACAAATGTCACCACAAACCACTGCTGCTACTTCCTCACAGCAGTTGGTAAAAAGATCTCCACCATTGCCTAAAACTCCTCCTGCATCCTCACAAAAGGATCAGGTTGTAATCACAGGGACTCCACAATATGAAGCTCTGGGTCCAATCGGATCCATCTTCCTCAGTCCTGATCCCAAGGACATGTCTCTTTCAACACCTATACCCTCACCAATCATACTACCACAATCCATGCTACCTTTGTTGCATGCAGTTGATATAGCTCAGACAAAAACCAGTTCCTCTCTATCACCTGTCACTGAGAGTATACCCCCACAAGTGACTGGGTCTGATGCTACTACTCCTGCTATCCCAGCAACAATTGAGGAGGTTACACCCCCCGAGTTACAAGTAACTCTCGGTGGTAGTTCAAGTGGAGCAACAACTACAAATGTTGGATCAATAGGTCTACATTTGGACAGTTGTTTCATCAGTCAGACTCCCTTAAAGGCAATTTCTTCCATAGCACCTCTGGAAATCACTAGTGAGGCTATTTTGTCCACTGGTAACTTCAAAGGTTTATCAAGTGCTGAAGAAAGAAGTCCCCAGTACCAAGAAAAAGGGGCATCAATTGGTGATTTTTGGGACTCAGTTCCTAAGTCACACATTGATACAACCACTGCTGGTGGGGATTCAGATGATCCTACTAACGTAGGTGATGATTCAAAATATCAGGAATTGACGGACAGAGTTGAAAAACTGGAAACCTCAGTTGCTGAAATAAAGGATATGGTGCAATAGATTTTGAAAGCTCAAAAAGCACAATCCACTGCTGTTCCACCTCAAGCACCTGCTCAACCACAAGCACTTGCTACAAATGAGCTCTGGAATCTTTTCCAACCGTTGCTAGAAAAACAAAAACAAACAGCTGATCAGCAGCATGAAATGCATGTAAAAATGCTAACAAACATGGTGGAGTCAAGATTTAAAGATACTCAAGCAGACATCAAGGCTATAAAGGCCAGCATACAAAAGACTGCCCATGGTGAAAAAGTTCCCTCAACCATCCTCTTCATGGATAAACCCCTTCGAGATAATGCCAAAAAGGGGGAGAAAATCCAGTTGAAGAAGAAGGGAATAGAGGATGGTCTGTATATTGAACCAGATCAAGTAAAACAGACATCCAAACCTCAAACCACAAAATATCATATTTCCATCCAAACAGCTGATACACCAGTAGTTATAAAAACTGCTAGCAGTAGCCAAACAGCTGCCATCTCATCAACACACACAACTTCACCACATACCACCAAAACCACTGCCCTACCACCATTACCTCCTATCATAAAACAGAAGACAACAGATGTTAAAACATCTGTTGTAATGACAACAGCAGTTGGAACACCAGTTGTTTCAACTGTTGTCAGTCAATCTCAAACCACTGAGCCACCCAAGACATCATCAGCCTCTCCTACAATAAAAAGGAGAAGGATTGTCATATCTGATGATTCACCACCACCATCACCACCATCAAAAACTACCTCACCACCTCCATCCCCTGCTCAAAAGCAGAAGACATCTGCTGACATATCAGCAGTTGTAATGACAACAGCAGTTGAAACACCAGATGTTTCAACAGCTGTTAGTCAGTCATCTTCCACTGTTTCCACCAGTCTCACATCATAACCAGCAAAGCTCTACACTAGAAAAAGAAAACTTACTCAGCCTTATGAGGACCAATATGATCCCACTGCTGCAAAATATCCGTTGGAACTAGAAGCTATAAAAAATGAGATGAGGCAATTTTACACTGATGATGATCCTTCAAACAGAAGATTTTCTTCACTCGTTGGCTTTATGGTTCCAGAAGACATGGATGAATATCTTGAGCTCAAAACAAGACAGGCTAAGATAAGAGCAAAGGTTGAATGTAAAGGTCAAGGTGATGAAGCCATTGCTGAAAGATTGGAATTTCTGCTCACAAAAGTCAAACAAATAAAAGATTTTGCACAAGAGCTGAGCAAAGAAAAGGCAGAACAACGAAAAGAGATGAGAAGAAAACTTCTTGCATACATAATGCAAGAAAAATTTTATCCTGCTGAAGAAAACCAATTTGAAGAATGGCCAATAGTGGCTTTAAAGCATGAAGCTGATAGGATTGATAGAATCAAGAACGATCCTAGAAAGAAGAAAAATGCTCCAAATTGGAGCAAATACAAAAAGCTCATCACTGACCTAACAGCTGAGTACAAAAGAAAGAAACAGGAGTTGGTGGATGCAAAAGTGGACACTGCCAATGCCATATCAAAATGGTCAAAGCAGCAAACTGATGAAGCCTATGAAAGGCTGAAGAAAAGGAAGATAACTGTTTCAGGCACTTCAAAGAAGCATGAACAAATGATGAAGCTTGAACAGCAGATTGAAAACCTCAAAACACTGTTCAAGTCAACAAAAAAATCCTAATCTTGTGTCAAACCGAGAAGAAGGAGAACAGCTGACTAGTGAAGAGGTAAAGGAAAAGGAAGTTGAGTACTTCATAGAAACCATCATGAAAATGGGTCTAAAAGAAGAGAGCTCAGAAAAACTTCAAAACCTTTTTAAGATGGTGTTAACTAAACCTGCATCACCATACATGTCAGCAGATATCCCAGACAATGAGCTTGATCAACAACAGAGACAAGAGCTGATTGACAAAGAAGTTGCAGAAGACATAGCTCCAGCTAATGAAGTCATAAATGAAGCTTTCAAAAGAATGTCTGAAGTTCAGGATACTGCTGTACAATTTTTCTCAAGGCCAATATCTCAAAGCTCATCTGTAAATAAATCTCTCCCGAGAAACCCATTGGGTTCAAAAGTACTAAAGTGGATGTCTGACCAAAAGACCCACGTATTGACTATAGTCAGATCCAATGGCGATGTGAAGTACATATCAAGGAAAGAAGCACTAGGCCTTAGTGTTGAAGATTTGCAGGATCTCCTTGAACTTTCACTGTGCAGGGATGAGGAAGACACAAATTCCAAAGAATTTGAAGAAGAATTTAAAAGATATGCAAGGGAACTACTGATGAGGAATAAAGATCCAGAATAATGAAGGGTTTTGGCATTATCTGTTCCAGGGGGAGATTGTTGGGATTGAACCCTACCAGAGGAACAGATAATGAAAGCCAAAACCGGATCATGACAGTGGATTCACAATAAGCAGCAGTTTACACTAAGTCTTCTCCCTTGAAAGTGATTATAACATCTGATGGTCTCACATCCACTGCCCGGATACAACTGCTGCTGTTCTGCCTAACTATTGATGAAGCCTAGAAGACTGCTGGAAACTAAGCACTGCTGGTACCAACTGCTGATGACAAAGCACTGCCCAATCAAGGACTGATCAACCTTGAGGAAAGCACTGATGATTAGAGAGAGCAGTAGTTTAGTATATCATCTGTTTATGTATTGTCAGTGGTTAGGTTTAGCAGTGTTTGTATAAGGACAGTAGATACAGGTTGTTAGGCTGTTAGACGTCGCTTTCATGGTGACGTCAGCTGAGATGCCTTAGTGGTTTGGTTTGTCTATAAATGGAGCGGTACTCTATACTGTTACATTCGATTCGTTTTGAGAGAGTTCTTCTCCTCAATTCAATCCTTTCATCTTGTACAATCCAACCTTGAGGTATCAGGCTGAGGGGGAGCTTAGTTTGTAAGCATGCTTTGTAATCTTTTGATTGACTTTGTAATCTTTCGACTAATGCAAATCATGTGTTTATCTAAACTATTTTCTTCCTTGATTGTGTTTACAAAGTTTGTTGTTCATTTCCGCTGCACTTTACATGTTTTCATTTTCATCGATTGATCAATTTACACAAACAAACACAATCATGAGAGCCTCCGATCCTAACATCGGGCACGGCCCCGTGTCCAGTGGGCACGGCCCCGTGTCCACATCCTTCTCTTTCTTCATTTAATGCAGCTTGTCTTATTAGTTGACCACGCCCCCGTGTCCGCTGAGCACGACCCCGTGTGCAGAAGAATCTTTGTACTATGAAGATTTGCTTAGATTGTGCGAATCTTATAGTTGACCACGGCCCCGTGTCCACTGAGCACGGCCCCGTGGTGGCCAATAGAAGCTTCTACTACTTTGTCTTTTCTGCTGACACTTGGGCACGCCCCCGTGCTGGCTGAGCACGGGGCGTGTTCAGTCTTCTGTTATCTTGTTTTGCTTGGGAAGATGCTGTCGTGGGGTCGGGCATGTCACGTCTTGTTCCTTTTCTTGTATTTATGTTAGATTTTGATGTCTTTTTGCTTCTTTTGTTAATTTGAGCTCATTTAATCCTGAAAATACAAAAGGAAGACAAAAGCACACTTTTTCCAACATTAGTACTAAAAAGGGTTAGTTTTATGCCACAATTGATGTAATTTATATGTTGTATTTTGTACACATCATGGTCAGTATCGCACGACCCGTTCGATTAGTTAGACTATTTACAAACAATGTACAGCGTGATTATGAAGTTTGCTAATTTTATTTGTTCAGTTGATTTGAAAATAAATCGGAGTGAACTGAAAATGGGTATTATCTAAAACACTTTTGATTAACTAAAATTGCAACTAAAATACTAACTAGAAAGTTGAAACAAGAAATGAGAATACGGATCACACCTGGTTCGATAATTGCAAGACCTAGGGTTCCTACATGTTTTAACTTGATTCAATTGCATATAGTGATTAACGGATTACTATCACGAAGCTTTGGTGCCAATTGCTATCAACGTCATAGACAACGGACCATAATGCACTTCGTTGCCTCGGACATGTAAATCCTAACCTATGATAAGGCATAAGTGCACAAATTCATTTCGCAAAGTCATAACTTTATCATCGTTCGACAATTCACAAATTCAATTCAAATGCACGACAATTATCATAAGTTTCAAATACTAAACAATTTGTCACAAAATCAAATTAAAATACAAATGTATAAACCCTAGGGGTGAAACCGACGAGACTATCCGCTCATTGTTGAATGCACGCGATCACAAGCTTGAGATAGTGATGAAGACATGATTGGTTCGGTATGTGCCGATGACTAATGATGAATAATGATGATGTTGTCACGATGCGTTTGAGAGCCAAAAAAGAGTATACGGCTGCCCTCCTTCTCTCGATGATGATCAATGATTATGGGCCCAAAAGTCCAATCCCTATTCGGCCCAATTGTATTTGCTACCTTTTGATTCTAACGGTAGGCTACCCTCCAATATTCACATGTGCGGCCCAACAACCCTCCAAGTGTATGCGTGAATATCTATGTGTGCGTGTATCTTTTTTAAGGATATTGTTGGCCCCTCACGTGATGATGTTGATGAGTCTATTTACTCTTGTTCACCTCCCACTAAATAGGCACATGCATATGGCTTTCTTTTATTCAATTCGTGTGATGTTGGTTTCCATAAGTCCACCTCATGCCACCAAAAAGTCGGTCCACTTAAATGATGATTTAGTGATGTTTTATGTTGCCCCATGTTCACGTCCAACTCTTGTATTGGCGGCTGAACCGATTCCCGAACAATGTGATTCACTTAATTATTATTCCCCGCTGTTCCGCTTCATCATCACGCATTCTAACTTCACCGAATTAGGCGTTTTACCTGCAAAGAATACAAACACTCGCAGTAACATATTCCAAGCATATAATCACATAAAGCGGATTAAATCGCGTAAGATAAACACTTTAGCACCCATGTTTCACACTCTCCATCAGATGGAAATTAGCAAAGATTTGAGAGAAAAAACTTACAAAATGGCCTTGAATCGGTCTGGAACTTGGGAGCGGATGAGAGTGTCAAAGTGTTAGAATGGAAGAGTACGGCGGGTATTTATAGAGGGTGAGCGAGGGTTAAGTCGGTGACGAGTGGCAGTGTACGGATGGCTCCATCTGGTCGGATGGTCATCAGGACGGATGGTCATCCGGGCGGATGTCCATTCGGACGGAAGGCCATTCGGACGGCCGAGTTTGCGTGAGTTAGTTTTCCAACTTTGGTTCGTTTGTTAAGCGTTGCGCTACGTTTAATCAAGTTGCGAGTAAGCGTTTGAGCGTATAAGCGTTGCGTTAATAACCACATAACTTTCACAAATAATCACACAGATAATCACACAAAATATAAATAAATATGCGTTTCGAGTTTGCGTTGAGCTTGCGTTGTGATAGCGTTTAAGTATCAAGCGTTATAAATAAGCGATGTAAGTTGCGATAAAATGCGTTTAAGGGGTAAGCGTTATAATAAGCGTTGTAAATGTGATAATCATGAATAAATAAGCTTTGTAATAAGCGTTTAAAAATGCGTTGAAAATATAGTTTAACCCATTGCGTTAATTGAATCCCAAGAGTATAAGCGTTTGCGAAAGAAAAGACAGCGATAAGTAACGATCTGAAAGTTCAGGTTGTTACAGTAACGAGCGTTGAAATGTAATTCGTCGTAAATATATAAGATTTTTATTTCTAGTCGAAGTCATCTGTAACGAGCGTCGAATCCGTAACAAGTTCTAAATATATAATATTTTTTTATTCGACGTCGTCCGTAACGCGCGTAGGTCCTTAACGAGTGTCGAATCTGTAACAAGTTCTAAATATATAATATTTTTATTTTTATTCGAAGTCGTCTGTACCGCGTGTAGGTCCGTAATGATCGTCGAAAACGTAACTCATCGTTAATATATAAAATTTTTATTTTTAGTCGAAATGGTCCGTAACGCGCATAGGTACGTAACGAGCGTCGAATCCGTAACAAGTTCTAAATATATAATATTTTTATTTTTATTCGAAGTCGTCCGTAACGCGCGTAGGTCTGTAATGATCGTCGAAAACATAACTTGACGTAAATATATAATATTTTTATTTTTAGTCGAATAGGTCCGTAACGCACGTAGGTCCGTAACGAGCGTCGAATCCGTAACAAGTTCTATATATATAATATTTTTATGTTTAGTCAAAGTCGTCCGTAACGCGCGTAGGTCCGTAACGAGCATTGAAAACGTAACTCGTCGCAAATATATAATATTTTTATTTTTAGTCGAATAGGTCCGTAATGCGCGTAGGTACGTAACGAGCGTCGAATCCGTAACAAGTTCTAAAAAATTGATTAAAAAGTTACATTTTTTAAAAAAAATTAATTGATTAAAAATGTTATAAATCATGCAGATATGGATGTCTTTGTTGGTAGAGGGCGGGGCCGGGGTGGTGGCGGTGGAGGTGTCGGACATGGTAGAGGTGGAGGTGGAGGTGGCGGACATGGTTGAGGTGGACGGGCGAGGCCAGGGCCGGGGGCAGCGGTGGCCGGTGGGCGTGGACGTGGCCGGTGGATGTGGGCATGGGCGTGGTGGCCCAGATGTGGATCTGTTGCTAGATAATCCTTATCTAGCATTCGAGGAGTGGAGCGAGGCTTTTCACAGATGTGAAAAGTTTCGGCGTATAAAGACGGCGGCCACACAATCGTCGACTGGACAACTCTCGAGGAGGTGGACGAGGAGGCGAGAGCCCGAGGGTTAATCAGACACGGTACTCCATGGGACAGGTATACTATTTGTTACTGTGTTTACTTTGTTTTGTATACGAAATGGATACTAACCACACTTTGTGACAGGTTGTTCGATCTGGCATACCTGCCGACGTTTAGAGTCATGGTGTGCGAGTTCTTGGCGTCTTTCGAGTTTGCTCCTAGGCCTGAAGACCAGCCGGAGGAGCTTGACGACCCTGAGAAGCCGTGGATTGAGGTCAGCTTTCATCTAGTCGGCGTGTGGCATGAGATATCACTGAGAGAGTTTGCCGTGCACTGCGGCCTTTACACGGTGGAGGAGACAGACACCCCTATCTACACCGAGGGCATGAGATGATACTTTGGTCAAAATCAAAGTACATGAGGATGAAGTTGACAATGATTTTTTTGAGCTAGGGGTTTCGCCTGATAGTGAAGATGAATCTGAACAAGAAAAGTCGTGCGTTGACCTCGAGTCAACGTTCATTCAGCAACAAGCTTGATTTGTCGTACTGTTTGCTCACATCAAACTATATCACGAAACTTGTTACAGATGCATCCTTGATCAATGGTCTTCTTCACATGAATATTGCAGGGAACCTGCTCATGCAAGAGGTTGTATATATATTTTTCTTGTCAGACAACGCTGGTGAACACGAGTATGATACTTTGGTCAAAGTCAAAGTACATGAGGATGAAGTCGACAATGATTTGTTAGAGCTCGGGGTTGCGGCTGATAGTGAAGATGAATCTGAACAAGAAAAGCCATGCGTTGACCTCGAGTCAACGTTCGTTCAGCAACTTACGTCTGCTATTTCTATGCCAAAACAACTCACTATAATACGATGTGATGTGATACGAAACGCCACGATACGCTATAATACGATATTAAATTAAAAATGTGATACGATACACCACGATACGCTTTAATACAATACTTAACGATAAAAAAATAATAAAGATTTTAAAACTCATTAAAACACAAATAACAAACAATAAACACCAATAAGAAACCCAAAACACCAAAAACCAAACACAACACGCCAAAAAATCAAACCTCAATAAGCCAAGGCCTTAATATGCATCGTATAGGCCTATACGATGCGTATTATGCCAGCCGCCAGACAACCCCTACACCTGCCAGTCTACCATGTCTTTTACTTTATACAATACGGATCTTATAGGACTATACGATCCACATTGAATCGTCAAAGTGTGCCAATAGATTGGCCGGTGTGCCAATAGAAAATCCCTTATGGAATATGAGCCGGATAAGTTTAAACCTGGGTTCTTTTGATCTGGCCGTATATTTATTTATTTAAATGGTTAAATTACATTTTTTTTGTCCTTTATGTTTGTATCAGATAGCAATGAATACCCTTTAACTTGAATAATTACAGTCATAATCCTTTATTTAGAAAACTCACTATTCTACACGTCATTTAGCACTAAACAAGTTAAAATTTTCAATCAAGTAAGGCATGTGCCTTGCACATGAGGGTAGGTTAATAATTTTACTAGTACAAAGGGCGAAAAGTGTAATTTACCCTTAAACAAATAAACAACCACCACCAAATCCCACCCCCACCCCCACCCCCACCACCACTGTAACAGTCACAACCACCACCAAATCCCCGAAATCATCCACCACCACTACCAAATACCACAAATCTAGCCACCACCACCACCACCAAATCCCTCAAATCCACCACCATCACCAAATCCCACAAATCCAGCCACCATCATCACTAAATCCACCACCACCACTAAATTACACAAATCCAGCCACCATCGCTCCATCTGTCGACACAAACCTTTTAAGAAATTATTCATTTCCTACACAAAGCTCGAACTTTTAATGGATTGCACAACAGCTTTAGCATCCGCTGGTGGAATTGCAAACAAAGCTAACGAAACTGGTAATTTTCAATCAAGGACAAGATTCATGTCATAGCAGTTATACCACACATGTGATCTGAAAAAATTGTTATGTGGCAGGAGTGGGTTATTTTCGAGGGTCCGAGGCCATTTTTTTTGTGAGAGAAAACCACTACCATGCTATGCTTCCATGCGTTTTTGAGGATCTGGTGGGCGTCAGTGGTGGCGGCCGGCTGTTTTTTCTAGAGAGAGAGAGAGACACAAGTGAGAAGGGAGAGAACTTGATAAGGGTTTTCTGTTGTGTTGTGTGGCTGTGAAAGTGAAGGAAAAAGAAGCCATGTTTTAAATATACTTGTCAAATTAATAACCTACCACATGCCATATTTGATTGAAATTTTTAACTTGGTTGATGCTAAAGGACGTATAGTGTACTAACTTTTCCAAATAAAAGACTGTGACTGTAACTATTGAAGTTAAAGGGTATCCATTGCAATCTGATACAAACATAAAGGACGAAAAGTGTAATTTACCTTATTTAATTTGTTAAGAGAAGTTGCATAACTTCACATGAGATTTTTTTCTTTTAGTATGTTTTTGGTTTTTTTTTCTTTCACACTTCAATATTTAGTATTAAAAATTATAATCTCTCAACTTTCTAAAGACTTTGTAATCAAATTATATGTAAAAAAGTTAATTATATGTGATGCAGCGGAACCATGGAAATTAGGATCTCAAGACGCAACAACACCTATGATGCAAGGAATAACAGACTTACATCACGATATCTTTTTCTTCCTCATTCTTATTTTGGTTTTCGTCTCATGGATCTTTGTTCATGCTTTATGGCATTTCCAAAAAGAAAAAGAATCCAATCCCGTAAAGGATTGTTCATGGAACTACTGTCGAGATTCTTCGGACCATATTTCATAGTATCATCCCGATGTTCATTGCTATAGCATCACTTGCTCTCTTATACTCAATGGACAAGGTAATAGTAAATCCATCCATTACTATCAAAGCTATTGGATATCAATGGTATCGGAGTGCGCCTCTTCATGAGGGTGATTTAAGTGCAACGAAATGCCTTAAGAATATGGTCCATAAAGCATCTCCCATTCCCGCCATCAAGAGACTTAAATAACTATAGCATGCTAGAAACAGGGAGTTGAGATGGTTAGAACTATACACTGAAATGCTCTCAGCATAGAAGCATATGGTTCCATCTTGTTATTGCCGGAGGTACACATCCCTCTTCTCGGTGTGGAGCGATATACAAGAAATAAATGCTCAGCCTGAAACGTCCGATAACGGTGCTAAAGTAGTGAATCTATCTGCACTATAGCTGTGGCATACAACTTTAGACCTAACGGCTGGCTCAGTAACCTTTCGGAATGGGGGATCCCCGTTGGCAACAACCATGGTAGTAGTTGCGGAACTACTGGGCTGGGAGAGGACAACCTCTTGTTCCTGCTCCTCTTTCTTCGCTTTAGGGATAGAGGTCCTACAGTAGGTAAGAATAGGTACAAGCAACTTAACCTAAGGGGACCAGCGCTTCTACTCTTGCACCGAGGAGCCGTCCGCAGCGAGAAGCAAGGGATGTCATGAACGGTGGGAGGCCATAGAGAATTTACCTATTCATAGAGTGATCCTATGATCGATACATGATATAAACTATCTCTTTCTTTGTTCGATTCTCTTTCTTCTGAAAAAAAGAAGAATGACTCAACTTCTCAGCTAGAGTTGAGGGTGGGACTTGTTGGCATAATGCAAGCTGGAACGAGGAAATTCGAGTTCGCATGAACTACTACTAAAAACCTACTTTTTTTCTTTTTTGGACAAACGATAGCAGGTCAGGTCTATGGATGGATCCAGATCTACAGGCCAGCCAACCCCGACAAATGAGCATAGGGAATCTATACTTGAGCGTTTAACTGGGCCCTTGATAGGATAGGTGAGGAATCATTCTTGATCTTTTTAATTGGGACCTACAACGTCTCCGAACCGACTGGCATCCCTTTCCACTGCGCATTTATCGAACAATGAAGATGACTATAGGATCGAATTCGCTTTCCATGGTAAACTAGTCATCCCATACCTTCTACATGTCTCATATGTGTGGAACCAGGTCTTTTTCGGTTATAGCCCCCCCCCCCCACCAAATACATAGGGTAGGTAGGACTGAGTGAGTAAGTGTTCTCTGTTGCCAATAAACTTTCCCTGGCCTTCTGGGTCTTATAGTCGGTACTAACTAAAGAAAAAGAGTCTTCTTTATAAGAGTAGGCGTGGAGAGCCTTTTGCGGGGAAACTTGCAAGTACAGTTTGGTGGAGACGGGCGTCGACCCAACCTTATGAGTATTTGGACTATAACAGTTCTGATGAACAGTTACTCACTTTTGACAGTTATATGATTCTAGAATTGGGCCAATTATGTTTATTAGGAATGGATAATCTAAAAGTCATCTACGTATTATAGTAACATTTGCTCATGTACTTCATAGTTGGGTTGTACCTTCCTTTGGTGTAACATATGATGTTGTACCTGGTCGTTTAAATCAAACCTTTATTTCGGTATAACGAGAAGGAGATTATTATGGTCAGTGCAGTGAGATTTTTGGAACTAATCATGCCTTTATGCGTGCGCCCGGAAAGATAGGTCGAATGCTGAGCCCGCTCTGGCTCGGCCGCACCACCTAGGGTGCGAGCCACCCGAGAAGCAAGCTATTACTATGAGCGGCTGGAGCAGTATGGAACCGAGGAGCAAGGCGGTAGATAAGATAGAAGAAGGGGTCAGGCTCCAGGTGGAGCAGAGGATACGATTAGGATAACAAACTTGAAACACGGAGCCTGAGCATCCTAGTTGATGGAATTCGACTTTGCCGCTGACACTCGAAGAACCATGGGGCACTCCATACAGAGCAAACAAGTCTTAGGGATGAGATTCCCGCGCAGGACCTCAATTCTCATTAGGAGGTCGAACCAAAGACCTATGGAAGTTGCGGCTAGCCTGTCCCCATGGGCAACACAACAATGTCCTGGGGGAGGAGTTTAGAGGCCTTATAGTAGCACAAACTTCTTTTTCTTTCTAGGTCGTGCGAAGGGGTAGTCCAAGATCATACGGTCACGTTTTCCCTATCGATGTCATACCCATGCAATTGGGATAGCTTTGACATCATAGTAGGCATGGGTTGGCTTCGTAAGAACCATGCTGAAATCGCTTGCCATGAGAAATATGTTCGTTTGCCTCTTCCATCTGGTGATACTTTGTACGTTTATGGAGACATACCTTCAAAGGGAATTAAGCTTATGTCATACGCACAAATGAACAAGTACTTACGTAAATAATACCTTGCCTTTTTTATCCCACGTTGTGGAAGAAAATGGTAAGGGAAAGAGCATAAGTGATGTTCCAGTGGTGCGTGATTTCCCTGACGTCTTTCCTGAATATCTGCCTGGTCCTCGTCCATCTCATACCATTGATTTTCGCATTGACCTCATTACTAGTTCTACTCCCGTCACTAAAGCTCCCTACCATCTTAAACCCTCTGAGATGCAAGAATTGTCAAGCCAACTTTAAGAGTTGCTTGACAAAGGTTTCATACGCCCAAGTACTGCTCCTTGGGGTGCTCCTGTTCTGTTTGTCAAGACGAAGGATGGTTCTTTCATAATGTGTATCAATTATCGTGAGCTTAAAAAACTCACTATAAAAAACTGTTACCCTCTTCCTTGCATCGACGACCTTTTTGATCAACTCCAAGGCGCAACGTGTTTTTCCAGAATTGATCTTCGTTCAGGCTATCATCAACTTCGTGTTCTCGAAGAGGACATTCTTAAAACCATGTTTCCCACTTGTTATGTTCACTACGAGTTCGTTGTCATGCCTTTTAGTTTGACCAATGCACCTCCGGTCTTCATGGACTTGATGATCCGTGTGCGTAAACCCTACTTGGACCGTTTCGTGATCGTGTTCATCAATGACATCCTCATTTATTCGAAAACACAAGCCGAAAACGAACGTCATTTGCATCTCATCCTTGAACTCCTACGTGCTGAACAACTATACGCTAGATTCTCCAAGTGTTAATTTTGGATCAAAGTAGTTCAATTCCTTGGACACGTTGTGAATGAAAAAGGTATTCATATCGATCCCTCCAAGATCGAAGCTGTGAAGAATTGGATCGCACCAAAATCTTTGTCCGAAATTTGTTCTTTTCTCGGATTGGCGGGCTACTACCGTCGATTCATCTCAAATTTTTCAAAAATCGTCATTCCTCTCACATTGTTGACTCAAAAAGATAAACCATTTGTTTGGGGTCCCGAACAAGAGGAGTCTTTTCAAATGCTTAAGAACTTGCTTTGCAATGCTCCTATTCTCGCTCTGCCTGATGGTAACGATGATTTCGTAGTATATTGCAATGCATCTAACCGAGGTCTTGGTTGTGTTCTCATGCAACAAGACAAGGTTATCGCATATGCTTCGAGGCAGCTGAAGATACATGAGAAAAACTATACTACTTACGATCTCAAACTTGGCGCAATTGTTTTTGCATTAAAGATATGGCGACACTACCTGTATGGCACAAAATGTGTGGTCTTCACCGACCATAAGAGCCTACAACATATCTTTAACCAAAAAAAGCTACACATCCGTCAACGTCGTTGAGTAGAATTGCTTAACGACTACGACTGCGAAATTCGCTACCACCTCGTAAAGCGAATGTCATGGCTGACTCACTCAGTCGAAAAGATCATGTTAGCAACATTCGTTGTTATCAAATCCTAAGCGATCTTCGTAACCACATATTCTTGAAGCTCAGTATTCGTCAGTCAACGAGGAAAACATTTACAACGAAATGAAGTGTGGTGTTGAACACCAATTTGTAACAAAATCTGATGGAATCCTTTATTAACTTGATCGTGTTTGGATCCTAAATCGTGACGAACTTCGTGAACTCATAATGAAGGAAGCACACAAATCATGTTACTCCAGTCATCCTGGTGCTGATAAGATGTATCACGACCTTCGTACATCCTATTGGTGGCCAGGCATGAAGAAGGATATCGCCACCTTTGTTTCGAAGTGTCACACATGCTCGAAAGTCAAAGTTGAACAACAACGCCTTTTTGGTCTACTCAAACAGCCAGAAATCCCAGTTTGGAAATGGGATAATATTGCTACGGATTTCATAACCAAACTTCCTCGCACTCCTTCAGGTCATGATAGCATTTGGGTGATCATTGATCATTTAACCAAATCCGCTCACTTCCTCCCCATTCGTGAGGATTTCAAAGTTGAGAAATTAGCTCGAATCTACACGGATGAAGTCATTTCTCGTCATGGTATCTGATGTGCTTAAAATACAACATATAAATTATATCAAATATGTCGTGAAATCAACCATTTTTTAGTACTAATGTTGGAAAAAGCTTATTTTTCCGTTCCTTTTTAATTTACAGGGTCAAAAGAGCTTAAATGTGCAAAAGAAGCAAAAAGACAGCAAAAACCAACATAAATACAAAGAAGGAGGAATTGACGCAACTCGCCAAACCCCAGTTCACATCCAAACCACAAGAATAGCAAGATAAGAAGACCTGACACAGGGCCGTGTCCACCCGACACGGGCCGTATCTGAGACTGGATGCTATGCAGAAGAAAAGACAACAACAAAAGACAAAACTGACAGCCAACATGGGGTCGTACTAAGCTAACACGGGGCATGGCTAACTCAAACATTTACAGAATCTGCGATAGTACAGCAAGTACATTGGCCACGGGCCGTGCCGTTGACACATGGGGCCATGTTAGTACAAGAACTAACAAGCAGTTAATGAGGAAGAGAGAGAGAGAGAGATGACCATGGGGCCATGCCAGGCGGGCACGTGCCGTGGTGGAGCTTCTGATTTCAGCTATAAATAGGGGTGCTTGGTTTCATTCCAATCCATCCCTTGGCAAACCAATTCTCTCTCACTTGCCACCACTCCACCACCACCACTACAACACCATCATCCATTTTCCATCATTTAGAGTGTGTGTAGTAGTCTCGGGATCCAAAATTGATAGTAAGAGTCTTTTTCAAACAAGGGCCATGCTTGGCTAAACTCTTACATCACTTGGTGAAGACAAGTCTTTTATGTATTTTCTTTTATGATTTCCAATCTTTGGAAACTTTTTAATTGGGTATGTATTAATGACTTTAATAACTAGTTTTTTATATTGAAGGAAAATTTATCTAATCATTCTTCATATGTCGTTGATTCACATATTCGTGTCTTTACGGTCTATATAAAGCGCGTTAATTGCCTGGAAGGGGGTTAGAAGGGTGGTTGGGTAAATTTTATGTCTCGTTCAGTGTATAGATCCTGCTAGAACCTGGTTTAAGCCTAGTAACACTTCACGAGTCGGAGCGGGCATAACCCACCACGGGAGAAGTGCCAAAAGCTTGAACCCCTTATCTATAAATTACTATTAAAACTTTAAACCAACCATGCGAGAACTGTATCTCTGCTGACTCAGACCAAAGGGTTGATGGTGATCGTTGCCTGGAAGGGGGCCTACCACGTTTTGCATTAATAACTTACTTAATTATCTTTCAATAATCCAACCTAGTGGGACTGTATCCTTACTGACTCAGACCACTAGGTTGAGGGTAACGTCTCCTTCACAAGAGGGGCCTACTACTATAACTAAGATAATCTCTTAAAATGCCTAAATTACGGAAATCATCAAAAGGATACATGAAAGATAAGTCAGAACCATGTGATTCTTTCTTGTCTATCTGTTTTTACTTTTATTTTATTTTTTTGCTCTTTAGTTTATCTTTTTATAGTTTTAAAAATCTTTTCTTAAAGTTCGGTTCGATTAGACGTTGACGACCGGTATTAAAAGCTCTTATGTCCTTAGACGACCTCGGTATCTTGCCATCACTATACTACATCCGCGATGGGTGCACTTGCCCTAACATGTGTAGAGTGATAGTATAATATCGTGTTTTATAAATTTAAAATTTGAATCGGTGAGGAAAAAGAGCTAAAATATATCTAAAAAATATATACACACCCGCACACGTCATGTTTTTGGCGTCGTTGCCGAGGACACAAGAATTTTAAGAAAGTTTAAAATTAACGGCCTAATCATTTTCTATCTTTTCTTTTTATTTTTTCTCTTTTTCCTCTTAAAATTATACTTTCTGCAGGATTAACACGGGACCGTGTGGGATCAACACGGAACGTGTTAAACCTGTAGTATCTGGGAAAAGCTATTTTCTTGTTACTAGAACATAGACACGGGGCCGTGTTACAGGAGCACAAGGCCGTGTTGAACTTCCAGTATCTAGGAACTTGAAAACAGAAATTTTTCCAGGACAACATGGGCCGTGCCAGCCATAGCAGGGGGCCGTGTTAACCTTCTGATCAGGCTTTATTTTTGTTTTTGTTCGCAGAAAATCACACAATTCTGTATAATTCATAGGAATACAGTTTGGTGCATGACCTCTACCTCCGACAAAGACATAAAAGTGCTGCTTGACGAACCCGAGCGCTTTTTGAGAAAAAGACTTAAAGCTGAAAACCAACAAAAAGCCTTGACCCAAAACCCCCTATGGATGATCAACACACTCTCATGGATTACCTACATCCTACGGTCGGTAATCTTGGAGCCGCTATTAACCCTCCTAATGTCGATGCTAATAACTTTGAGCTTCGACCACACCTCATCCAAATGCTCCAAAATTCCGCCACTTTCCATGGCCTAGCCGATGAAGATTCCCATCTACATATTACCAACTTTTTGGAAATACGTGACACCTTCTGGATCAACAGAGCCTCTAGCGATGCCGTTCGGCTCCGTATGTTCCCTTTCTCCCTCAAAGACCGAGCGAAAGCTTAGTTAAACACCCTCCCAAGTGGGTCCGTACACACTTGGGATGAACTTACCCAAAAATAAACATTTTCCTCCCGCTAAAACCACCAAACTCATGACCGAGATTAACACCTACTCTCAAGAAGACGGGGAATCCTTGTACGGGACATGGGAAAGGTTCAAGGAGCTATTAAGGAAATGCCCACATCACGGTCTTGAATGATGGCAACAAGTGTCCACCTTCTACAATGGACTCTTGCCGCACACAAGGCAAATCCTTGATTCCGGCTTCGGGGACTCCTTGGGAATCGGCGACTCGAGGAAATTTATAATCAAATTGAAGAACTTGCTCAAAACAATTTTCAATGGAATACTCCTAGGGGCTCAAAATCCATAGCCCCGGGCACCCACAAAGTGGATGAATCCACTTCCCTACAAGCCCAAACCGAAGCCTTAACTAAAAAAATAAAGAAACTTGAATTGAACAAAACGGCTTCGGTTATGGCTTGCGAAGGATGCGGCAGCTCCCATGAAAACTAGAGTTGTATGAAAGACTTAGAAAATCAAACGAAAGTGGTAAATTACCTAAATAACAGGCCACGACCACTGGGAGTTCAAAGTAATACTTTTACTTCCGAATGGCATAATCATCCCAACTTTAGTTGGAGGGAATCGGGGGGTAATAATCAACAAAATCAAAATCAACGATCTAACTTACAACAACAACCACGAAATAAGCAACAAGGTTTTCAACCACAACAACAAGGAGGAAGTGAAAGGCTTGAAGATATCATCACTCGCCTCTTCTCCGAATCCGATAAAAGATACTCGAAAAGGTTCTTACAAATCAAAGCAGTAATTCGAAACTAAAGGGCTAGTGTTCAAAATATAGAAAAAACAACTAAGCCAAATAGCCCAAAACTTCACCGAGAGACCGCAAGGAGCCTTACCAAGTAACACAGAAACAAATCCAAAAGCCCAAGTAAATGTAATCAACTTAAGAAACCGAAAGGTAGGACCCGAGATTGAACCAACACCGCAACAACCCGATCCAATCCACACTAAAACACCCACCACCAATAACCAAGACAATACTCAACTCCAAAATACCGACACAACCAAACCACCCCTGGTCCCTTACCCCGGTCGTTTACTTCGGCAAAAGACCGACGAGCAATTCACTAAATTTGTGAGCTTGCTTAAACAAATTCACATCAACCTTCCTTTTATGGAAGTCCTCACTCAAATGCCAAAATATTCCAAGTTCATGAGAGGCTTCCTAAGTCATAAAATAAAAACTGAAACCATTCAACAAGTCACCATTAGTGAAGAATGCTCGGCGTCACTCCTTAACAAGTTACCCCAAAAGAAGATTGATCCCGGAAGCTTCACCATTCCTTGCACTATTGGTGGATCGCCAATAAGCAATGCACTAGCTGACTTGGGGGCTAGCATTAATTTAATGCCAGCCTTTATGTTCAACCGTCTAGGATTAAGTAAGCCACATCCTACAAAGATGAGCATACAACTTGCAGATAGGTCGGTAAAATACCCTCAAGGTGTTATAGAGAACTTATTAGTAAAGTTGGGAGAATTTGTTTTCCTGGCCGGCTTTGTTATCCTAGACATGGAAGAAGACACCAAAATTCCACTCGTACTAGGATAACCCTTCCTTACCACTGCACGAGCTATGGTGGACATGAGTGATGGAAAACTAACATTGAGGGTTGGAGAAAAAGAGATCAAGTTTGAAGTGGGGCAACGGGCGGAGGATGATTCGGTCAAATACCTCATCGCGATTGACTCAAGCCTAGATGATGCATTGCAACGATACAACTCGGGATGTGAGTCATCCCTCAAGGGTAACATTTGACCGGCTTTAGGTCTAGCCAAGGACCCTAATAAACGTGGCGCACCATGAAGGCATTCCATGGACTATCCATTAGCTTAGTAGTTTGTCACACCCCGACCACGTTAAAACAACAAACTGTGGCGGAAATGTCGGGGAGTGTTGCAACAGAATCATCGTTCCATAACCATGGTAACCAAATGTTTCATTTTATTGATTCATTAAGTAATGTACATTGTCTTTAAACTAAAACAACCAAACTACACATTGTTTATAACTGTTTTTAAGTCACTAAGGGCTCGTCCAGGTCCTATGTGACACAAGCTTCTTAGCAAGCAACATCAAGCATTACCACCTGAAACATATGTAAAAATAAAGTCAGCAAAGAAATGCTGGCGAGCACATAGGTTTTGTGAGAGTATCGGATTCATGGCTCGTTTATGTGTTGCAGTACCTCGTTAGATTACAAGAGTCAAAAGTACAAACCTTGTTTTGAAAAGTCTATTGCAACATAATTAACCAACTCAAATCAAATTGGTTATAGTTCATAAAATCTCGTAGACATGATTCTTAACCCAAAAACATTTGTTTTAGTAAACCAATTCGCAAAATATCTCGTAAAAACTTGTTAATAAAACTCGTATGGTTTATATCGTTTCGAAAACCTCTTTGTGTGACATTGTTTCAAAATCGTTTCCCAAATGAACTAAATAATGACATGAAATATAATATGATAAAAGCACTTATATATAAGATGTACCAGCGGCGTATCTACCATGCTTTTATCATGCTACACCCATCCCATTATCTAATCACTACCCAAAACCAATCGTTTTAATCAAATCGTTTATCTCGTTTAAGTCGTTTCAAATCGCATAACTCGTTTCCAAAATTGTTCTCGTTTTAATTGTGAAACTACTTATGGTCGTCTCGCTAATAACATTCAAACCTTCGTCACTCGACTATCTCGCTTCTCGTATTAACAAACCACCAAAGGGTAAGTTAACAATCACAGATTCGGTCGTTACCTACATAACCCCCATACATAACCATGGGTGTAGTCTGATAACGGGATTTGTCAGATCCTATGGTACCATAACCTAATACTGGTCGGTTCGGCCAAAATTAATGAATGTCATTCGTTATGTAACTACAACCAACAAGTTCGTTCACATTATTGAAATCGTTATTAGTTTAGTATAAACCATCTTAATCGTTTTTGAAATCATCGTTTAAACCTTGAAATCATTTTGTACATATGAATCACCCCAAAACAATTGAAAACAGTAAAATAGGGGAACTATGTACTCACATAGTTACCACAAAACATGTAAAAAGAGGGGATCTATGTACTCACATTGAAGTGCAAAGTATCCTCAATTTAAAGAACACAACAAGCTCAATCAAACCAAGGAAACTCAATCAGCACCTAATAAACGAATCACTAGTCAAACAATAGACGCCTAAATCGAAAGATCAGACATAATGAGGTCCTGTAAACCAAATGAGTGTTGGAACTCATGTGATATGGTTTAACAAAACCTACATCCTAAATTGAAACTTAACCTAAGTGCTTTCAACCCGATACGACCCATTAAGGTAGCTTACGCTACTTTAACGCGTCGTGCGCGCAATTGCGCGTTCGAGACATCTAACTAGTCCTATGACAAGTATTATATGCCTAAACATGTTTAAATAGTTTGTGTTAGTCCCCTTTGGCGCCCCTTGTTCGAATGGTGCGGAAATCTTCTCTCGTTGAGACGGGTGTTTGTGAAGTGTATAAATATATAAAGAGTAAAAAATATAGACAAAGAGAGCGATATATCTTCAATAATTAATTCTTATTAATTAAAGAAGAAGGGGTCGATCCGAGAATAAACTCGAATCTAAATGTCACCCCCTGGGCCAAACCAGGGGGTAAACTCTCATGAAAACTCTATCTATAAATATTACAATTACAAAGCACACATAATTCCTACGAAGGAATCATGTATTTATAGAGAAATTCATAAGCCTATCTCAAATGTGATTGGTTGTTGGTATGTGTGCCATCCAATTGCATGTGCCTTATCTTCCTTTTTGAACCAACTTGTCAACTTGCTCTGATGAAATCACCCATTCGAGATATTTATCTTTTCTGATGAAAAGAATGAAAGAAAAGATTCATTTCTTTTATTTTACAAAAAGAAAAGATTCCTTTTTACTTTCTGATGATTTCTTTTCCTAAAAGGAAAATTCCTTTTTCTTTTCATCAGTAATGCATTTCATTCTTTAGAAATGCTTTCTTTTTCTAATGAAAGCTTTTTCATTAGTAAAGATTTTAATGTGTTAATAAGATTTATTATCTTATTAACACAATTCTTTGACTTTGTATCTTGTAAACCCCATAATGTTTCGCTAATACTTTGAAGTCTTGTAATTTTTTTCGAGATCTTTAATCAAAGAATTTAGAAGCTTCATAATTTTTTCTTTCTCAGTCTTCATATTTAGAGCTTCTGGGACGGTTCGTCGGTCGGTTCGTGTTGACGAAATTATTTCTAAGTACTTAAACTATTTTTAACAACAAATACAATAAAGTTTCCTAACAGTCACCCCCTATTTGTTGTCAAAAATAGTTTAAGTACTTAGAAATAATTTCGTCAACACGAACTGACCGACGAACCGTCCCAGAAGCTCTAAATATGAAGACCGAGAAAGAAAAAATTATGAAGCTTCTAAATTCTTTGATTAAAGATCTCGACAAAAATTACAAGACTTCAAAGTATTAGCGAAACATTATGGAGTTTACAAGATACAAAGTCAAAGAATTGTGTTAATAAGATAATAAATCTTATTAACACATTAAAATCTTTACTAATGAAAAAGCTTTCATTAGAAAAAGAAAGCATTTCTAAAGAATGAAATGCATTACTGATGAAAAGAAAAAGGAATTTTCCTTTTAGGAAAAGAAATCATCATAAAGTAAAAAGGAATCTTTTCTTTTTGTAAAATAAAAGAAATGAATCTTTTCTTTTCATTCTTTTCATCAGAAAAGATAAATATCTCAAATGGGTGATTTCATCAGAGCAAGTTGACAAGTTGGTTCAAAAAGGAAGATAAGGCACATGCAATTGGATGGGCACACATACCAACAACCAATCACATTTGAGATAGGCTTATGAATTTCTCTATAAATACACGATTCCTTCGTAGGAATTATGTGTGCTTTGTAATTGTAATATTTATAGATAGAGTTTTCATGAGAGTTTACCCCCTGGTTTGGCCCAGGGGGTGACATTTAGATTCGAGTTTATTCTCGGATCGACCCCTTCTTCTTTAATTAATAAGAATTAATTATTGAAGATATATCGCTCTCTTTGTCTATATTTTTTACTCTTTATATATTTATACACTTCACAAACACCCGTCTCAACGAGAGAAGATTTCCGCACCATTCGAACAAGGGGCGCCAAAGGGGACTAACAAGTGGTATCAGAGCCGTGAGGATAAATTATTTCCAAGATCCCCTGCTCCTGTAAGAGAGACGTATATTCTTGATCTGTTAAAGGTAAAAAGAACTTTTTTTGCAGATCCAAAAATTTAGAAGCTTTATTGTATTTGTTGTTAAAAATAGTTTAAGTACTTAGAAATAATTTCGTCAACACGAACCGACCGACGAACCGTCCCAGAAGCTCTAAATATGAAGACCGAGAAAGAAAAATTATGAAGCTTCTAAATTCTTTGATTAAAGATCTCGACAAAAATTACAAGACTCCAAAGTATTAGCGAAACATTATGGAGTTTACAAGATACAAAGTCAAAGAATTGTGTTAATAAGATAATAAATCTTATTAACACATTAAAATCTTTACTAATGAAAAAGCTTTCATTAGAAAAAGAAAGCATTTCTAATGAATGAAATGCATTACTGATGAAAAGAAAAAGGAATTTTCCTTTTAGGAAAATAAATCATCAGAAAGTAAAAATGAATCTTTTCTTTTTGTAAAATAAAAGAAAGGAATCTTTTCTTTTCATTCTTTTCATCAGAAAAGATAAATATCTCAAATAATGATGTCATCAAAAAAGAAGTAAGTTGATTTAAAAAGAAGATAAGTCACTGATGGGCACACATATCACTTGTTAGTCCCCTTTGGCGTCCCTTGTTCGAATGGTGCGAAAATCTTTTCTCGTTGAGACGGGTGTTTGTGAAGTGTATAAATATACAAAGAGTAAAAAATATAGACAAAGAGAGCGATATATCTTCAATAATTAATTCTTATTAATTAAAGAAGAAGGGGTCGATCCGAGAATAAACTCGAATCTAAATGTCACCCCCTGGGCCAAACCAGGGGGTAAACTCTCATGAAAACTCTATCTATAAATATTACAATTACAAAGCACACATAATTCCTACGAAGGAATCATGTATTTATAGAGAAATTCATAAGCCTATCTCAAATGTGATTGGTTGTTGGTATGTGTGCCCATCCAATTGCATGTGCCTTATCTTCCTTTTTGAACCAACTTGTCAACTTGCTCTGATGAAATCACCCATTTGAGATATTTATCTTTTCTGATGAAAAGAATAAAAAGAAAAGATTTCTTTCTTTTATTTTACAAAAAGAAAAGATTCCTTTTTACTTTCTGATGATTTCTTTTCCTAAAAGGAAAATTCCTTTTTCTTTTCATCAGTAATGCATTTAATTCTTTAGAAATGCTTTCTTTTTCTAATGAAAGCTTTTTCATTAGTAAAGATTTTAATGTGTTAATAAGATTTATTATCTTATTAACACAATTCTTTGACTTTGTGTCTTGTAAACTCCATAATGTTTCGCTAATACTTTGAAGTCTTGTAATTTTTGTCGAGATCTTTAATCAAAGAATTTAGAAGCTTCATAATTTTTTCTTTCTCGGTCATCATATTTAGAGCTTCTGGGACGGTTCGTCGGTCGGTTCGTGTTGACGAAATTATTTCTAAGTACTTAAACTATTTTTAACAACAAATACAATAAAGTTTCCTAACAGTTTGCACAATCAGTTTAGGTGACAAAAGTTAGGTTACATATGCTTAAAATCCAATTATGCATGAAAAGGGTATTTTGGTCATTTACCTAAGGCATATAATCTACCTATCATACAACTAATTAAACTAGGTGACCATAAGGTATAACCTCGGAAGGTTATTCCCTATACAACTATGGTCACTAAACATGCTTGGTCGGATCCTAATGATCAACCAAACGGGTCGAGTTCGAAAGTCTAAGCGGTGGTTTAGACCGCTTGACTTACGACTCTAAACAAGCACTAAACTAAAAGTGACGAGCTAAGCATGTTAAAACATGCTTAACTAAGTTAGAAAACAAGTTTTGATATCAAAACAAAGTGTTTTGATACCAAGAGTAGTTTGGTTGCAAAATACGCTTAATGGGGCATTTTGACCGAAACTACGACTCGTTACTACGCCTAGTCAACGTGGTAATCAGTAGGTATAGTCACTAGGGACTATAACTGATGTGTGCAAAATGCAACATATAAATTACATCAATTGTGGCATAAAACTAACCCTTTTTTAGTACTAATGTTGGAAAAAGTGTGTTTTTGTCTTCCTTTTGTATTTTCAGGATTAAATGAGCTCAAATTAACAAAAGAAGCAAAAAGGCAGCTAAATCTAACATAAATAAAAGAAAAGGAATAAACGTGGCATGCCCGACCTCCCCGAAAGCATCTTCCCAAGCAAAACAAGAAGACAGAAGGCTGAACACGCCCCGTGCTCAGTGAGCACGGGGGCGTGCCCAAGTGTCAACATAAAAGACAAAGTTGTAGAAGCTTCCATCGCCCACCACGGGGCTGTGCTCAGCGGACACGGGGTCATGGTCAACTATAAGATTCGCAGAATCCAGGCAAATCTTGATAGTACAGATATGCTTCTGCACACGGGGTCGTGCCCAGCGGACACGGGGCCGTGGTCAACTAATAAAGACAAGAGCAATTAATGAAGAAAGAGAAGGATGTGGACACGGGGCCGTGCCCGAGCTTCTGTTCAGCCTGTAAATAGGAGTGCTTGGCTCAAGCTCAAACCATCCCTTGGCACACCACCTCTCTCACACTTCACCCACCACCCACCACCACCATAACAGCATCATCCACCACCATCATCCATTGTCCATCATAGAGTGTGTGAGTCGTCTCGGGATCCAAGATTGATCGTAAGAGTTCTTGACAATCAAGGCTATGTTTGCCTAAGTCTCTTCCATCACTTGGTGAAGATAAAGTGTCTAGTGTAATACTTTTTATTTTTAATCTTTTCGCACTTTTTAATTGGTTATGTATTAATGACTTTAATAACTAGTTTCTTATGTTGAAGGTGATTCTTCCTTATCGTTTGTCCGTGGTGTCTTGGCATTATTTTACTGTCTATATAAAATAAAAGATTTTCACCATTCATATCTCCACGGTCTATATGGAGGTATGTTGGCTACCTGGTCGGGGGTTAAGGGAACGGTTTGGTAAGGGTCTTGCCATTGTTCAATGTATAGATCCTGCAAAGGACCTGGGTCAAATTTAGTAGGACCTCCTTCAATACTTAACGGTATTGGATGGCGGGGGTCCAAACTCTTTGATCCCCTCATAAGTTAAACTACTATTAATATTTTAACCCGGCTACTTAGGACTGTATCCCTGCTGACTCAGACTACTTAGCCGAGGGTAACGTCACCTTCAAAAGAGGGGCCTACCACACTATGCATTAATAACTTAATTAATTATCTTTCAACAATCCGACCCTTTAGGATTGTATCCTTGCTGACTCAAACTACTGGGTTGAGGGTAACGTCACCTCCAAAAGAGGGGCCTACTACAATAACTAAGATAATCTCTTAAATAGTGTAAAAGTGCGGAAATAATCAAAAGTTACACTAAACACGAGTCGGAGCCAAGTGATTCATCTTGTTTATCTGTTTCTACTTTTATTTTAATTTTCAGCATTTTAGTTAGTTTTTATTTTTCTAGTTTAAAACCTTTTTCTAAACTTTTGATTTGATTAGACGTTGAGGATAAACCGGTACTAAAAGCTCTTGTGTCCTTGGACGACCTCGGTATCTTACCAACACTATACTACACTCACGATGGGTGCACTTGCCCATATGTGTGTTTAGTCTTAGTAAATATCATGTTTTATAAATTTAAAACTTGGCTAAAAAAAGTGTAAAAGGGCTTAAAATATACTTAAACCTACATATACACCTAACGCACATCAATTTTTGGCGCCGCTGCCGGGGACACAAGGATTTTAAGAAAGTTATGAATCAACGGCCTAATCGTTTTTCTTATTTTTCTTATTTTTTAGGATTTTCTTAGTTTTTCAGCTTCTGCAGATCTCAGCATGGGCCGTGCCCGCTGAACACGCCCCGTGCCCAATCATTGGAACTGGCAATCCTGTTTTAAGTCAGACAGTAAGCTGAACACGGGGCCGTGCCCACTGAACACGCCCCGTGCCCAAGAGTCAGTTACTGAAAACAGAACCGTAAGATCCCGACGGTTGGTAATTTCTGACACAAACATGAGTGATACTGATACTTTTTACTTTCGGCACTCTTATGGTACGTGGTGTCAATTATGTGGTGGTAACCATAAGGAATTAGAATGTTATTTTCTAAATTATAAGCCCCACTATATAGACCCATCGTTTCCTTGTATCCTTAAGAGGGGCGAAAGTAAAAATAATCCCTATCTCTCCCTCGAGTGCTCCCAACCAGATTTTCTAGGAGAAATGCTTCTTGATGAACTATTTCAATTAGAAGATCTAATTCTTAATTGGTTAAAAGAACTTAGGATAGATTTCAATAATTTATCTCAAGATGATAACCAAGAAGAAGTGTTGGAATCGCATTCAAACAACTTCGTTGTTCCCGACGATACTTCTAACTCTAGTGAGGACTTGAGCGATAGTCGTCCCTGTGCCGATTGTGCTGTGAAGGACTCCCCATCGACTTTGTTCGGTGCATACATAGACCTGAGCGATTCGGCATACACCTTCTTTAACGAGAGCCCGGAAAAGGGTTGGACTTGTCCACCTACATATAGCATAGGAATCACCCTCACCGATAACCTCTTGCGTTCTCGTCTCAATCTAGAGCAATTAAGGTATCTTAGGCACTTTGGGGTTGTTCCATCTAGTAAGGAACCACCCGATTCGGAAAAGTTCCTTAAAAATAGACAAACTTCATAAACAGTCATTCGACACGGGGCCGTGCCCAGGTCAACACGCCCCCGTGTCCACCAAAAGATTCCCTTTTGACTTTTTGTCAGAATATGGACAAAACGTGTCAGGATCTTGCCTGCACACGGGGCCGTGTCCAGCCGACACGGTGCCGTGTCCAGTATGCTGTCGTTTTCTATAAATACAGCCAAGCATCCTGCACATTTGGACCATCCAGGGACAGAGATTTGAAAGGATTTTCTAACTTACCATCCTAGGTATGTTCTAAAAGAAGTTTCCAACAAACATCTTATCCCTTCCTCTTTTATCCATTACCTTCTTCTTCATCTTTCTTGCAACAACACCTCCAATGAAGCTTGATTCCAAGCTTTATTGTGATGTTTGTTAACTTTTTGTTCAAGGAATCTTGTTAAAAATAAGTTACACGACATTGTTTTAAGTTATTTCTGTTCAAAAACGCTTCATAAGTTGAAAAAAAACAATTTGAAACTTCAAGATTCCTTGTTCTAAAAAACTGCAGAAAGGTGAACATGGGGCCGTGCTCATTGAGCACGGGGCCGTGTCCGTGGTACTGTTTCATTAAAATGAATTGTTTTTGGTTTGTTTTCATAGAATGTCTAGCCAAAACAGTGGAATCTCTTCTGCACACTCCAGAAACAGTCGAAGGGAAAGAAGGCCATCAATTGAAGCAACTCTCGTACGTTGCGTAATGGCGTTACGTGAAGCTCTTGACGAGATGACTTCGGTAGAGGAGGTCCTGATAGACCGTATAAATTATCTTACGGTAGGGCTGGAAAACAGTTTTCACGAAATTAACCTCTTGCACCAGAGGTTAAACATTCTTGTAACACCTCCCATGGAACCGATTCTCCCTCAAGAGGATTGGAACCTAGCACTTGGAATCCACAATCCTACCGGTTGGGACGACATTCCAGAGGAACCGCCTCTTGAAGATCTACAAGAAGTCCCGGTGGAGGTTGCACCTCCTCAAACACATGCCAATGAGCCCGCTTTTCTTCTCCCTAGGGAGATAGAAGAATGGCTCGCCGATGTGTGAGGAACCCATGCCCGGAAAAAGAAGTTCTTCAAGCCACAGTTAACCGAGGGATTTACCTTCTCGGAAATTTTGCTAATAGAATAAGTAGTAGGCTAGAACTTCTTGGTTTAGATTTCTTGTGTTTCTTTGACCTAACTATCTAGTATTTTAATTTTTAGGACTATTATGTAATTCTCTCTATGACTTAATGAATGATGGTTTTAATTAATTTGGTGTTTGGATGGTGTTGAAACAAATAAAACACACTCGAAGATGGCAAAAGGATACAAGGGAAACTTGAACCAGCACCCCATGTAGGAAAACAGGGCCATTCGACAATTTTCTACATTAACAGTAAGCTCAGCACGGGCCGTGTCCGCCCAACACGGCCCCGTGCTGCACAGTCTGCAGAAATGACCCAGTTCAGATAAACTGGACACGGGCGTGTTCACCCAACATGCCCCCCCGTGTCCAGGCTTCTGTTTCTTTTGTTTAATTTTTGTTACTGGCACTTGAACACGGGGCCGTGCCCGGACAACACGGGGCCGTGTCCAGCGCCCAGTAACACAAAATTTTGCTTGATTCACACCTTTTACACATTCAATCAACCTAAAAACTTATTTTTGGGACACATTGAGGACAATGTGTAATTTAAGTGTGGGGAGGGGGGGGGATGCTAAAACCTTGAATCTTGCAAGTCCTAATTACAAGCCTTACACAAAACTCTATTGGAACCGCTAATCACCCCAAATTTTTTTCAAAATTTTCAATTTTTTTACTTGTCTAGGTTTAATTTGGGAAGTTCAAAATTCTAAAAAGGTTATATTTTTACAAATTTACAACCGATAGCGTCGTGATAAAAAGAACCAACATAAGAAAATTATGAAAAGGCATGACAAGCTTAGTTAAAATTTAATTATATATACTTGATCACATAAAAACCCATTCCCACAAAAGTGAGTTTTGAGCCTTTATTGAGCATACAAATATATATCTTTAAATTAAATGCTCATTTTTCGTTTCTTGTGTGAATAGCCACTTGGTTCTTACAACTCTAGAACTTGCCACGACGATACATTCCCGGTCCTTACCAACTTAAACCCAAGTAAGTAAATGATGGAGGCATTAGGACTAACCCCTTTTTTTTTCTTCACCTTTATTTTTCTTTTTTTTTTACCACCTACCAAAAATCCCCCTAGTTAACCCCTTTGAGCCTAAACCTTTTCATTTCTTAACCCAAACCAAACACCCTTTCACCCACCAAAACCTTTTTATTTTTTAACCCTTTGTTTTAGTAACAAGTTCGGTTTTTCGTATGACTTCAAAAAAAATAATAATAATAATTTTTTGTTTTGTTGATGAAGCAAAAGGAATAAACAAACAAGTTCATCAAAAAAAAAAAATAACTTTGTTTGAATAATAGCTTCATCAAAATAAAAATTGCAAAAATATAAAGTCTTTCGAAAACCGACGCTTGTTACGCTTTTTCGCCCTTTTCTACTAACCACTAACCCAACCACATACCTTTAACCCAAGCCTAACCCTTCACCCAAAAAGTCCTCTTGATATTTACAAAGGTTTATAGTTAAAAAGGAGGAGGATTGATTGCTTGGCAAGCCTATGGTAGGAGTAAGTTCCAGGCCGCTCTCGAGTGATTCACTAAAATACATCTTCGGCCGAGTGTTGAGTGATCTCCCGTGAGGTATGTGAACTTGTATATAAATAGAATTTTAAAGAGGCATGTTATGCCCTAATAAGTAATTTATCTTATGAAAAGTTTTAAATAAATCATGACGAATAAGATTGTAAATAAATAAAAATAAAACTAAATAAAGAATCTTGGAAATCTCGACACTCTATGACAAGCCCAAAAACTTTCTCTTCTACCAATTCCATTTGGGAGTGTAAAGCCACATTATAAAGAGTTTTGCTTGAGGACAAGCAAAGATTCAAGTGTGGGGGTATTTGATGTGTGCAAAATGCAACATATAAATTACATCAATTGTGGCATAAAACTAACCCTTTTTTAGTACTAATGTTGGAAAAAGTGTGTTTTTGTCTTCCTTTTGTATTTTCAGGATTAAATGAGCTCAAATTAACAAAAGAAGCAAAAAGGCAGCTAAATCTAACATAAATACAAGAAAAGGAATAAACGTGGCATGCCCGACCTCCCCGAAAGCATCTTCCCAAGCAAAACAAGAAGACAGAAGGCTGAACACGCCCCGTGCTCAGTACGGGGGCGTGCCCAAGTGTCAGCATAAAAGACAAAGTTGTAGAAGCTTCCATCGCCCACCACGGGGCCGTGCACAGCGGACACGGGGTCGTGGTCAACTATAAGATTCGCAGAATCCAGGAAAATCTTGATAGTACATATATGCTTCTGCACATGGGGTCGTGCCCAGCGGACACGGGGCCGTGATCAACTAATAAAGACAAGAGCAATTAATGAAGAAAGAGAAGGATGTGGACACGGGGCCGTGCCCACTGGACACGGGGCCGTGCCCGAGCTTCTGTTCAGCCTATAAATAGGAGTGCTTGGCTCAAGCTCAAACCATCCCTTGGCAAACCACCTCTCTCACACTTCATCCACCACCCACCACCACCATAACACCATCATCCACCACCATCATCCATTGTCCATCATAGAGTGTGTGAGTCGTCTCGGGATCCAAGATTGATCGTAAGAGTTCTTGACAATCAAGGCCATGTTTGCCTAAGTCTCTTACATCACTTGGTGAAGACAAAGTGTCTAGTGTAATACTTTTTATTTTTAATCTTTTCGCCCTTTTTAATTGGTTATGTATTAATGACTTTAATAACTAGTTTCTTATGTTGAAGGTGATTCTTCCTTATCGTTTGTCCGTGGTGTCTTGGCATTATTTTACTGTCTATATAAACTAAAAGATTTTCACCATTCATATATCCACGGTCTATATGGAGGTATGTTGGCTACCTGGTCGGGGGTTAAGGGAACGGTTTGGTAAGGGTCTTGCCATTGGTCAGTGTATAGATCCTGCAAAGGACCTGGGTCAAATTTAGTAGGACCTCCTTCAATACTTAACGGTATTGGATGGCGGGGGTCCAAAATCTTTGATCCCCTCATAAGTTAAACTACTATTAATATTTTAACCCGACTACTTTGGACTGTATCCCTGCTGACTCAGACTACTTAGCCGAGGGTAACGTCACCTTTAAAAGAGGGGCCTACCACATTATGCATTAATAACTTAATTAATTATCTTTCAATAATCCGACCCTTTAGGATTGTATCCTTGCTGACTCAAACTACTGGGTTGAGGGTAACGTCACCTCCAAAAGAGGGGCCTACTACAATAACTAAGATAATCTCTTAAATAGTGCAAAAGTGCGGAAATAATCAAAGGTTACACGAAACACGAGTCGGAGCCAAGTGATTCATCTTGTCTATCTGTTTTTACTTTTATTTTAATTTTTAGCATTTTAGTTAGTTTTTATTTTTCTAGTTTAAAACCTTTTTCTAAACTTTTGATTTGATTAGACGTTGAGGATAAACTGGTACTAAAAGCTCTTGTGTCCTTGGACGACCTCGGTATCTTACCATCACTATACTACGCTCACGATGGGTGCACTTACCCATATGTGTGTTTAGTGTTAGTAAATATCGTGTTTTATAAATTTAAAACTTGGCTAAAAAAGTGTAAAAGGACTTAAAATATACTTAAACCTACATATACACCTAACGCACATCAATAACCATCGTGATTACGCTCACGTTGCGAAGTTCAAACGAACTTCTCGTTGACCATTGATTGGTCAAAGCTGAAAGTCAAACACTGTTTGACTTTTAAGCTAAGAAAGCAATAAAAGAATGAAAGAGGACTTACAAAAGGTCCAAATAGATTTTATTCTAAGTATTTCTTAGGTAGCTAGTGAATACTCACAACCACTTAGAGAAAATCTCAGATCAAATGTGAGGAAATGAAATGAATGGCATAACCTTATATAGTTTTTCACAAACCGTTGGGATCATTTCTTGGAGAAGAGGGAATGATCTAGGCCACACAATTGTCAAAGAGTGATTGGGGGACTTGTTCTCCACACAAACCAGCCCATAGCATTGAAAACTAGAGATCAAAACCATCAAATTCCAGCTAAATGACCAGATTCAATGTTTTTTGATCTGCAAGACTGACACAGGCCACGTAAAGGTAAGGCCAGGCTCACGCGGGCTGCCTGGACTACTTTCCATAATTTGCAGTTTAGCCCCTGAACTTGTAAAACTTGTGTTTTGATGCATTTTTGACACGTTTAAGCCCCGTTAACCTCATTTCAAAGCTCTAAAATGAAGTCAAAGTATAGGGAACTTAAAATATGCTCAAAAACATCTCGGATGTCAGCTCGTTTGGTCGTACGGTCGCGTTGTTCGTTAAATTACGACGAAACTCAAACGGACGCGAAAACGATCCAAATTAAGCGATGAATGGTATTTTTGCATGCCGATCACTAAAATAAAAATATTTTAGTGTGTACAAAAATTTTGGATGTCCAGATGTGGTTAGAACGTAAGATATGCGCGAAAATGCAAACTTACGTCGTTTTTGACACTTTTAGTCCCTGTAAGATCAAATAAGCATGTTTTCGCATACCGAGAGAATAATTTTTTCAGAAATTTTACCACGACTCTTCCATCATTTGTTGGAAGTGCCTCGGCCTCTGCCCATTTAGACAAGTAATCTACTGCCACAAGTATATATTTGTTTCCTTTCGATGGTGGGAAAGGTCCCACAAAGTCGAGTCCCCACACATCAAAAATTTCACAAACAAGAATGCCATTTTGTGGCATTTCGTTTTTGGAAGAAATATTACCTGTTCTTTGGCAAGCATCACATGTTTTTACAAGACTTTGAGCGTCTTTGTAAATGGTTGGCCAATAAAATCCTGAATCGAATACCTTTCGTGCGGTACTAGCAGCACCATGATGTCCTCCGTATGGACCTTCATGACAATGGCGGAGAATTCTTCGTGCTTCACTACCATGTACGCATCGTCTGACGAGTTGGTCGGCACACATTTTGAAAAGATATGGATCTTCCCAAAAGTAGTGTTTCACATTGGCAAAGAATTTTTTTCTTTGATGATGTGGCCATCCTTTTGCGACTATACCGCTAGCTAAGTAGTTAGCATAGTCGGCGTACCATGGTTCTTCCTTGTACTCCACCATTTCCAGGGACTCAGTTGGAAATTTTTCGTTGATTTGCTCTTCCCTGGTTGCTTCCAAAGCTGGGTCTTCTAAGCGCGAAAGATGATCTGCAGCGGTATTTTCTGCTCCTCTTTTGTCCTTGATTTCAATGTCAAATTCTTGGAGGAGTAGAATCCACCTAATCAAACGTGGTTTTGCGTCTTGCTTCTTGAAGAGATATCGAATGGCTGCATGGTCTGTATAGACTATAGTTTTAGAAAGAACAAGATAAGAACGAAATTTATCAAAAGCAAATACCACAGCTAGTAATTCTTTTTCAGTTGTTGTGTAATTTTCTTGTGCATCATTAAGTGTTTTACTAGCATAATAGATTGGGTGGAAATGCTTTTCTTTTCTCTGTCCCAAGACAGCTCCAACTGCAAAGTCACTGGCATCACACATGATTTCGAAAGGAAATTTCCAATCAGGCGCTATCATGATAGGTGCATTGACTAGCATTTCTTTTAGGGTAAGGAATGCTTGATTGCAATCCTTGTCAAAGATGAATGGAGCATCTTTTTCAAGTAACTTCGTTAGAGGCCTTGAGATTTTTGAAAAGTCTTTGATAAATCGCCTATAAAATCCGGCATGCCCTAGGAAACTTCTGATAGCTCGTACGAAGGATGGGGGTGGTAATCTAGAAATGGTATCTATTTTGGCTCGATCCACCTCCATTCCTTTGCTTGAGATCTTGTGACCGAGTACTATTCCCTCCGTTACCATGAAATGGCATTTTTCCCAATTAAGGGCGAGGTTAGTTTCCTCACATCGGGATAGCATTCGTTCAAGATTATCGAGGCATTGGTCATATGAATCCCCAAAAATAGAAAAGTCGTCCATGAAGACTTCCATTGTCTTTTCTATCATGTCATGGAAAATAGCTACCATGCAACGTTGGAATGTTGCTGGGGCATTACATAGACCAAACGGCATGCGTCGATAAGCAAAAGTTCCATAGGGACATGTGAAAGTTGTCTTTTCTTGGTCTTCGGGTGCTATCGGGATTTGAAAGTAACCTGAAAAACCATCCAAGAAACAGTAAAATTTATGACCGGATAATCTTTCTAACATTTGATCAATGAAGGGTAAAGGAAAGTGATCCTTTCTTGTTGCTTCATTTAATCGTCTATAATCTATACATACCCTCCATCCTGTGACGGTTCTCGTTGGTATTAGTTCATTAGTTATTACCGTCATACCTCCTTTCTTTGGAACTACTTGGACGGGACTTACCCAAGGACTATCTGAGATAGGATAGATAAGTCCGGCGTCAAGTAGCTTGATGACTTCGTTTTTAACCACTTCTTGAACATTTGGATTTACTCGACGTTGTGGTTGTATGACAGATTTGTAGTCATCATTCATCAAAATTTTGTGTGTGCACATAGAAGGACTAATTCCTTTTATGTCAACAAGTTTCCAAGCTATTGCATTTTTGTGTTTTTTCAAAAGATTAATTAATTTTTCTTTTTCTAAGTTATCTAATTTAGACGAAATAATTACAGGTAACTTCCCATCTTTGTCTAGAAAAGCATATTCCAAACCTTTTGGAAGTTCTTTGAACTCAAGTGGTGGGTCTTTAGGAGACTCCTTATTTGGTTGCTCGTTTCGATCAAGAACTTTAAAAGTTTGTTCTATGGCGACCTCTTCTTCAACAAAGTGGTCAATCTCTTCACTTGTATCGGGTGGTTCATCTTCATCTTCAATTAGGGGGTCATTATTGCCGAATGGATATTTCATTGATCGTTCGAGGTCGACACTTCTTTTAAATGCCCCTAATTGAAGAGGTAGATTGTTGAACTTCCGGTTTTTCAAAGCTTCGTGAGTTTTTACAAATGGTCGTCCCAACACTAGAGGAGCGTCATCGAGGATGACAAAGTCGGTTGGGATTACCATTTGATTTGTTTGAACCAAGACATCTTCAACTATACCGAGAGATTTTATTACTTTCCGATTGGATAAAAAAATGGGTATTTGAAGTGGAGAAAAATCACTAATACTTAATTTTTCGAAAATGTAGTTAGGCATTATGTTAACACAAAGATCTTTATCGATTGTGACATTACTAATAAACGAATTTTGAAAGAAACATGGAACCGGTGTAATGTTAATTTCAAATGGGTCTTCTTTTATTAGTGTAGTTTGATCATTAGTTAACCTAACACTTACCATTTCGTCAATTTTAGCGTTAGTATTTAACTCTTTTAAAAACTTAGCATGAGTGGGTACTAAACAATGGTTTTCGAAAGAAGGTGACAAGAGATTAATTTCTTCAAAATTAGACTCTTCTTGAATTTTAACGTGGTCGGACTCACCTTTTTCGTTGTTTAACTCATGTGTCGGTTTTTCACTTATTTGTTCTTCCATTTTAACACTTTTAGTTATCTCTTCCTTTTTTAGTTCTTCTCTTGCGCGGGACTCCTCTTCCCTTGCGCGAGCTTCTTTTATACATCGATCGATAACTCTAATGTGTTCTAATATCCTATCGGTCACTTTGGTTATAGAAAAAGAATCATCATTTCCTAAGCTTGAATCCGGTTGTTCGACCCTTTGTTCCTCATAATACTCATATGAAGTAGATGGTTCACACCATTGTTCTTCATTGTAAGCATATTATGGATAAGGTTCGTAATTTTGTTCTCCATAATACTCATATGAGGTGGGTTGTTCACGCCATGGTTCCTCATAGTAAGCATACGAAGATGGTGGCTCATATCTTGGTTCCTCAAAGTATGAGTAAGAAGGCTCATACCTTGATTCATCAAAATATGAGTATGAGGGAGGAGGTTCATACCTTTGGTCTTCATAGGATGTGTATGAAGTTGATGGCTCATACCTGGGCTCCTCATAGTAGGTGTATGGATTGGATGGTTGATATGAGTGATTATTTTGAATCGAACGTGCATTACGACAATTAGTGCAATAATTACCCCTATAATCATCCTCCTCATAGGTGTAGTTGTAACCTCCTGAGTATTGATCCATAAGAATCACTCAGCAGACCACAACTATGTCTCGAGATCAGAAAACAAAAATAAAAACGGAAACAGAGGCTGGACACGGCCCCGTGTTCAGTGAGCACGGCCCCGTGTTCAGAATCTGTATCTGGGCGTTTTAATTAAATTTACTGATTTCGTTGAGCACGGGGCGTGTTCAGTGAGCACGGCCCGTGTTCAAGCTTCTGTTACTGTGTGTTTTTTCTGAAAATGCTGGACACGGCCCCGTGTTCAGTGAACACGGCCCCGTGTACAGGTTACTGTAAATGCAAATCTAAACTAAAATGCAGAAAAATGTGGGCGCGTTTTAAAAATTTTTTGAAAAAAACTGATTAGGCCATCGATTTTAAGCTTTCTTAAAATCCTTGTGTCCCCGGCAACGGCGCCAAAAACTTGATGTGCGTGAAAGTGTCGTATATTTTAGGTGTATATTTTAAGCCCTTTTTAACACTTATTTTAGCCAAATTTTAAATTTATAAAACACGATATTTTACTAACACTAAACACACATATGGGCAAGTGCACCCATCGTTGAGCGTAGTATAGTGTTGGTAAGATACCGAGGTCGTCCAAGGACACAAGAGCTTTTAGTACCGGTTTATCCTCAACGTCTAATCAAAATAAAAGTTTAGAAAAAGGTTTTAAACTAAGAAAAATAAAAACTAACTAAAATGCTGAAAATAAAAATAAAAACAGATAGACAAGATGAATCACTTGGTTCCGACTCGTATCTAGTATAACCTTTGATTATTTCCGCACTTTTGCACATAATTAAGAGATTATCTTAGTTATTGTAGTAGGCCCCTCTTTTGAAGGTGACGTTACCCTCACCCCAGTAGTTTGAGTCAGCAAGGATACAATCCTAAAGGGGTGGATTATTGGAAGATAATGAATTAAGTTATTAATGCAGTATTATGGTAGGCCCCGGTTTTGGCGGTGACGTTACCCTCGGCTAAGTAGTCTGAGTCAGCAGGGATACAGTCCTAAATAGCCGGGTTATAGTATTAATAGTAGTTAACTTATGAGGGGGTCAAAGAGTTTGGACCCCCGCCATCCAATACCGTGAAGCATTGAAGGAGGTCCTACTAAATTTGACCCAGGTCCATTGCAGGACCTCTAAACGCTGAACAATGGCAAGACCTTTACCAAACCGTTCCCTTAACCCCCGACCAGGTAGCCAACATACCTCCATATAGACCGTGGAGATATGAATGGGGAAAATCTTTTATTTTATATAGACAGTAAAATAATGCCAAGACACCACGGACAAACGATAAGGAAAGATCACCTTCAACATAAGTAACTAGTTATTAAAGTCATTAATACAAAACCAAATAAAAAGTGCAAAAGATTAGAAATAAAAAGTATTATACTAGACACTTTGTCTTCACCAAGTGATGTAAGAGACTTAGGCAAACATGGCCTTGATTGTCAAGAACTCTTACGATCAATCTTGGATCCCGAGACGACTCACACACTCTACGATGGTCAATGGATGATGGTGGTGGATGATGGTGTTGTGATGGTGGTGGGTGGTGGATGAAGTGTGAGAGAGGTGGTGTGCCAAGGGATGAGTTGAAATGAATCCAAGCACTCCTATTTATAGGCTGAACAGAGAGCTGGGCACGGCCCCGTGCCCGTCTGACACTCTCTCTCCTCATTAATTGTAATTCGCAATTACAATTAATGCGCCTGCAGTACTTTCGACACGCCCCCGTGTCCGCTGGACACGGCCCGTGGTGGGCAATAGAAGCTTCTATAGGTTTGTCTTTTCTGCTGCTTCTTGGGCACGGCCCCGTGCTGGCTGAGCACGGGGCGTGTTCAGTCTTCTGCCTTCTCTATTTGCTTGGGAAGATGCCTTTGAGGGGTCGGGCAATCCACTTATGTTCCTTTTCTTGTATTTATGTTGGATTTAGCTGTCTTTTTGCTTCTTTTGTGTTCTTGAGCTCATTTAATCCTGAAAATACAAAAGGAAGACAAAAACACTCTTTTTCCAATATTAGTACTTAAAAAGGGTTAGTTTTATGCCTTATTTGATGTAATTTATATGTTGCATTTTACATACATCAAATACCCCCACACTTGAACTTTTGCTTGTCCTCAAGCAAAACTCTTTAATATGTGGCTTACACTCCCAAATGGAATAGGTAGAAGAGAAGGTTTTGGGCTTGTCGTAGAGTGTCGGGATGTCCAAGATCTTTTTGGGTTTTATTTTTATTTATTTACAATCCTATTCGTAATGATTTATTCAGAACGTTTCATAGGAGAAATTACTTATTTGGGCATAACATGCCTTTTTTAAAATTCCATTTATATACAAGTTCACATACCTCACGGGAGAAATCACTCACACTCGGCCGAAGGTGTATTTTTAGTGAATCACTCGAGAGCGGCATGGAACTTATTCCTACCATAAGCTTGCCAAGCAATCAATCCTCCTCCTTTTTAACTTTTATACCTTTGTAAATATCAAGAGGACTTTGTGGGTTAAGGGTTAGGCTCGGGTTAAAGGTAGGTGGTTGGGATAGTGGTTAGTTGTTAGTAGAAAAAGGGCGAAAAGCGTAACAAGTGTCGGTTTTCGTAAGACTTTCTATTTTTTTGTAACTTTTTATTTTGATGAAGCTTTTATTCAAACAAAGTTATTTTTGATGAACTTGTTTGTTTATTTTTCTTTTTGCTTCATCATCAACACATTTTTTTTTTGATCATACGAAAAACCGAACTTGTTACTAAAACAAAGGGTTAAAAAAAAAATAAAAAGGTTTTGGTGGGTAAAAGGGTTTTTGGTTTGGGTGATGAAATGAAAAAGTTTTGGCTCAAAGGGGCTAACTAGGGGGATTTTTTTGGGTAGGTGGTAAAAGAAAAATAATGGTGTAGAAATAAAAATGGTTTAGTCCTAATGCCTCCATCATTTACTTACTCGGGTTTAAGTTGATAAGGACCGGGAATGTATCGTCATGGCAAGTTCTAGAGTTGTAAGAACCAAGCGGCTATTCACACAAGAAACGAAAAATGAGCATTTAGTCTAAAGATATAAATTTGTATGCTCAATAAAGGCTCAAAACTCACTTTTGTGGGAATGGGTTTTTATGTGATCAAGTATATATAATCAAATTTTAACTAAGTTTGCTATGCCTTTTCATAATTTTCTTATGTTGGTTCTTTTTATCACTACGCTATCGGTTGTAAATTCGTAAAAATATAACCTTTTTGAGAACTTGAATTTCCCGAGTTAAACCTAGACAAGTAAAAAAAAAAAAATGAAATTTTTGAAAAAAATTTGGGGTGATTAGCGGTTCCAATAGAGTTTTGTGTAAGGCTTGTATTTAGGACTTGCAAGATTCAAGGTTTTAGCATCCCCCCCACACTTAAATTACACATTGTCCTCAATGTGTCCAAAAATAAATTTTTAGGTTGATTAGATGTGTAAAATTTGTGTCAAAAAGCAAAAATTTTGTGTTACTGGCAGCCTGGACACGACCCCGTGTTGAGTGGGCACGACCCCGTGTTCAGGTGCCAGTAACGAGAACTTACAGAAGGTGAACACGGCCCCGTGTCCACTGGACACGGCCACGTGTCTGAAAAAAAATCTACAGGACAGAAGCCAAACAGCAGGTCTGGGAGGCGAGCACGGGGGCGTGTTGGCTGGACACGTCCCCGTGTGGACAGTCTGAAAGCCTGAAAAACAGGTTTCTTCCTCCGGTTTTTCCATCTTGGCCCTATAAGTGCTGAGGCTTAGCATTCCAAGCCTCGGTTTGTACCTGTTTCATCACTTAATACCACACCAAGCAACACAAACATCCTAAATTACCATAGTTAATTGTTCCAAGCATAACGTAAAAGAAAAAGAAAAATAAAATGCAGGAAATAGTTAGGAAAAGTAAATTGTCTAACACTTGGCACGCAGGCCATCAATTGTTTAAGATTGCAAAGGGTTAACCTGGGGAGTCATCAATCAACCGCTTCCTCCTATGCTCCTCTCGCCTACTCCATAGCATCATCATCATCATCATCGTCATCATCCCCTCCATGGCGTGCAATGTGGTCTCGTATGTATCCGACATCGTCTTGTATCTCGGATAGGTTTCTCTCAATAGCTCCGACCCGGTGGTAGGTGTTGCTTGCCATGTTATAGGTGTTCCGAGTACACATGAGGTTTTCCTGCAACAAATCATGCAAACTTTGAAAATTAGGAAAACCACCTCCCGAGGAGGATGATTGGCCCGGATCACCGTGGGGTTGGTAGTGGTACTGATGATGTTGCGGAGCTGGGAGGACAAGCGCTTCCTGCGGGTTCCATGCATGACCTTGCATCCTTTGAAAGGTTACCGTCCCGTCTTCTGCCTCATAAATTAGGTTCATTGAGCGGCATATGTGAATATCCACCGTTCCCGACCATGGGCTCCTCTCAAATGACCTCGGAATGTGGGCGAAGTGCTTGAAGAGACGGTACACCCAACCCCCAAAGAAAATAGGAGTTGGTGCACTAGCAAGGCGGTTATGATGCATGTTTCGGAGCATGAGGAACGGAACATCGAGCGGCCTGCGGTTGTGAATGCAATGGAGGACAAGCAAATCTCTTAACCCAACGACGCCACCACTGTCATGCCTTTGGCTAAGAGAGTAGCCGAGGAACCTATGAATGTATCTGTAAAGCGGATCCCTCAGCTTGGTACTCTTAGTGCTGCTCGGATTGTAGAACCCTTCCCCAATCTGAGCCCACATAGCTTGGCGCTCGTTATCTTCAATCTCTCTCAATCCCCCTGTATTTTCTTCGTTTCCCGCATCCTCTTCCGCATATAACCCGATAATCGACCCGAGTTGTGCCATGGAGATCGAATACCTCGTTCCGCCACACCTGAATGACACCCCATCATTATCGAACGAGTCGCACCTTGAAGTGAATGCAAAGGTGCTGTAGAATTCCAAGGTGCATTCATGGACGGAACGGAGTCGGGTTGTTAGTGCGACTCTGAGTGGTCCCGTGACAATGTTGTTGAAACGGTCAATCTGATTCACCATGGTTAGCAGTTCTGTGCAAGCCTGCCTCGGGTATTCCTCCGGCCTTGTTTGAAGAATCTCGTATCGAGCTCTTGCATCTAGCTCATTGGCGTTGAATCTTGTAAACTTCCTGGCCATCTGCAGGAATACACCAAAAGTTAGCACGAAACAGAAATGTTTTCGGATAAAACTGCAAACAGCGGGCTGGACACGACCCCGTGCCCAGTGGACACGGCCCCGTGTCCAGGGTTCTGTTACTCAAAAATCCCATTTTTCGACCCGGTTTCGAAAATTTGAATTTTTTTGGTCCAATAGGTGCGGTTTCCCCCGAAAATGAAACCCTAAGTGCCGTTTTTCCCAAAATATCCCGTTTACCCTATCAATTTTATCTTTTTCGGTTCAAGAACAAGGGTTTGGGGTTTTTGCGAGAAATCGGTTGAATCTATGAACAATACAAGTGTATTTACTTTCCTTAACACTAATCTAACTAAATGCAAACAGATTTAGGCAAAAATTTGAGGTTCGATCCGGATGAACTTCAAGAACCCTAGATTTTTCCCCAAATTTGTGGTGTTTTAACTACATGCAAGAAACTAATCTAACTACTAAGAGTGATAGAATCATACCTTGACGTTGTTAGATCGATAGGAGACGTCGAAATTTCGCGAAAAATCGCCTGGAACCAGAGCTTTTGTGGGGAAACGGGGCGTGTGGAATGAAGAAACTGTTTTGAAAAAGGGGTTTTATCCCGTCTGCAGCGCGAACACGGCCCCGTGTCCAGCAGACACGGCCTCGTGCCGAGCAGGTTTTTTTTTTTTTTTTTAGTGCGTGTGTGAGTGCCCCTTTTTCCCATAAGCTATGGTTAGAAAACTTACCGCTTTATTTTGTCGTCTCAATCGTTCGTAACTTACCAGGCATGATGTTTTTATTCTTCCACTGTTTGAAGCGAGATTTCTTCCTCCTCATCCTCAATGAATCCTTGATAGAGTTTCAGCTGTTGGCCATTGACTTTAAATGGTGGCCCATTTCGAGATTTAATTTCTACTGCACCGTGTGGAAAAATATGGGTGATGGAAAAAGGTCCTGACCACCTAGACTTTAATTTACCAGGAAACAATCGAAGTCGTGAATTAAACAAAAGAACTAGATCCCCTACCCGAAATTCATTAGGTTTAATATGTTTGTCATGCAAATTTTTCATTCTTTCCTTATAAATTTCAGAGTTTGAGTATGCATAATTCCTAAGCTCGTCTAATTCATTTAATTGACAAAATTGATTTTTACCAGCAAATTCTAAATCCAAGTTTACATTTTTGATTGCCCAGTAGGCTTTGTGTGCAATTTCCACTGGCAAATGACAACTTTTTCCATAGACTAGCTTATATGGGGTTGTACCTATTGTTGTTTTATAAGCAGTTCGAAAAGCCCATAAAGCATCATCTAATTTATCAGCCCATTCTTTTTTATTTAAATCTACGGTTTTTTCGAGTATTCGTTTTAAACCTCTATTAGTCACTTCGGCTTGTCCGTTTGTTTGAGGGTGATATGCTGTTGAGACCCGGTGATAGACCCCATATCTTGTTAAAAAATTTTCAAGTTGATGGTTGCAAAAATGGGTACCTCTATCACTTATTAAAGCTTTAGGTGTGCCAAAACGAGAGAATAATTTTTTCAGAAATTTTACCACGACTCTTCCATCATTTGTTGGAAGTGCCTCGGCCTCGGCCCATTTAGACAAGTAATCTACTGCCACAAGTATATATTTGTTTCCTTTCGATGGTGGGAAAGGTCCCATAAAGTCGAGTCCCCACACATCAAAAATTTCACAAACAAGAATGCCATTTTGTGGCATTTCGTTTTTGGAAGAAATATTACCTGTTCTTTGGCAAGCATCACATGTTTTTACAAGACTTTGAGCGTCTTTGTAAATGGTTGGCCAATAAAATCCTGAATCGAATACCTTTCGTGCGGTACTAGCAGCACCATGATGTCCTCCGTATGGACCTTCATGACAATGGCGGAGAATTCTTCGTGCTTCACTACCATGTACGCATCGTCTGACGAGTTGGTCGGCACACATTTTGAAAAGATATGGATCTTCCCAAAAGTAGTGTTTCACATTGGCAAAGAATTTTTTTCTTTGATGATGTGGCCATCCTTTTGCGACTATACCGCTAGCTAAGTAGTTAGCATAGTCGGCGTACCATGGTTCTTCCTTGTACTCCACCATTTCCAGGGACTCAGTTGGAAATTTTTCGTTGATTTGCTCTTCCCTGGTTGCTTCCAAAGCTGGGTCTTCTAAGCGCGAAAGATGATCTGCAGCGGTATTTTCTGCTCCTCTTTTGTCCTTGATTTCAATGTCAAATTCTTGGAGGAGTAGAATCCACCTAATCAAACGTGGTTTTGCGTCTTGCTTCTTGAAGAGATATCGAATGGCTACATGGTCTGTATAGACTATAGTTTTAGAAAGAACAAGATAAGAACGAAATTTATCAAAAGCAAATACCACAGCTGGTAATTCTTTTTCAGTTGTTGTGTAATTTTCTTGTGCATCATTAAGTGTTTTACTAGCATAATAGATTGGGTGGAAATGCTTTTCTTTTCTCTGTCCCAAGACAGCTCCAACTGCAAAGTCACTGGCATCACACATGATTTCGAAAGGAAATTTCCAATCAGGCGCTATCATGATAGGTGCATTGACTAGCATTTCTTTTAGGGTAAGGAATGCTTGATTGCAATCCTTGTCAAAGATGAATGGAGCATCTTTTTCAAGTAACTTCGTTAGAGGCCTTGAGATTTTTGAAAAGTCTTTGATAAATCGCCTATAAAATCCGGCATGCCCTAGGAAACTTCTGATAGCTCGTACGGAGGATGGGGGTGGTAATCTAGAAATGGTATCTATTTTGGCTCGATCCACCTCCATTCCTTTGCTTGAGATCTTGTGACCGAGTACTATTCCCTCCGTTACCATGAAATGGCATTTTTCCCAATTAAGGGCGAGGTTAGTTTCCTCACATCGGGATAGCATTCGTTCAAGATTATCGAGGCATTGGTCATATGAATCCCCAAAAATAGAAAAGTCGTCCATGAAGACTTCCATTGTCTTTTCTATCATGTCATGGAAAATAGCTACCATGCAACGTTGGAATGTTGCTGGGGCATTACATAGACCAAACGGCATGCGTCGATAAGCAAAAGTTCCATAGGGACATGTGAAAGTTGTCTTTTCTTGGTCTTCGGGTGCTATCGGGATTTGAAAGTAACCTGAAAAACCATCCAAGAAACAGTAAAATTTATGACCGGATAATCTTTCTAACATTTGATCAATGAAGGGTAAAGGAAAGTGATCCTTTCTTGTTGCTTCATTTAATAGTCTATAATCTATACATACCCTCCATCCTGTGACGGTTCTCGTTGGTATTAGTTCATTCTTTTCATTAGTTATTACCGTCATACCTCCTTTCTTTGGAACTACTTGGACGGGACTTACCCAAGGACTATCTGAGATAGGATAGATAAGTCCGGCGTCAAGTAGCTTGATGACTTCGTTTTTAACCACTTCTTGAACATTTGGATTTACTCGACGTTGTGGTTGTATGACCGATTTGTAGTCATCATTCATCAAAATTTTGTGTGTGCACATAGAAGGACTAATTCCTTTTATGTCAACAAGTTTCCAAGCTATTGCATTTTTGTGTTTTTTCAAAAGATTAATTAATTTTTCTTTTTCTAAGTTATCTAATTTAGACGAAATAATTACAGGTAACTTCCCATCTTTGTCTAGAAAAGCATATTCCAAACCTTTTGGAAGTTCTTTGAACTCAAGTGGTGGGTCTTTAGGAGACTCCTTATTTGGTTGCTCGTTTTGATCAAGAACTTTAAAAGTTTGTTCTATGGCGACCTCTTCTTCAACAAAGTGGTCAATCTCTTCACTTGTATCGGGTGGTTCATCTTCATCTTCAATTAGGGGGTCATTATTGCCGAATGGATATTTCATTGATCGTTCGAGGTCAACACTTCTTTTAAATGCCCCTAATTGAAGAGGTAGATTGTTGAACTTCCGGTTTTTCAAAGCTTCGTGAGTTTTTACAAATGGTCGTCCCAACACTAGAGGAGCGTCATCGAGGATGACAAAGTCGGTTGGGATTACCATTTGATTTGTTTGAACCAAGACATCTTCAACTATACCGAGAGATTTTATTACTTTCCGATTGGATAAAAAAATGGGTATTTGAAGTGGAGAAAAATCACTAATACTTAATTTTTCGAAAATGTAGTTAGGCATTATGTTAACACAAAGATCTTTATCGATTGTGACATTACTAATAAACGAATTTTGAAAGAAACATGGAACCGGTGTAATGTTAATTTCAAATGGGTCTTCTTTTATTAGTGTAGTTTGATCATTAGTTAACCTAACACTTACCATTTCGTCAATTTTAGCGTTAGTATTTAACTCTTTTAAAAACTTAGCATGAGTGGGTACTAAACAATGGTTTTCGAAAGAAGGTGACAAGAGATTAATTTCTTCAAAATTAGACTCTTCTTGAATTTTAACGTGGTCGGACTCACCTTTTTCGTTGTTTAACTCATGTGTCGGTTTTTCACTTATTTGTTCTTCCATTTTAACACTTTTAGTTATCTCTTCCTTTTTTAGTTCTTCTCTTGCGCGGGACTCCTCTTCCCTTGCGCGAGCTTCTTTTATACATCGATCGATAACTCTAATGTGTTCTAATATCCTATCGGTCACTTCGGTTATAGAAAAAGAATCATCATTTCCTAAGCTTGAATCCGGTTGTTCGACCCTTTGTTCCTCATAATACTCATATGAAGTAGATGGTTCACACCATTGTTCTTCATTGTAAGCATATTATGGATAAGGTTCGTAATTTTGTTCTCCATAATACTCATATGAGGTGGGTTGTTCACGCCATGGTTCCTCATAGTAAGCATACGAAGATGGTGGCTCATATCTTGGTTCCTCAAAGTATGAGTAAGAAGGCTCATACCTTGATTCATCAAAATATGAGTATGAGGGAGGAGGTTCATACCTTTGGTCTTCATAGGATGTGTATGAAGTTGATGGCTCATACCTGGGCTCCTCATAGTAGGTGTATGGATTGGATGGTTGATATGAGTGATTATTTTGAATCGAACGTGCATTACGACAATTAGTGCAATAATTACCCCTATAATCATCCTCCTCATAGGTGTAGTTGTAACCTCCTGAGTATTGATCCATAAGAATCACTCAGCAGACCACAACTAAGTCTCGAGATCAGAAAACAAAAATAAAAACGGAAACAGAGGCTGGACACGGCCCCGTGTTCAGTGAGCACGGCCCCGTGTTCAGAATCTGTATCTGGGCATTTTAATTAAATTTACTGATTTCGTTGAGCACGGGGCGTGTTCAGTGAGCACGGCCCGTGTTCAAGCTTCTGTTACTGTGTGTTTTTCTGAAAATGCTGGACACGGCACCGTGTTCAGTGAACACGGCCCCGTGTATAGGTTACTGTAAATGCAAATCTAAACTAAAATGCAGAAAAATGTGCGCGCGTTTTAAATTTTTTTTGAAAAAAACTGATTAGGCCGTCGATTTTAAGCTTTCTTAAAATCCTTGTGTCCCCGGCAACGGCGCCAAAAACTTGATGTGCGTGAAAGTGTCGTATATTTTAGGTGTATATTTTAAGCCCTTTTTAACACTTATTTTAGCCAAGTTTTAAATTTATAAAACACGATATTTTACTAACACTAAACACACATATGGGCAAGTGCACCCATCGTTGAGCGTAGTATAGTGTTGGTAAGATACCGAGGTCGTCCAAGGACACAAGAGCTTTTAGTACCGGTTTATCCTCAACGTCTAATCAAAATAAAAGTTTAGAAAAAGGTTTTAAACTAAGAAAAATAAAAACTAACTAAAATGCTGAAAATAAAAATAAAAACAGATAGACAAGATGAATCACTTGGTTCCGACTCGTATCTAGTATAACCTTTGATTATTTCCGCACTTTTGCACATAATTAAGAGATTATCTTAGTTATTGTAGTAGGCCCCTCTTTTGAAGGTGACGTTACCCTCACCCCAGTAGTTTGAGTCAGCAAGGATACAATCCTAAAGGGGTGGATTATTGGAAGATAATGAATTAAGTTATTAATGCAGTATTATGGTAGGCCCCGCTTTTGGCGGTGACGTTACCCTCGGCTAAGTAGTCTGAGTCAACATAAGTAACTAGTTATTAAAGTCATTAATACAAAACCAAATAAAAAGTGCAAAAGATTAGAAATAAAAAGTATTATACTAGACACTTTGTCTTCACCAAGTGATGTAAGAGACTTAGACAAACATGGCCTTGATTGTCAAGAACTCTTACGATCAATCTTGGATCCCGAGACGACTCACACACTCTACGATGGTCAATGGATGATGGTGGTGGATGATGGTGTTGTGATGGTGGTGGGTGGTGGATGAAGTGTGAGAGAGGTGGTGTGCCAAGGGATGAGTTGAAATGAATCCAAGCACTCCTATTTATAGGCTGAACAGAGAGCTGGGCACGGCCCCGTGTCCGCTGGACACGGCCCCGTGCCCGTCTGACACTCTCTCTCCTCATTAATTGTAATTCGCAATTACAATTAATGCACCTGCAGTACTTTCGACACGCCCCCGTGTCCGCTGGACACGGCCCGTGGTGGGCAATAGAAGCTTCTATAGGTTTGTCTTTTCTGCTGCTTCTTGGGCACGGCCCCGTGCTGGCTGAGCACGGGGCGTGTTCAGTCTTCTGCCTTCTCTATTTGCTTGGGAAGATGCCTTTGAGGGGTCGGGCAATCCACTTATGTTCCTTTTCTTGTATTTATGTTGGATTTAGCTGTCTTTTTGCTTCTTTTGTGTTCTTGAGCTCATTTAATCCTGAAAATACAAAAGGAAGACAAAAACACTCTTTTTCCAATATTAGTACTTAAAAAGGGTTAGTTTTATGCCTTATTTGATGTAATTTATATGTTGCATTTTACATACATCAGAAACCTTAGCCCAAGTAGCAACCTTGTGTTATATAAACAAGGTTATGCTTTAGGGTTTAGGTTAATCAGCAAAAACAGTTTTTAGGAGAGAATTCGTGAAAGCAAATAGGCTTGGACGAATTTGGAGTTGGTTAGGGTTTGATTGATTGTAATTCTCGTAACTGATAATCAATAGAACCCCAGTTTGACAGTGAATTGCTGATTGCTTGTCTACTCGTTTCTGTGATATTCTGATCAAGAGGATTACGCACTCTTGATTAGATTGACAATTCTGTGAAGATCCATACGATAAGGGGACCTACAATTGGTATCAGAGCATTAGGCTCTTGAAGCTCGGTTCAGAATTGGTGGCTGCAGAAACCTGAAGAAATTTCAAAAATTTTTGAAACCTGAAAATTAGGGTTTCGAAATTTCTTGAGTTCTGATAGATTTCTGCGATTTTGTTTGTGTTTGATCAGTTTGTGTGTTTGTTTTTGTTAATTTGCAGGTTTTCGGGAAAGTGTTTGGTTGATTGTTTGAAGAATTTTGGCTGAAAGACTTGAAGATTCGAAGACTGTTTCTTCATGTTCTTCATAATTTTCTAAATTTTTTGCTGATTAGGTTGTCTGATTTTGCAGGATTGTGTTGGAGAGGAGATAAAATCTTCAGAATTTGAAAAAGATTGAATTTCCTTATTCCTAACTGGCGAATTTAACAAATTCGCAGATAGGACTAGCATAATTAACTGCTCAGCGATTTTGGGAGATATTTTGGTAACCACTGTTTTCGGAGATATTTTGTACGGTTTTACCAGTCTGTTGCGTTAAAATGTCGAACATAGCATAATTACCAGTCTGTTGCGTTAAGATGAAGGTGGAGAATTATCTTACATGGAAGGACAACTTCCAATCCTTCATTGAATATCAGGATGCACGCATGTGGATCTGTATTGAAGATGGGTACACAAACCCAACACACGATTATGAGGGCAGACCACGTAGAACAGACTATGTGAACATGCAAGAGGATGATAAAAAGATGTATGAGGCTGAAAAGAGAGCCTTGGCTGCGATAAAGATGTCCTTACCTAATAGCATCAAGCATACCTTCAAAAAGTACACTAATTCAAAGGATATGTGGGATGCATTACAAAAGCGATATCAGGGAAATGAGAGTGCCACTCAGGCATTCATGGCAGAGATAGTGCCAGTTGATGAGGCTGAAACTACTGTGAGTGATGCTGAATCTGAAGTGAAAAATGCTGAAGCAAAAGTGGATGCTGAAGTAGAGAAAGAGAGTGAAGCTGAACAGGTTGTTGCTGTTCAAACTATAGAAGTTCATGAGGAAGAGGTACAATCTAATTCTGTGTGTTTAAGATGTCATGAATTACAAGGTGAGGTTGACAGGTTGTTAACATAAAACCAAAGTCTGGTAAGCAAGATGTCTAACATAAAGGAATCAAACTTTTTTGCTAAAAGAAATGAATCTTTATACTTGAAGAAGATAAGAGGTTATGAAAGTGAAATTGAAGCTTTAACCTGCAAACTAAACGAAAAACTTCAAGTAATAGACTTAGCTCATGACATGATGGCTGAGAAAACAAAAGAGATTTCTGAAAAATGCAAAGAGTTATCAGATGCACAACTCAAAATTGTTGAACTTGAAAAGAAATTAAGTCAATTTAGAGATTCGTCTTTTGTAATGAAACACATGATGGGTGGGTTAAAGAAGAGTAATGACAAGACCAGTGTGGGCTTCTAGGGCTTTAATGAAGTCCCACCTCCTCTTCATCATGATTATTCATTCCTGCCTGATGAGGATGAGCTAACAGACTTTATGTCAACTGCACCAAGTAGTTTTGCATCAAGTCAAAGTGAGGGGTCTGAGAGTGATGTTGCTAAGAAGAACAATAACAGGGAACCTTTGAAAAAGATAAAATCACATCCTAAGAGTCAAAATCAAACTTTTGTTAAAAAGATTAATTTTGTTCAAGGTAGTGATATGAAAAATGAAACAGCTGTTATTGAAAGTGAATCAAATGTAGAGTTTGCTAAAAATAAAAACAAAGAAATATCTGAATCCAAGCAAACTGAACAAAATTCTTCCAAGGCATCATTATCTGATGAGGGATCTACCTCAAAGACTCCAGCTAAGAAGTCTTTGAAAAGGAGATCGTGCTTCAGGTGTCACATCAAAGGACATGTAGCTAGCTGTTGTCCTAATAAAAAGAGTGAAGCACAAATTAGTGAAAAAAAGAGAGGGAAATCACCAGAGAAGAAAGGTGATAGTGAGGAGAAAGGCTCAAATTCTCCAAAGAAATCTGCTCCTAAGCAACCACAGAATGTTGCTGTTGGTGTAGATAAGGCTGGAACAGGAACTCCACAAGTTCCACGTTTTCAAAGAAATCAACCAAGATTTCAGCCTAAATCTCCACCAGGCAGATATGAGAGACCTAGAAGCAGTTCACCAAGAATGAACAATTTTAATTCTAATAATTTTAGAAGTCAAGGTCAATATCAAAATCGATACCAAAATGATGGTGGTCGAACTTTTTATAACAATGGCTTTAGAAATTATAACAATCATGCTTCTTGGAATCAAAATTCAACGTACCAAAATCAACATTTTCAAAGGTCAAATAGTCCAAACACATATAGGAACCCTCAGGACCAAAGACCTAGTGGAAATCAAAATCAAATTCCATCAACAGGTCTAAGATCCAAGACTCCAGTTAGGAGTAATGGATATTGGATGGATGTACCAGTAGTTGGTGAATTTGGACGACCCAAGACCATTAAGGCTTGGGTCCCCCAATCTAACTGATTTTTTAGTTGGTGTGTGCAGGAGCTGCTAAGGGGGATTATCAACTCATGGTATGTTGATAGTGGCTGCTCTAGGCACATGACGGGGGATGTGAGATTGTTGACTGAATTTGAAAATTTTGAATGTGAATGTTGAATGATTTAAAAAGAAGTTCAAAGTGCTGAAAAGAAACTAATTGAATTTTATAGAGTCGACACACTAGATAACCTGGCAGATCTTTATACTAAAGCTTTTGACAGGGCTCGCTTTGAACATTTAGTCAAATTCAACGGGATGAGGAATCCTGTATAACTGGTTTTTCATAAGAATTTTGTAAATAGTTTACTGCTTTCTTAAAAATAAAAAAATACAAAAACATTGAAAAAACAAAAACATAAAAAAATAGAAAATCAAAAATGAGTTATCACTGTGTGAAAAAGAAGAAATGATAGTACATCAGCAAGTTAGACTGTCACACTCAAACTGAATTAAATTGCTTAAGTGTGATAGCAGCTTCATCATACGATGTACGGGTAGGCAAAAAGCATGAAATAATCAACTTACCAATGTGATATAAACTTAAATGCACTGAGTATGAGTGGGGAACACATCAGTGATGTATGGTTTAATGACCTTAAATCTTGCATTGATAGTTTGCCAAAATCTGAGGTTTTGGGTCTTTATACTGTTATTTCATCTGGGGATATCAGGGTTGTCCTTCTGCTGCATCCAGATACATGCTGACCTAGGCACAACCAGGATATCTTAAAAGAGCTAAAAATGCCAAAACCCATAAATGAAGAAGCTCTCCTAGAGAGTCATTCAAAATGTGCAAAATGCATAAATCGTACCAAAAATGGTATTTGTCATAGCCCTCGTTAGATATTTTGGTCTCTTTGCTGCACGGAAGTACTGACCTGTTCACCAGTTATCTAAACGTTGAAAAACAAAATGGATGAATTCAGTATACTCACCTACTACGATGAATCTTTGTGCATACCTTGATCGCGGGGGTATATCCTGAAGTGGGACACACTAGTATATCAGAATAATATTACCTTAACGTATCATACGGTAATGGTACTTGAAATTTTCATGCATTTTGTTTAAGTGGACAAACATACTGGTAATCGTCTTGGACTGCTTTTCACGAAAAATTAAATTAAGAATTATCTAATAGTGTGAAAACAGTTTGATTGTGCTTATATGATCTTCTTACCAGTGATTCTCACAAAAATAGAGTGTTTATTGCTTTTGTATTTACTTGCTTTCAGAAAACATAAAAAAAATCCAAAAATAGTGTCTTTTTCTGTTAAAAATTCTTAACGTACGGAAAACTGTTATTCTTGGAGGAATTGTTACTGATAGGGGGAGACGGTGTTGGAAAGTGAGTTCAAAATTTTAAAATCATGAGGTTCTCGTGTGATTAAAAAGTTTTGCGTGTTGATGATAAGTTGAAAATGCTTAATCTGTAATACAATTTAACTATCTCTTGAATAATAATAATTTATTTGACTTTGTTTAAAAATTCTTATGGTTTCTCGAGATGTTTGTTAGTATACAGATTGAAGCAGTATGTTGCTGAGAAGTTGCTGTGAAGATAAGAGTTTGATTGGATGCATGGTAGAACCTCCTTTCTACATTGCAGACAAAGTTGAAGAGTTTGAAGATTGCTATACATATGCTAAACTGGAGTTTACTCAAACGCTAAAGTTTTTGAAGATTTGGTGATTGGATGCATCAGCTTAGGGGGAGTCTATTGCTGACAGAAGCTATTAAAGCTGAAGCTATCCAAAGACCAAAGACATTGCAAGATTACATGAAGATTGCAAGATGACTGAAGACAAAGTTATTTTATGAAGCTATTGTCAAGGGGGAGTTTGTTGGTGCATATTTGTGACAACAACTTAGATTTGGTCTTTGGATATCTTGTAATTAGTTAAACGATAAACGGTTAGCGGGTTTAGCTTTGTATTAGTGGAATAATAGAGTTTGGGCTAAACAAAACCCAGTTTGGGTTTAGGGGGGACAATTTGGGCTTTGCCCATGTAGGAAACCTTAGCCCAAGTAGCAACCTTGTGTTATATAAACAAGGTTATGCTTTAGGGTTTAGGTTAATCAGCCAAAACAGTTTTTAGGAGAGAATTCGTGAGAGCAATTAGGCTTGGATGAATTTGGAGTTGGTTAGGGTTTGATTGATTGTAATTCTCGTAATTGATAATCAATAGAAACCCAGTTTGATAGTGAATTGCTGATTGCTTGTCTACTCGTTTCTGTGATATTCTGATCAAGAGGATTCCGCACTCTTGATTAGATTGATAATTCTGTGAAGCTCCATATGATAAGGGGACCTACATAAGGATATCCTCCAAAGTTTGAATCGTTCTCTCGGATTGTCCATCACGATCGGAAATGATATCCAAAGGAACACCATGTCGTGATACTATCTCATCAACATAAATCTTTGCAAGTTTATCAGCAGATAGATCCTCGCGAATCGCAATAAAATGAGCTGATTTCGTTAATCGATCGATAACAACCCAAATAGGATCATGACCTTTAGATGTACGCGATAATTTAGTGATGAGATCCATCGCAAGGTTCTCCCACTTCCAAACCGGTATCTCTGGTTGTACAAGCAAACCAGAAGGTCGTTGATGTTCAGCCTTGACTTTGAGATAAGTTAGGCATTTCGACACATACAAGGCAATATCCTTCTTCATACCTGTCCACCAGTACTGAGTACGAAGATCCTTGTACATTTTATCAGCACTAGGATGGATAGAATATCGAGATTTATGAGATTCGTCCATCACTAAAGTGCGAAGATCGCCTTGTTTCGGGATCCACAAACGATCCTTGAAGTAGAGCAATCCATCGTCTTTCCTTTCGAGTTTAAGCTCGAGTTGAAGCGGTAGCTCATATTTCAATAAGCCTTTGGTCACACAAGACCGTTGAGCTTGAAGAACACGAGATTGAATGTTAGATAGAGTTTGAACAGAATGAAGCTTGACTCGCTCTTTTCGACTTAGCGCATCGGCTACGACATTCGCCTTACCAGGATGGTAGCGAATCTCGCAATCGTAGTCGTTTCAGCTCCTTCTGATTAAGAATATGTTGGAGACTTTTGTGGTCTGTAAAAACCACACACTTGGTGCCATAAAGATAGTGTCTCTAGATTTGAGAGCAAAGACTACAGCACCCAACTCAAGATCATGAGTCGTGTAGTTCTTCTCGTGAACTTTCAGTTGTCTGGACGCATATGCTATAACTTTGCCTCGTTGCATGAGAACACAACCAAGGCCTAAGTTGGATGCATCGCAATAGACAACGAAATCATCGTTTCCCTTGGGCAAAGACAGAACAGGAGCATTACAAAGCTTCTGTTTCAGCGTTTGGAACGCTTATTCTTGCTTGGGTCCCCACTCAAAAGGCTTATTCTTTTGAGTCAAAGCAGTGAGTGGAACCACGATCTTTGAGAAATTAGAAATGAATCGACGATAATAACCCGCAAGACCAAGAAAAGATCGAATCTCTGTAGGTGTTGTTGGTGTATTCCAATCCTTAATAGCTGCTATTTTGCAAGGATCCACATGGATACCCTGCTCGTTGACTATATGTCCCAAGAACTGAACTTCTTTAAGCCAGAACTCACACTTGGAGAATTTAGCAAAAAGTTGTTCCTTCTCAGGAGTTCCAATGTCAAATGAAGGTGTTGCTCGTGCTCGGCTCGAGTCTTAGAATATATGAGAATATCATCGATGAACACAATAATGAACTTGTCTAAATAAGGTTTACTGACCCTATTCATTAAGTCCATAAAGATAGCTGGAGCATTCGTCAAACCAAAAGGCATGACAGTAAACTCGTAATGCCCATATCTTGTTCGGAAAGCAGTTTTGGGAATATCTTCCTCGAATACACGAAGTTGATGATACCCAGAACGCAGATCGATCTTGGAAAAACAGGTAGCACCTTGTAGCTGATCAAAGAGATCATCAATTCGGGGTAGGGGATATCGATTCTTGATGGTAAGCTTATTCAGCTCATGATAATCGATACACATCCTAAAAGATCCATCTTTCTTTTTCACAAAGAGGACAGGAGCTCCCCAAGGTGAATAACTCGGCCGGATGAATCCTTTATCAGATAACTCTTGAAGCTGTTTCGATAATTCTTGCATCTCAGACAGTGCAAGACGATAAGGTGCTTTCGTAATCGGGTTAGCATTGGGTACAAGGTCAATATGAAACTCGACTTGACGAACTGGAGGCAAACCAGGCAGTTCATCAGGAAACACCTCTGGATAATCCCGAACAATCGGAATATCCTGAACACTCTTGCTCTTGCTCTTGCCTTTCTCCTCGGTGACATGTGCCAGAAAAGCAACATATCCTTTTCGTAGATAACTTCGGGCTTTCGTACATGACATGAGTTTCAAACCACCAGATGGCTTCTCGCCACGAACCTCTAGGACATCGCCAGACGAAAGAGGAATACGAATGATCTTATCGAAACAAACCACCTCAGCATGATGTTTGGTTAACCAATCCATCCCCACGATAATGTCGAAACTCCCAAGTTGCATCGGCACGAGGTCAATAGGAAAAGGATGGTTATCGAGGTTCAATTGACAACCATGAATAACAGAATCGAGCACGAGAGGTTTACCAGTAGCAACTTCGACAGATAAGGGCTTCCTCAGTTTAGTTCTAGGTATCGCAAGTAAAGGCTCAAAGGATAACGAAACAAAACTCCTATCGGCACCAGAATCGAAAAGAATAGATGCAAGTTGATTGTTAACAAGGAACGTACCGTTAACAACCTCGTTGTCCGCCCTCGCCTCATTTGCGTTCAGATTGAATGCTCGTCCATGGGCGGGATTCACATTCGCGATCGCGTTACCATTCGGATTCGCATTTACCAATCTCGGGCAGTTGTTGCGGAAATGACCCATTTCTCCGCAATTAAAACACGAACCAGGTGGGAATCTCACAGCATTTCCTTGAACTTGTGCTGGAACCTGAGCACCCTGATTTTGGCCAAAACGATAGATGTTGGCCAAATGCCCAAGTTTACCACACGTAGTACACTGTTTACAGGCCTGCTGGGCAACATGGTGACCATTGCATCGAGCACAGTGAGGTGCAGTACTAGCTTATTGCTTCTTCACGGGAGGTAGGGCTGGTGGGTTCTGAGGGTTCTGGTTGGTGACAGAAAAGTTCTGGGAAGCCTTACGCTTCCTTGACTTTTTAGAAGACTCACCCTGCTTCTTACCCTTACCCTTACCCTTTTCCTGTGCAGAATCGGCCGACTTCTTCTTATCACCCTTACGGGTTAGTTTACCCTTTCTGACCTGAGACTCGGTCAGAGTAGCAGATAACTTGATTGCTTGGCGTACAGTAGTAGGATTAACGCCAATCACAATATCCTGTATGGAATCGGGTAAACCATCTATATACCTCTCAATTGCCTTTTCCAACGGGGTAACCATCGTAGGACACAACAAACTGAGCTCCTCATATCGATCCGTGTAAGCATGGTGTTCTCCCCCGTCTTGTTTCAAATCATCGAATTCTCATTCTAAGGCTCGAATCTCGTGACGGGGACAGAACTCTCTCATCATGAGAGCTCGGAGCTCTTCCCAAGTTTGTGCTAATGCCACTTCGGCACCCCTATCACGCATCACTCCGTTCCACCATGTAAGAGCTCGTTTCTCAAACACGCTTGATGCAAACTCAACCTTACGCGCATTCGGACACTGCACATGTCTGAATGTGCTCTTGATACTCTCGAACCACTACAGGAGCGCAGTTGCTCCTTGCGACCCAGAAAACTTTAGCGGCTTAGCAGAATTAAAATTCTTGAAATTACACTGAGCATTATTGTTGTTATTATTGTTGTTGTATAATTCATGAATCTGGGTCACTACCCCTAGAAGCACAGCAGCCGTTTGTTGAGCAACAAGGGCTGCGACTTCTTCAGCAGTAAAAGATTGAGTATCACGTCGAGGAGGCATTGTCTAACAAGGAAACATGAGAAACGAGTGAGGTCAACAATTGGAAAAACAAAAGAGGTATTGAAAACATCGCTAAAACACAAGGAGTGCGATCATTTGTTCGTTACCTCGAACAAACAAACGACACGCAGTGACTAATCAAAGTAAATAGGTCATAATAATGTATCGCCGAAGAAATGCTCACCTATAAGTGAACACTCACCCCAAGAGTTCCCAGGTAAGAGTGACTGGTCCGATACTGCGGATTTGTATGAACACTCTAGCCTTAGACAGAAAACTCAGGGTACATGCATTCACTCTTCCAGGTTGCACGTGTTCACATTATTTAAACCCAAACTTTGACGAGATTTAGAAAACTTAGAGGGTTCAAAACCTTATAACAAAGGGTTCAAAACCTAGTAATCAATCATCCTAGAACAGATGATTAATTTTCGAAGCGGATTTGTTATTGTGTTCTCGTTGTGGTTATCACCTAAGGATAGGTGACGGTATTGTTTTAAAATCTAAACGCAAGATAACTCGCGTTAGGGTCCTAGAAAGTTATAGTCTAGGTCAAAGCATTACTAATAACCTAATTCCCTATAACAATTGGCTCTGATACCAACTCTTCTGTCACACCCCGACCACGTTAAAACAACAAACCGTGGCGGAAACGTCAGGGAGTGTTGCAACAGAATCATCGTTCCATAACCATGGTAACCAAATGTTTCATTTTATTGATTCATTAAGTAATGTACATTGTCTTTAAACCAAAACAAACAAACTACACAGTGTTTATAACTGTTTTTAAGTCACTAAGGCCTCGTCCAGGTCCTATGTGACACAAGCTTCTTAGCAAGCAACATCAAGCATTACCACCTGAAACATATGTAAAAATAAAGTCAGCAAAGAAATGCTGGCGAGCACATAGGTTTTGTGAGAGTGTCGGATTCATGGCTCGTTTATGTGTTGCAGTACCTCGTTAGACTACAAGAGTCAAAAGTACAAACCTTGTTTTGAAAAGTGTATTGCAACATAATTAACCAACTCAAATCAAATTGGTTATAGTTCATAAAATCTCATAGCCATGATTCTTAACCTAAAAACATTTGTTTTAGTAAACCAATTCGCAAAATATCTCGTAAAAACTTGTTAATAAAACTCGTATGGTTTATATCGTTTCGAAAACCTTGTTGTGTGACATCGTTTCAAAATTGTTTCCCAAGTGAACTAAATAATGACATGAAATATAATATGATAAAATCACTTATATATAAGATGTACCAGCGGCGTATCTACCATGCTTTTATCATGCTACACCCATCCCATTATCTAATCACTACCCAAAACCAATCGTTTTAATCAAATCGTTTATCTTGTTTAAGTCGTTTCAAATCACATAACTCATTTCCAAAATTGTTCTCGTTTTAATTGTGAAACTACTTATGGTCGTCTCGCTAATAACATTCAAACCTTCGTGACTCGACTATCTCGCTTCTCGTATTAACAAACCACCAAAGGGTAAGTTAACAATCACAGATTCGGTCCTTACCTACATAACCCCCATACATAACCATGGGTGTAGTCTGATAACGAGATTTGTCAGATCCTATGGTACAATAACCTAATACTGGTCAGTTCGGCCAAAATTAATGAATGTCATTCGTTATGTAACTACAACCAACAAGTTCGTTCACATTATTGAAATCGTTATTAGTTTAGTATAAACCATCTTAATCATTTTTGAAATCATCGTTTAAACCTTGAAATCATTTTGTACATATGAATCACCACAAAACAATTGAAAACAGTAAAATAGGAGAACTATGTACTCACATAGTTACCACCAAACATGTAAAAAGAGGGGATCTGTGTACTCACATTGAAGTGCAAAGTATCCATAATTTAAAGAACACAACAAGCTCAATCAAACCAAGGAAACTCAAGCAGCACCTAATAAACGAATCACTAGTCAAACAATAGACGCCTAAATCGGAAGATCGGACAGAATGAGGTCTTGTAAACCAAATGAATGTTGAAACTCATGTGATATGGTTTAGCAAAACCTACATCCTAAATTGAAACTTAACCTAAGTGCTTTCGACCCGATACGACCCATTAAGGTAGCTTACACTACTTTAACGCGTCGTGCGCGCAATTGCGCGTTCGAGACGTCTAACTAGTCCTATGACAAGTATTATATGCCTAAACATGTTTAAATAGTTTGCACTATCAGTTTAGGTGACAAAAGTTAGGTTACATATGCTTAAAATCCAATTATGCATGAAAAGGGTATTTTGGTCATTTACCTAAGGCATATAATCTACCTATCATACAACTACTTAAACTAGGTGACCATAAGGTATAACCTCGGAAGGTTATTCCCTATACAACTATGGTCACTAAACATGCTTGGTCGAATCCTAATGATTGACCAAACGGGTCGAGTTCGAAAGTCTAAGCTGTGGTTTAGACCGCTTGACTTACGACTCTAAACAAGCACTAAACTAAAAGTGACGAGCTAAGCATGTTAAAACATGCTTACCTATGTTAGAAAACAAGTTTTGATATCAAAACAAAGTGTTTTGATACCAAGAGTAGTTTGGTTGCAAAATACGCTAAAATGTGCATTTTGACCGAAACTACGACTCGTCACTACGCCTAGTCAACGTGGTAATCCGTAGGTATAGGCACTAGGGACTATAACCATCGTGATTACGCTCACATTGTGAAGTTCAAACGAACTTCTCGTTGACCATTGACTGGTCAAAGCTGAAAGTCAAACACTGTTTGACTTTTAAGCTAAGAAAGCAATAAAAGAATGAAAGAGGACTTACAAAAGGTCCAAATAGATTTGATTCTAAGTATTTCTCAGGTAGGTAGTGAATACTCACAACCACTTAGAGAAAATCTCAGATCAAATGTGAGGAAATGAAATGAATGGCATGACCTTATATAGTTTTTCTCAAACCGTTAGGATCATTTCTTGGAGAAGAGGGAATGATCTAGGCCACACAATTGTCAAAGAGTGATTGGGGGACTTGTTCTCCACACAAACCAGCCCATAGCATTGAAAACTAGAGATCAAAACCATCAAATTCGAGCTAAATGACTAGATTCAATGTTTCTGATCTGCAAGACTGACACGGGCTGCGTAAAGGTAAGGCCAGGCTCACGCGGGCCGCCTGGACTACTTTCCAGAATTTGCAGTTTAGCCCCTGAACTTGTAAAACTTGTGTTTTGATGCATTTTTGACACGTTTAAGCCCCGTTAACCTCATTTCAAAGCTCTAAAATGAAGTCAAAGTATAGGGAACTTAAAATATGCTCAAAAACATCTCGGATGTAGGCTTGTTTGGTCGTACGGTCGCGTTGTTCGTTAAATTACGACGAAACTCAAACGGACGCGAAAACGATCCAAATTAAGCGACGAATGGTATTTTTGCATGCCGATCACTAAAATAAAAATATTTTAGTGTGTACAAAAATTTTGGATGTCCAGATGTGGTCAGAACGTAGGATATGCGCGAAAAAGCAAACTTACGTCGTTTTTGACACTTTTAGTCCCTGTAAGATCAAATAAGCATGTTTTCGCATACCGAACCCCTCAAAGCTTATTTCTAGGCTATGTTTAGGTTATTTATGGTATGTTTAGCTTATGATCAAGTTCCGGACTGTTCGACACCATACGAATCGGTATAGTTTTGCAGTTTGACACAAATAGTCTCTGCGATCGAATAGACTTGCTTTCAACACACCAAACCATCCAAAACTTATTTCTAAGTTATGTGGAGGTTATTTAAGGTATGTTAAGCCTATGTCACTATTCCGGAGTGTTTGTTGCGTTAAACTGACTGCGTTTACGCACCAGTTTGCGTATAACCTTCCAGAAAGCGATTTAAAGCTTAAAATCGAATCGAATCAAATTGTAAAATCACCAAACACAATTACACACATAAAACACATATAAATAGACCAAAGCACTTTTTTTATTAATATTTAACATTGTTGTACATTGTTCATCGATTAGAGAGCATAGTTGTCACATAGTTTAAATCTTAGTTTAATCTTTAGTTTAATGTTTTCTTTTAAGTATTAGCTTTGTAGGAATAAAGCACGCTCAAAAAAGGATGATGGATGATGAAAAATGAAACCCATGCACGTAAATCAGAGGCCTCCCGACTCATAAACTGTAAAACAGTGGCTGCAGCACAGGGCCGCGCTCACCCAGCATGCTCCCGTGCCCAACTTACTGTTGTAAAAAAAACTTCTGCCCAGAAGGTGTCATGGGTCGTGCTCACCCGGAACGCCCCCGTGGCCACCCCACTGTATGTCTTCTGTTTAATATTTGTTACTGGCACTTCAGACACGGGGCCGTGTCCCCATAACACGCCCCCGTGCTGCAAGTACCAGCAACTAAAAATTTTTGCTATTTTCACACTTTTTACACATTTTACCAAAATAAATCCAATTTGGGACACATTGAGGGCAATGTGTAATTTAAGTGTGTGTGTGTGTGGGGTGGGGTGATAAAAACTTGAATCGGTTGTCCTAAATCAAGCCTAACACAGAACTCGCCTTGGAACCGCTAATCACCCCAAACTTTTCAAAAAAAAATTTATTTTCTTTTACTTATCTTGGTTTTGTTGGGTAAAATAAGTTCTAAAAATTATGTTTTTACAAATTTACAACTGATAGCGTCGTGATAAAAGAACCAATTTAGAAAATTACAAAAACGGGCATGGCAAATCTTAGTAAAATTTGATTATATATACATTTTTACACTACAACCCCTTTTTCCCACAAAAGTGAGTTTTGAGCCATTACCGAGCATACAAATATACATTTATACTAATTGCTCAATTTTTGTTTCTTGTGTGAATAGCTCGTTTGGTTCTCGCAAATCTAGAACTTGACAATGCGATACGTTCCAAGTCCTTACCGACAAAAATCCAAGTAAATGATAGAGGCATTAGGATCAACCCATTTTTCAAATCAAAACCTTTATTTTTGATTTACCCAAAAACATACCCTTAGTTAAACCCTTTGAGCCTTAAAAACCTTTTCGTTTCCAAACCCACAAAAACAAACCTTTTCGTTTTTCATCTTTCATTTTTGTAAACCTATAGGTATTAAAATTACGATTATGGCTCAGTTTCAACTTTGGCAACAAAAAAAAATCAGAAAAAATTGCCAAAGTATTTTTTGCTAAGCCATAAATCAATAGAAAAACTGATACTTTACACTTTTCGCCCTTTTCAATAAAACATACCAAACCCGAACCACCACCTACCCTTTAAAAGCCCTCTTGATATTTACAAGGGTTTAACGTCAAAAGGAGGAGGTTTGATTGATTGTCAAGCCTATGGTAGGAGTAAGTTCCAAAACCAGGCACGAGCGTTTTCACTTAATACATCATCGGCCGAGTGTTGAGTGACCACTTGTGAGGTGTGTAAATTGTATATAACTAAATGCAATTTTATAAAGGCATGTTATGCCCAAAGTAAATAATTTTATTTTTAAATTGTGCTTTAAATAAATCATGCCAAATAAGATTGTAAATAAAATGAAAATAAAATAAATTTAAAACTTGGATTGCTGACACTCTAAAGATGAGACCAAAACCTTCTCTTCTGCCTATTCCGTTTGGGTGTGTAAGCCACGAAATAGAGTTTTGCTTGAGGACAAGCAAAGATTCAAGTTTGGGGGTATTTGATGTGCTTAAAATACAACATATAAATTATATCAAATACGGCGTGAAATCAACCCTTTTTCAGTACTAATATTGGAAAAAGCTTGTTTTTCTGTTCCTTTTTAATTTACAGGGTCAAAAGAGCTTAAATGTGCAAAAAGGGCAAAAAGACAGCAAAAACCAACATAAATACAAGAGTTAAATGCCATTTTAGTCCCTGTGGTTTGGGCCATTATGCCAGTTTAGTCCAAAGGTTTCATTTTTAACATGTGGGTCCAAAAAGGTTTCACAGTTGCCATTTTAGTCCACTGGGTTAACTTCATCCATTTTTTCTGGTAATGAGAAAGCCAATTCGGTCATTTTATATGGCTGAATTGCCCTTTTAGTTAACAGAATTACATAAAAAATGACCGAATTGGCCTTCTCGTTAACAGAAAAAATGGATGAAGTTAACCAAGTGGACTAAAATGACAACTGTGAAACCTTTTTGGACCCACAGGTTAAAATTGAAACCTTTGGACTAAACTTGCAAAATAACCCAAACCACAAGGACTAAAATGGCATTTAACTCTAAATACAAAGAAGGAGGTATTGACGCAACTCGCCAAGCCTCAATTCACATCCAAACCACGAGAATATCAAGATCAGAAGACCTGACACGGGGTCTTGCCCACCAGACACGGGCCATGTCCGAGACTGGATGCTGTGTAGAAGAAAAGATAACAACATAAGACAAAACTCACAGCCAACAAGAGGCCGTGCTAAGCCAACATGGGGCGTGGTCAACTCAAACATTTTCAGAATCTGCGATAGTACAACAAGTACATTGGCCACGGGCCGTGCCGTTGACACACGGGGCCATGTTAGTATAGGACCTAACAAGCAGTTAATGAGGAAGAAAGAGAGAGATGACAATGGGGCCATGCCAGGCGGGCACGGGCCGTGGTGGAGCTTCTGATTTTAGCTATAAATATGGGTGATTGGTTTCATTCCAATCCATCCTGGCAAACCACTTCTCTCCCACTTGCCACCACTCCACCACCACTACAACACCATCATCCACCACCATCATCCATTTTCCATCATTTAGAGTGTGTGTAGTAGTCTCGGGATCCAAGATTGATAGTAAGAGTCTTTTTAAAACAAAGGCCATGCTTGGCTAAACTCTTACATCACTTGGTAAAGACAAGTCTTTTATGTATTTTCTTTTATGATTTCCAATCTTTGGAAACTTTTTAATTAGGTATGTATTAATGACTTTAATAACTAGTTTTTTATATTGAAGGTAAATTTATCTAATCATTCTTCATATGTCATTGATTCACATATACGTGTCTTTTCGGTCTATATAAAGCGCGTTAATTACTTGGAAGGGGCTTAGAAGGGTGTTTGGGTAAATTTTATGTCTCGTTCAGTGTATGGATCCTGCGAGAGCCTGGTTCAAGCCTAGTAACACCTCACGAGTCGGAGCGGGCATTACCCACCAAGGGAGAAGTGCCAAAAGCTTGAACCCCTTATCTATAAACTACTACTAAAACTTTAAACCTACCCTGTGAGGACTGTATCCCTGCTGACTCAGACCAAAGGGTTGAGGGTGATCGCTGCATGGAAGGGGGCCCACCACCTTTTGCATTAATAACTTACTTAATTATCTTTCAATAATCCAACCTAGTGGGACTGTATCCTTGCTGACTCAGACCACTAAGTTGTGGGTAACGTCGCCTTCACAAGAGGGGCCTACTACTATAACTAAGATAATCTCTTAAAATGCCAAAGTAGAAAATCATCAAAAGGATACATGAAAGATAAGTCAGAACTAAGTGATTCTTTCTTGTCTATCTGTTTTTACTTTTATTTTATTTTTTTTGCTTTTTAGTTTATCTTTGTATAGTTTTAAAAATCTTTTCTTAAAGTTCGGTTCGATTAAACGTTGATGATAAGCCGGTATTAAAAGCTCTTGTGTCCTTGGACGACCTCAGTATCTTGTCATCACTATACTACGTCCGCGATGGGTGCACTTGCCCTAACGTGTGTAGAGTGATAGTAGAATATCGTGTTTTATAAATTTAAAAATTGAATCGGCGAGTAAAAAGAGCTAAAATATATCTAAAATATATATACACACCCACACACGTCAGTATCCACATTGACATCATTTTAGACCGCAATGGTTGTTTCACTTCACGTCTTTGGCAAACGTTCCGAACCGCTATGGGTATTCACCTCAATCTTAGTACGGCCTTTCATCCTCAAATGGATGAACCGACCGAATGTACTATCCAACCTCTAGAGGACATGCTTCGCTCATGTGTTATAGACATTAGAGGTAATTGGGATGTACATTTACCGTTGATAGAGTTATCGTACAACAACTACCACTCCAATATTCAAATGGCTCCTTTTCAAGCACTATATGGCCGCAAGTGTCGATCCCCTATTTGTTGGCACGAAATTGGAGATGCACAAATCATTGGCCCTGAGCTCATTCAGGAAACCACGGATAAGATTCTACAAATCCGTGATAACCTCCTCAAGGCTAGAAACAGACAAAAGAGCTACGCTGACAAGCGTCACAAACCATTGGAGTTCAATGTTGGTGATCAAGTACTCCTTAAGGTATTCCCTTGGAAAGGAGCTATCTGTTTTGGTAACAAGGGAAAGCTTGCTACATGCTTTGTTGCTCCTCTCAAGATACTCGAAAGGATTGGTAAAGTAGCATACTGATCGACTTACCTCAAGAACTCAGCAAGGTTCATCCAACATTCCATGTTTCAAATCTCAAGAAGTGCTTAGCTGATGAAGGACTTCAAGTTCCGATCGACGACCTCCAAATCAATGAGACTTTGCATTTTGTGGAAAAACCGGTCGAAATCATGGACCGAGGAACCAAACAACTACGGCGCAATAGAATTCCCATAGTCAAGGTTCGATAGGAAGGAAAACATGGTGCCGAATTCACTTGGGAACTCGAGAGTGAGATGAAGACCAAGCATCCTCACATCTTCGTTCAGTCTTCCTCTTGAACAAATTTCAAGGACGAAATTTCCCAAAGTAGGGGAGACTGTAACGTTTCGCATTTATGAACTTTCCTTCTTTAGAAAGTATTTTTGTAATTCTATTTTTGGAAACTTGTATTTGTATTGTATTCTATTTCATTTCAACTTTGTAATCCGAGACTACTGATCATAATGAAATTCAAGTATTTTATTCACATCCATGTTGTACATTTTAGACTTGTTTGCATGTTTATACTCAAAATCAAGGTTTTATACAGCATTATACATGTCTTATACTTGTATGATACACAATTATGCTCGTTGCACTTAAAACCGGCTAAAATACGTGAAATAATCGAACTTGGACCTTCGAGAGGATGGGCAATACCTTTCGCACGAAAGGACTCCCCTTCGTGCGAATGGACCTGTCGCCCAAGCCCTCCAATCGCTGCAAACCCTCTCGCACGAAAAGCCTATTCGTCCCAAGCACACCCTAAACCTATAAATAAGCGCCTAACCTCACTCATTTTACTCCCCAGTCGCCCAGACACTCTCAAACGCTCTGAATTTCTCTCTTGCGACCAGAAGATTTCAGTAATGATTTCATTTCATTTCTTTTCATTTCCTTTACGTTTTATTGCATTTTAGCTTCATTTCTTTAACTTTTTACAAATCCTCTTGTGTGAATATATCTCATTGTTGGCCCATGCATTCAAGCCTAGAAGAACAGATGATAAGGAAAGCCAAAACTGGTTCTCAACAGTTGATCATCAAAAGCAGTGCTTGTTCTAGATTCTGCCCATGACAGTGGTTATCTATCAACCGATGAACTCTAAGTACTAATCTTCTCAACAACTGATGGCCAAAGATCTGATGAAGTATAAAGACTGAAGCTCTAGCTACTGATGTCTCTCAAGTACTAGTGAAGACCAAAGCACTGCTCATTCAAGGACTGATCACCCTTTGAAGAAAGCACTGATCCTCAACATCAGTGCTTAGGCTACAACAGTGGAAAGCTGCAGCAGTGTTTATGTATGAAGTTATTTGTTGTAATCAGTTTTTTATATTATCAGTGGTTAGAGGTTGTTAGGTTGTTAGATGTCACTTTCTAGGTGATGTCAGCAAAGATGCTCAATGGTTTCGTTTGTACTATAAATAGAACAGTGCCTGTACTGTTCTATCAGCTCTTTCACACCAAGTCATCTTGTACGAACAAATCAGTGAGCTCAGGCTGAGGGGGAGTCTAGTTGCATGCATGCATAGTTGAACTTTGTAATATATACAATCTTTCGACTAAATGAAATCATGTTTGCAGAAAACTATTCTTCTTTGATTGTGTGTTAAAGTTTATTTCCATTTCCGCTGTATATTAATCTCTGTTTTCATCTTCCATCTTTGTTAAACAACACAATCTAAGAAACTCAGATCCTATCAATTGGTATCAGAGCATAGGACAGTCAAATTCGATCTAACAATCAATTTGACATAAAAGTTCAGCTCATATCTATTGATACTCAAATTGTTCATATCAGTTGAAAAAACAGAGTAAAAGGTAATCACGTACAAAGTTGATTATTCTGAAAACTTTTGTAAAATCAACCAAGTTTACGTCACAATGACACGACCCTCACAACAACGGAACACTATTCAAGCCACCTATGCTTGTCAGATCCGAGTACAATATTTGGCAACGTAGGATGCGCCATGTGTTAGCACAGCAAAACACCGGCTGCTGGAAGTCAGTCATCTATGGACCACATGTTCCACAGGTGCCTAGTACTGAAGATCCCAAAGGCTTTGTGCCTAAAAGCCCTGAAAACTACTCAGAACAAGATTTTCAAAAAATTGAACTAGATGCAAAGGCTTGTAGCATAGTAGCCTCAGCTCATCCAAATGACATTTATGCTGGACTGTTACATTGTAACAGTGCCAAAGAGCTGTGGGATGCTCTAAAAGAGCAATTCGGTGGAACAAAAGAGGTGATAGAGAATAACAGAGATGTTTTGAATTAGCAGTATGAAACATTTTTACATGTGAAAGGAGAATCACTAACACAATAATTTGAACGTTTTAGTTGTCTCATTTGTGAACTTAAACTTGTTAATGTTGAATTTGCAAAATCAACTCTAAATAGTAGGTTTCTAAGGTCACTACCTGAAAAATGGGACACAATTGCTGTTAGTGCATTCATCTGTCGTCTTCGTCTTATGTCGAGTCTCGGGATCGTTGCGGTTCGGAACAAGAATGATGTCATCATTCTTGATGATGACATCATCCAAGTGACCTAAATGCTTACATCATCACTACAACATATGCACATGAAACCGAATGAAATGTTCACTAGACGACAATATAGATTGCATGTGCATGTGAATTAGAATTATATTTTAGTGAGCTGATTTCGCTCATAGGGACTTAGACTAACGGTTTCGCTTATTTGGACATGTAGAGGTTTCGCTCATGTGTGCATGTACCTTGGAGCGAAATCACTAACCCTATATATAGGGATCTCATAAGCGAAATCATTAAGTCAGACCTTGTATTTCATGCCGAAGCTCTGCCTGTGTGAAGATCGATTGTAAACAACGTTTAATCAATACAATCAGTGAATTAAGAGAAGATCAAGCTGTTACTAAGTCTATTTCTTGTTTTCCGCACCTGAAATAGATCAAAACTTCTCTAATCGACTCATTCGGATCAGTCGAACGATCCTACAATTGGTATCAGAGCCAGTTGGAGAAGTTTTGCAGATTACAGCCTTAATTCATTGAGATTGCTATCTTCTACACCTTCTTTCATCAGTTCAACAAGTTTTAACGGTCAAAATCGGATCAAAATTTCACAGATTGTTTAAAATTGGACATAGACAAATCCCTGAGAGTTTGAGACATAAATTCATAGTAAAAATGGACAAAATTGACCTCGGACTAGGTTTCGCTTTTACGGACATTAGGAAGGGGTTTCGCTGATTTGTACATCTGATTTCGCTCCAAAACTTTAACGTGTGAACTGTTTGAAAATGCATCGAGTTGTGTGATTTAACATGTTTTTGTGTCAGTGCATGTGATGTTTTCATTTAGGGTCTCGTAAATTGAAGTTCAGATTGCTTGGTTTGATAAAACTTGTCAGTTACTGAATTGTGAAGAGTAATTCTTGTCTGTTGAATATTGTCTTGAAAATATAAGTTCACGTGATTAGTCAGGCACATGTGAATCATAACAAATTGTCGGTTTAAGTGGCTATCTGCATGATGATATCGGTTTGCATGTGATGTTTTCAGATAGCATGTGACTTGGGATAGACTTTATTTTGTGGCTCAATTAAGTTTAAATCGTAATTGAAATTGTTGGCTCATTAAAAGTTTGCATGTGAAAAGTTTGATCTGATCAATATATTCGGTTCACTAAAGTCAAGTTGGTGATATCATCTTGAGTGTTGTTCAACCCAATCATTACTAAAGTTCATTATTGACGGCCCAAGGTTCATTATCATTCTCGGCCCAATCAACATTTTCTTGTAGTGGGTCAGGTTGTTGAATTTTAATTGTTGAAGTAGCTTTTACAGACATTCTATGATTTCGCTTTTGTGAACATTGGTGGTTTCGCTTTTAGTGCAAAAATCCTGATTTCGCTTTTAGGGTTTATGTGGTTTCGCGTATTGGAACAACCTGATTTCGCTCATAGCGACACATACATTGGGATTTCGCTCCAGTGGTTAACTTCTGATTTTGCTCGAGAGTTAACTTCTGATTTCGCTCGAATTAACTAGATTGTTGATTCCGCTCGAACAACATTTGATAATTCCGCTCCAGAGTTTGTTGATTTTTGATCCAGAATTCACTTTAGTGATTTCGCTCTAAACTGTTTTCAGTTTAAAATTAGACATTTGAGTAAGACTTGTCGGAACTGTTTGAAAATGGGAATGATGTTTGACGAACAAGAAAACTATTATCTTGAGAAATTTAATGATTGGAATCGAGGTTTTATAGATGAGAGTTATAGAAGTGTGAAAAAGGAAGGTTTGATGAAAAGATTTAAATACTTTGTGTGTTTGAAAAATGAAAATTTGGATGATCTAGCAAACCGATATACAGTCTTAATTGAACATTTGAAAGAACATGAGATAAGACTGTCAGATACTGAAAAAGTATCAAAGTTTGCTGATGCATTACCTATCGAATGGAATGAATGTTTGAAAAACCTAAAGAAAGATTCTAGTTTTTCAAAGCTGTATCTCATCAATAAACTTAAAGATTTTGAGTATGAAAGTGACAATAAACAGAAAGAATTGATAAATGAAACAAAAAATATTTTGATGAAAATGAATTTAGATGTGATTCTTGAATTAAAAAGAAGAGTCAATGTGTGTCTTGCTGCAAAAAGTAATCTGATATACGATATGAAGAGGGGATGTTATATTGATGAGAATATGAATCCTCTTGATTTCGTTAAAATTTTTTGTGCAGGAACATACAAGATAGAGAAAAAGGAAGTTTCAAAAGATGAAGAATCTGTGAAGATTGGATCTTCAAGTTCTGCATCAGTGTGTTCTAAATGTGATAAACTTGAAGCTGACAACGGCAAACTCTTGAAAGATGTGGAAAGGTTGACATTGGAAGTCAAAAAGTTGAAGGATGAGAAGCAAACTGATGTTAAACAGATTCTTATTTTGCAGGAAATTTGTGAGAAGCAAAAATCTGAAAATGTTAAACTGTTAAATGACTTGAACAATTTGACATCAGAAAACAAGAAGTTGAAAGAAAATGGAAAATTTTTTGAAGATAAAATTAAAAGTTTTGGAAATGAAAAATCAAAAATTGAAAAAGAATTTCAAAGTCAAATAAAAATTCTTAAAGATGGGAGATCTGTTTTTAGCAAGAATAACATTGAAAAGCAACAAATGATAAATTCTCATCTTCAGACGATTATTCGACTTGAAAAAGAAGCTGAATGTGCTCGAAATAAAATCAAAGAGTTAGAAGGTAAAATCAGAGAATGGGAAGAAAAGTTGAAGGTTTTTGTAAATACTTCAGCTATTCCCTGTCCTAAACCGGTTAATTCAGTTCCAATAAGTGACGATGTCACAAACTATGACAAAGTCATAGTTGAAGATTGCGATGAGAAATCTGATGTTGAAAATGAAAAATTTGACAAAAAGAATTTATTTTTGAAGTTAAAAGAAAAATTTCAAGAAACTGTTCCACAATCAACCGAAAAGGGAGAATGCTCTAAGCAAAAACCTTTGAAGAAGAAAGTGGAACAGAAACAAAAAATTAAAAATTTGAAAAATGTACAAAAAGAAAATAATAGTTCATCAGATCAATCATCCAATCGCAATAAAAAATTACAAAAATTAAAAAATGAAAATTCAAAAATTGTTGGTAATGAGTGGTGCAGGTCGGACCACAGAGCTCAAAGGCCAAATCCAGCATACAAGAGGAGAAATGACTATCACCAAGCCAAACAGTGCGTTGATCTAAATGTTTGGACTGAAAATGGTGATTGGTACGATAACAGAGTGTGTTACCGATGTGGTTATCAAGGACACATTGCTGTTAACTGCCAAGGTTGGAGTTATGAGACGAGGAGATGCTTTAACTGCAACATCAGAGGTCACATTGCCAGAGATTGCCCAAGGAGATCAAATGAAAGATTGAGGGTTAATTCTCAGAAGATGGCAAAGAAATCAGTCAATGTCAAGCCCAAAGAACAGAAGGTTCAAGAACCTAAAGTTCAAGAAACCAAAGTGAAGCTTTCTCAGGGGCAGAAAGACAGACTGAGGAAGAAGAGGAAGAAGGCGAGAGAGTATCTCGAAAGGATCTTGTCCTCGGGTTCATCTGTTGGTAAAAATAAGAGTTCTGATGAATCGACTTCCTCGATTGCAAAGTCAAGCAAGACGCATTCATCAGATACAAATCTGAGGACGAAAGAGGGAAAGAAGAAAAAGAAAGTTATTGGCGATGAATTTGTTTCTTCGGAAACAAAGGAGCCACATGTCGGCGATGAATCTGGCTCATCAAAGTCAGACAAGCCATGATCAGGCAATGAATCTGGTGTGGTAAAGCCAGAAGAGCCGTGTGTTTAGATAAAAGTTGAGAATTCTGGTCTAACAATGGATGATGCAAATTTTCCACCATTGTTGAACAAGAATTCAAAATCACCCAAGGACAGTCAGGCTTGGGTGAATCTGTTTAAATGAAAAACCTGACTTGCCGGAGTTCCCAGGTTGGTAAGCGTGGAACAGGAATCGGCACATTTCTTGAGAAATTCACGAAAGTGATTTCGACTTACAATTGGTAAATCAGGGACATTAAGTTGTACTTGATTTTCTACAAGTGATATTTGAGGATTGATCTTAAAAATGTTAGTTTTTACAAGGGGTTGAAGAGAACAAAGTGATGAAAGATCCCCGAATTTGTGAAATGACACACAAAACTAATTTTTCGGAAAAACCATTTTGATTAAAACAAACTTAAGTGTTTTGAAATCACTATGGGAAAATGTTTTGTTGTCAGGGGGAGTTCTGATTGTTCAAGTCAAGTGAATGGAGAATTGAAGTGATTCTCATCATGTTGTCACATTTATTGTATAGTTTGTTTTCAAATTTCCTAAAATGTGTTTGCATTTTAGGGGGAGTAAAAATTTTCAGAAAATCCAAAAACATTAGAAAATTTGAAAAAGTCAAAAATATGATAAAATGCAAAAATGAGTTTTGTTGTAAAAAGAGGAAATGATAGTACATCAGTTGGACTATCACAGCATGCTAAAGAAATGTAATGTTTAAATAGAGTTAAACGGTCTCACTGATGATATGCCGATAGGCTCAGCTAGACTAGTAGATTTGCGATAACGATACAAACTTAAAAAGCCTAGTTCTAGTGGGAAACATGGTTGAAAGCATAGTACTTAGTTTTGTCCTTCTTGACTGTGTGCCTACTCAGTAATCGCTGATTGTCGAAAGACATAAAAGTGGTTAAGTTTGTGAACTTTCACAACTTTTCTGAAAAATCGTTGTGATTGTGCATTTTGTTTTGCAATGATTTAAACTTGTTTTATTTCTTTATTTTGTTTAAGCATCGGACATCCTCTGCGTATACGTGAGTATCGACCTGGATGTTGTTGCCTAAACGTTCTGCTTTATTTTCTTTGGTGTTTCGTTTAAGCTTTGGACCTCCTCTGCGTATACGAAAGTATCGACCTGGGTGGTTAAAGCCTAAACAACTTCAACTTGTTTTATTTTTCTTATTTTGTTTAAACATTGGACTTTCTCTGCGTATACGGAAGTATCGACCTGATTGTTAATGTTTAAACATTCTGCTTTATTTTCGCACAAATCACAGTTGATAAAAGTTTAAAGGCAGTACTTGAGTCAGTGTATTGCATGATGAGGGGATATGCTGAAATCGTGGGGTCCATAAGAATTTAGTGCTATCTAAATATATCTTAAAGTATCGGTAAGCAGATTGAAAGTTTTTAGATTGAGTTTAAGTGGACAACAATATCGTCAATCAACGTGTATTGTTTAGAACTTAAAATGAAATCAAGCTTAACGGTGCTAGTGATTGGTCACATAAACTGATATGATCCTCTTTCACAAATTCACAAAAATAGTGTCTGTAAATATTATTTTACTGCATTTCTTTTCAGTCAAAAATCCAAAAAGATTTTTAGTGTGTTTTAGCATAAATTTTGAAAAATTCAAAAAGTTTTTCGACAACTGATGTTGATGAGCTGATTTTCAAAATTCCAAGTGCTAAACAAGATGAACTGGTTTGAGAGTGTGTGTACTGAATTGAAAAATTTTGATTTAAGAAAGAAATTGAGTTTAGTTAATCAGGGTCATTAATTTGAACTTGATGGAACTATTTCTAATAAGTTTTTCTTATTGATTTAAGTAAAAACTTATGTTTTGATGAGAATTGTGTAGGTGATGAGCTTAAACAGAGATAAAGCCAGAGATTGATCTCAAGGTGATAGCTAATTCCAGATGGCGATCCCATCATGATGAGAGGGGGAGTCTGACGAGGTTAGAGCCAAAGAGAAGATCCTGGTATATGCTAAGAAAGAAAAAAGACTGATAAAGACTGAAGATTGAGAAGACTCGACACTTAAGACTCGTCAACATCTGAGGGGGAGTCTGTTAGTGCATTCATCAGTCGTCTTCGTCTTATGTCGAGTCTCGGGATCGTTGCGGTTCGGAACAAGAATGATGTCATCATTCTTGATGATGACATCATCCAAGTGACCTAAATGCTTACATCATCACTACAACATATGCACATGAAACCGAATGAAATGTTCACTAGACGATAATATAGATTGCATGTGCATGTGAATTAGAATTATATTTTAGTGAGCTGATTTCGCTCATAGGGACTTAGACTGAAGGTTTCGCTTATTTGGACATGTAGAGGTTTCGCTCATGTGTGCATGTACCTTGGAGCAAAATCACTAACCCTATATATAGGGATCTCATAAGCGAAATCATTAAGTCAGACCTTGTATTCCATGCCGAAGCTCTGCCGGTGTGAAGATCGATTGTAAACAACGTTTAATCAATACAATCAGTGAATTAAGTGAAGATCAAGCTGTTACTAAGTCTATTTCTTGTTTTCCGCACCTGAAATAGATCAAAACTTCTCTAATCGACTCATTCGGATCAGTCGAACGATCCTACAATTGCTCTTGTAACCATAAATTCAGTTGGATTCAAAGAGTTAAGTCTGACCCAACTTCATGGTCGACTCCTTACTTATGAGAGAGAGTTGAACCAGAAAAAAAAAGTTACAAGAGTCTGGGAAGGTTGCTGATGATTACACCTTTGGTGGCATAGCACTTCTAGGTCAAGAAGAATCTGGTAGCAGTAAGGATCAGAGTTATGATCATTACATTGACATAACTGCTGGTGGAGCTTTTAACAACTCTGATTCTTACTCACCCAACTATGCTTTTACAGCAAGTGGAGAAAAACCAGAATTCTGACAACTTATCCTTTGAACTCAATGATCTCCAGCATTTTGATCCCACTGATCTAGAGGAAATGAACATTTTGCACCAACTGGCACTGCTGAGTGTAAGAACCAGCAAGTTTTATAAGAGATTAGGGAGAAAATTTCAAGGGTTACATGGGAACTTAAAAGTGGGGTTGGATAAATCAAAGATAAAGTGCTACAAGTTTAATAGGCTAGGACACTTTGCTAGATAATGTAGAAGCCAAAATAATGGACCAATCATAACACATCCTAGCCCTAGACCTCAAAACAACCAAAACACTGTGCACTATTCCTAATATACCCCTGTTGCTCATATAAACACTGCTCATTATGCACACCCTGTAACACCTATTCTAGTGCAATATGTTCAAACCACTGTCCCACAAATTCAATATGTCCAAGCCCCAGTCTCTCAGGTCCAAGTGCAACAACCTGCACCACAACATGTTGCACAAACATCTGCTCCAGAAGAGGCCAATCAGCAAAGCTTTTTCACCTAAGGCTTTGTTGATTGGAGTAGCATGCCTGATGAATTAACTGATGAAAACATTGCTCTATTTGCTAAGAATGATGCTCCTTGTGATGAATTTTGTTTTGTAGCATTAGAGTCAATTTCTATAGGGCTGTAAACTGAAGAGGGAGAATCCAGTGCTGAAACAGTGGATGAGATTGCTGAAGAAGTGGTTACTGCTGTTGTTGGTGAACAGTTGTTAGAGAAGGAGACAAAACCACTGTTAGAACCTCTTGCTGACCCATGGTGTAAAGAAGAAGAGAAGGAGAACAATAGTGCTTGTGAGAATGTTTGTGATTATGCCATGATGGCTGCAGCTAAGGTATCACCTCAGGTCTTGAAAAACCTATGTTCAGACAAATGCATCATAGCATTTGCTAATGTTAAAGAGGTGAATGAAAACCTTAGAGACAGGATTTTAAAAGATGAAATACAATTTGAAAAGTCTGTTAAAGAACTAAAAAACAAATTGTTTGAAAAAGAGAATGAAATCTGCAGTCTTAAAGATGAACATAGCATAACCAAGGACCAACTTCAAGCCATGATAGAGAAATATCATGCTTGCAAAAAGGAGTTGGAATCCACCCAAATCACTTGTGAAAAATGGGTGGAATCCTGCAAAGGTTATGAGGTGATGTTAGAAAAACAGATCAAGAGCAATGTAAAATTTGGCATAGGTTTCAGGAAAAATGACCAAGTTGAAAACACTGCTGTAAATGAGTCTGGTTCTGTTGAGATAATCCCAACTAACAAGTGTAGGATCATTTTCTGACCCAAATGAGTCGATCAGAAGAGTTTTTGCTCGATACGAGAGGCGGAAACAAATGTATCAAGTTCAATTCAGCTAGATATACACTTTAAATTGTCTTTTGATTGATTTGACAAAGTTTTACAGCGAGTAGACACTTCGGCAGCACTTCGGCTCTGAATCCGGAAAAAAACAAACGTATCAAGTTCAATTCAGCTAGATATACACTTTAAGTTCATCAGCATCATCAGCTTGTGTGAACATCAGGATCTGAACTTGGCTCTATAATCTTCTACTCAGGATTGAAACCTGGCTCTCTCTAATCACAAATTCCTCTTTGTTAGCAGATCCCCCCTTGAATTGTGCTGGGATCGTAGTCTGGCTTATCTCATATTCCAAGATCGTGCGCTGTCTCTTACATAATTCAGGTATCGAAACCTGGCTAACCTGCACATTCTTAACCCAGAAATAAGTTTCACAAATTTAAAATTTGACAAATTTATATACCACTTGCAGGTATTAATCAATCAATAAATGATTTTACAATGTAAATCTCTGATGAACCACTTGTAGGAAAAACATTTTTCTTTTCAAACAATTTTCTAGTTTCAAACAGACCCCCCCTCACTGATTGTCATCATGTCTAGCACTTGGAATTTTGAAAATCAGCTCTCTAACATCAGTTGTCAAAAATCTTTTTGAATTTTTCAAAATTTATGCTAAAACACACTTAAACTCTTTTTGTGTTTTGAACTTGAATGAAAATGCAGTAAGAAATATTTACAAACAATATTTTTGTGAGTTTGTATAAGAGGATCATATCAGTTTATGAGACAAATCACCAACACCGTTAAGCTTTAAACATTTTAAGTTCTAAACGATTCACTTAGATTGTCAGTATACTGATCCACTTAAATTTTCACACAAAATTCAACTGTTTCGAGATACGAGATTAATGTTTTAGAGACTTAAACTTATTCGCGTGTCCCACCTCAGAATATACTCCCGTATCCAGATCCCAATATTCAGTCTTACAGGTGAGTATACCTAGATGATATCTGTAAAGGGTTAAATGCGAGGGCCATGAGAGCTCAGGCTATTGCTTCCGCAAAATCAGAGAGATGATGGCTTCGACTTTTGGTGTGTTCCCTTTAGAGAATCTTTTCTTCAACAGCACATGATTAGCATTTTTCAATGTTTCATCATTTTTTGTACTGAGGGTGGTGCTATATTTCAAGCAAGCGAAAAGTATTATACGGGGACTAGGCCATTGCTTCCGCAAAATCAGAAGTCCCGGGATAATACCCCAGATATCACTGAGTATAAAGACCTAGTATCTCAGAAAGAGGGACCTTTCAAACAAGATTTCAGGGGTTACCCATATATCCGAGAGATGTTCCCTACGATATAAGTAAGTTTGAAATTTAGGTTTATATCTCGAACACAATCTACTAAATGTGCAAAAACCTACTAGCACGTCATCAGTTAGACCGTTTATCACATTTTGACTTTCCAATTCTTTAGCATGCTGTGATAGTCTACTGATGTACTATCATTTCCTCTTTTATACAACAAAAAACTCAATTTTTTATTTTATCATGTTTTTTACATTTTCAAATTTTTAAATGTTTTTGGATTTTCAGAAATTCTTACTCCCCCTAAAATGCAAAAGCATTTAAAATAAATTTGAAAACAAACTGTACAAATAAAGTGACAACTGTTGTGAATTGCTTCAATTCGCCATCCACTTGGCATAAACAATCAGAACTCCCCCAGACAACAAACTATTTTCCCATTGTGATTTCAAAACACTTAAGTTTGTTTTAATCAAATGGTTTTTCCAGAAAATAAGTTTTCTTGATTTCATAAAACCACTTGTAGGTTAGGGGATCACTTCATCACATTGTTCTTTCAACCACTAGAAAAATTTAACAATTTTAATTTCAATCAACAAATACTACTTGTAGAAAATCAAGTACAACTTAATGTCCCCGATTTACCACTTGTAAGTCGAAATCACTTTCGTGAATTTCTCAAGAAAGATGCCGATTCCTGCTCCACTCTTACCAACCTGGGAGCTCCGGCAAGTCATACTTCTCACATATGAAAAACAGACATCCAAGCCTGACCAAACTTGGATGTTACCTCCTCATCTTCACTCGGGTGTAAGTTTCCTTCTTTGTTTCATAAAACTCTTTTACCCCTTTAACCTTCCCATCTACCATTTTTCCAAAAATATGTTTTACTTTTCCATTAAAAGCTTTTTCGACATCAAATTCTTTCTTTTCAGAATAGAATTGATTCGAGATCTCAACCTTTCCAACTTTTTGTTTAAAATTTTCAGCCCGCATTGGTGGAAAATGGACATCATCCATTGGCGGTACTGATGCTTCCAATTTTAGATCAACTTGTGGCTCCTCTGACTTTGTGGAATCAGATTCATCACCAGATTTCACATCCGATTTCTTAACAACCCACATTTGATTGTCAAGATTCACCCTTCTCTTGTAGAATCTTTTTGAACATTCACCAATTTCATATGTTGAGTTTTTGAACACTTTAAATTTTTCAGTTGGTGGTTCAGTTTTGTCAACCACTTTTTCTTTGAGTTTAGAAACAACTTCCTGTTTGATGTTGGTTGCCATTGGACAGTTCCAGGCGATGTGACCAACTTCTTGACATCTGTAACAGGTTCTTGTCTCTTTTCTCTGATAACCTCCATTCTTCATTCTCTCTTGCTTCTTAGCAAGGAATTCTTTGTTTGATTGCTTCCAGAATGAGCTCTTTTCTTCTTCCTCAGCACTTGTCCCTGAAACAAATACTGTTTTTGTTTTAGAAAAATTTTTATTTTTATGATTTTCTGGTGGAATAAATCCCAAACCCTTCTTTTTGAAATTACCATTATGGTTTGATTTCTTTTGAAAACCTAAACCAGAATTATAACCTTTTTTCTTGTTTAATCTTTTTCGATCTCTTGAGGTGTAAGGTCTTGGATTTTTAGAAAGATCTAAATCTTTTATTTCAGAAATATTAATTTCTGTTAGTTTGAAAACCTTTTTGATCATTTCAGATTTAACACCTCTTATTGGAAATTCCTCATCAGAATATAATTTGTTTGAATCATTCAAAGTATATGCCACTTTGATTAGTTCTTCATTCAAATTAGATTTTGATAATAAGAATTCTTTATTGTAAACCCTTTTGACCGACGTCTTTGGACTGTCAACTGATGAACTCGAACTCTTGGACTCCGACTTTGACTAAGACTCCTCATCTTTATCCAACACCTGATCGACCACTTTCTTTATTAACTCAGACTCATGATCAGTGTTAGACGATGTGAACGTGACATCAATGTTTTCTGGTAAATCATCAATTGTTTCGGACTTTAACTTTATATTGACAGCCTTTTTGACTTGCTCCTCATTCTGTTTTCTGGGAGAATAACCTTCCCAGATCGGAGGCGGACACTTGTTATAATTTGCACTTTGTTTCTTACCAGTATCCTTTTCTTCTGTCTTCTTGTCCTGAAAAGCTTCAAAACCTGCAACAGTTGGATAAATTCGATCAATCAAATAATCAGAATTAGAATAACTTTGCAGTAAACGTCTGATTCTTTCATTTTCTATCTTTTCTGTCTCCAACTCCTGCTTCAGCTTGGCACATTCTTCAATGTAATGATTAATGGCCTTCTGTTTCGTCATCATCACAACATTCATCATTGTTAATGCATCTTCTCTTTCAGAATTTGTCTTTTGTAAACCAGTTACCGTTCTATTCAACACATCATATGATTCTTTCACATGGTTAAGATTGAACAATAAGTTTTCTTTCATCTTATCTTGCTCATTCAACTTCACCTCTTTCTCTTCACACTGCTTACATGACTCCAAACACTTTAAACAAGGTTTGATAACTTCAACAATCTTTTCAACTTCGATAATCTTCTCAACTTCAACTATTTTCTCAACTTCAACCACTTTCTCAGCTTTAAACACCTTTTCAGCAACTTTAACTTCTTCACTTGGTTCAGACATCTTTTCCTGAGCAACACCTTCACTCTTCATCTGTTTCTGATTCTTTGCTGCACGTTTCTCCTTTAGCTTTTCCAAACGATCTGTAAAATAAAATTGAAAACTTTCAGGAGATAAATGATTTTTTGCAATATTAATATGAGTTTCTTCTTCATCATAACTGTCAAATGATGATTGATCAAACACTTGTGTCTATTCTGAACTATCATCTGAAGAAACAAACTCTTCATCTTGACTTCTCTCATCACTGGTAAACACTTTCATCCATTCAGTCATCAAATCTGGCTTTTGAACTATTAGTGCAATGAGAGCTACTACTTTTGAATCAGGTGGTATGTATTTGTCCCAACTGAAACCTTCTGCCATTTTTTCATCATCTTGATCAATTATTCCATAATAAGCTTTCTTATTTGCTTCTTCGATCATTTTAGCATGTGCAGTTTGTGGTTCTTTTTGTTGACAAGGTTGATGAGTAACTTGTTGATATATGGCTTTTCGATAATAGTCATTACCACCAAACGGATTCTTTGATCCACTTGCTTCTCGATTAGTACATTCCCTCTTGAAATGTCCTTTCTCCCTGCATCGAAAACAAGTAACTTTAGGTTTATCAAAACCCAAAGTAGAAACATTAGCATCCAGAAAATCATTTCCCCCTGTAATCATCTTGAATTTTTCAGCTCTTCTCAAAACACTCGCTAAACACCACTTAATATCCTTCAGTTCCATTTCCTCAGCATCGATCTGATCGTAATCCTCTTTCGTCAACATAGGATTTCTGATCCTTCCTGCAACCAACCCTTCATATGATTCCAATACTCTAGCAAGTAACGACATATGACTTTTAGCAACTTCTTCAGAAAAATTTTCACCATTCTGAAGATGCAACGCGATGTTGCAATTTAATACATGACCATTGTTGCTGTTTGAGCTTTGAAATTGATGACTTGAACTTGAATCTTTCGGATTAACACTCGGATATGAAGAGAATCCACTACTGTTGCTGTTTGAACTTTGATTAATTGATTCCGATGAGTTTTCTGCACTGAAAGCAGTTTGGATTTTTGGACGTGTTTCGACATTCTGAACATTCCCTTTGTAGTACATCTTAACATCTTGTTGTGCACTCGGATTGTTCATTCTTGCAATCTTTTGTTGCTCAAGATCTTGTCCTTTAATCTTTTCAATAAACTGAGAAATTGTCAACCCATCATATTCTCCAGTATTCTTTAAAATCATCAAAAATGTACCCCATTCTTTCTGAGGTAAAGCATCAGCTAATTTGTCAACCCATTCCTCACGATCTTTGTTGATATTTAACAATGACATTGACCGGACTAAGTGACAATATCTTTCAATCAATTTCTTAGTATTTTCTCCCGGCAAACTTGAAAATATATCAAATTCTTTCTTTAACAATGCCTTTTTACTCTTGATCATCTTCTCACTTCCCTCAAACTTAATTCGAAGTGCTTCCCAAATTGAACGTGAAGTATTATCATGTTGAAGTAATATGAAGATGTCTTCTTTAATAGCTTGCTGGAGTAAACTGATCACCATCTTTTCTGCTTTATACATGTCTCTCCCTTTGTCCGAAAATTCAGAAATAGTTTTGATAACTCCCATATCTGTACGAGGTTTAACATACTTTTTCTCAATACACTCCCAAGATCTCAAATGAATTGCTTGAACCCAGTTTTCAAATCAATCTTTCCATCCATAATACTCCTCAATGCTCATTAGTTTCGGGTTTTTGTAAAGTTCTAGTTTCATTTTCCATGTTCATGTTCTGAGCAATGGCAGTAGGAGTAGTCGGGGCAGTCGCAAATGCGTTATAAAACTCTTCTTCCATGTTTTGGTAAACTTTTTCACACCATCAGACAATTTCAAACGAAATCCTAATTCAAGCAAAATACCAACTCAAGCGAAATAATCCCGTTCAAATGGAATAACAACTTCACACGAAATCAGCTCAAACGAAATAACCCTTTCACACGAAATTACCAATTCCGTGCGAAATAACCAAACGAAATATCACTTTGAAGCGAAATCAACTAATTTCGTGTGAAATATCCAAACGAAATAACAAACTGGTGCGAAATAAGGCTTATTTCGTATGAAACACTGCTGATGTCATCATCTCGAGCTGTTTTTGCCAAAATTGATCAGGTTTTTGTTCGATTTTAGATCTGAAACTCTCAAGGCTTTGTTAAAACACTATTATTACGCGTATGATATATGAAATTCAAGACATTTTGACCATGAAATCAAGTTTAATTTTGAAGAGAAGGTGTAGAAAACAGAATATGCAGCTGAATTGGTAAGAACTCTTCCTCCTGAGCTCTGATACCACTTGTAGGATCGTTTTCTGACCCGAATGAGTCGATCAGAAGAGTTTTTGCTCGATACGAGAGGCGGAAACAAACGTATCAAGTTCAATTCAGCTAGATATACACTTTAAACTGTCTTTTGATTGATTTGACAAAGTTTTACAGCGAGTAGACACTTCGGCAGCACTTCGGCTCTGAATCAGGAAAGTTCCAAATGACAAGGCACACCTAGTATATATAGGCAAGGTGATTTCGCATGAAATAGTCCAAGCAAAATCACTTTTCACACGAAATCACTATTTCATGCGAAATACCTTCCAAACATATATTTGACATTTTTCTCGTACTACGTGCCCTGATCTATCTATCTACATTCAAGACTCGATACAAGACGAAGTCGACAGACGTATGCACTAACAACAAGGATGGTAAAGAAATCAAAATAACTGATAAAAATGGTAACAAAATCATCTTGGAAAAACCAAAGGTGTCATCAACATTTGAGGAGATTGAAAAATATCAATTCAAACCCACCTTGTCAGATGAGTGTAACATCCTTGAGAATTTCAAACCAATGGATTTTTCCACCATTGAGGGTGTCAAAGCATCCAAAGCTAAAATCATCACTCTGAAAGACATCCCAACAGAGGTTAAAAACTCTGTTGAGAAAGAAGAAGAAAAGAGAAAAGATCAAAAACTTGTTTTGTGACTTCTGTGAGAAGAGAAACCATTCTACAAAACATTGTTTCCACTTAAAAGCATATGACATAAACAAAACAAGCATTGTTGAGTCTGCACCTATGTGCACAATTTGTGATAAAACAAATCATTTCACTCATGAGTGTGTGTACCTCAAAACTTTTGAGGTTAAAAGAAAAGAGTACACTTAAAAAACATCCATGAGTTCATCAAAACAACCCATCATGAAACAACAACCATTTGTATCTGTCTAAACAGCTGTTATAAAACAGCTGAACAAAAACTCTGCACCAAGAGATATTCAAGTGACAAATGCACCACCTGCAAACCAATTCCAAAGAGGAAAAGGTCAACCCCCATACCAAAGAGTCCCACATGTTTATGAGGCCTACAAAAGGCCTTCTAAACCAAAAGTGAACATGCATCCTAATGGATTTCAACATCTGACAGGAAATGGTCCACAACAGTGGTTAGAGAAACATTGTTCAAAAACTATCCAAACCCCTGAGCTAACCACTGTCCATGTTCCTGGAATTGACACTGAATATGTTGTAACCCCATCCAAAGCCTTATTGGCTGTGGAGACCCTCCTAAACTAATTGTTTACTTGATGTGCGGGGAGCTTCTGCATGCTTAGATAGTCTTTGGTATGTAGATAGTGGAGGCTCCAGGCACATGACAGGATGTAGAGCCCTACTCAAAAAATTCAAAACTCATGAAGGGGGTGATATATCTTTTGGTAACAATTCTAAGGGAAAGGTTTTGGGGTCTGGAACAGTTCAGTTTTGAAAAGTCAAGTTTGAAAATGTAAATCTCATTGACAATCTAAAATTCAACATCCTTAGTGTCTCACAAATGAGTGACAAAGGCTATGGGTCATTCTTTCCTAAGGAGAGTTGCAAGATTGTTGGACCAGAAATGGTCAAAAGGATTGAAGAAATAATAGCCAATGGAAAAACCCAACTTGTTGCTCAAAGAAGTGGCAATGTTTATGTAGTTGATTTGTCAAAAGAGAGCCCTATGACTGATGCATGTCTGTTCTCTGCTGCCTCTAACAAAGAGACAGAATTATGGCACAGAAGATTGGGGCTCACAAATCTCAAGACAATCACTCCTTTGTCAAAACGAGGCCTTGTAAGAGGTCTTCCATAAAATTGTTCACCTGTTCTGAGCATAGTATTTCCTGTTTAAAAGGTAAAAAACCTAAAAGCTCATACAAATCCATTGAGGAGTCCAAAACAACTAAGTGTTTGCAAATGCTGCACATGGATTTGTTTGGCCCAGTAAAAACCATGAGCTTGAAAAAGAAAAGATATTGTTTGGTTATTGTTGATGATTTTTCTAGGTTTACATGGACTTACTTTTTACATTCAAAAGATGAGAGTGCAGGCATTTTGCAAGACTTTCTCAAACAGGTTGAAAAGCAATTTGGCTTGCCAGTAAAAATCTTTAGAAGTGACAATGGAACAGAGTTTAGAAATAAGGAGTTGGATGAGTTTTGTGTGTCAAAAGGGATAGTAAGGAAGTACAGCATCCCAAGAACACCAGAGCAAAATGGGGTGGTTGAAAGGAAAAACAGAATATTAATTGAAGCTGCCAGAACAATGCTTGCAAATTCAGGTTTACCCTTAACTTTTTGGGCTGAAGCTGTAAATACTGCTTGCTATGTGTAGAACAGAGTTTTGATCAACCCCAGGCATCAAAAGTCTGCCTATGAAACTCTGTACAAAATCAAACCATTGATCTCATACATCAAAATCTTTGGCTGCCCATGTTTTATCTTAAGCTTAAAAGATTCAATTTCAAAATTTGCAGCTAAAGTAAATTGTGGTAATCATTTGGGATACTCAACCACTGCCAAGGCCTACAAAGTGTTTAACACTAGGACTAGGTGTGTGGAAGAGACTTTGAATGTAAAGTTCAATGAACTTTCATCACTGAAAATCCCAGCAAACCCTGCTGAATTATTTGATCTTGATAAATTTACTTTTGAAGATGTGTCTGTCAAGACTTACCATGTAGGTACACCACAATCTCCACCACAAGACTATGGATATGAAGTTGTAATTCCACAACAAAAATTCACATCCACCACCTGAGCAGCAAATGTTCAAAACAGCTGTCAAAGTTCAACCACTGCTACATCAACAGTTGTTGACCAAAGTAGCCCTTTAACCTCTGCCACCACATCATCCACAACCACTGTTGATAAAAATCTTCCAACAGTGGATAAAAATCAACATTGTACCACACCCATTCCTCCTATCCCTCCACCTCCATTTCAAACATATGTTGGATCATCAAAGTCACCAACAGATGTTAGCTCAGATGATTCCTATCTGCAGCCTTCACTTTTTAATGCCATTGTTCCATACAAGGGAGATCTAATCTTCCTGAAGTCCCATCCACCTGATCAAGTCATGGGCAACATCAATGAAGGGGTTCTCACTAGAAGTCAATCCCAAAACATTTGTCTTTTTGCTGGCTTTCTATCACTCCATAAACCAGTCAAGTACCAAGAGGCACTAAAAGACAATAGTTGGGTAGAAGCTATGCAAGAGGAGCTCCAACAGTTTAAAAGACAACAAGTATGGGAACTTGTACCATTGCCAGTGGGTGTGAGTCCTATTGGAACAAAGTGGGTCTTAAAAAACAAAACTGATGAAATGGGCATTGTTGTCAAGAATAAAGCTAGGCTTATGGTTCAAGGCTTTAGACAAGAAGAGGGCATTGACTATGATGAAACTTTTGCCCCTGTAGCATGATTGGAAGCTATTAGACTGTTCTTAGCCTTTGTTGTCAACCACAACATCAAGGTGTTTCAAATGGATATCAAATGTGCATTCCTTTATGGTAAGATTCAAGAAGAGGTATATGTTTGTCAACCTCCTGGTTTTGAGGATCCATTTAATCCAAATCAGGTCTGCAAGCTAAACAAAGCTTTGTATGGCTTGAAACAAGCACCAAGAGCCTGGTATGAAACTCTTTCCACTTTTCTACTCTCTATTGGTTCACAACAGGTAAAATTGATAAAACATTGTTTTTAAAATGGAGAGGAAAAGATCTGATGATTGTCCAAATTTATGTGGATGACATCATTTTTGGAAGCACATGTCATAAAATATGTGAAGAGTTCAGAACACTCATGACATCTGAGTTTGAGATTAGTGCAATGAGTGAACTACAGTGCTTTCTTGGTCTCCAAGTTAAGCAACTGCAAAATGGCACTTTCATTCATCAAAGCATGTATGCTAAAGAACTTTTAACCAAATTTGATATGAATGATTGCAAGACATGTAGTACACCCATGGCAACCACCAAGATAGTCATGTCTGATGAGAAGGATGATTTGGTTGATCAAACCTTATATAGAAGCATGATTGGGTCTTTATTGTACCTAACTGCATCTAGGCCAGACATCATGTTTGCAACATGTGTTTGTGCAAGATCCCAATCAGCCCCTAGAAAGTCTAACCTTATTGTTGTAAAAAGGATACTCAGATACATAAAAGGTGCTTCCACATTTGGTATCTAGTATCTAGCTAATGGAAATATCAAGCTTTCAGGTTTCTCAGACAATGACTTTGCTGGATGTAACACAACAAAGAAGTCCACCCAAGAGGGTGTCAATTCCTAGGAAATTGCTTAGTGTCTTGGCAAAGCAAAAAGCAAGCAGCTGTTTCCACATCCACTGCTGAAGTAGAATACATTGTTGCCTCAAGTTGTACAGCCCAACTATTGTGGCTTCAAAATCAACTGCTGGATTTTGGTATAACTGCTTTAAAGACACCCCTCATGTTAGATAGTCAAGCAGCTGAAAATATAATAAAAAATCCAGTATCACATTCAACCACCAAGAACATTGACATCAGACATCACTTTGTGAGGGGTTGCTATGAAAAAGGTTTGATTTCTCTGCATCATGTTCCAACTAAGGATCAGCTGGCAGATGTGCTTACAAAAGCATTAGACACATCCACCTTTGAAAGTTTGATCTCTAGGATTGGCATGCTTAACATGGAATAACAAGCAAAATCTTTTTTTTCTATGAATAAAAGGTATTAAAATGTTTTCAGAAAATCAAAAATCCATCTTTAAAAATAGTTAAAAATGAATTTTTTCATTAATCCTTAAAAGTCTGCCACAACCACTGATCGGTTCAAACATCTGATTGTTGAAAAGTATCCACTGCTGATAGACAACCTCTGTTTCTTCATTCTTCCACTAATAGTTAAAATCAGTGTTTCAAACACTGATGTCTATCCACTGATAGTTCAAATCAGCCACTGCTCTCATTTTCATTACTGTCAGCCACTGATATTGTCCATCAGTGGTTCCCAAACAACTGTCTTCCACTTTACATCAGAGGTTGTCACGTGGACAGATCTTAGCCGTTAGATCTATGAAACCGCTGCCACGTCAGCATTCACTTTTCCATCTCAATAAAACCCTGATAAAACCCCCAAACAGAGCTTTCACCACCGTATCAAATTCAAAAAAGTTCTCAAAAGCGGTTACACCCTTCTCCTCCATTCTCTCAAATCATTCGCATTTTTCACAATCGATCATGGCTCTTGTTCTCAAACACCCACACAATTATCTTTGTACACTTGAGAAAACATGTAAAAACAAAGATTTCCATTCCATCATTGACGCTCTTTCATCCTCAAAGTACAAAACTTTGTTGACCTGCAATACTCATATTTACCAAGATACCCTACGCGAATTCTGGGCTAATGCTAAAGTTGAAGTTCAAGATAAAAAACCTTGGGCTATTACCTCAAAAGTAGGAGAAATTTTGGTACCAATCACACCACAAACCATTTCAGAGGTCTTTCAGACAAATGATATAGCAGGTAAAACTTCTTTCACTAAAAGTGAGTATCAAGTTAACTTGATCAAAAGAGGGTATGATGAGCAATTGTCAAAAGCAACCATATAAAAAGGAAAGTTTCCACCACCGATGAAATTTTTGTTTCATACCCTGCTCACATGTGTTTCAAATAAAACAACTGCTTTCAATGAAATTCCATTAAAAATTCAATACTTGGGGTATGCTATTTCGACAAACACTGATTTTAATTACACCCAAGCATTATTTGCTGATTTGGTCAATAATGTAAATAATGTTAAAGAAAAGAAAGCATAGGCTTTCTTATTGTTTCCTAGGTTTTTGAGTTATTATTTAGAACACAAAATACCAAAAGAAAATGCACAAGTACTTGTACAAGGTGCACCTTTTCAAATAAACAGTTTATCATCTGAAACTTTTACTCGCCTTATGGTAAAAGAGTCAAAAGGTTCCAAAACATAAGCAGGGGAGTCTGAGCAAACTTTGGATGCGTCCACATCTGCTCCTCAGACTTCAGCTGCTGAGCCCACTGCTCATGGTGACCACAGCATCACAACCATTGCTGTGCAACCCCCACCAACAATTCCTAAAAAGACCAAGAAAAAATCCAAAAAGCCCACCAAACCCAATAAAAAGGACCTTCTGGAAGATGAGATCCCAGAAGTTAATCCAGTGACAACACAAATGTCACCAATAACCACTATTGCTACTTCCTCATAACAGCTGGAAAGATCTCCACCAAAAGCCTTAACTCCTCCTGCTTCCTCACAAAAGGAATAGGTTGTATGCACAGGGACACCTCAATATGAAGTATTACCCTCACTTGAGAGTATGCTTACAAGTCCTTCTCCCGGGGCTAATTCTCTTTCCACACCCATCCCCACATCTCAAATACCACCATCCATTATACCATTGTTTGATGCCATTGAGCTTCAAACACAAAACAGCCCCTCTCAATCACACATTAAAGAGAGTACAACCTCAACAATGGCTGTGTCTGAATCCCCTCAATTGGTTATCCCACAAACAGATGAGGAGGTTACACCACTGGAATTCTATGAAATTCCAGTTGGTAGTTCAAGTGGAGCAGCTACTACAGATGTTGGATCCACTGATCCACATCTGGACAGTAGTTACATAAGTAAGACTGCCTTGAAGGAAACCACTGCTGATGCTATCAAGGTATCCACTGGTGTGTTCAAGTTAACCACTGGTGAGATTTCCAAGGTAACTATTGCAGAGGGAGGTCCCCAGTACCAAGACAAAGGGGCATCAGTTGATGAACCATTGGAGACTTCTCCTGGTCCAACAGCTGATACAACTACCACTGGTAGGAAATCAGATGATCCTATTCATTTCGGTGATGGTTTAAAATACCAAGATTTGACGAAGAGGCTCTCAACCATGGAAACCACTGTTACAAAGATGAATGACTCAATCCAATTTCTGGTTCAAGCTTCCAAAAGTCAACCCACTCCACAACAATATTCCTAAGAGCTATGGAATGCAGTTCAGCCAATCATTACAGCTCAAAGGGAACTTGCAGAAACTCAGCACAACCATCAAATGGCCCTAATCAGAAATATGGTTGATGCAAGATATAAGGATACCCCAGCTGAAATCAAAGCCATCAAAGAGGCCTTGATAAAAATTACTAGCACTTCCCCTACACCAATCTACAAAGATGATGATGATCAAGATGATGCCAAAAACGGGGAGAAACATGACATGAAAAAGTTTGGCAGACCTACTCCTAGGCAAAAGTCAACTAAAAAGCCAGAGCCTGAGAAGAAGTCTTCTGTAGCCACTAATGAAACATCTTACAAAGAAAAGAAAAAGGGAGTTGATGAAACCCTAAATATTCTAGCAGATGAAGTGGCTAAAGACAAAAAGACTATTCAAATTCAGAAGGAAACAAAGGAAAGAGAGTGGAGAAAGGAACAAAAGGCTTTGAAAGAATGGGAAATAAAAGAAAAGGGTCTTGGTACTTCAGAAAGAAGGAAATCCCATAAATATAACAAACCACCATTGGCCACATATCCAAAATCACCCTCACCACCAAAAACAACCACTGATGGTCCCAAAACCACTTCTAGTGTTAAAAGGTCATACACTACTACACCCAAACCAACACCACCACCACAAAAACAGCCTACCAAAAAGCTTAAAACAAAACCATCCTCACCATTACCATCCACTGCTGCAACAAATGTTGACACTTCAACGGTTGTTATGACAACAGCGGTTGAAACACCAGTTGTTTCAACAACTGTTAGTCAACTATCCACCACTTTCCAATTCCCTTCTCAAGCTATACTCATTCCTATTTCCAAATCTCCAACAAAAACCCCTTCTCCTAAAAAGGTTTACACCTAAAAAAGAAAGTTTCAAGTGAATGATGATGATATCCCTGCACCTACTCCTATATCATCTTCACCGTTCATACAAACCAAACCTGAACCCTTCATTCCTACACTATCACCATCATCAAACCCACTCATTGATTCAAAAGTACTTGAAGGACATGAACCCTCAAGAGGAATCCCACTAGCTATGAACTATCCTCTGGAATTGCATGCAGTAAAAGATGAAATGAGGCAATTCTATACAGAGGATGATCCTGACAAAAGAAAGTTCCCATCCCTTCATGGCTTCAGACCTCCAAGAAACATGGAAGAATATCTGAAACTCAAAGGCAGGCAAGCTGAATTGCAAGCCAAGTATGAAGGTAAAGGGCAAGGTGATAGTAACATCTCAAGTCGAATGTAACATGGGCTTAGTAAGGTCAAGAAATTGGAAGACTATGCAAGAGACTTAAGTAAAGAGATGTCAAACTTACCACCAAATGCTGACTTACAAAAGAAGCTGAGGAAAGATCTCTTAGAACTGATCATGAGAGAAAAATTTTATCCTGCCAAAGTTGAACAATTCAAAGGCTGGCCACCCATTACTCTCAAAGATGAAATCAAGAGAATTGAAAGAATAAAGAATGATCCTCAGATGAAAAGGTCTGCACCAGATTGGAATAAGTATAAAAAGACCATTGTAGAACTTACTTTGGAATACAAGAGGAAGAAAGCAGAGTTGGTTGCAGCAAAGTATGGTTCAGCAAAGACCATCTCAAAATGGTCCAGGCAGTATACAGACATGGTTTATGAAAAGCTGGAAAAACTAAGAGAGACAGATCCTACAGCACCAAAGAAACCAGCATATAAAAGCAAAGCCACTGATGAGCCAAAGCAGCAGACCCTCTCTCTAAAAACTCTGTTCACATCATCTGACTTATCCACCATTGCCTTAAACCAATGAAAAAGGCAAAATCAGATGGATAAGGAAGATGCACAGAGAGAAGCTTGTTATGGGTGAAATTCTGAGCCCATATCCTGACTTTGTATCTTGATTTTTTATTAGTTGTATATGATCAGGATACCGGACCAGGATATTGGTAACATCCTGAGGCAGTATCCTGACTATTACTAACAATTTGCTTGTAAACGTTGGCTACAGGGGACTAACGTTCATGAAGACCAAGTCATCCTGAAGACACGCTCAAATTGGTTAGGATAAGGACGTTGATGGCGGAAAAATAGCTCTTGTAACGGTCAGCATTGAAGATTGGCATGTTTTATGGAAAGTTACGAAGATTGGTCAAAGATATTAATGTTGTAACGGTTATGGAAGCTTAAATCCCAGAGTTATAGTTGGTATGCGCGTGGAAAACAAGTTGAAACAGCCTGGCAACGTTCAGAAAGGAAATAATCTCAGGATCCCGGATTTTTAGCATAATATCCCGGATTTTTAGCATAGTTTGTTATTTCTTGTAACTATAAATAGGAGTGCTGGATCAGTAGGTTGAGACAGATAAGCCCGTCCACTTTTACACACTTTGCAACTACGATCACCATTTCAATCACAAACACTCACAACACTCAAAAATCACAATCATTATAACACTTAGAGTTGATCCGTGCACTATCCTGAAGCTGTATCTTGCTGTTATTCAATCAATAAGAACAAATAAGGCAGCTGACTATTGTCAGCTCCCGAGGTTTTATGCCGGCGATCTAGAAAGATCAAGGGCTTTCCTCGTACATCTCGTGTCAATTTTTACTTTACTTGCATTTCGTTTACAAATTGATATAGTTCTGTATCCCGGAACTATATCCTGAAACTGTTTACATTTTCAACAAAGTTAACACATTTTTACAAGTTTACATAGCACACTACCTCACAAACTAAGTTTGATCACTAAATTTTTTCGGTAATTTTTGACCAAAACAATTTGGCGCCCACCGTGGGGCAAGTGGTGCTATTTCTACTAAAAGCTTTTGCAAAATCATTACTTAGTTTTCTATTTTCAAAAATTTTTGCCACACTATTTTCAATGGCCTCAAGATCAAACATGAGCTCTTTCACCATGTCCGCTACAATCTCTAAAACAATTGGTTTGATGCTTCCACCGCCTCCTCCGAGAACGCAAGCCTCTTCACAAGGAACCGAAATTCATGTGGCTCGGGATGTTATTCTCACTCAGAATATTCAGGGATCTGGTCCTGTTTTGGCCTCTAATGAAGAAATTCTAACTTTATTTGGTAGTGTACAGGAACAAATGAGGCGGCAGCAGGAGACCAACCAAATGCTGATAAGAGAGATACAACTCTTGAAATCCAGCTCAAGCAGGCCCGCTGAGGATATTGTCACTCCCTTGCAACCAAGAGCTTTAAACTTCAATTCTGCAGTATATACTGAGGATAACAGGGGGAATATTGTGCCTAGCCATTCCCAGAGTCATATTCCTGAGATACCCTCTTCGGTCAGGGTGTCAACTGTGAGAAATCCAGGATATGCTCCAGGATGTGCTCCAGGATATGGCCAGAATCACCAAGCTAGTAACTTGTCTGTTAACACCAGTATCCCTATTACTAATAATCTTGGATCATTGCAGGATGCAGGCGTGACATCAGCGATAACCAGAGAGCTTCAAAAGTTGAAGGATATGATATCAAGTGTGCCTGGGATAGTGCAGCCTATACCTGAAGTATCCCGGGATAGTCACAACATATCCCGCTTTGCTCACCCCATTTGTGATGCAGAAATCCCAAAGAGATTCCAGACTCCTAACATGAAGTTGTATGATGGGACGACGGATCCTGAGGAGCATATTGCCCAGTATAGGGAGAGGATGGAGATTAACCCTATCCCGCCAGATCTTAAGGAAGCATGCTTGTGCAAGGGCTTCGGCTCTACTTTAACAGGATCAGCCTTGAAATGGCTTCTAAATGTTCCACCTCATTCAATTACATCATTTTCTCATTTAGTTAATTTGTTTAACAGTCAGTTTTCTTGCAGTAGAAGCTTTGAAAAACTAACAAGTGATCTCTACAGGATAACACAGGGACCTCAAGAATCCCTAAGGGATTATGTAAACAAATTCAGCAGGGAATCCTTGTATATCCCACACCTTGATGTTGCCACAGCAGTCCAAGCATTCAAGATGGGACTACAAAAGGATTCCCAGTTTTATCAGGATCTTGTGATGAATCCTTGCAGGAAATTAGACGAAGCTCGAAACATGGCCTTGAGATATATCAGGCTGGAAGATGATAAGAAAATGCAAGAGAGGATGAATGCATCCTCAACATATGAATCAACTAACAGGAAGTCAGAATCCTCATACAAACCATATCGTTCTAAGCCATATGGCAAGAATGATAGCAAGAAAGTGAACGCTGTTGAAAATGATGATCCTGAGGAGTATCCTGAATTGTCAGAATATTGTTTTTCTGTTAATATACCTGAACTAATGTATGCTATGCAGGGTTTGGGAGATAAAGTGAGGTGGCCCAGAAAGAACCAGCAAAAGGGTGATTGGAAGGATAAATCCGAGTGGTGTGTCTTCCATGAGGATTTTGGACATGTTACGGAAGATTGCATAGCCCTGAGGAAGTAAATAAGCTACCTACTAAGCAAAGGATATCTAAAGGATCTTCTGGGCAGAAAGAAGAATAAGGGTCAGGATATTGAGAAGGATCCTGAACGAGCAGCATCACCTCCCGCCGACGCCAAGATAATTAACTTTATTTCAGGAGGGTCCGATATATGCGGAACTTCTTATTCTGCAGCCAAAAGACATGCAAAGGAGGCTAAGGCCGAAAGGGGAAATAAGCCAACCAGGATGTTGACCCACACGACTGATAAAGTGATCACGTTCGATGGTGATGACAGGGATACTGTCCAGGATCCTCACCATGATGCTTTGGTAATAACTTTATATGTTGCTAATCATTTTGTGCGCAGGATACTGGTGGATAATGGCAGCTCCGTCAACATTATTCAACTAGAAACGCTGAAAAGGATGAATGTTTCCCCGATGGATATCACTTCAAAATCCACTGTGCTTGTTGGGTTCATCAGAGAAGCCAGGAATACTGTGGGAGAAATAAAGTTGCTTGTGTATGTTGAAGGGGTCAACTCAATGCAATGCTTCTGTGTCATGGACTCCTTATCCTGCTACAATATTATATTGGGCAGGCCATGGATTCACGATATGAAAGCTGTACCTTCCACCTATCATCAGTGTGTCAAGATCCCTACTCCTTAGGGGGTAGTCAAAGTTGAAAGTGACCAACAAGAGGCGAAGGAGTGCTACTCCTCTTCAATGAAGGCCTCAAGAAAATCCCGGGCAGGATATCAATTAAGGATACAAGCCCAGGATATCGTGGAAGCTTCGGAGCAGGACGTTAAGAAAGTTATCCTGGATCAGGATAATCCAGATATCTCGGTGCTTGTAGGGGCCAATATCCCTCAGGATATTGAGGATCAGCTTACTAACTTTTTGAAATGCAGGATATCCACGTTTGCATGGAAACACGAAGACATGACAGGTATATCGAAAGATGTTATAACTCATAAACTTGAGATTGACAGGTCTTTCAAGCCCGTTCAACAAAAGAGAAGGAAGTTTGCTCCTGAAAGAAATGCAATCATACAGGAGGAGGTTGAAAAGTTATTGAAATCCAAGATGATTAGGGAAGTCAAATTCCCCAAGTGGCTAGCAAATGTGGTCGTAGTTCAAAAGAAGAATGGGAAATGGAGAGTTTGTATCGATTACACAGACTTGAACAAAGCATGTCCTAAAGACCCATTCCCTTTGCCTCATATAGACTCGATGGTGGATGCAACTGCCAGTCATGAAATGCTAACCTTTATGGATGCATCCTCAGGATTCCAGCAGATCCAAATGGAACCCTCCGATCAGGGGGATACTGCTTTCATGACACCAACAGGTATTTACTGTTATACTGCTATGCCTTTTGGTTTGAAAAATGCAGGTGCAACGTACCAGAGATTGGTGAACATGATGTTTAAAGACAAACTGGGGGACACCATGGAGGTGTACATTGACGATATGGTAGTCAAATCCAAGAAGGCTGAGAATCATCTCCAGGATATTAAAGGAGCATTTGATATCCTGGACCAGTACAATATGAAACTAAATCCTGCCAAGTGCCATTTTGGAGTGGGAGCAGGAAAGTTTCTAGGATATATGGTGACCAAAAGGAGGATAGAAGCAAGCACGGAGCAGATTAAAGCTATCTTGGACATCAAGTCACCATCAAATATGAAGGATGTACAAAGATTAACGGGACGAGTAGCAGCATTAAACAGATTTATCTCAAGATCCTCGGAGAAATGCAAGGAATTTTATGATATCCTGAAGAAGAATAAGAAATTCGAATGGGGAGAGAAGCATGAAGCAGCCTTGCAGGATTTGAAGCAGTATCTTTCAACCGCACCTCTATTGATGAAGCCCGAGGATGGTGAACCATTATCCATGTATCTTGCAGTATCATGGAATGCAGTAAGTGTTGTCCTTGTAAAGGATTACGAAGGTCGGCAGTATCCTGTCTATTATGTTAGTAAAATTTTATTAGATGCTGAAACTAGATATTCTCATCTAGGAAAAATGATATTAGCCCTAGTTATGGCATCAACTAAGCTTAGACATTATTTTGAGACACATAGGATTCATGTTAAAACTAACTATCCTGTTAAAAATGTGCTTAGGAAACCCGAGATGTCAGGTAGGATGGCTAAGTGGTCAGTAAAATTAAGTGCCTATGATTTAATATATGAACCTAGAAATGCCATAAAGTCTCAGGCCTTAGCTGACTTTGTAGCTGATTTCAGTAGTGATATTCAAAATGAAGTAGACATAGAAGTACAACAACTAAGAGAAAATATAGAATCTTGGACATTATATACTGATGGTGCATCTAATGTTAGAGGTGTAGGATTGGGTATACTACTAAAATCGCCACAGGGGGACATATTACCCCAGGCTATTAGATGTGAGTTTCCTACCACTAATAATGAAGCTGAGTATGAAGCTCTGATAGCAGGATTAGAGTTGGCTAAAAATATGAATATTAGATGTTTACAAGTATATGTTGATTCCCAGTTAATTACTAACCATTTCAATGGATCTTATGCAGTAAAAGGTGAAAAGTTAGCTGAATATCTTGAAATTGTTAAAAAATTAGCAGGATATTTTGAAATTTTTACACTTGAACAGGTACCAAGAGAAAAGAATGCTGAAGCTGACGCTCTAGCAAACTTAGGATCTACTGTCAGGATACCGGAGGGAACTCAGATACCAATAGTGCACTCTTGTATCCTGTAATGGAACATTTTAAATCTCAGGATAAAGAAGTAGCATGTATCCAGGATCCTGGTGATGGATATCTTGAGAAGGATCCTGAATCCTGGATGACTCCAATTGTGAAGTATCTTCAAGAAGGAGATATCCTAAATGATGCAAATCCTAAGGCTTTTAGGATGAAGGTATCTCGTTTTACTATAATAAATAATATTTTGTATAAGAAATCCCTTGCAGGTCCGTACCTAAGGTGCTTGGAAGATCCTGAAACCAAGGAGGTACTTCAGGATATACACGAAGGAGACTGTGGCAACCATACTCCCTGTTCTCGAAGGTGTTGAGAACAGGATATTACTGGCCGACCATGAGAAAGGATGCCGCTGAGTATGCTCAGAAATGCGATGCATGTCAAAGACACGGCAACATCCTGCATCAGCCTGCAGAACCATTATACCCTATCGTATCCCCTTGGCCGTTTATGAAATGGGGAATGGACATAGTGGGAAAACTTCCATAGTCTCCAGGAGGAAAGATTTTTATGTTGGCAATGACAGATTATTTCTCCAAGTGGGTCAAAGCCGAGGCCTTTGTTCAAGTCAGGGATCAAGAAGTGGTATCCTTCATAAAGAGGAATATCCTGACCAGATTTGGGGTACCAGCTAAGATAGTTTGTGACAATGGCTCTCAATTCATCAGCAAAAGAACTACTGACTTTTGCAAGAGTTGGGGAATTAAGATGATTACGTCAACACCAGTGCATCCTCAAGCAAATGGACAAGCAGAATCCTCGAACAAGATAATCGTTAACAATTTAAAGAAGAGGTTAGGTGCCAAAAAAGGAAAATGGGCAGAGGAACTACCATTTGTCCTATGGGCTGATAGAACAACTGTGAAGAATGCTACTGGGCAAACCCCATTTTCTTTGGTATTTGGGGCGGAAGCAGTGATCCCGACAGAAATGGTGATACCGACAGCTAGATCAAGCCTACGGGATCCTGAATCAAATCCTGAAATCTTTTGTCAAGAACTGGATACTATTGATGAGACAAGAGATGCAGCAAAGCTAAGGATGGCGGCATATCAACAGAGGATATCCAGAGCATATAACAAGAATATAAGGACTAGAAGGTTCCAAGTCGGAGATTGGGTGTTAAGGAAAGCTTTTCAGAATACTACGAATCCTGCTGATGGAAAGTTGGCTCCAAAGTGGGAAGGACCCTATAAGATTGAATTAGAATCCGGAAAAGGAGCATACCAGCTTAAGAATATGGAGGGGGATATACTACCAAGATCCTGGAATGCTATACATCTCAAAGCCTATTTCAAGTGAGTTTCGAATTTAATTTCTAACTCAAGATGGTATGAATTCTGTCTCTTTTAAATATAATTTATTTTATTTGAACCCAATACTAACTTAAGCATCAGAGGGGTGTTAGCCAAGCTAACACCCACCTTAGTTTAAGATTGTTTTGCAGAATATGCTTCGGGATATAGCTCCAGGATACACACTCAGGATACTTCGAAAGATTAGAGGATTGGCCCCCTCTCTCACGTTTAAGTGATCCTGATCCCTTCACTGGTTTAAAGGTATTCACCTTTCTCATGAATTGGGTTTAAACACCCCGCCTGGAGCGCAAGTTATCCAGGGATAGTTCAAGGTGGCGGGACCAGTTCATGTAAAAGTGGTTGACAATTTCGTTACTGTTGGCTATACCCTGGATCCTTAAGGTATATGAGGATTGATCACCATCTCTCGCGAAAGGGTATTTTCATACTCTATAAGGTTTAAAGGTTTTCACCTTTCTAAGTCTTGGAGTTTATACACTCCCGCCTGTCGCGCACGAAAATTTGGGATTTTCCCCGGGATACTAAGGGTTTATCCCCAGTACATTAAGGGTTTATCCCTAGCAAAACTAAAGTTTTTAAAAAGATTGCAAAGATATGACAAGCTGTGATTACACACGTTCTTTTGTGGATAAGAAGCTACGAAGTTTAATCACTAAGTGAAGAAATACTCAAGTGTGTCATATATTGATGCAATATCCTACACAGACAGGGGACATCCATGCCGGGGACATTGCAAAGGATTCAAAGGTTGAGGTTGGAAATTATTGCCTAAGTGTTTCTGGTATGATTTATTATTTTCCAAGTCTTGAAAACCTTATCTAAATGATCTAAGTTGTCTAAAAAGTCATGTTCAACCACGTTTTGTCTAACATTTTGATATCAAAAGTATTGAACATTTCATTAGTATCCTGAGCAGGGTATTTGATCAGGATATTCAAAACATACCTTTCAAAATAAAAACATAATAAATAAGACTAAAAGGTCAGTTTATTATTATTAGTCCAAAAGATTGTATTCTTGGTTTCGTCTCAAAAAAGAGACCCATCCACCAAGAACACAATTAAGTTTTTAAAGCATATTTACATAAACAGTTGAAGGCCTCGTCCTGAAAACACAGGATCCCTCCACCTTCAACTGTCAAACTATTCTACTTGCAGGAAATTAAAATTGTTCTAAGTGCAGGACGACCGGATGATTTAGACCCTACAAAATACAGGTATCATTAAAGACAGACTAAGCAGGATACAAGTTCAGTATATGTGTACGGGATACAGGATCTGGATACTTACCTTATTAGGGAAGGAGGTCATGGGCTCGATAGATTCCGTGAAGCCAAGGTTATCATAAGAGAAACCTTTGGCAGCAGCAACAGATGGCTCCTTTTTCACCAGGACAGGCTTGGGATAGTTGTCAAGCTTCTCAAGATCGAAGAAAACATATATCCTTACCAGACATGTTGGAATGACTAAAAAATATATCCGTTGGAATCAGGATATCCAACAGTTATATTTTTGGGGACTATTGTTATGGGTGAAATTCTGAGCCCATATCCTAACTTTGTATCTTGATTTTTTATTAGTTGTATATGATCAGGATACTGGATCAGGATACCGGACCAGGATATTGGTAACATCCTGAGGCAGTATCCTGACTATTACTAACAATTTGCTTGTAAACGTTGGCTACAAGGGACTAACGTTCATGAAGACCAAGTCATCCCGAAGACACGCTCAAATTGGTTAGGATAAGGACGTAGATGGCGGAAAAATAGCTCTTGTAACGGTCAGCATTGAAGATTGGCATGTTTTATGGAAAGTTACGAATATTGGTCAAAGATATTAATGTTGTAACGGTTATGGAAGCTTAAATCCCGGAGTTATAGTTGGTATGCACGTGGAAAACGAGTTGAAACAGCCTGGCAACGTTCAGAAAGGAAATAATCTCCGGATCCCGGATTTTTAGCATAATATCCCAGATTTTTAGCATAGTTTGTTATTTCTTGTAACTATAAATAGGAGTGCTGGATCAGTAGGTTGAGACAGATAAGCCCGTCCACTTTTACACACACTTTGCAGCTACGATCACCATTTCAATCACAAACACTCACAACACTCAAAAATCACAATCATTGTAACACTTAGAGTTGATCCGTGCACTATCCTGAAGTTGTATCTTGCTGTTATTCAATCAATAAGAACAAACAAGGCACCTGACTATTGTCAGCTCCCGAGGATTTATGCCGGCGATCTAGAAAGATCAAGGGCTTTCCTCGTACATCTCGTGTCAATTTTTACTTTACTTGCATTTCGTTTACAAATTGATATAGTTCTGTATCCCGGAACTATATCCTTAAACTGTTTACATTTTTAACAAAGTTAACACATTTTTACAAGTTTACATAGCACACTACCTCACAAACTAAGTTTGATCACTAAATTGCTTCGGTAATTTTTGACCAAAACAAAGCTGACATCATGAAAGTAGCCATCAAGCGGATGATTGAAGAGAATCCTGACTCATCAAAGTTATAAGAAATTGCCAAAAGATTTATGAGCAGGCCTCCCACCAAACTCTCATCAAATAAAATCCATCCCAAGAAATCCATTGGACTCTAAAATACTAAAGTGGAAGTCTGATAAAAAGACCTATGTATTGACTTTGCTCAAGTCCAATAGAAGAGTTGAACACATTTCAAGGGAGGATGCATTAGGTCTGGATGCAGCTGACCTCCTAGATCTTTTAGACCTTCAACTCTGCGGGGATTAGGATGATGAAGATTCCCTTAACTTTGAGCTGCAATTCAAGGGCCAAGTTAGGGAAAAACCGATGAGAGAATAAAGATCATAAATAAGGAAGTGTTTTGGCATCATCAGTTCTAGGGGGAGATTGTTGGACCATGCATTCAAGCCCAGAAGAACAGATGATAAGGAAAGCATAAACTGGTTCTCAAAAGTTGATCATCATAAGCAGTGCTTGTTCAAGATTCTCCCCATGACAGTGGTTATCTATCAGCTGATGAACTCTAAGTACTGATCTTCTCAACAACTGATGGCCAAAGATCTTATGAAATATAAAGACTGAAGCTCTAACTACTGATGTCTCTCAAGTACTGATGAATACCAAAGCACTGCTCATTCAAGGACTGACCACCCTTTGAAGAAAGCATTGATCCTCAACATCAGTGCTTAAGCTACAACAGTGGAAAGCTGCAACATTGTTTATGTATTCAGTTATTTGTTGTAATCAGTGTTTTGTATTATTAGTGGTTAGAGGTTGTTAGGTTGTTAGATGTCACTTTCTAGGTGATATCAGCAAAGATGGTCAGTGGTTTCGTTTGTATTTAAATAGAACAGTACCTGTACTGTTCTATCAGCTCTTTCACACCAAGTCATCTTGTACGAACAAATCAGTGAGCTCAGGTTCAGGGGGAGTTTAGTTGCATGCATGCATAGTTGAACTTTGTAATACATACAATCTTTTGACTAAATGAAATCATGTTTGTAGAAAACTATTCTTCTTTGATTGTGTGTTAAAGTTTATCTCCATTTTCGCTGCATATTAATCTTTGTTTTCATATTCCATCTTTGTTAAACAACACAATCTAAGAAACTCAGATCCTAACACTCATGGATGGTCTTCACGAGTTTGCTTGGGCAAACTGATGTCGAAACCTCACCATATATGAGATTCAAACCAAGATTTATAAACTTTGATTTTTTTCATTGCTCGTACATTTTCAGTTCATAGTTGTGGGTTGGCATTAGGGTTAATTTCCACCAAGAAATGATCTGTTTTGGATAGATCAAACAAATGTTTTTGACAAACCTGCACCCTTCGCACGAAAAAGTTTGCTAGTCACAAAGTAAGTTAACCCCGTCCAGCCTCCAACTCTTGGTTCACACCTTCTATGTTGAGACGGCACACCCAGGTTGTCCTTACTTGACTGTTTGGCTATTTTACTTACTGTTTTAATTTCATATAACAATTACTACTACTGTATTATGTTTATAAACTGAGTTTTACACATGAATCATCTTTTAAACAAGACCAGTCGCACGAAGGGGCTCCCATTCGCACGAAGGGTCTGTTACTTGCTTATTTCATACATTTTCTGTATATTACAATCTGATCCGAACTCCTTATTACATCAGAATACTCACGCCTTTGTTTACCCATTGTAGGGTGATCTCGGTGTACCAGCCCTCAAGTAATCAGCTCTCGGTTTCGTGTTTATCTACGCAAAGCTGTGAGTATACTTGATGTGTGTAAAATGCAACATATAAATTACATCAAATAAGGCATAAAACTAACCCTTTTTAAGTACTAATATTGGAAAAAGAGTGTTTTTGTCTTCCTTTTGTATTTTTAGGATTAAATGAGCTCAAGAACACAAAAGAAGCAAAAAGACAGCTAAATCCAAGATAAATACAAGAAAAGGAACATAAGTGGATTGCCTGACCCCTCAAAGGCATCTTCCCAAGCAAATAGAGAAGGCAGAAGACTGAACACGCCCCGTGCTCAGCCAGCACGGGGCCGTGCCCAAGAAGCAGCAGAAAAGACAAACCTATAGAAGCTTCTATTGCCCACCACGGGCCGTGTCCAGCGGACACGGGGGCGTGTCGAAAGTACTGCAGGCGCATTAATTGTAATTGCGAATTACAATTAATGAGGAGAGAGAGTGTCAGACAGGCACGGGGCCGTGCCCAGCGGACACGGGGCCGTGCCCAGCGGACACGGGGCCATGCCCAGCTCTCTGTTCAGCATATAAATAGGAGTGCTTGGATTCATTTCAACTCATCCCTTGGCACACCACCTCTCTCACACTTCATCCACCACCCACCACCATCACAACACCATCATCCACCACCATCATCCATTGTCCTTCGTAGAGTGTGTGAGTCGTCTCGGGATCCAAGATTGATCGTAAGAGTTCTTGACAATCAAGGCCATGTTTGCCTAAGTCTCTTACATCACTTGGTGAAGACAAAGTGTCTAGTATAATACTTTTTATTTCTAATCTTTTGCACTTTTTATTTGGTTTTGTATTAATGACTTTAATAACTAGTTACTTATGTTGAAGGTGATCTTTCCTTATCGTTTGTCCGTGGTGTCTTGGCATTATTTTACTGTCTATATAAAATAAAAGATTTTCACCATTCATATCTCCACGGTCTATATGGAGGTATGTTGGCTACCTGGTCGGGGGTTAAGGGAACGGTTTGGTAAAGGTCTTGCCATTGTTCAGCGTTTAGAGGTCCTGCAATGGACCTGGGTCAAATTTAGTAGGACCTCCTTCAATGCTTCACGGTATTGGATGGCGGGGGTCCAAACTCTTTGACCCCCTCATAAGTTAACTACTATTAATACTATAACCCGGCTATTTAGGATTGTATCCCTGCTGACTCAGACTACTTAGCCGAGGGTAACGTCACCGCCAAAAGCGGGGCCTACCATAATACTGCATTAATAACTTAATTCATTATCTTCCAATAATCCACCCCTTTAGGATTGTATCCTTGCTGACTCAAACTACTGGGGTGAGGGTAACGTCACCTTCAAAACAGGGGCCTACTACAATAACTAAGATAATCTCTTAATTATGTGCAAAAGTGCGGAAATAATCAAAGGTTATACTAGATACGAGTCGGAACCAAGTGATTCATCTTGTCTATCTGTTTTTCTTTTTATTTTTATTTTCAGCATTTTAGTTAGTTTTTATTTTTCTTAGCTTAAAACCTTTTTCTAAACTTTTTATTTTGATTAGACGTTGAGGATAAACCGGTACTAAAAGCTCTTGTGTCCTTGGACGACCTCGGTATCTTACCAACACTATACTACGCTCAACGATGGGTGCACTTGCCCATATGTGTGTTTAGTGTTAGTAAAATATCGTGTTTTATAAATTTAAAACTTGGCTAAAATAAGTGTTAAAAAGGGCTTAAAATATACACCTAATATATATAACACTTTCACGCACATCAATACTCGATCCCTTTTTCCTTTTATACACCTTGGGTGCAACATGTACTATTATACAAAAACACGCAACACTATTAAACTTGTTAAAAATAACACTCTATCCACTATTAAACATGAGACTTGTTATACTTGCTAATCTTGCATGATATGTTTACAAGTGTCTATATGCTCATTAACTTTGCAATCCTACCTTTACAATTATAGCGTTATAGGACTAACGCCCCGCCCATATTCTAGTGGTATTGTTAAGTAAACACCATTACACCCTCTTCGTTTCGACGATGTTAGGTAATCACGATTGCGTTAAACTCCGGTTTGACATATAGCTTACACTTGTATAGTATGTTATTAATAGGATATACATTTTAACATGTTGGATATGAGCACCATTAAACATTTTCACTATTATGCTATGTATCAAACTTGTATACTCGCCAACTTTATGTTTATCATATTTTAATACATGTTACAGGTTGATAGATGATGATTGAAGAAACACAATTAGGGTGGACAAAGATACTCAACTAAATGAAATAAACAATTATTTATGTTTTGTGATGTTGCTACAATTTTGATGTATTGGTTTTGTTGAACAACGTATTCATTTTAGCATTTATGAAATTTTGGTTAACTAAATATTGTTACAGTTAGCGTTATGATGCTTCGAGCAATCTTCTTTTCGTCTCACTCTGATGTTTCTGCCATCCGTTGGGGTGTGACATTGCAGAAGTTTAAAAACAAACAGTCTTTTTCTAGCAGACTGCAGAGGTTTGGTCCACCTCTTCTGCTACAGATGTCTGCTGATGTGGTCCGCAGTCTGCAGACGTTTTACCTCTGAAAAAACACACTGCACCTTACACTTTGTAGGAAAAATGTCTTTTTTACACTAACCTTACCATATATGTAGGGTGAGAGTTGGCTACAAAGTCCATTTTTCCAACAAAGTGTACAAAGTCATAAAACACCACAATTTCAGCCATAAAACACACTCAAAACCCACAAATAACAAAGTGGAGATTACTAAAATGCAATATTTGAAGGGTTTTGTGTTGTGTTTTGGATGATAAGACTATTATTTTCGAATAACTAACATTAATGTGTTTTATGTTGATTATCATGTTGTGTTTTATATTCATAGTTCTAGATGGTGTGTTTGAAGTTTTTATTGATTGTTAGGGTTTGGGTATTGTGTTTTTGTGATCTTCACTCTGTTATTTGTGGCTATGGGTGTTTTTTATGGTTGAAATTGTGGTGTTTTATGACTTTGTACACTTTGTAGGAAAAATGGACTTTGTAGCCGAACCCTACCCTATGATGATCAAGATGATGCCAAAAAGGGGGAGAAACATGACATGAAAAAGTTTGGCAGACCTACTCCTAGGCAAAAGTCAACTAAAAAGCCAGAGCCTGAGAAGAAGTCTTCTGTAGCCACTAGTGAAACATCTGACAAAGAAAAGAAAAAGGGAGTTGATGAAACCCTAAATATTCTAGCAGATGACGTGGCTAAAGACAAAAAGACTATTCAAAATCAGAAGGAAACAAAGGAAAGATAGTGGAGAAAGGAACAAAAGGCTTTGAAAGAATGGGAAATAAAAGAAAAGGGTCTTGGTACTTCAGAAATATGGAAATCCCATAAACATAACAAACCACCATTGGCCACATATCCAAAATCACCCACACCACCAAAAACAACCACTGATGGTCCCAAAACCACTTCTGGTGTTAAAAGGTCATCCACTACTACACCCAAACCAACACCACCACCACAAAAACAGCCTACCAAAAAGCTTAAAACAAAACCATCCTCACCATTACCATCCACTGCTGCAACAAATGTTGACACTTCAACGGTTGTTATGACAATAGCGGTTGAAACACCAGTTGTTTCAACAACTGTTAGTCAACCATCCACCACTTTCCAATTCCCTTCTCAAGCTATACTCATTCGAATTTCCAAATCTCCAACAAAAACCCCTTCTCCTAAAAAGGTTTACCCCTAAAAAAGAAAGTTTCAAGTGAATGATGATGATATCCCTGCACCTACTCCTATATCATCTTCACCGTTCATACAAACCAACCCTGAACCATTCATTCCTACACTATCACCATCATCAAACCCACTCATTGATTCAAAAGTACTTGAAGGACATGAACCCTCAAGAGGAATCCCACTAGCTGTGAACTATCCTCTAGAATTGCATGCAGTAAAAGATGAAATGAGGCAATTCTATACAGAGGATGATCCTGACAAAAGAAAGTTCCCATCCCTTCATGGCTTCAGACCTCCAAGAAACATGGAAGAATATCTGAAACTCAAAGGCAGGCAAGCTGAATTGCAAGCCAAGTATGAAGGTAAAGGGCAAGGTGATAGTAACATCTTAAGTCGAATGCAACATGGGCTTAGTAAGGTCAAGAAATTGGAAGACTATGCAAGATACTTAAGTAAAGAAATGTCAAACTTACCACCAAATGCTTTCTTACAAAAGAAACTGAGGAAAGATCTCTTAGAACTGATCATGAGAGAAAAATTTTATCCTGCCAAAGTTGAACAATTCAAAGGCTGGCCACTCATTGCTCTCAAAGCTGAAATCAAGAGAATTGAAAGAATAAAGAATGATCCTCAGATGAAAAGGTCTACACCAGATTGGAATAAGTACAAAAAGACCATTGTAGAACTTACTTTGGAATACAAGAGGAAGAAAGCAGAGTTGGTTGCAGCAAAGTATGGTTCAGCAAAGACCATCTCAAAATGGTCCAGGCAGTATACAGACATGGTTTATGAAAAGCTGGAAAAACGAAGAGAGACAGATCCTACAGCACCAAAGAAACCAGCATATAAAAGCAAAGCCACTGATGAGCCAAAGCAGCAAACCCTCTCTCTAAAAACTCTGTTCACATCATCTGACTTGTCCACCATTGCCTTAAACCAAAGAAAAAGGCAAAAGCAGATGGATAAGGAAGATGCACGGAGAGAAGCTGACATCATGAAAGTAGCCATCAAGAGGATGATTGAAGAGAATCCTGACTCATCAAAGTTATAAGAAATTGCCAAAAGATTTATGAGTAGGCCTCCATCACCAAACTCTCATAAAATAAAATCCATCCCAAGAAATCCATTGGACTCTAAAATACTAAAGTGAAAGTCTGATAAAAAGACCTATGTATTGACTTTGCTCAAGTCCAATGGAAGAGTTGAACGTACATTTCAAGGGAGGATGCATTAGGTCTGGATGCAGCTGACCTCCTAGATCTTTTAGACCTTTAACTCAGCAGGGATTAGGATGATGAAGATTTCCTTAACTTTGAGCTATAATTCAAGGGCCAAGTTACGGAAAAACTGATGAGAGAACAAAGATCATAAATAAGGAAGTGTTTTAGCATCATCTGTTCTAGGAGGAGATTGTTGGACCATGCATTCAAGCCCAGAAGAACAGATGATAAGGAAAGCCAAAACTGGTTCTCAAAAGTTGATCATCATAAGCAGTGCTTGTTCTAGATTCTCCCCATGACAGTGGTTATCTATCAGCTGATGAACTCTAAGTACTGATCTTCTCAACAACTGATGGCCAAAGATCTGATGAAGTATAAAGACTGAAGCTCTAACTACTGATGTCTATTAAGTACTGATGAATACCAAAGCACTGCTCATTCAATGACTAACCACCCTTTGAAGAAAGCATTGATCGTCAACATCAGTGCTTAAGCTACAACAGTGGAAAGCTGCAGCAATGTTTATGTATTCAGTTATTTGTTGTAATCAGTGTTTTGTATTATTAGTGGTTAGAGGTTGTTAGGTTGTTAGATGTCACTTTCTAGGTGATGTTAGCAAAGATGGTCAGTGGTTTCGTTTGTATTTAAATAGAACAGTACCTGTACTGTTCTATCAGCTCTTTCACACCAAGTCATCTTGTACGAACAAATCAGTGAGCTCAGGTTTAGGAGGAGGTTAGTTGCATGCATGCATAGTTGAACTTTGTAATACATACAATCTTTCGACTAAATGAAATCATGTTTGTAGAAAACTATTCTTCTTTGATTGTGTGTTAAAGTTTATCTCCATTTCCGTTGCATATTAATCTTTGTTTTCATATTCCATCTTTGTTAAACAACACAATCTAAGAAACTCAGATCCTAACACTCATGGATGGTCTTCACGAGTTTACTTGGGCAAATTGATGTCGAAACCTCACCATATATGAGATTCAAACCAAGATTTATAAACTTTGATTTTTTTCATTGCCCGTACATTTTCAGTTCATAGTTGTGGGTTGGCATTAGGGTTAATTTCCACCAAGAAATGATCTGTTTTGGATAGATCAAACAAACGTTTTTGACAAACCTGCACCCTTCGCACGAAGGGACCGTTTCACATGTTTTTCGTTTTCGATTTCATTTCTGTTCAATTCCAGCTCACCAAACAGTTTTGCTAGTCACAAAGTAAGTTAACGCAGTCCAGCTTCCAACACTTGGTTCACACCTTCTATGTTGAGACGGCACACCCAGGTTGTCCTTACATGACTGTTTGGCTATTTTACTTATTGTTTTCATTTCATATAACAATTAGTACTACTGTATTATGTTTATAAACAGAGTTTTACACACGAATCATCTTTTAAACAAGACCAGTCGCACGTAGGGGCTCCCATTCGCACGAAGGGTCTGTTAGTTGCTTATTTCATACATTTTCTGTGTATTACAATCTGATCCGAACTCCTTATTACATCAGAATACTCACGCCTTTGTTTACCCATTATAGGGTGATCTCGGTGTACCTACCCTCAAGTAATCAGCTCTCGGTTTCGTGTTTATCTACGCAAAACTGTGAGTATACTCGATCCCTTTTTTCATTTTATACACCTTGGGTGCAACATTTACTATTATACAAAAACAAACAACACTATTCAACTTGTTAAAAATCACACTCTATCCACTATTAAACATGAGACTTGTTATACTTGTTAATCTTGCATGATATGTTTACACGTTTCTATATGCTCATTAACTTTGCAATTCTACCTTAACAATTATAGCGTTATAGGACTAACGCCCCGCCCATATTCTAGTGCTATTGTTAAGTAAACACCATTACACCCTCTTCGTTTCGACGATGTTAGGTAATCACGATTGCGTTAAACTCTGGTTTGACATATAGCTTACACTTGTATAGTATGTTATTAATGGGATATACATTTTAACATGTTGGATATGAGCACCATTAAACATTTTCACTATTATGCTATGTATCAAACTTGTATACTCGCCAACTTTATGTTGATCATATTTTAATACATGTTACAGGTTGATAGATGATGATTGAAGAAACACAATTAGGATGGACAAAGATACTCAACTTAATGAAATAAACAATTATTTATGTTTTGTGATGTTGCTACAATTTTGATGTATTGGTTTTATTGAACAACGTATTCATTTTAGCATTTATGAAATTTTGGTTAACTAAATATTGTTACAGTTAGCGTTATGATGCTTCGAGCAATCTTCTTTTCGTCTCACTCTGATGTTTCTGCCATCCGTTGGGGTGTGACATTGCAGAAGTTTAAAAACAAACAGTCTTTTTCTTACAGACTGCAGAGGTTTGGTCCACCTCTTCTGCTACAGATGTCTGCTGATGTGGTCCACAGTCTGCAAACGTTTTACCTCTGAAAAAACACACAGCACCTTACACTTTGTAGGAAAAATGTATTTTTTACACTAACCTTACCATATATATAGGGTGAGAGTTGGCTACAAAGTCCATTTTTCCAACAAAGTGTACAAAGTCATAAAACACCACAATTTCAGCCATAAAACACACTCAAAACCCACAAATAACAAAGTGGAGATTACTAAAATGCCATATTTGAAGGGTTTTGTGTTGTGTTTTGGATGATAAGACTATTATTTTTGAATAACTAACATTAATGTGTTTTATGTTGATTATCATGTTGTGTTTTATATTCATAGTTCTAGATGGTGTGTTTGAAGTTTTTATTGATTGTTAGGGTTTGGGTATTGTGTTTTAGTGATCTTCACTCTGTTATTTGTGGGGTATGGGTGTGTTTTATGGTTGAAATTGTGGTGTTTTATGACTTTTTACACTTTGTAGGAAAAATGGACTTTGTAGCCGAACCCTACCCTATATATATATATATATAGGGGAAGGTTCATTGGGGAACACTAAAAAAGTGGGGAACAGCGGGGAACCGACTCAAATGAACTCCGATTGGACTAATTCCAGCGGCGTTGGAACCGGCTCGTCGAATCCTAACTAGGATCTCTTAACCCTAAACCCTAAATCCTAACTCCTAAACTCTAAACCCTAAAGCTAAAAAAATAAGTCTAAAACCTAAGCTAAACCGTAAAATGTAAACTATAAACCCTAAAAGCTAAATCTTAAAGGCTAAACCTAAAGCTAAACCCTAAAGCTAAACCCTAAAGCTAAACGCTAAACCCTAAAGCTAAACACTAAACCCTAAAGCTAAGCTCTAAAGCTAAACCCTAACGCTAAACCCTAAAGCTAAGCCCTAAAAGCCAAACCCTAATATATTTAGGGTTAAGGGGTTATGATTTAGGGTTTAGGGTTAAGAGATCCTAGTTAGGGTTCGACGAGCCGGTTCTAACGCCCCGGAATGAGTCCAATCGGAGTTCGTTTGAGTCGGTTCCCCACTGTTCCCTACTTTTTTAGTGTTCCCCAATGAACCTCACACTATATATATATATATATATATATATATATATATAGGGGAAGGTTCTATGCAGAACACTAAATATTGCGAGAACACGCAGAACAAAATGAATCACACGTTTTTTCAATCTTAAAAACCTAAAAAGTAAATGAAAATGTTATAAATATAAGATTTATTGTTTCTCACACTAGAATTTAAAACAAAATATGAAAAATCTTAAGTTTTCAAATAACCTACACACATGTAGGTTATGTGTAGGATAAATTACCTACATGTATGTAGACTATGTGTAGGTGAAAATATATGATTTTTTTATGTAGATATAATACACATATGAATGTAAGAAACATAAAATTTAAGAAATATGAACCTCAAATCCCAAAATTTATTGATTTAGAGTTGTTCTTTTTGTTCTCGCAATAATTAGTGTTCTGTAATGATCCTTATCATATATATATATATATATATATATATATATATATATATATAGTATCGTTCAATCTGGGTTAATGTACGATGTGTACGCTGGAAAAACATAACATGCGTGATTAGTTTTATAACATGCATGATTAGGGTTTTTACTCCATGTGTGATTTCTGATTTTGTACATGCATGATTATGTTCATGCGTGATTATGGGTTTCAACATGCGTGATTATGGTTTTCAACATGCGTGATTAGGGTTTTTGAGTTTTATAATGTCTGTAATTTCATCTCGTACACATCGTATGTTAAGAAATATTGTACGTTATATATATACACACGCACACATACATATATATATATAGGGGATGGATCATGAAAAAACTACTTAAATGAGAAAACTAAAAAACTAACTATAAAAGCCTAAAAAAACATACCAATTTTTTTTACAATTTTTTTTATAAATTTTTGCTACTTTTTATATATAGAAATTGTAGTATATATTAAAAACAAACTTCTTTTGTATATAAAAATTGTACTATATATTAAAAACCAACTTTTTAAAAAAATTGTAAAAAGACAAAAATTGGCATTTTTTTAATGATAATCGGATTTTCGTCACAATGCATGGGATTAAATAGTTGTATATATTAAAAACTAACTTCTTCCCCCTCACTATTCATCCTAGCCAATGACGCGTTGCTACGTGTTCCTTTTTTTTTTCTTTTTACCTCTTTTGTCTTTTAGTTTTTATTTTTGTTTGCACCCTTGCACTTTTATAAAATATTATACAATCCATAAACTTAAATAAAATTACTTTTCCTCATTCTTGAAGAGTTCATACCGTGCCAATACAGTACTAATAACTCCACGATGCGCAATGTAAAATACTTAAGCTATCGTGCAATCCCTAAACTTCAATAAAGTTACTTTTTCCCGTTCCTTAATAACTACACCGCGCGCCAGTACTATATCGTTACCGCTGCAACGCACGAGCGTGTTTTTCTGTTTACACCTTTATATATATATATATATATATATATATATATATATATATATGGTGGGGTTCTAGAGTGAACACTAGTGAATTTGCGAACTAAGTGAACAAATCTTGGCTATTGATTTACACATGTGGATGGCTAGGATTTCATCATCAAATCGTAAAATACACTAGCGTATTTCATCATCAAATCCTGGCCATTGATCTACACACATGTATTGCCAGGATTAGTTCGCTCATTTCGCAAACTAGACTAGTGTTCACTCTTGAACCTAATCCTATATATATATAGGGTCAAGATTTAGAGAAAACGGTGAAAAGTGTGAGAACGGTAAGAACGGTTATGGATCGTCAGATTAAAACAATCTATGGACTAGATGACGCGGTGGCATTTTCGTAAATAACATCACTTTTATAACTCTGGCGCGCTTCATTAAGGGTAAAAAAGTCTTTTGACTTCTCCACACAAAACGCCATCTCATGAAATAAAACGCCATTAAAATTACCGCCTTAACCCTAAAATAGCACACCCCATCCTAAATCTAAAAACGCCATTAAATATAAAACACCAAACTTAATTATAATAAAATCCCGCCTAAAAAACTGCCAAAAACATCGTATATATACAACATCTCAGACATTCAATTAAAACACACAAAAACCCAAACCCCATATTTAATATATACCATTCGTCTTAGAAAAGCCAAAAAACACAAACATCAAATATCCTCTAAACCCAAACTTCCATTCAATTTATAACGCCAAAACATACAAAAACATTATTGAGGGTTGTTGTCAATAAAGTTTAGCTGCATGGGATGGACAACATTGTCAGATAACTTTGTTAACTAAGGATTAACAATGTTATCCATCACCATACAGCAAAACATTATTGATTTAGGATGATCAAAATTAGAATTTTAAGGTGCTTTTATTTAGTGGCGTTCTTTTCTCTCGGTAAAACGCCGAAAAGTTAAAAAATCAAACATCGTTCATTGAAAATTCAAAAGATTGTTGGCTACAGGTTGTAAACTCAATAACATTTTGCTTCATGAGATGGACAAATATACAATAAAAAGATGCTGATTTCAGACTTTGTGCTTCCACACGGCGACAAAAAACATACTTCAAAAAACAAAAATCAAAATAAATCATACGAAAGTCGAAACAGCCAGTGAAGATGCTTCAAAAGAAGAAAGAAACTGGTGACAGTGAAGATTTGGAAGATCAATTGTTTATACATATTTTAATAATTTTCTTTTTCAGTTGATTGTTATATAATAACAACGCCATATGTAATAAAAACGCCACACATTCAAATGCTTGTCAAAACGCCATCATGCCATAAAACGCCCCAAAAACTACCAAACTATAATAAAATTATTTTGGACAAATATTATAAAAAACCCAAAAATTAATAAAAAATAAATAAAAACCAAACTTGAAAATGTAACTAGAAACAGTAACTACAAAAACAGTAAAACTGAAGAGACGGATAATTTATAATATTAGAATCTAAAACGCCAAACTTGAAAAATGGGATGTGTTACAGACTTCAGAGATAAAAGCTATCAAAAACAATAATTACAAAACAGTAACTGAAACGACGAATAGTTTATTATAATAATGCACCGCATAACCTACGCGCCAAAAAGACATCCTATAAAATGATACCTCTCAGCAGTTTCCATTTAATCAATCCAAAAAACAAACGCCAATACTACTAAATACCACTCACTGTAAAAAAGCCAAAAAATTAAAAAAATAAAAGATAGCTAATATGTTTTCTTGGATATTCAGTATTAGTATTCATGAAGTTTCACTGAATAGATTGTTAGGCGAGGAGAGTAACTCAGTAAGATGTTGCTGCATGAGATGGACAAATCTTTAAGAAAAAGATACTGATGACAATCGTATGTCATTTTGTGTTCTTTTTTCTTGAAGAAGGCTTGGATGATGAGAAAAGATCAATGACACTGAAGAGTGAGATGATTATAAAGATGAATATCAAGATGAAGAAAAAGCGAAAAACCCACCCACACGTCATATATCTATGTCCCCAAACATCCACAAAAAATCCACTTCAACAGACGAGCAGGCAAAATAATCAAACCGATGGGTTTGTTAAGTTTTACATAAAACGCCATATATTTGGTGACAGTTCTTGTATATTAAAGAAGAGAGAGACTGATGACAGTGAAGATTGTGAAGAGAGATCCGATTATGATTTTTAACTTATTTTCTTTGCTTCTATTTTTTTCCATGTGGCTGTAATATAATTTTACAATTGTAAAACGCTAAAATACCACAAACGCCAAAATGAATATAAAAAATAATAGAACAATGGACCATATTGTCTAAAATGCCTTGAAAAACGTCATTCAGAGAGATTTTCTGACCCCCTGGAGGTCCAATGGCATACGATTTGAAAAACGCCATAAACGTCAAAAATGCCAAAATGTTAATACAATGAAAACATTAAAACGCCATTAATTATTGAATTTAGTTAACGCCAAAAATCTTAAACCCCAAAAATAAAACAATATTGTGAAAAGCGGAACTAGAAAAGCAGAAGATAAAATGACAAAAAAGCCCATACGCCCTAATTATATCGCGCGCCACGTGTTGGGTCAGGATGCGTTCTCACCATTCTCACACTTTTGAGCGTTTTCTCCTGATCCCGTTCCTATATATATATATATATATATATATATATATATATATATATATTTATAGTCCTAATTTAATTTTCCTACCACATGTTTAGTTCATGTACTTTAATAAGTTTTGTTTTTCTTATTTAGTTAACTTTGGTAATATACATGTTTAGTGCCTCCAGTTTTATTCATTTTAGTATTTCTCTTCTATTTTTTTTTTTTGTTTTGCTAACGTAACGAACCAACTCCACTCCGATGCAACAGGCAAGATAAAATTAATGCTTATTGTGTTAAGTACCGGTAGGGCGGCTCTGAGCATGTGCCGGGTGGGCGACGGCTCTGAGCCAAAAACCTAAGAGGGCCCGTAGTTTAAAAAAAATTGAATTATAATTATATTATATGAAGATTATGAATACTTATAAAACTGTAGCAGTTAATAACTGGCCCTATGGCTTTGTGGTAGGTGCCACTCTTGTAAACATGAAGTCTGTAGTTCGATTCTCCATGTGGGGCTGGGTAGTGCACTAGCTTTTATTTTAGTTTCTTTTTGGGTGTGTGGGAGTAATTCTATCTAACCTCTTGTTCTTTTTGTTTGAATAAAGTTACATTTACTCGTTAAAAAAAGGAATAATATGATCCTAAATAATCATCTAGTTTTAGGTTCTATTTCTGTTTGGGTGTTTGTGGGATTTATTTAGGCTAAGCTTCTTTTTTTTTTGTTGGATAAAGTTTCTATTGCTGGTTAAAAAAAAGGATCACATGATCCTAAATAATCATCTAATGTATATGATATGTTCAAATTTCTAATAAAAATAGAATATTGTTTTATCTAGTATTAAATAATAACGGATTAATAGCTAAAAATACAACATCAACGACGTGAACTAGAATCTGAATCGTCATTGACGTGAGGCGGGAGCTATCAATTGAAAAGAGTTCGAAATTATTGAGTTTTCACATTGAAATTGTTGGGATTGAACCCTACAAAAGAACAGTTGATAAAGCCAAAACTGGATCAGATCAGTGGATCCAGAATAAGCAATTGTTTGTACTTAATCTTTCCCCTTGGAAGTGATCCTATCATCTGCTGACCTCTAAGCACTACTCTTCACAACAAATGCTGATGCCTGAAGACTGATGAAGATAAAGCACTGATGCTCAAACTACTGATATGGTTCAAGTACTGCTGAAGACACAAAACATTGTTGGAGCTATAACAGTGGAATGAAGAAGCAGTAGTTTACTTTATTCATTGTATTGTATTTGTAATTAGTAGTTAGAAAGCAGTGTTTGTATATAACAGTTGTTAGGAGGTTAGATGTCACTTTCATGGTGACGTCAGCCAAAGATGCTCAGTGGTTTGTTCGGTACTATAAATAGAACAGTACCCCATACTGTTCTATTAGCTCTCTTCATAACAAAGTCATTTTGTACGAACAATCATTGTGAGCTCAGGCTGAGGGGGATATTAGTGCATGCATGCATTGTGATTGATAGTTGTAATAAATACAATCATTCGATTCCAAGTTAAACATGTTTGCTAAAACTATTTCTCTCATTGATTGTGTAATGAAAGTTTGTTTCATCTAATTCCGCTACATTTAACTCTGTTTCATCTTCATTCTAATCAAACAAGCACAATCAAAGGAAACTCAGATCCTAACAATTGGTATAAGAGCAAGGATAGTCAAGTTTGATCTAACAATCATTTTGACGTAAAAGTTCAGCTCAATTTCGTTGATACTTTCAATTGTTCGGTGTGACACTTCGGGTTTGACCCGTACGTTTTAATTCTTTAAACTAGAAACCTTGTTACTTGATTTATATGATTTAAGCATTTATCTTGGATTTATGACTAGTGAATTAATTTTTTACCTTGTATGAGCATATTGCATGGGGCTATCTGTACTATTAAAACACTTATAAAAATTGTCCAAATTATTAGAGCCCACTCCTTCAAATCGGCCCAAGAGACACCTTCTAGATGCCCTAATAGAGTCGCACAAGGGAATGTGAGAGCACACATGAATTGTGCGATCCAATCAAATGAGTGTATATAAATGCTCTTAGCCGACAACCTGGGAAAAACTTTCCAATCAATACATTCTTCAACAAATCCCAACGCACACCTCCATTCTCTCTTTAAAACCTGCGACACCCAAAACCCATCTCCGCCGATCATTAAACCCACCTCCGGCGACCTCCGCTCCGCTCCGTCAACTCCCGATAAGCTCGAACCACTTCCCTTCCTCAGCTTGACACCACTCGCACACCGGAAAGGAACTACGGTAACCGTCACTCTTACTTCCTCTCATTTCCTCACATCTGCAACTATCACTTTTCAGGTTAGTGAGAAGCTTATCACACTGTAGTTTATGTCGATGTTGTATGATAGATTTCTGTGATTTTCCATTTGCTGATATGAATAAGAAACATGTAGAAGGCATAGATAGGGAGCGATCTGAGTAATGTTTGCATAAACTTCCAGATCTGATAATAAAGTATGATTCTTGACGATGAATCTGAACTTACAACTGCTCATGCGTAAAATACAACCTGGCCATGCGTGTTTTGAAAGACTGTTATGAGTAGAACAGTGATGTAGGGATTTTGTTGAAATAATGAATGATTATGGTGATTGCTATTCGATTTAGGGTGATGTTTGAATGTATAACTGTGTGTAAATAAAAGATGATGAATGTTGTTTAAAAGCTTGACTTCATGCTTTCATGGTGTGTGCAACCTTACATGCATATTTGAATGATTTTAAATGAAAAATGATTGTCTGGTTTGTGTGAGGATGATGATGGTGCTAAGGTCACAACTGTTTCTTAAAAATCATCAAAAGGCTCTGTGAATAGGAGTATAAAATCATGAAGAAACTTGGGTTTTAAAGGGTAGATGAACTGGGTTTTCCTTTGAATGTACAACTGCACATGCCCAGGGTACAACCTGGTCATGCAGGTCTTGATAATGTTATAGAACGGTTGACAAAGATGAAATGTACGATTGTTGGTTCAACGATGTGTGTTATTATGCGTGAAATGCGTGAAATCTGGGCCGAAAGGTTTTAAATAGTTATTTGTTGATTTACATGAAAATTAAGATGACTACATTTGATGATATAAGAAGTTGCCATGGGTGCTGTTGTATGTATATGAAGCGGTATCTTCATGGAGGGTACAAGTAGGCATACGCAGGGTACAACTCACATGAATGTTTCATGATTTGAAATGGTGTGTTAAATGTTCCTTGTCTCATTCGGTTGATCTAAAAAGGTGAAAAGGAATTATGTTTTGTCTGAATCGCACAATTAGCTAGGCCCCCACCACCTGCATTTGTACACTTTTATTTGATTAACCGCACAACACCTCATCAATCGCACAACAAAATCTGAGCATGTATTTAAAACCTGGCCCCACCATTTGTTCTCCACACTTTTGTTGGTCACACAACAGAGGTTCAATCGCACAAGTTGTTATAAATGCACACTCAAATTAACTGGCCCCACCACTTCAAATTGTTGATCGCACAAGACTTGAAACCGCACAACTGATTGAAGTTGTATTAAGTTGTTATATATAAGAACCCATGTCCCTATCACTTATGATTTTTGGAAATAGGTGTTACGTGTAAACTACTCATTGTTTGTACGCTACTGTGAATAACGTGCTATATGTGATTACTTGGCATATGTGTACATTACGTGATTCAGTTACAAACAGTCCTAACAATTTGGTAACCATCGTAGGACGTGGTTGACCAAATTTAGGATAAACATACTAACTACCGAGCAACCTAAGGTGAGTTCACACACTATAAGCATGCGTCCCAGGGAGGGACACGAACAAACTAAGGAATGCTTTCAAACTAATATTTCCGGGGGAAATGCGATTGGGTATAATTTAAATTACCATTTCCGGGGGAGATACGTTTGGATAATATTTATATCACGACTAGCAAAAACTAAACGAATCTCTATCATATAAAGTCCCTGCTTATTGTACCGATTAATCACCGGGGGCGAACGGGTTATTAGTTGATAGCGCTATTAGGTTTGACAACCTCACACCGTGACCGGAGGAGATCGGGCGTGAACTAGTAGACCTTGCATCTTGGTCAATGACGATAGACATTGACCCGAGGCACAAAAATCTTCTCGTCAACAGTTTCGGTAACGCCAGTTTAGTAGCTTTCATATGGGGTAGCTCCCCATAACGTGTTTATAAACGCTTTATCTAAACAACCTGTTTTTGAAAAGTTAAAAACTGGACATCTCGTGGACTCGCCAACATTTTGTTGATACCCTACTGCATGCTTTGCAGGTACCTAGTGACTCAGGCGCTTGCGGCTTGGGGAAGTGTAGTGGTCGTCTAAACCCGTGTGTTGGGTTCTAAATAAACTTGAACTCTGAACTTTGTTTTAAACTGGTTTGCCTATGCTTCCGCTACTTACTTAAACTGTTATTTTAAACTTAAACTATTGAACTTTAAACTATAATATTTACTACCCATTATGGTTGGGGATCATTATTACTATTAACCAATGCTCAGTATAATTGGTGGCTGGATCCTGGTCATGTCACACGTCCTCGCGGTAGTACTCCGCATGTGGATTTTGAGGGTGTGACAGATTGGTATCAGAGCCATTGGTTATAGTGAACTCGGTTTTAAAAAGGAAGTCTTTTTGAGGAAAAACCAAACTATAACCTGTGACTCATGACGACACTACACTCCAAGTGCAAGACTCAACGCATTAGACCTCATAGCTCGGACTTGTGTTTACTTGCTTGTTTATTTTATGCTGTATGATCTACTATACGTACTAGTGTGCCTAGTTAGATGGATACACCCCCTCTTCTATCTCATTCTCACTACATTACGACATCACACTTATACTGTGTTTTCTGGTTATGAAGACAATGAGTGGACGCGGAAGAGGAAACGTTAACATGACTCAGGCTCAGTTCACTAACTTGCTCCACACGGTGGCTGCAGCTTTCGCAGCTCACCCTGGAGGTAAACTCGTTATTTTAGGATGTTTAAATCCTACCCCCGCATCGCCTTTTCACCTCTAAGCCTATTCGCTTCGCTTCTCACAACAGGTCAGCAAGCGCCTGCGCAACCACGTGTTTGTACTTTCAAAACCTTCATGGATTGCAAGCCTCTCCCTTTCAATGGCACTGAGGGTGCCATAGGTCTTCTGCACTAGATTGAGAAGGCCGAAGCTGTCTTTGCTGTCTGCGAGTGTCCCCCTGCTAATTGGGTAAAGTTTGCGACTGGTACGCTTGAAGGAAACGCGCTTTCATGGTGGAAGGCATAGATTCAGATGCTTGGTTTGGAAAGTGCTAATGCTACTGCGTGGGAAGATTTCAAGGACATGATCAAGGAAGAGTATTATCACAGGGATGAAATCCAAAAGCTCGAAAACGAGTACTTTGAGCTCAAGATGGTTGGATCAGAGATCGAGACCTACACCAAACAGTCCAACGACTATGCTGCTCTTTGCCCAAACATGTCTCGACCTGCTTATCGAAGGATCGAATTGTACATCAAGGGTTTGGCCCCAGAAATCTGGAGCCATGTGACCTCAGCCAACCTCAATACCATCCAGCCAGTCGTCCGTCTTGCTCACAAACTCACTGATCAGGCTGTGGAACAAGGCAAGTTGCCCAAAAGGATCAATGCTACTGCCGGAACTTCTAGTGAAAACAAACGAAAGTGGGATGGAAATCAGGGTAAGGATGCTAACCTTACTCAGGCCCCAGCCCAGCAAAGGAAAACTGAAAACAATAAGGGCCCTCAGCAACAGGGCGGCTACCAGGGCCGTCTCCCCAAATGTAACAAGTGTGGTCGACATCACAATGGGCCCTGTGCGAGGAACAAGTGTCAGCGATGCAACAAGATGGGGCATGAGGCCAAGGATTGTAGGAGCCCTCATCCCGTAAGGCAGAACCAACCGCAACAGCAACATCATGGGAACATCAAGGGTTGTTTCCAGTGCGGAGCCGAGGGGCACATTAAGAAGAATTGTCCCCAGTTAAACCAGAACAACAACAACCAGGGTGCGGGGAATAACAACAACAACAACAACAACAATGCTGGAAATGGTGCAAGAGGAAGGGCTTTTGTGATTGGAGTTGGAGAAGCGAGGAATGACCCCAACGTCGTAGCGGGTAAGTTTCTACTCGATGATCGTTATGTTTCCATCTTATTTGATACTGGAGCAGATGCTAGTTATGTATCCCTACGTATTAGTAAAAAGCTTAAGCGTACGTCTACGTTATTAAGTTCTAAGCATATCGTCGAGCTAGCTAATGATAGAAGCATCGAGGCCTCACACGTTATCAGAAACTGCAAACTCACTTTGTCGGGTCAGACCTTTTCTGTCGACCTCTTCCCCATCGCTCTCGGAAGCTTCGACGTCGTCATTGGTATGGATTGGTTATCCGAACATCGGGCTGAAATTCTCTATCAAGAGAAAATGGTTCGTATTCCCCGTCGATCTGGAAAACCCCTTATCGTTCAAGGTGAGAAAGGCGGAGAAGTCACAGGCATCATTTCATTCTTAAAAGCCCAGAAGTGTTTACGAAAGGGGCACACCGCTATCTTAGCACTTGTCACCGACACACAGGAAAAGGAAAAGAGGATCGAAGACTTCCCAGTTGTACGCGACTATCCCGAGGTATTTCCTGAAGGGCTACCTGGACTCCCTCCTCACCGTCAGGTCGAATTCCAAATCGAACTAGCTCCCGGAGCAACACCTATAGCTCGCGCACCTTATCGACTTGCTCCCATAGAACTGAAGGAACTTTCTACGCAACTACAAGAACTGTTGGACAAAGGATTTATCCGTCCTAGTTCGTCGCCCTGGGGAGCACCAGTGCTCTTTGTCAAGAAGAAGGACGGCACATTCCGTATGTGCATCGACTATCGTGAGCTGAACAAGGTCACCGTCAAGAACCGTTACCCACTCCCACGCATCGACGATCTATTCGATCAATTGCAAGGGTCAAGCTACTACTCCAAGATCGACCTGCGATCAGGTTATCATCAGTTGAGAGTCCGCGACGAGGATATCTCCAAGACTGCTTTCAGAACCCGTTATGGCCACTATGAATTCCTCGTCATGCCTTTTGGAATGACCAATGCGCCTGCGGTCTTTATGGATCTCATGAACCGAGTGTGCAAACCCTACCTCGACAAGTTCGTAATTGTGTTTATCGACGGCATCTTAATCTACTCGAAAAGTCAAGAGGAGCATGAACAACACATGCGTCTTATTCTTGAACTCCTTCGCAATGAACAACTGTACGCCAAGTTCTTGAAATGTGACTTCTGGCTTCGAGAAGTCTACTTCCTTGGACACGTGGTCAACAAGGACGGAATACACGTCGATCCAGCTAAGATCGACTCTATAAGGAATTGGCCCACACCTAAGACTCCGACCGAAGTTCGCCAATTCTTGGGATTGGCAGGATATTATCGTAGATTCATCAACGGATTTTCAAAGATCGCCCAACCTCTCACGACTCTCACTCAGAAGGGTATTGCTTACAAGTGGAACGAGGCTCAGGAGTCTGCCTTTCGGAAATTAAAAGATAACCTGTGTAGTGCCACTATTCTCTCGTTACCTGAAGGTACCGACGACTTTATGGTTTACTGCGACGCGTCTATCCATGGGCTCGGTTGTGTGTTGATGCAACGCGAGAAAGTTATCGCTTACGCTTCTCGATAACTTAAGATTCATGAAAGGAACTACACGACGCACGACTTAGAGTTGGGAGCAGTGGTTTTTGCTCTTAAGATATGGAGACATTACTTGTACGGTACCAGGTGCACCATTTACACCGATCACAGGAGTCTCGAGCATATTTTCAAGCAAAAGGAGTTAAACATGCGGCAGCGTCGATGGGTCGAGCTCTTGAATGATTACGAATGCGCAATCAAGTATCATCCGGGCAAAGCCAATGTTGTGGCGGACGTCCTCAGTCGAAAGGACACTACACCGAAACGAGTGCGAATGTTACAACTTACCATCCAATCTAACCTCCCTACTCAGATACGAGATGCTCAGGTAGAAGCATTGAAACCAGAGAACATCAGGGCGGAGTCCCTACGCGGGTCAAGGGAGCGATTAGAACAAAAAGAAGACGGTGCTTACTACATAACCGGGCGTATATGGGTCCCAGTTTATGGGAATTTACGCGAGCTTGTAATGGACGAAGCCCATAAGTCCCGTTACTCAGTACATCCTGGTTCGGATAAGATGTACCACGACTTAAAGACTACATACTGGTGGCCTAGCATGAAAGCCCACATAGCAACTTATGTCAGTAAGTGTTTGACTTGTGCGAGAGTCAAGGCTGAGTATCAGAAACCATCGGGCCTACTCCAATAACCAGAGATCCCGAAATGGAAATGGGAACAAATTTCCATGGATTTCGTTACTGGCCTGCCTAGGTCTCAACGCGGAAATGACACTATTTGGGTGATAGTGGATCGATTGACTAAGTCTGCACACTTTTTGGCTATTAAAGAAACAGACAAGTTTTCTACCTTGGCAGATGTTTACTTAAAGGAAGTGGTTTTGAGGTACGGAGTGCCAACCTCTATTATTTCCGATCGAGACGCGCGTTTTACTTCTGAGTTATGGCAAGCTATGCATAAATCCTTTGGCTCACGTTTAGACATGAGCACCGCTTATCATCCACAAACGGATGTGCAGTCTGAACGCACCATCCAAACCCTTGAAGACATGCTTAGGGCATGTGTGATTGATTTTGGCAAGGGTTGGGAAAAGCATCTGCCGTTAGTGGAATTCTCGTATAATAACAGTTACCACACCAGCATTCAGGCAGCACCCTTTGAGGCATTGTACGGTCGTAAATGCCGATCGCCTCTTTGCTGGGCGGAAGTTGGTGACAGCCAGATCACAGGTCCAGAACTTGTGGTAGACACTACGGAAAGGATTGCCCAAATCAGACAACGCATGGCGGCAGCTCGTGACCGTCAGAAGAGTTACGCTGATAAGGGTAGGAAACCGCAAGAATTCCAGGTCGGTGACCGGGTTCTACTTAAAGTCTCACCCTGGAAGGGTGTGGTTCGTTTTGGTAAACGGGGCAAGCTGAATCCGCGATATGTTGGACCATTCGAAATTACCGAGAAGATCGGTAAGGTTGCGTATAGACTGAATCTGCCGGAAGAACTGAGTGCGGTACACAACATTTTTCACGTGTCTAATCTGAAGAAGTGTCTGTCAGATGAAACCCTCATCATTCCTTTCAAGGAACTCACTATTGACTAACAGCTACACTTTACTGAGGAACCGATTGAGATCACGGATCAAGAAATCAAGACCCTCAAACGTAGCCAGTTACCTATCGTACGAGTTCGTTGGAACTCGCGTCGTGGCCCAGAGTTTACCTGGGAGCGGGAAGACCAGATGAAGTGCAAGTATCCCCAGTTGTTCCCAAACGAAACTCCCAGCACTGAAGCTACAACAGAATTTCGGGGCGAAATTCCAAACTAACGGGGGGATGATGTGACACCCCGCGGGAACCTTGTAACTCACTAGCTTGTCAGTGGCTGCGCTCTAACTTTCGGGACGAAAGTTTCTAAAACTTGGGGATAATGTGACACTTCGGGTTTTGACCCGTACGTTTTAATTCTTTAAACTAGAAACCTTGTTACTTGATTTATATGATTTAAGCATTTATCTTGGATTTATGACTAGTGAATTAATTATTTACCTTGTATGAGCATATTGCATGGGGCTATCTGTACTATTAAAACACTTAGATAAAAATTGTCCAAATTATTAGAGCCCACTCCTTCAAATCGGCCCAAGAGACACCTTCTAGATGCCCTAATAGAGTCGCACAAGGGAATGTGAGAGCACACATGAATTGTGCGATCCAATCAAATGAGTGTATATAAATGCTCTTAGCCGACAACCTGGGAAAAACTTTCCAATCAATACATTCTTCAGCAAATCCCAACGCACACCTCCATTCTCTCTTTAAAACCTGCGACACCCAAAACCCATCTCCGCCGATCATTAAACCCACCTCCGGCGACCTCCCCTCCGCTCCGTCAACTCCCGATAAGCTCGAACCACTTCCCCTCCTCAACTTGACACCACTCGCACACCGGAAAGGAACTACGGTAACCGTCACTCTTACTTCCTCTCATTTCCTCACATCTTCAACTATAACTTTTCAGGTTAGTGAGAAGCTTATCACACTGTAGTTTATATCGATGTTGTATGATAGATTTCTGTGATTTTCCATTTGCTGATATGAATAAGAAACATGTAGAAGGCATAGATAGGGAGCGATCTGAGTAATGTTTGCATAAACTTCCAGATTTGATAATAAAGTATGATTCTTGACGATGAATCTGAACTTACAACTGCTCATGCGTAAAATACAACCTGGCCATGCGTGTTTTGAAAGACTGTTATGAGTAGAACAGTGATGTAGGGATTTTGTTGAAATAATGAATGATTATGGTGATTGCTATTCGATTTAGGGTGATGTTTGAATGTATAACTGTGTGTAAATAAAGATGATGAATGTTGTTTAAAAGCTTGACTTCATGCTTTCATGGTGTGTGCAACCTTACATGCATATTTGAATGATTTTAAATGAAAAATGATTGTCTGGTTTGTGTGAGGATGATGATGGTTCTAAGGTCACAACTGTTTCTTAAAAATCATCAAAAGGCTCTGTGAATAGGAGTATAAAATCATGAAGAAACTTGGGTTTTAAAGGGTTGATGAACTGGGTTTTCCTTTGAATGTACAACTGCACATGCCCAGGGTACAACCTGGTCATGCAGGTCTTGATAATGTTATAGAACGGTTGACAAAGATGAAATGTACGATTGTTGGTTCAACGATGTGTGTTATTATGCGTGAAATGCGTGAAATCTGGGCCGGAAGGTTTTAAATAGTTATTTGTTGATTTACATGAAAATTAAGATGACTACATTTGATGATATAAGAAGTTGCCATGGGTGCTGTTGTATGTATATGAAGCGGTATCTTCATGGAGGGTACAAGTAGGCATACGCAGGGTACAACTCACATGAATGTTTCATGATTTGAAATGGTGTGTTAAATGTTCCTTGTCTCATTCGGTTGATCTAAAAAGGTGAAAAGGAATTATGTTTTGTCTGAATCGCACAATTAGCTAGGCCCCCACCACCTGCATTTGTACACTTTTATTTGATTAACCGCACAACACCTCTTCAATCGCACAACAAAATCTGAGCATGTATTTAAAACCTGGCCCCACCATTTGTTCTCCACACTTTTGTTGGTCACACAACAGAGGTTCAATCGCACAAGTTGTTATAAATGCACACTCAAATTAACTGGCCCCACCACTTCAAATTGTTGATCGCACAAGACTTGAAACCGCACAACTGATTGAAGTTGTATTAAGTGGTTATATATAAGAACCCATGTCCCTATCACTTATGATTTTTGGAAATAGGTGTTACGTGTAAACTACTCATTGTTTGTACGCTACTGTGAATAATGTGCTATATGTGATTACTTGGCATATGTGTACATTACGTGATTCAGTTACAAACAGTCCTAACAATTTGGTAACCATCGTAGGACGTGGTTGACCAAATTTAGGATAAACATACTAACTACCGAGCAACCTAAGGTGAGTTCACACACTATAAGCATGCGTCCCAGGGAGGGACACGAACAAACTAAGGAATGCTTTCAAACTAATATTTCCGGGGGAAATGCGATTGGGTATAATTTAAATTACTATTTCCGGGGAGATACGTTTGGATAATATTTATATCACGACTAGCAAAAACTAAATGAATCTCTATCATATAAAGTCCCTGCTTATTGTACTGATTAATCGCCAGGGGCGAACGGGTTATTAGTTGATAGCGCTATTAGGTTTGACAACCTCACACCGTGACCGGGGGAGATCGGGCGTGAACTAGTAGACCTTGCATCTTGGCCAATGACGATAGACATTGACCCGAGGCACAAAAATCTCTCGTCAACAGTTTCGGTAACGCCAGTTTAGTAGCTTTCATATGGGGTAGCTCCCCATGACGTGATTATAAACGCTTTATCTAAACAACCTACATTTTCGAAAAGTTAAAAACTGGACATCTCGTGGACTCGCCAATATTTTGTTGATACCCTACTGCATGCTTTGCAGGTACCTAGTGACTCAGGAGCTTGCGGCTTGGGGAAGTGTAGTGGTCGTCTAAACCCGTGTGTTGGGTTCTAAATAAACTTGAACTCTGAACTTTGTTTTAAACTGTTTTGCCTATGCTTCCGCTACTTACTTAAACTATTATTTTAAACTTAAACTATTGAACTTTAAACTATAATATTTACTACCCATTATGGTTGGGGATCATTATTACTATTAACCAATGCTCAGTATAATTGGTGGCTGGATCCTGGTCATGTCACACGTCCTCGCGGTAGTACTCCGCATGTGGATTTTGAGGGTGTGACATTCGGTTTAATCACGTACAAAAGTTGATTAATCAGTGCCTGTAAAACAACCAGAATGACGTCACAATCACAGGATAACACTCATAACATTGGTTCTCTCTTCAAACCACCTATGTTGGTTAGATCTGAATACAACATCTGGGAGAGAAGGATGGGTCACATCCTTGCTCAACAGAATACCGGATGTTGGAAGTCGGTTATCTTTGGACCACATGTTCCAATGGTGCCGAGTGCTGAGGATCCAAAAGTGTTTGAACCTAAGAAAGTTGAAAATTATACTCATCGGGATTTTCAGAAAATTGAACTGGATGCCAAGGCATTTAGCATCGTTGCATCTGCACTCCCAAATGAAATTTATGCTGGGCTGTTACATTGTAACAGTGCCAAGGAATTGTGGGATGCACTTAAGAAACAATTTGGGGGAACTGAAGAAGTAATTGAAAATAACAGGGAAATTTTGAATCAACAGTATGAAACCTTTTGTCACATTAAGGGTGAATCATTAACACAACAGTTTGAGCGATCTAGTTGTCTCATAAGTGAACTGAAACTTGTTAAGGTTGAATTTCCTAATGCAACCCAAAATAGTAGGTTTCTCAGGTCACTTCCTGAAAAATGGGACACAGTTGCTTTTGTAACCAGAAATTCAGTTGGGTTCAAAGATCTGAACCTAACCCAGCTTCATGGTAGACTCCTGACCTATGAAAGGGAGTTGAACCAGAAAAAGAAGTTACAAGAGTCTGGAAAGGTTGCAGATGACTATTCATTTGGCAACACAGCTCTTTTGGGTCAGGAAGAGTCTGGTAGTAGTAAGGATCAGGGTTATGACCATTACATTGACATAACAGCTGGTGGAGCTTTTAACAACTCTGATTCTTACTCATCCAATTATGCTTTTACAGCTAATGGAGAAAACCATAATTCTGACAATCTGTGCTTTGAACTTAATGATCTGCAACATTTTGATCCAACTGATTTAGAGGAAATGGACATATTACACCAACTTGCACTGCTGAGTGTTAGAACCAGCAAGTTTTACAATAGGACAGGGAGAAAATTTCCAGGGTTACATGGGAACTTAAAAGTAGGGTTGGATAAATCAAAGATAAAATGTTACAAGTGTAATAGGTCAGGTCATTTTGCTAGAGAGTGTAGGAGTCAAACCAAAGGACCAATCATCACACATCCTAGCTCTAACCCTAGACCACAAAATAACCAAAACACTGTGCATTATGCCCAATATGCCCATGCTGCTCATGTAAACCCTGCTCATTATGCACACCCTGCAACCCCTGTTCCTGTTCACTATGTCCAAACCACTGTTCCTCAGATACAGTATGTCCAGGCCCCAGCTCCTCAGGTACAGGTGCAACAAGTTGCACTTCAACAAGCTGCACCAGCAGTGGTTCAACCAGATCAACAAAGCTTTTTCAGCCAAGGCTTTGTTGACCGGAGTAGCCTACCTGAGGAGTTAAGAGATGAAAATTGTGCACTCTATGCTAAAAATGATGCTTCTAGTGATGATTTCTGTTTTGTAGCATTGGAGTCTATACCAAAAGGGCTGGAAACGGAAGAAGGACAGTCAAATGAAGAAACAGTGGATACAATTGCTGAAGCAGTGGTTAAGGTTGTTGCTGGTGAAATATTGTTGGGAGAAAATTCAGAACCCCTGTTGGAACCCCTGTCTGACCCCTGGTCTGAAGAAGAAGAGAAGAAATAAGGTGAAAAAGAAGAGAAAGTGTAAGAAGAAAGTGAACATATCTGTGATTGTGCCATGATGGCTGCAACTAAGGTATCACCCCAGGTTCTTAAAAACCTTTGTTCAGACAAATGCATCATAGCATTTGCAAACATTAAGGAGGTGAATGAAAACCTTAGAGATAGATTGTTAAATGGTGAAGTACAATTTGAAAAATCTTTAAAAGAATTGAAAAAACAAATTGTTAGAAAAAGAAAATGAGATTTTCAGCCTCAAACAAGAGCAAAGCATAACCAAGTACCAACTTCAGACAATGATAGAAAAATATCAAGTTTGCAAAAAGGAGTTGGAATCCACCAAAATCACATGTGAAAAATGGGTGGAATCTTGCAAAGGTTATGAAGTTATGCTTGAAAAACATATTAAAAGCAATGTAAAATTTAGTGTAGGATTCAGAAAGTATGACCAAGTTGAAAACACTGCTACAAATGAATCTGTTCAGACCACTATTGAAATCATACCCACCAACAAGGATGGCCAAGAAGTTAAAATAACTGACAAAAGTGGCAACAAAATCACTTTGGAAAGATCTGTGGGGTCCTCAACTTTTGAGGAGATTGAGAAATCCCAATTCAAACCCACATAGTCTGATGAGTGTGACATCCTTGAAAATTTTAAACCCATGGACTTCACAACTGTGGATGGTGTCAAAGCTCCAAAGGCCAAGGTCATTCCTCTTAAGGACATCCCAACAATGGTTCAAAACTCTGTTGTAAAGGAGTCTGAAAAGAAGAAGAAAATAGAAAAGATTAAAAACTTGTTTTGTGATTTCTGTGAAAAGAAAAATCATTTAACTAAGGATTGTTTTCATTTGAAAGCTTATGACATTAACAAAACAAGCACCATTGTGCCTTCAAAGAGCTGCACTATCTGTGGTAAATCAAACCATTCCACTCAGAAGTGTGTGTACTTAAAATCCTTTGAGGTCAAAAAGGAAGAGTACACATCAAAAACACTCTTGAGTACATCAAAACCACAAGTCAAGAAACAACCACTGTTTGTGCCAGTTCAAACAGCTGTTACAAAGCAGCTGAACCAAACCTCTGTCAAAAAAAAAGTTCAGGTGACTGATGCACCCCCTGCTAACCAATACCAAAGAGGTAAAGGTCAACCACCATATCCAAGGGTCCCACATGTCTATGAAGCCTACAAAAGGCCTTCTAAACCAAGAGTGAATAGGCATCCCTTTTGATATCAAGAAATGATAGGAAATGGATCCCAGCAGTGGTTAGAGAAACAAGTTTCAAAAATTGCTCAATCCCCTGATCTAACCACTGTCCATTTTCCTGACCTTAACATAGACACTGTTGAGACCCCATCCAAAGCCTTATTGGCTTTGGAGACCCTCCTAAACTAATTATATTTACTTGATGTGCAGGGAGCTTCTGCTTGCTTAGATAGTCTTTGGTATGTAGAGAGTGGAGGCTCCAGGCACATGACTGGATGTAGAGCCCTACTCAAAGAATTCAAAACTCATGGAGGGGGTGATATATCTTTTGGTAATAATAGTAAAGGGAAGGTGATGGGTTCTGGTACAGTACAGACTGTAAATGTTAGGTTTGAAAATGTCAATCTGATAGACAATTTAAAATTCAACCACCTTAGTGTCTCTCAAATGAGTGACAAAGGTTATGAATCATTTTTCACTAAGGAGTGTTGTAGGATTGTTGGACCAAAAATGGTTAAAAATATTGAAGAAATAATAAAAAATGGAAAAACCCAACTTGTTGCTCAAAGGAGTGGCAATGTTTATGTTGTTGATTTGTCAAAAGAGAGCCCCAGGACTAATGCCTGTCTGTTCTCAGCTGCCTCTAACAAAGAGACAGAATTATGGCACAGAAGATTGGGGCATACAAATCTCAAGACAATCACTGATTTGTTAAAACAGGGCCTTGTAAGAGGTCTTCCACAAAAATTGTTCACCTGTCCTGAGCATTGTGTTCCCTGCTTAAAAGGAAAACAAGATAAAAGCTCTTTTAAGTCCATTGAAGAGTCCAAAACAACCAAGTTCTTGCAAATGCTGCACATAGATCTGTTTGGCCCAGTAAAAGTCATGAGTCTAACAAAGAAAAGATATTGTTTGGTAATTGTAGATGACTTCTCTAGGTTTAAATAGACTTATTTCTTACATTCTAAAGATGAGACTGCAGGCATATTGCAAAACTTTGTCAAACAGGTTGAAAAGCAGTTTGACCTGCCAGTAAAAGTCTTTAGAAGTGACAATGGCACAGAATTCAAAAATAGGGAGTTGGATGAGTTTTTGTGTCAAAAGGAATTGTAAGGCAGTACAGGATTCCAAGGACACCTGAACAAAATGGAGTTGTTGAAAGAAAGAACAGAACATTGATTGAGGCTGCCAGGACCATGCTTGCTGATTCAGGTTTGCCATTAACTTTCTGGGCAGAGGCTGTAAACACTGTCTGCTATGTCCAGAACAGAGTTTTGATCAACTCCAGGCATCAAAAGACAACCTATGAAATTCTGTATAAAATCAAACCACTGATCTCATACTTCAAAGTCTTTGGCTGCCCATGTTTCATTTTAAACTTAAAAGATTCCATTTCAAAATTTGCAGCCAAAGTTGATTGTGGTTACCACTTGGGATACTCAACCACTGCTAAGGCCTACTGTAACAATCCTCAAATAAACCGACACCCTCGAATATTTTATGACACCCCAATATATTTTAAAAAATGTCCCAAAATACACCCCACACGCGAAAACGGGCCTCAAATATATTAAATGGTATTAAAAGTAATTAAAATCTGAAAATATTAAGTTGAGGCAGGCCGCGTGGAACCCACCTCAACCCTTACGCGGGCGGTATCAAGGTTAGAACCTGATTTTGTTTGATTTCTTAAGTTCAGGCGGGCCGCGTAAGACCCCCGTTAAGTTAACGCGGGCCGCGAGAGATTAAGAACACGGCAACACCCGAGGCCGACACGTGTCGACATCGTGGCGGATCTACCTGATGAGCCGGATAAGCTAGTCCGTTGACTAGCTTTGACGCGGGCCGCGTAGACCTTCGTCTACGCTTACGCGGGCCGCGAGAGAGTCAAGTATCAGCACTATATAAGAAGGCCATCGGGTTCAACCAAATTCCGTTCACAATTCGTTTCTCAATCTCAATTTCTGAATTAGAGGCTTTATAAGTGGGCATTATACCCCCCTAATTAGCGAAGTTCTGCTCCGTTGTAAGTATTATAACCCCTGGATACGTATTAGATACGCTGCCCGATTGATCTAGGGTTCCGTAACGGCTGTCGTGGTTCTGCCCGACGTAGTCGTTGGAATGCCGTCTCGAGGAGGGTATTACTAATGTTAAAATGGGTTATTTTACTAACGCGTCTGATTTTGTGTAAATTATAGATTGTCACCAGGAAATCTTACGGAAAATCTAAAACAGCAATGTGAGTTGATCCACTTTTTGTTAACTATTTTTACAAAACCTCATTTAATTAATTATATATTAAACAGTGATTGAGTATTTGTAAGAGTACAATTATCATGAGTATGTTGGGGTTTTGTATACAAAATTTGTTACCACCTGGTCAAGGAGTAACATGCCACAAGTCGGGTTCGACAGTACCATGGATGTTAATTGTGATGTCTTGGAAACAAATATAATTGCAGGATCGCCCTCAATACTGTGAATTGGTTTTTATTTAATTTTGATTAAACTGGGATTCACTCACCAGTATTTCCCACTAACAAATGTTTTTAAAACGCGTTTCAGGTAACAAACTGTGAAAGCAAAATAGAAGCCAGCTGGACAGCACTGAAGGCTTGGAAAAGTGTCAATAAAGTTACCTAAAAAGAAATAGATGTTTTTCTTAAATAAAATAGGATTTATTCCTATGAAAATGTGTGTAAAGCAAACTTGGGTTTTATCCCAATATGTTTATTTATATATAAATGGTGGTTTTACTCTGATAAACATTTCCTAACTACGGCCCTGATGAAAAATTTCCGTTGCCAAAATTGATTAATACGAGATACCACCGAAACTGGCTCGTGGCCGCCCGTTCCCGGGGATCAGGGATCGGGGGTTGCGACAGAAGGTGGTATCAGAGCTATGCCACTGATTCAGCCACAGAAGTGTTCTACTGACATCAAAATTTAAAGTGTTAGGGAATAAATTACAGAAATACGTGCATAACTGTATTTATTTGTTATGTGTTATTTGACTATCTGTTAGTTTACAGTATGAGCGACCAAGGACCATCTGACACGTACCGTCAATTGTCTGGTTCGCCTAGAAGCGAAGGCACCTCCTCTTCTCAGCCTGCCCTCTCAGGGTACTCTGCTGATACGGAAGAAGGAATCTTTGTGTTTAAGGCTCAGTCAGAAGATCCATTTCCTTAGAAAAAAAAGGGGATGGTTCAGTAGAGGGGCACACGAGCGTAGAAAACGTATGAAAAAGTTACAGGAACAAAGGGTACTAACAGCCAAGAGAGAGACAGATGCCTATGCCCAGGATATGATCAATAGGGGTGTAGCCAATATTCACATACTAGCAACCACTGCAGCTGACCCAAATCTGGAGCAAATAATAGCACCCCAACCACAACTGCCAATCCCTGACCAACCCATGGAAATAGAAAACCCTGAAAACCAAGTAGAGATGCATGACTTCAATCCGGAAGAAATCATTAGGGTACCAGCACCAAACCCCCTAGACCCAAATTACGACCCCTGGTGGGACGATAATAGGGACTTTGTGCAGCGTTACCCTATCCATGAAGACACACCCATGCAGAACATAGGAGCCTATCCAGGTATGGACCCTTTAGATCCCTATTACCATGATGAATACATTAGGGAGATCTTAGAAGATCCTTGCCGATTTCAGGCACTTTCACCCCCATATCAGGAACCCGCACCCCAGATTCCGAACCCAGTCCTAGAACCTGCACCCCCAATGAGTGCAGAAAACGTACAAGAACTTAGGACTTTTGGTGAGGAAATTTTAGAGAGCAGTGAGAGAATGCGACAGGTGGGAGAGCGTCTCGTATGGAAATACGATGAACGCAATATGGATTTCTGGATAAATCCATATCCTTGAATGTGATGGTAATATAATAAAATAAAATATGTGTGTACGGATGCCTATTATTATTAGTGTAATTCTATTTCTGTTTGTATTGTAATTTTTATTTCAATACTGGTGTGTAATAGATGCATAATAGTATATGAATAGAGTATAGTCGCAATGATCGACGCTTTTGGCAAAAATGCGTGTCATGTGATTGGCTATATTAAAATATTATTTTGTGATATTAATATGGGGTAAATGTTTAAAATTCAGATGGCCGACGAAGGAAATCAAGGAAATCTGAATAATGATAACCAGAGTAACATTAACTTGGTTAATGAGAATCCAAGCGTCAATAATAATGGAAACCAAGTGGATAATAGTGATATCCAACATATAGTGGCACAAGGAATTATAGATGCAATGCCATTTATTCTTCAAACGATTCAGGAAGTGAATAATAAAAGTAAACATAGGAGTAAGCGACCAATTGAACCGGAACATAGCGTGAACAATGTCCCTGTACTTCAAATGCCCATTCCCAAAAGAAGAAGAACTGTGTCTTACGGTTGTTCTTACAAAGAATTCTGGTCCTGCAAACCAATAGAATTATCGGGCAATGAAGAACCTATTGCAGCTCTGTGCTGGATAGAAAAGACTGAGGCTGTTCTGAAAAAAAGCAAATGTGCGGAAGAAGACAAGATAATGTTTGCTTCCAATCTATTTAAAAATTCAGCCTTAGAATGGTGGAACACTGTCCTCCAGTCAAGAGGAAGTGATAAGGTATACAACCTGGAATGGGAAGAATTTAGGAACATGGTAGAAAGGAAATTCTGCCCTCCTAATGAAAAAGATCAAATAGCAAACAAATTCCTAAATCTTAGAATGAATGGAGTAGATAGTTAGGAGTACACAAAATTATTCTTTGAATATGCTAGAATAGTACCAACCCTTGCATCACCAGAACCGGTATTAATCTCCCGTTACATCTGGGGATTAATTGGAGAAATTAGGCATGTAGTCAAGGCAACTAGAGCTCACACTATAGAAGAAGCTGTAGAATTAACAAATACCTTGACTGATGAATTAGTCCGTACCAGAGAAGAAGACCCGAGGAAAAACCTAGCACAGAGGCTTACCCAAGAATTCCGTTCTGGGAATTACAATTGTAGAAATATGGGTTCTACCTCTGCACCATTCTGCAAGGTCTGCAAGAAAAAGCATTCGGGAAAATGCCCCACTCTTTGCAATTTCTGCAAGATGCCAGGGCACAAGGAAGAAGATTGTAGAAGGAAATCCAGTAATGGAATGTGCTTCAATTGTGGAGAAAAAGGTCATATGAGGACCAACTGTCCAAAATTGGCTCCAGCTATGAACAACAGGAACACTAAAAATGCTAGAGCATTTGTTCTGACTGCAAATGCAGCCAAGATGATTCCAGACGTAATTGCTGCTACGTTTTTAGTTAATGATGTTTTTGCTAAAGTATTATTTGACTCTGGTGCAAACCAAAGTTTTATTAATACTTCGTTTTGCAAACTGCTAAACCAGTCATTAACTAAACTACCACAAGAATGTCTAGTAGAGACAGCTAATGGAGAAACTGTTAGGATTTCTAAAATCTTGCAAGGAGCAAGAATAGAAATTTTAAATCAAAAGTTTATGGCAAACCTTTATCCAATGAATCTGGCAGGATTTGATGTTGTATTAGGAATGGATTGGTTAATAGCCAATAAAACCAGTATTTTATGTGATCAAAAGTCAATCCAAGTAAATCCACCAAAAGGTAAAACGATCACCATTAAAGGAAATAAACCATCTAGATCCACAAAATTCATTTCTGTGATGAAAACTGCATGTTATATAGAAAAGGTTCTATAGTGTATTTGATTTCCATAATCACTAACACTAAAGGAAAAGAACTAAAAGACATTCCAGTAGTGTCTCAATTTTCAGAAGTATTTCCAGAAGAATTACCAGGACTACCACCGGACAGAGAAGTAGAATTCAGAATTCACCTGCTACCAGGAACAACACCTATTGCTAAAGCACCTTACCGTTTGGCACCCGCCGAAATGCAGGAATTGAAGAAACAATTAGATGAATTGCTGGAAAAGGGATTCATACAGCCAAGTTCGTCTCCATGGAGAGCGACGATACTGTTCGTTAAAAAGAAGGACGGATCAATGCGTATGTGCATTGATTATCGTGAATTGAACAAAGTCACGATTAAGAACCGGTATCCATTACCGAGAATCGGTGATCTGTTCGATCAATTACAAGGAGCTCGATTTTTCTCTAAAATCGATTTAAGATCAGGATATCATCAATTAAAGGTACAGGAAGAGGACATTCCTAAGACCGCATTCAGAACAAGGTATGGTCATTATGAATTTACTGTCATGCCATTTGGTCTAACCAATGCCCCAGCCGCATTTATGGACATGATGAACCGAATATGTAAGCCATATTTTGATAAATTCATAATTGTCTTCATAGATGATATTCTAATTTATTCTAAGAATAAAGAGGATCATGCAAAACATTTGCACGCACTTTTGAGTTTGTTGAGAAAGGAAAAGCTTTATGCTAAGTTTTCTAATTGCGAATTTTGGTTAGAACAGGTACAGTTTCTTGGACATTTAGTAAACCATGAAGGAATTCATGTGGATCCCACAAAGATCGAGGCAATTATCAAATGGAAAACCCCTGAGTCACCAACCGAGGTTAGAAGTTTCTTAGGATTGGCCAGTTATTATAGAAGGTTTATTCAAGATTTTTCTAGAATAGCCATTCCTTTAACTAAGTTAACCGGTAAATCCATTAAGTTTGAATGGGGACCAAAACAAGAAGAAGCTTTTAGAATTCTTAAGCAAAGATTAACCCATACACCCATATTAGCGTTACCAGAAGGAACTGAAGATTTTGTAGTATATTGTGACGCTTCTAAATTAGGTTATGGATGTGTGTTGATGCAACGCCAAAAGGTTATAGCATATGCATCTAGAAAACTTAAGAATTATGAAGAGAATTATTCAACCCATGATCTAGAGTTAGGAACGATAATATTTGCCCTTAAAATTTGGAGACATTATCTTTATGGTAGTAAGTTTACCATATTCATAGATCATAAAAGTTTAAGGTATGTTTTCGGGCAAAAGGAATTGAACATGAGACAAAGACGTTGGATGGAATTGCTTAGTGATTATGATTGTGATATCCAGTATCATGAAGGAAAAGCAAATGTAGTGGCGGATGCTTTAAGCCGAAAATATCACGAAAAGCCAAAAAGGGTACGTTCTCTTAAATTAAATCTACAAGTAGATTTAAATGACCAGATAAGAGAAGCACAAGAATCAATAATCAAGGATTATACTGAAAAATTAAAAGGTATGATTAAGGAATTAGAACAAGGAACATATGGAATTTGGAGATTCCATAAAAAGAGAATGTGGATACCTAAATTAGGAAACCTACGTCATCGTATATTGGAAGAAGCCCATAAATCCAAATATACAATGCATCCAGGAAATGATAAAATGTACCAGGATTTAAGGAAAAATTTCTGGTGGATAGGGATGAAAAAGGACATAGCAGCCTATGTTTCTAAATGTTTAACTTGTTCACAAGTTAAAGCTGAACATCAGAAACCCTCAGGTTTGTTACAATAGTTAGAAATGCCTGTATGGAAATGGGAATTAATAACAATGGATTTTGTTACTAAATTACCTAAAACAAGAAAAGGTAATGATATAATCTGGATGATTATAGATAGACTAACTAAGTCAGCTCATTTCCTACCAATGAAGGAAACTTTCAGTATAGAACAAGTAGCTAAATTATATGTAAATGAAATTGTTTCATTACATGGAATTCCTTTATCAATTGTTTCTGATAGAGATAGTCGATTTACCTCTCATTTTTGGTCAAGTTTCCAAAAAGCAATGGGAACCAAGTTAAATCTAAGCACAGCTTATCATCCTCAAACGGACGGACAAAGCGAAAGGACAATTCAGACAATGGAAGACATGCTTAGAGCTTGTGTAATTGATTTCGGAGGTAATTGGGATGATCACTTACCTTTAATAGAATTTTCTTATAATAATAGTTATCACACAAGTATCAATGCTGCACCATTCGAAGCACTTTATGGACGAAAGTGCCGAACCCCAGTCTGTTGGGCAGAAATTGGGGAAAAGCAACTATCTGGACCTGAGATAGTACAGGAGACAACTGATAAGATCATTCAAGTCAAGGAACGACTGAAAGCAGCACGAGATCAACAGAAGAGCTATGCTAATAACCGACGCAAACCATTAGAATTTCAAGTAGGAAACAAAGTGTTGTTGAAGGTCTCTCCTTGGAAAGGAGTAGTAAGATTCATCAAACGGGGAAAGCTAAGTCCCAGGTATATTGGACCTTTTGAGATTATTAGAAGAATAGGACCCATAGCCTATCAGCTACAACTGCCAGAGGAAATGGCAGGAATACATGATGTATTTCATGTATCTAATCTCAAGAAATGCTTAGCTGATGAATCACTGGTAGTGCCTCTTAAAGATATAGAGGTAAATGAACAACTCAAGTTTGTAGAAAGGCCTCTACAGATTGAAGACAAGAAAGTCAAGAACCTCAAACATAAAAGATTAGTTCTGGTCAAAGTAAAATGGGACTCCAAAAGAGGACCTGAGTACACATGGGAGCTTGAATCTGAAATGCAAAGGAAATATCCGCACATATTCCAGTAGATCTCGAGGACGAGCTCTAAAACAAGGTGGGGAGAATGTAACAATCCTCAAATAAACCGACACCCTCGAATATTTTATGACACCCCAATATATTTTAAAAAATGTCCCGAAATACACCCCACACGCGAAAACGGGCCTCAAATATATTAAATGGTATTAAAAATAATTAAAATCTGAAAATATTAAGTTGAGGCGGGCCGCGTGGAACCCACCTCAACCCTTACGTGGGCGGTATCAAGGTTAGAACCTGATTTTGTTTGATTTCTTAAGTTCAGGCGGGCGGCGTAAGACCCCCGTTAAGTTAACGCGGGCCGCGAGAGATTAAGAACACGGCAACACCCTAGGCCGACACGTGTCGACATCGTGGCGGATCTACCTGATGAGCCGGACAAGCTAGTCCGTTGACTAGCTTTGACGCGGGCCGCGTAGACCTTCGTCTACGCTTACGCGGGTCGCGAGAGAGTCAAGTATCATCACTATATAAGAAGGCCATCGGGTTCAACCAATTTTCGTTCACAATTCGTTTCTCAATCTCAATTTCTGAATTAGAGGCTTTATAAGTGGGCATTATACCCCCCTAATTAGCGAAGTTCTGCTCCGTTGTAAGTATTATAACCCCAGGATACGTATTAGATACGCTGCCCGATTGATCTGGGGTTCCGTAACGGCTGTCGTGGTTCTGCCCGACGTGGTCGTTGGAATGCCGTCTCGGGGAGGGTATTACTAATGTTAAAATGGGTTATTATACTAATGCGTCTGATTTTGTGTAAATTATAGATTGTCACCAGGAAATCTTACGGAAAATCTAAAACAGCAATGTGAGTTGATCCACTTTTTGTTAACTGTTTTTACAAAACCTCATTTAATTAATTATATATTAAACAGTGATTGAGTATTTGTAAGAGTACAATTATCATGAGTATGTTAGGGTTTTGTATACAAAATTTGTTACCACCTGGTCAAGGAGTAACATGTCCACAAGTCGGGTTCGACAGTACCATGGATGTTAATTGTGATGTCTTGGAAACAAATATAATTGCGGGATCGCCCTCAATACTGTGAATTGGTTTTTATTTAAATTTGATTAAACTGGGATTCACTCACCAGTATTTCCCACTGACAAATGTTTTTAAAACGCGTTTCAGGTAACAAACCGTGAAAGCCAAATAGAAGCCAGGTGGACATCACTGAAGGCTTGGAAAAGTGGAAATAAAGTTACCTAAAAACATATAGATGTTTTTCTTTAATAAAATAGGATTTATTCCTATGAAAATGTGTGTAAAGCAAACTTGGGTTTTATCCCAATATGTTTATTTATATATAAATGGTGGTTTTACTCTGATAAACATTTCCTAACTACGGTCCTGATGAAAAATTTCCGCTGCCAAAATTGATTAATACGAGATACCACCGAAACTGGCTCGTGGCCGCCCGTTCCCAGGGATCAGGGGTCGGGGGTTGCGGCACCTACAAAGTGTTCAACACTAGGACTAAGACAGTGGAAGAGACTTTGAATGTAAAGTTCAATGAACTTTCTTCAATGAAAATCCCAGCAAATCCTGCAGAGTTATTTGACCTTGATAAATTTACTTTTGAAAATGTTTCTGTCAAGACTAACAGTGCAGGTCCATCTCAAAATCCTCCATCAGACTATGGATATGAAGTCATCATTCCACAACAAAAGTTTGCATCCATTGCTAGTGTAGCAGTTGTTCAAAACAGATGTCAAAGCTCAACCACTTCTACCTCAACAGTTGTTGACCAAAGTAGCCCTTTAACCCCTGCTTCCACAACCTCAAACACTGTTGATAAAAATCCTCAAACAGTGGATAAAAATCAACATGTTTCCACACCTCTTCCTCCTATCCCTCCACCTCCATTTCAATCCACTGTTGTATCATTAAAGTCACCAACAGTGGTTAGCTCAGATGATTCACATCTGCAGCCCTCACCCTTAAATGCCATTGTTCCATACAAAGGACATTTAATCTTCTTGAAGTCTCATTGACCAAATCATTGGCAACATTAGTGAAGGGGTGCTCACAAGAAGCCAATCCCAAAACATCTGTCTTTTTGCTGGTTTCCTATCACTTCATCAGCTAGTCAAGTACCAAGAGGCACTAAAAGACAAAAGCTGGGTAGAAGCCAGGCAAGAAGAGCTCCAACAGTTTAAAAGACAACAAGTGTGGGAGCTTGTACCACTGCCAAAGAATGTGAGTCCTATTGGCATAAAGTGGGTCTTCAAAAACAAAACTGATGAAAGGGGCATTGTTGTCAAGAATAAAGAAAGGCTAGTGGTTCAAGGTTTCAGACAGGAAAAGGGCATTGACTATGATGAAACTTTTGCCCCTGTAGCAAGATTGGAAGCTATCAGACTGTTCTTGGCCTTTGCTGTCAACCACAACATAAAGGTGTTTCAAATGGATATCAAATGTGCATTCCTCTATGGTAAGATTCAAGAAGAGCTATATTGTAAGGACCTGCAAAAATGTCCCAAAATACTCCATAAGTAGAAACCCGGACCCCTAAAACCCTAAATTTCATGAAAAATCAAGAAAATCCAATTTTATTGACCTGTCGCGGGCCGCGTAAGACTTAAGGAGAATCTACGTGGGGCACAACAGCTTGTCTAAATTCCAGATAAGCTTCAAGGCCACGTGGAAGACCTACACCATTTCACGGCAGCCCTAGCCGTAGCTAGGGTGGCCCTCACGGGCCGTGTAGGTGTCCCTTCGAGCTTACGCGAGCCGCGTAGAACCTATTTTTCAGCTATAAATTGGACATTGCATGGCATGTCTTCTGTGTTCGAAATTCACTTTCAAAACGTCAAAATTCTGCTTATATACGAGTGTTTAAGAGTTGAGACGCTGCTACGATTACAGGGTAATAACTCGATCACTGCTACGATACAATGTCCGAGCGATTAAAACCGATCTGGTGGATGTTTAAGTGCTGCCTGAATTCGGGCTATACTTTGTCATTCGTCATGAGGGTTTTGATTTCGTGAGCTTATCGTAAATGTTGTATTAAGTTACTAACCTAGTTTCGTGTGCATTGTTATTTTAACTAGGTTACCAAGCTTAATCAGTAGACGAAACTCTGTCCAACTAAACTTGCAATGTGAGTCATTCTCTTTTTACCAAATTGTTTCCAAAACCCTATTTATTTTCAAAGTTATAATTAAAGGGATTAAGTCTTTGTAGTCTTCAATTACAGCCGGTATGTGGGGTTTTATATACATTACTTGATAATTGTCACCATTGGACAACGGGTTAGCCAATGGGTGATATGACCATAGTCACAGAAACGAGTCGAGTGACAAATACCGTTGGGTAATTGGTTCATATAAACATTGTAATCGCCCTTAATACTATAGTTTATAACAATGTGTCGTTTTGTATCAAATGAATGACTCGCCAGTATTTCCCGCTGATAAAATCTTTTTAAAACATGTTTCAGGTGATTTACTGTGAATCAGGAGAAGTGCCGTGTAGCACTACCAGCTTGGATAAAGTGGCTCAGTAAATAAATAAACATGTTTTTGTAAACAGGGGATTTCCGAGCAAAATTCCTTTATTGTAAATTACGGGGTTTGTCCCGAAATTTGAAATAAAATTAATCGGTGTTTTCAGTTTAAACGATTCTGGTAAAATCTCCGCTGCCTAATTAAACACCAATACCACGGGTTTTCTGTCCCGCGGCTTCTGAACCAGGAAAAACCGAGACGGGGGCCGTGACAGAAAAAGGCGGTATCAGAGCCACTGATTTAAGCCAATTAAGCATTTAGAAATACTTAATTTTTTTTCAGATTTCCATTTTGTGATTCTGTGAAAATTTAACTTATAAATAAAATTTTAATTTGAGTTTTTGTGTGTTTCTTCATATGTGCTAACAGCATGAATGAACTGTCGGAGGCACTCCGAAACTTTACTATCCATAAAACCGATATGGATACAACAGGAATCCAGTCAGGTTATCAGGCGGATACCGAGGAGCCATTAGTGTTTCAGGCCCAGTCCCAGGAGAAACCCAAGCCTAAAAAGAGGAGAAGGATTCTGGACTGGAAACGAGGACGAAGGAAGAAGCTAGCTTCCCAAAAGGTGAAAAAAGACAGAAGATCCAAAGGACAAAGGAAAAGGAAAGGAAGTAGGGGAAAGTTCCGGTCAAGCCCAGGAGATGCCACCTTGGGAAGAATTAGATAGAAAACTCGCAAACTATGACCTCATCGGACCGACTGACGAAACCCTTTTCAATTACCCCGCTCAATCAGAACTTCCTGTTAATTTGGAACCCGCTATCCCGGACCCAATTGTCAATCCTCAACTTCTTCCAGGAGAATTAGAGGAATGGTGGACGAGTGACTGGCATTTTCAGAATTTCATGAATAACCCTAATGCTTATTTTCCCCAGTTTGATCCTGAACCTACACCATTTCCACCCATGAACCTGGAGAACGTTGCCAAATTACGCCGCTATGGCGAGGAGCGGGTGGATGCGGGAAACCGGATTCAAGACGTGGGAGAAAAGATTTCGTGGAAGTACGACGAGAGGGAGTGTCGTTTCTGAAAAAGCCAGTTAACGGGGGTTGAATGTTTTGTATAATAATAATATAACTATAATATAATATATAATATTGTATAATACTAACTAAAATAAAAACTTTGTAAAATAGATGGTGTGTATGGATGCATACTATTATAAAAATATATAGATGTCGAAAGATCGACGATTTTGGCTAAATGTGTTGACTTATTTGTGTTGTGATTACCTTGTTGTGTTTATCCAATTTATGACAATAATTTATATACATCTTGGGAAAACGCAGTAAATGAACCAGTCAATGAAGTTAACCAATCAGAACAACACGATGAAGACCACTTTCTTAATAGACAAGATATAGAAAATATTGTGCTCAGGGAATAGCCAATGTTATCCCGGCAATTGTCGCTGTTGTTAAGAATCCCATTGAACCTTCACAAGCAAACCACAGCAAACGTACTCGCGATGATAATTTCAGTAACAGTGTAAACGGGGGCGGCAATAATGATAATAATATGGTTCAAGCCCCATTTCTTAAGAATTTATTGCCTGTAAGCCAATCTAATTTGCACTTATAAAGAATTTATTGCCTGTAAGCCAATCTAATTTGCAGGGAATGAAGGGGCAACTGCCGTACTGCGTTGGTTGGAAAAGACCGAAGCAGTAATTAAAATAAGTAAATGCGCAGAAGAAGACAAGGTTATGTACGCATCCCACCTTTTCAAAGAAGAGGCGTTAGAATGGTGGAACACGGTGCTGCAAGCCAAGGGAGGTGACGTGGCTTATACCATAGGTTGGGAAGAATTTAAAAGTTTGGTAGAAAGAAAATTTTGCCCTGACTATGAAAAGGAACAAATGACGAATAAGTTCCTAAACCACCGGATGGTAGATGTTGACTGTCGAGGGTATACTTCGAAATTTTTCGAGTATGCTAGAATTGTACCAACTCTGGCCTCGCCAGAACCAGTGCTTATTTCTCGCTATATCTGGGAATTAATTAGCGAAATTCATGATATAGTCAAAGCTGCGAGACCCCGCACTATAGAAAATGCGATCGAACTGGCCAACACCTTGACTGACGGACTGGTACGCACAAGGGAAGAAAACAGGAAGAAAGAATTGGCCCAAAAGATTACCCAAGGTTTTTGTGGGGGTAATAACACCAGTAACTTCAGGAAAAACAGAAATTTGAAATCTTCCACACCTCCATTCTGTAGACACTGTCGAAAGAAACATTTTGATAAATGTCACGTGAGGTGTAATTTCTGCAAGGCACAAGGGCACCGAGAGGAGAAATGCAGAAAGAAATCACCAATTTGCTTCAATTGCGGAAAAGCTGGGCATTTTAGACCAGAATGCCCTAAACTGGTCAAGCCAGTTGACAACAAGACAAAAGCAGCTGAAGGAACTAATAAGAAGAACGCAAGAGCCTTCCAGCTGACAACGCAAGAAGCAGATCTGATTCCAGATGTGATAGCTGGTACATTTCTTGTACATGACGTTTACGCAAAAGTATTATTTGACTCTGGTGCAAACCAAAGTTTTATAAATACGTCATTCTGCCAAGCTCTTAAGCAACCTCTAACCAAACTTAGGCAGATCTATACGGTAGAAACGGCAGATGGAAATTCCGTTAACATAGATAAGGTTTTGCAAGAAGGAAAAATAGAACTCTCAGGCCATAGATTTTCTACAAACCTGCTACCCATGAATTTAGCTGGATTCGATGTTGTGCTCGGAATGGATTGGTTAGTAGCCAACCATGCTCGAATCCTCTATGATAAGAATTCCATAGAAATTCATACACCCGCAGGAGAAGTAGTTGTGGTTACAGGAGATAAACCACATAAACCAATGAAGTTCATTTCAGTAATGAAAGTTGCTAGTTATGAACGAAAACAAGGAATAGTGTATATGATTTCGGTAATCATTAGCACTAAAGGTAAGGAACTTAAGGAAATCCCAGTAGTGTCAGAATACCCTGATGTCTTTCCAGAAGAGCTACCTGGATTACCACCCGATAGGGAGGTGGAATTTAGAATTCATCTAATTCCTGGAACTACACCAATAGCTAAGTCACCTTATCGATTAGCACCCACAGAAATGTTAGAACTGAAAAACCAGTTAGATGAATTATTAAGCAAAGGATTCATACAACCTAGTTCATCCCCTTGGGGAGCACCAGTGCTGTTTGTGAAAAAGAAGGATGGTTCGATGCGAATGTGTATCGATTATAAGGAGTTGAATAAGGTTACAATTAAGAATCGATACCCATTACCTAGGATTGATGATCTTTTTGATCAACTTCAGGGAACTAGATATTTCTCTAAGATAGATTTACGCTCCGGATATCATCAGTTGAAAGTACAGGAAGAAGACATACCTAAAACTGCTTTCAGGACTAGGTATGGTCACTACGAGTTTACAGTCATGCCATTTGGACTAACAAATGCTCCTGCAGCATTTATGGACATGAAAATAGAATTTGTAAACCGTATTTGGATAAATTCGTAATTGTTTTCATCGACGATATACTTATTTACTCCAAAAGCAAAGGTGAGCATTATGAACACCTGCATGCACTCTTAACTTTGTTAAGAAAAGAAAACCTTTATGCCAAATTTTCGAAATGTGAATTTTGGCTACAGGAGGTGCAATTTTTAGGTCACATGGTGAATCACGAAGGTATTCACGTATATCCCTCTAAAATAGAAGCAATCACAAATTGGAAGGTCCCACAATCAGCGACCGAAGTTAGTAGTTTTCTAGGATTAGCTGGGTATTACAGGCGCTTCATAAGAGACTTCTCTAAGATAGTTGTTCCATTAACTAAGCTAACCTGTAAAACTGTTAAGTTTGAATGGGGACCTAAGCAAGAAGAGGCCTTTAGGATCTTGAAGCAAAGATTAACAAATGCCCCAATTCTTGCCTTACCCGACGGAACGGAAAATTTTGAAGTTTTCTGCGATGCTTCTAAGCTAGGATTAGGTTGTGTGCTAATGCAACGCAAAAAGGTCATTGCATATGCATCAAGGCAATTGAAGAAGCACGAGGAAAATTATATGACTCATGACTTAGAATTAGGAGCCATAATTTTTGCCCTTAAAATTTGGTGACATTATTTGTACGGAAGTAAGTTTACTGTCTATACAGATTATAAAAGTTTACGGTACACATTTGGGAAAAAAGAATTAAACATGAGGCATAGAAGATGGATGGAAATTCTAAGTGACTACGATTGTGATATTCAATATCACGAAGGAAAGGCGAATGTAGTAGCAGATGCCCTAAGTCATAAATATCATGAGAAGCAAAGACGAGTTCGTGCTCTTAGATTAAATCTACAGTTAGATTTAATGGAACAACTGAAGAACGTTCAGGAAATAGCAATCAAGGATGATGCTGAAGGAATGAAAGGAAGGATAAAGGAATTGGAGCAAGGGACTGATGGAATTTGCAGATTCCATAAGAAAAGAATTTGGGTACCTAGACTAGGAAATTTAAGAGATAAGATATTAGAGGAGGCCCATAAATCTAGGTATACGATGCATCCTGGTAATAATAAGATGTATCAAGATTTAAGGAATAACTTCTGGTGGATAGGAATGAAAAAGGACATAGCTAGATACGTTTCTAAGTGTCTAACTTGTTCACAAGTTAAGGCAGAACACCAGAAACCTTCAGGTTTACTTCAACAATTAGAAATGGCCGTATGGAAATGGCAACTAATAACAATGGATTTTGTTACTAAATTACCCAAGACCAGGAAAGGTAACGATGCAATCTGGGTGATTGTAGATCGATTAACCAAATCAACTTATTTCCTACCCATGAAGGAAACCTTTAGCATGGAAAGATTGGCTAAGTTATACGTAGACGAGGTAGTATCCTTACATGGAGTTCCACTCTCCATTGTGTCAGATAGAGACAGTCGTTTCACTTCACATTTCTGGACAAGTTTCCAAGAAGCAATGGGAACACGATTAAATTTAAGTACTGCATACCATCCCCAAACAGATGGACAAAGTGAAAGGACGATCCAAACCCTGGAAGACATGCTTAGGGCATGTTTAATAGATTTGGTGGAAACTGGGATGATCACCTCCCATTAATAAAATTCTCCTATAATAATAGTTATCATGCAAGCATCAATGCTGCCCCATTTGAAGCACTATATGGACGAAAGTGTCGAACTCCAGTATGCTGGGCAGAAATACGAGAAAGTCAATTATCAGGTCCCGAGATTGTACAGGAAACCACCGACAAGATAACCCAAATCAAGGAAAGACTGAAAACGGCTCGTGATCGCCAGAAAAGTTATGCAGATAATCGACTTAAGCCGTTAGAATTCCAAGTTGGAGACAAGGTACTCTTGAAAGTTTCTCCTTGGAAAGGGGTAGTTCGGTTCGGTAAGAAAGGAAAGCTAAGTCCACGGTACATAGGACCATTCATAGTTACCCAACGAATAGGACCAGTAGCCTATCGCCTACAACTACCAGAAGAGTTAGCCGGGGTACATGATGTGTTTCATGTATCTAATCTCAAGAAGTGTTTGTCTAACGAATCCCTAGTAGTACCTCTTCAAGATATAGAGGTAAATGAAAAGTTAAAATTCGTTGAGAAACCGCTCCAGATAGAAGACAGAAAGATTAAGTTCCTTAAACATAAGAGATTGATACTGGTCAAAGTAAAGTGGGATTCGAAAAGAGGACCTGAGTACACATGGGAACTGGAATCAGAAATGAAGCGGAAGTATCCTTACCTGTTTCAATAAATCTCGAGAACGAGATTTTAATTAAGGAGGGGAGGATGTAAGGACCTGCAAAAATGTCCCAAAATACTCCGTAAGTAGAAACCCGGACACCTAAAACCCTAAATTTCATGAAAAATCAAGAAAATCCAATTTTATTGACCTGTCACGGGCCGCAAAAGACTTAAGGAGAGTCTACACGGGGCGCGACAGCTTATCCAAACTCCGAATAAGCTTCAAGGCCACGTGTCAGAAACGTGGCAGACCTACACCGTGACACGGCAGCCCTAGCCGTAGCTAGGGTGGCCCTCGCAGGCCGCATAGGTGTCCCTTCAAGCTTACGCGGGCCGCGTAGAACCTATTTTTCAGCTATAAATTGGACGTTGCATGGCATGTCTTCTGTGTTCGAAATTCACTTTCAAAACGTCAAAATTCTGCTTATATACGAGTGTTTAAGAGTTGAGACTGTAACACTTATGCTCTGTAAACACACACGATGTAGGACACTATCTTTTATCAAAGAAACAATGAGTTTTGGTCTCAAAAATTTGTTTATTTTGGTTTTACAATTTCACGTTATGATTCTAGTTCATTTTCAAGCTTTAAATCGCTTTCTGGAAAGTTATACGCGAAGTGATGCGTAAACGTAATCAATTTAATGCGGAAAACACTCCAGAACAGTTACATAGGCTTAACATACCTTAAATAACTTTTATGTAACTTAGAAATAGATTTTGAAAGCTTTGGTGTGTCAAAAACAAGTTTATTCACACTCAGGGACTATTTGCGTCAAACTGCGAAAGTCTGCTGATTCACATAGTATCGAACATTCGGAAACTTGATCATAAGTTAAACATGCCCTAAATATCCTTTACATAGCTTAGAAATAGGCTTTGAGGTGTTTGGTGCACAAAAATAAACTTATTTGATCAATAGGGACTAAAAGCGTCAAAAAGTGCATAAGTTTGCATTTTCGTGCATATCTTACGTTCTGAATATATCCGGACTTCCAAAAATTTATGTAATCATTAAAATATCTTATTTTAGTTATTGGCGTAATTTGGATCGTTTTTCGCGTCCGTTCATGTTTCGTCGTAATTAACCGAACAACGCAATCGTACGACCAAAAGAACTGATATCCGAGATTTTTTTGAGCATATTTTAAGTTCCCAATACTTTAACTTCATTTTTGAGCCTTGAAAATGGGTTAACGGGGTTTAAACGCGTCAAAAATGGCCTAAATGAGTTGCAGGGACCAAAACTGACAATTTTCGAAAGTTTCTGGATCTGGCAAATGGTGGCCTCACGCCACCACTATACGTTTTTGCCGTGGCGGGATGCCACGGCCTCATCTGGGCAGAAAAAACCCACTTTCAGTAACTTTCGGTCAAAATGCGTATTTATGCGTATTTTGTAACCAAACTATTCTTGGGTATCAAAACCGTTTGTTTTGATATCAAAACCTGTTTTCTAACTTAGTTAAACATATTTCAACATGTTTAACTTGTCACTTTTAGTCTAGTGCTTGTATAGGGTCGTAAGATAAGCGGTCTTAACAACCGCTTAGACTTCCGAACCCGACCCGTTTGGTCGATCATTAGGATCCGACCAAACATATATTGTGACCATAGTTGTATAGGGAATGACCTTCCGAGGTTATACCTTATGGTCACTTCGTTTAGTTAGTTGTATGATAGGTAGTTTATATGCCTTAGGAAAATGCCCAAAATGCCATTTTTCGAATAATTTCATTTTAAGCATAAGTAACACATGTTTTGACATCTAAACTGATTATATAACATAATTAGATATGATAAGGCATATAATACTTGTCATAGGACTAGTTAGGCGTCTCGAATGCGCTTTCGCGCGAACAACGCGTTAAAGTGGCGTAAGCTACCTTAAGGGGTCGTAAGCATTTAGGATAGGTTCCGATTTAGAATGTAGGCTTTCTTAAACTATATCATATAAGTGCCAATACTCATTTGGTTTACAAGACCTTATTCTACCCGATCTTCCGATTTAAGTGTCGATTTGCTAACATAGTATCCGTTACACTAGGAACCGCTTCAACACTCGAACTCTTGGTCTTTTGAGCTTTGTTATACCCTTTGAACCGGAATATACGCAATCCCAGGCGAGTACATAGTTCCCCTCTTTTACCGTTTTCAAATGTTTTGGGGTGATTCATATGTGTAATCGATTTGTTTTCAAAATGTATGGCATATAAGTGTTCACTAAGTGCTTTTATGTGTATTATTCCGATTATGCAAATGCGATGTTTATATGAATCCTTAAGTGATCTACCTATCTTCATAGTTAGATTCATATAGGATATTTGAAGTATAGTCTTAGATCTTCTTATCTTCATAGTAAGGTTTTTAAGAAGTACTTTACAATTTGATGGTTGGTTTTTGTGTAGTTTGTTGGTGATTTAGATAACGAAACTAGATAATACAATAAGCACATGGTGGATACGCCACTGGTACTTCCTATATATAAGTGTGCTTATTGTATTACCTTTCGTGGCGTTATCCCCAATCACCGTTAGGATTTAGGATTGTTTTGATTCAATAATTCAATATAACAGAACCAAGAATCCTTATAGCTTCTATCTATCTTCATAGATTGATTCTTGTAGGATGTTTAGAGTACTAATATTGGAGCCCCTGTTTGGGTTCATTGTGTACTTTAATGCATGTGAGTAGACAATGTAACAGAAACCGAATCCTTATAGCATCTATCTATCCTCATAGGTTGATTCTTGTTGGATGTTTAAAGTACTAATATTGGAGTCCTTGATTGGATTCATTGTGTGCTTTAATGCGTGTTTACGAGTTGGTACAAGTTGACGATTTATGTGTTATGTGGTAGTTGTGATTTAGATAACGAAACGGGTATAATAAAATAAGAACATGGTGGATACGCCGCTGGTACTTCCTATATATAAGTGTTCTTATTTTATTATTCTTGTAGTGTTATCTGGATCACTTTAGGATTTTGTGTATGATGGTTTCAATGTTTGATTATCGAAATCTTCGTAGAATCTCCCATATTATTTTTATATGTTAGATTCTTAGTAAGATATCTGAAGTATTATCAAAACTCATTGATTTGATTTATATAATACTTACATAAGTTTTGAATTGTTTCAAAACAGTTATTATTAATCCTTGATTGGATTCCTAATAACATACTAACGAGTTTTTACGATGGTTTAATCGAGATTACAATATAAGGCATAAAATGACTTAGTAATAATCATATTGCCATATACAAACCTATTTTGTCATAAGTTTTCACAATTAAGATTTTGTAATGCAATACTAAATTTTTGCCATTCCTTGGCTTCAAGATTTATTTTCAATTAACAGCTTTCGTAGCTGTTAAAGTATTGCAATACCAAATGTTTTGCCATTTATTTGGCTAATAAAACCTATGTATTCGGCGGCATTTTTATGTTGACTGTTTTTCACATATGTTTCAGGTTTTCAACTATTCAAGCATGCAACACATAGGACTGCATTCGGGCCTTAGACTTCTAAAACAAAAGAACAATTTCATGTATTCTATGTTTGTAAAACGATGTTAATGATATTGAAACAATTTAGTACCAGTAGTTGTGAGCAATTTGTAACGTGACTCCCTGATATTTCCGCCGCGTGTTGTTGTATTACGCAATTGGGGTGTTACAGATTGGTATCAGAGCACTGGTTATAGGGAATTAGGTTATTAGCATGCCTTAAACCTAGTCTATAACCTTCCTAGGACCCAAACATGAGTAGACTTAGGACTTCTTTCCTAATCCTCATCCTTATTCGTGCCACAACTACTCCATGATTTACGAATCATCTAACCTTAGATGATTTATCCTAAAACCCTTAGGCTTTATGCCTTAAGGTATTCCTCAAAATGTTTTTCTCAAAACGTTTTCATTAAAATATTTTCAAAATGTTTTCTCAAACGTTTTTGTCAAAATATTTCACAGCATGTTTTATCTCAAACGATTTGTATCAAAAGATTTCTCAAATGTTTTTCTCAAACGTTTTTCATCGAAATCTTAGGTTTTTAATAATGTGAACACATGCAATCTGGAAGGGTGGACGCCTGTACCCCGAGTTTTCTGTCTAAGGCTAGAGTGTTCATACAAATCCGCATTTTCGGACCAGTCACTCTTACCTGGGAACTCTTAGGGTGAGTGTCCACTTATAGGCTAAAGCATGTCTTCGTGAAGCATTATAAAAACCTATCCACCTTGACCCTACCGAATGATTTTTAACGACCTTTGTAACCCTACTCATTCATGTTACCCTCGGTAATGTGTTTGCTCTTCATGACAATTGAAGCATCCTTCCTTTCCCAATACTATTTCATCATGTTACCTTCGGTGATATGTTTGATTCAATACAGTTGAAATGAATCTCATTTCATTTCACGATACTTCGAGATCCTATTTTTTTTTATCTTCGAAATACTACCTTTGTCTTTTAAAATTTCAAATTTTTACCATTTGGATGAGAATTTTCAAATTTTCAAATTTTCAAACACAAAGTTTCTTTATTTTAAAAAAAATTTAAAAACATTTTGTCATAAAAGCAATAAATTTTTTACAGGTAAGAATTTATGATACAAACCATTAACCCGGTTTGTATTCTCTCATCCAAAAATATTACAAAAGTTTATTTTCAAACAACTCTTGTTTCAAAACAAAATCCACAACACCATATATTCTAAGTATAAGAACAAGACCAATGAACAAGATTTTACTAGATCAAAGTTTTCACAATACAATAATGTTACAAACTCATAACAATTGGATAAATCTAACTTTTTGGTTTTCTCTATAGCTGTACTTTCAAAATGCCTCCACGACGAGATGCACAACCTCAAACCAACGAAGAAATCACAGCCCTTGTCACTCAGCAGATGGCTGTTGTGCTTCCGAACATAGTAACCCAGGTTCATCAGATATACAATAACAACAACAACGCCTAGTGTAATTTCAAGACCTTCAATTCAACCAAACCGCTAAAATTTTCTGGGTCTGAAGGGGCAACTGCACTCTTACAATGGTTCGAAAGTATAGAAAGCACATTCCGCCATGTTCAGTGTCCTAATGAGCGCAAGATAGATTTCGCTTCGAGTGTCTTTCAAAGGAGAGCACTCACTTGGTGGAATGGTATTATGAGAGGCCAAGGTGCCGATGTAGCAATGGAACTGACGTGGGAATAATTTAAGGATCTTATGAAGAAGGAATTCTACCCACGAAGCGAAATAAGGGCACTTGAAAATGAGTTCTATTATCTAAGACAGGATAGTGGGGAAAACCATGCCTATACTGACCGATTTGAACAGTTAAGCCTACTTTGCCCCACTATGGTCACACCTTTGGATCGGGCCATTGAGAAATACATCGATGGTTTACCTGACCCTGTCCAAGACATTGTCACTGGCAGCCAACCGACAACGCTTAGGGAGGCTAAGGAATTAGCTGCTATCTTAACTAACTCCCAGGTTAGAAAAGGTAAACTATTTCGAAAAGGAGACAAGAAACAAAACACTGAATCTGTTAACGAGAATTCGAAAGGAACAAAGGCCGAATCTTCTAAAAGTTCTAGGAAGCGCAAGGCTTCAAAGAATTTTGCAATTCCTGCACCTGTTCCACTGAACTCAGTACCCTTCAAGGGATTTTATCGTGGAAAGCAGCCTCGGTGCAATCATTGCAATTATCATCATGCGTCAAATTCCCCTTGTCGCCAGTGTACAATTTGTGGTTTATTTGGACATCTAGCTGTGACCTGTCGTATCCAGAACCGAGCAGCCCCTACTCAGAGTCTCAGACTCGCCCAAGAGCATGTTTCAATTGTGGTGACTTAAATCATTTCAAGCGAAACTACCCCAAGCTTGCCAATGCTAATGGACGAGTATTCAACATCAACGAGGCTCAAGCGCTTATGATCATTTAAACCTCTAAATTTCCTGTTTATTTTCAAAAACAATGTACATATTTTAACTATGTTTGTAATGACAATATAAATTTCAAGAAGTTTATCTTTATCTTTGTTATTCAATTTTCAATTTCAAACTCTAATGTGATTGCACTATGTGTGATTTCAAATTTCATGTTGATTTTGAGGATTCCGTTCTTTAGGAACTAAATCTTATAATATTAGCATAATATAAATTGCACTCCGGTGCATCGTACGAACGTGGTAACACGATCGAAACGGGTACTATGAACAAGTTAATACTATTTTATGATCATAACAGTACATACATAATTTATTTATCTAATATGTATAGTACATGGTTGTAAATACAAATTGCTTCGTATGTTGATATAACATACTTAATACATTTTTGCTTAGTATGTTAACTTAGCGTACCTAGCACATGATTTGAGAACATTTTCTTGATATGTTTACATTATGATGATAATGTATAATTAGTATATGTTGCGTTCTACCTGTTTGGTTAATAATGAAACATATATATAAACATTTGTACTAGAATAGAACACCTACTACTAAAAGTGTTGTATGCAAAATAAGTAGTGTTATCATTGCTAGTATGAAATACGATTCGATTTGGCAGATATTATGTTCTGACGATGTTTAGTTGATTTAAATGATAGTTCGACCTTATTATTTGTTTACCCTCGCTTAACAAGAGGAGCTATGTGGACCATGCGACGAAACGAGTAATTATGGGTGCACACTTAATTATGAGATTCGACGCATGAGAATCATAGTAAGCCTTGTTAAGTATGGTGGCATAAAATCTAGAATGATTAAGGTAACGGGAGGAGTATGATGCGATAAGAACATGGTGGATACGCCGATGGTACTTCCTATATATAAGTGTTCTTATTGTGTTATTCTTCAGAACGTTGCTGAGATTATTTGGTGATTTTATGTTATCTTGGACCATTATGTGATTATGTGTTTAATTGTTATTTGTGTGGATATTTCCGATGGACAAGAACAAGTACATTCATTAACTCAAATCGAGCCGACCGGGAGTATAATATGGTGTTAAAGGTGACGATCTTGATGCCATGTATGTTGACCCGTCTCCTATGCATGGGATGCTCATGGTACATTGGAGGTACCTCGTGGGACGTTAGAAACCGTGTACGTGAAGGGCTTGAATGTACACCCCTTTGTTTGCTAGGAATTACACTAGGAGCTTAGTATAACATAGTGCCATACTTAAATGATTTTTGAACACTAGTCGACTATCACAAGTTTCAAAGGGTTGAATACCTTGAGATACTTTGAATATCCCAAATCACATTTTGAATTCTCCAACACCAAATGATGCTCCGCATCTTTGGGATCCAGCAATCTGCTTATCCATCAGTTGTTTCAATTCCATTCTACGGTCTCCTTCGAACAAATTTCAGGACGAAATTTCCTGAAGTAGGGAAGACTGTAACACTTATGCTCTGTAAACACACACGATGTAGGACACTATCTTTTATCAAAGAAACAATGTGTTTTGGTCTCAAAAATTTGTTTATTTTGGTTTTATAATTTCACGTTTTGATTCTAGTTCATTTTCAAGCTTTAAATCGCTTTCTAGAAAGTTATACGCGAACTGATGCGTAAACGTAATCAGTTTAATGCGGCAAACACTCTGGAATAGTGACATAGGCTTAACATACCTTAAATAACTTTTATGTAACTTAGAAATTGGTTTTGAAAGCTTTGGTGTGTCAAAAACAAGTTTATTCACACTCAGGGACTATTTGCGTCAAACTACGAAAGTCTGCTGATTCACATAGTATCGAACATTCCAGAACTTGATCATAAGTTAAACATGCCCTAAATATCATTTACATAGCTTAGAAATAGGCTTTGAGGTGTCTGGTGCGCAAAAATAAACTTATTTGATCAATAGGGACTAAAAGAGTCAAAAAGTGCATAAGTTTGCATTTTCGAGCATATCTTACGTTCTGAATATATCCGGACATTCAAAAATTTATGTAATCATTAAAATATCATATTTTAGTGATTGGCGTGATTAAATTCCATTCGTCGTGTAATTTGGATCGTTTTTCATATCCGTTCGTGTTTCGTCGTAATTAACCGAACAACGCAACCGTACGACCAAACGAACCGACATCCGAGATTTTTTTGAGAATATTTTAAGTTCCCTATACTTTAACTTCATTTTTGAGCCTTGAAAATGGGTTAACGGGGTTTAAACGCGTCAAAAATGGCCTAAATGAGTTGCAGGGACCAAAACTGACAATTTTCGAAAGTTTCTGGATCTGGCATATGGTGGCGTCATGCCACCTCTATATGGTTTTTCCGTGGCGCGATGCCACGACCTCATCTGGGCAGAAAAACCCATTTTCAGCAACTTTCAGCAATTTTCAGCAAACGACTTGAAGTTTAGGGTCCTTTTTGTAACATTTGCAATACCATTGGATGGTTTTGGGGCACCCCTAGTATTCCAAAACAAAGTGCCACACATGGACGGTCCAAATTGAAGCTCAATTATCGAGGAACGATCCTACGATTCTTCAAACTCTATATAAACCCTCTTGATCTTTTTCCATTCCTCACATTTGCTCTCAAATTCTTCTCTAAGTTGAAGCTCTCACCTTGTGAAGCTTCATACCTGAGAATTTTGAGATCAAATCTTCATTGCTTGGACCCTTTGTAAGTCTCCTTCATGCTTGTTCTTGTATTTCAATCATGAAAGTCAAACAGTGTTTGACTTTCTACTTTGACCAGTCATTGGTCAACACAAAGTTCGTTCGAACTTTGCAAGGTTAGCGTAATCATGATGGTTATAGTCCCTTGTGACTATACCTACTGATTACCACGTTGATTAGGTGTAGTGACGAGTCATAGTTTCGGTCAAAATGCGTATTTATGCGTATTTTTTAACCAAAGTATTCTTGGGTATCAAAACCGTTTGTTTTGATATCAAAACCTGTTTTCTAAGTTAGTTAAACATGTTTCAACATGTTTAACTCGTCACTTTTAGCCTAGTGCTTGTATAGGGTCGTAAGATAAGCGGTCTTAACAACCACTTAGACTTCCGAACCCGACCCGTTTGGTCGATCATTAGGATCCGACCAAACATATATTGTGACCATAGTTATATAGGGAATAACCTTCCGAGGTTATACCTTATGGTCACTTCGTTTAGTTAGTTGTATGATAGGTAGTTTATATGCCTTAGGAAAATGACCAAAATGCCCTTTTTCGAATAATTTCATTTTAAGCATAAGTAACACATGTTTTGACATCTAAACTGATTATATAACATAATTAGATATGTTAAGGCATATAATACTTGTCATAGGACTAGTTAGGCGTCTCGAACGCGCTTTCGCGCGAACGATGCGTTAAAGTGGCGTAAGCTACCTTAATGGGTCGTAAGCATTTAGGATAGGTTCCGATTTAGAATGTAGGCTTTGTAAAACTATATCACATGAGTTCCAATACTCATTTGGTTTACAAGACCTCATTCTACCCGATCTTTCGATTTAGGTGTCGATTTGCTAACATAGTATCCGTTACACTAGGAACCGCTTCAACACTCGAACTCTTGGTCTTTTGAGCTTTGTTATACCCTTTGAACCGGAATTATACGCAATCCCAGGCGAGTACATAGTTCCCCTCTTTTATCGTTTTCAAATGTTTTGGGGTGATTTATATGTGTAATCGATTTGTTTTCAAAATGTATGGCATATAAGTGTTCACTAAGTGCTTTTATGTGTATTATTCCGATTATACAAATGCGATGTTTATATGAATCCTTAAGTGATCTACCTATCTTCATAGTTAGATTCATATAGGATATTTGAAGTACAGTCTTAGATCTTCCTATCTTCATAGTAAGGTTTTTAAGAAGTACTTTACAATTCGATGGTTGGTTTTTATGTAGTTTGTTGGTGATTTAGATAACGAAACTAGATAATACAATAAGCACATGGTGGATACGCCAATGGTACTTCCTATATATAAGTGTGCTTATTGTATTACCTTTCGTGGCGTTATCCCGAATCACCGTTTGCATTTAGGATTGTTTTGATTAAATAATTCAATATAACAGAACCCAGAATCCTTATAGCTTCTATCTATCTTCATAGATTGATTCTTGTCGGATGTTTAGAGTACTAATATTGGAGCCCCTGTTTGGGTTCATTGTGTACTTTAATGCATGTGAGTAGACAATGTTACAGAAACCGAATCCTTATAGCATCTATCTATCCTCATAGGTTGATTCTTGTAGGATGTTTAGGGACTGATATTGGAGTCCTTGATTGGATTCATTGTGTGCTTTAATGCGTGTTTACGAGTTGGTACAAGTTGACGATTTATGTGTTATGTGGTAGTTGTGATTTAGATAACGAAACGTGTATAATAAAATAAGAACATGGTGGATACGCCGCTGGTACTTCCTATATATAAGTGTTCTTATTTTATTATTCTTGTAGTGTTATCTGGATCACTTTAGGATTTTGTGTATGATGGTTTCAATGTTTGATTATCAAAATCTTCGTAGAATCTCCCATATTATTTTTATATGTTAGATTCTTAGTAAGATATCTGAAGTATTATCATAACTCATTGATTTGATTTATATAATACTTACATAAGTTTTGAATTGTTTCAAAACAGTTATTATTAATCCTTGATTGGATTCCTAATAACATACTAACGAGTTTTTACGATGGTTTAATCGAGATTACAATATAAGGCATAAAATGACTTAGTAATAATCATATTGCCATATACAAACCTATTATGTCACAAGTTTTCACAATTAAGATTTTGTAATGCAATACTAAATTTTTGCCATTCCTTGGCTTCAAGATTTATTTTCAATTAACAGCTCTCGTAGCTGTTAAAGTATTGCAATACCAAATGTTTTGCCATTTATTTGGCTAATAAAACCTATGTATTCGCCGACATTTTTATGCTGACTATTTTTCACATATGTTTCAGGTTTTCAACTATTCAAGCATGCAACGCATAGGACTGCATTGGAGCCTTAGACTTCTAAAACAAAAGAACAATTTCATGTATTCTATGTTTGTAGAACGATGTTAATGATATTGAAACAATTTAGTAGCAGTAGTTGTGAGCAATTTGTAACGTGACTCCCCGATTTTTCCGCCGCGTGTTGTTGTATTACGCGATTGGGGTGTTACAGAGACGCTGCTACGATTACAGGGTAATAACTCGATCACTGCGACGATACAATGTCTGATCGATTGAAATCGATCCGATGGATGTTTAAGTGCTGCCTGAATTCGGGCTATACTTTGTCATTCGTCATCAGGGTTTTGATTTCGTGAGCTTATCGTAAATGTTGTATTAAGTTACTAACCTAGTTTCGTGTGCATTGTTATTTTAACTAGGTTACCAAGCTTAATCAGTAGGCAAAACTCTGTCCAACTAAACTTGCATTGTGAGTCATTCTCTTTTTATCAAATTGTTTCCAAAACCCTATTTATTTTCAAAGTTATATTTATAGGGATTAAGTCTTTGTAGTCTTCAATTACAGCCGGTATGTGGGGTTTTGTATACGTTACTTGATAATCGTCACCATTGGACAACGAGTTAGCCAATGGGTGATATGACCATAGTCATAGAAACGAGTAGAGTGACAAATACCGTTGGGTAATTGGTTGATATAAACATTGTAATCGCCCTTAATACTGTAGTTTATAACAATGTGTCATTTTGTATCAAATGAATTACTCGCCCGTATTTCCAGCTGATAAAATCTTTTTAAAACTTGTTTCAGGTGATTTACTGCGAATCAGGAAAAGTGCCGTATAGCACTACCAGCTTGGATAAAGTGGCTCAGTAATTAAATAAACATGTTTTTGTAAACAGGGGATTTCCCAGCGAAATTCCTTTATTGTAAATTACGGGGTTTGTCCCGAAATTTGAAATAAAATAAATCGGTGCTTTCAGTTTAAATGATTCTGGTAAAATCTTCGCTGCCTAATTAAACACCAATACCACGGGTTTTCTGTCCCGCGGCTTCTGAACCGGGAAAAACCGAGACGGGGGCCGTGACATATATGTTTGTCAACCTCCTGGTTTTGAGGATCCATTTTATCCAAATCATGTCTGCAAGCTAAACAAAGCTTTGTATGGCTTGAAACAAGCACCTAGAGCCTGGTATGAGACTCTTTCCACCTTTCTACTTTCCATTGGTTTTACAAGAGGTAAAATTGATAAAACACTGTTTCTAAAATGGAGAGGGAAAGATTTGATGATTGTCCAGATTTATGTGGATGACATCTTCTTTGGAAGCACATGTCCTAAAATGTGTGAAGAGTTCAGACAACTCATGACAACTGAGTTTGAGATGAGTGCAATGGGTAAACTACAGTGCTTTCTTGGTCTCCAAGTTAAGTAACTGCAAAATGGTACTTTCATTCATCAAGGCAAATATGCCAAAGAACTTTTAACAAAATTTGGCATGAATGATTGCAAACCATGTAGTACACCCATAGCAACCACCAAGTTAGTCATGTCTGATAAATAGGATGATTTGGTTGATCAAACTCTTTATAGAAGCATGATTGGGTCTTTATTGTACCTAACTGTATCTAGGCCAGACATCATGTTTGCAACATGTGTTTGTGCAAGATCCCAATCATCCCCTAGAAAGTCAAACCTTATTACTGTAAAAAGGATATTCAGATACCTAAAAGGTGCTCCCACACTTGGTATCTGTTATCCAGCTGATGGAAATATCAAGCTTTCAGGTTTCTCAGATAGTGACTTTGCTGGATGCAATACAACAAGGAAGTCCACTTCAGGAGGGTGCCAATTCCTAGGTAATTGCTTAGTGTCTTGGCAAAGCAAAAAGCAAGCAACTGTTTCAACATCCACTGCTGAGGCAGAATATATTGCTGCTGCAAGCTGTATAGCCCAACTGCTGTGGCTTCAAAATCAACTGCTGGATTTTGGTATCACTGCCTTAAAGACACCTCTCATGTTGGACAGTCAGGCAGCAGAAAATATCATCAAAAATCCAGTTTCACATTCAACGACCATGCACATTGATATCAGACATCACTTTGTGAGGGATTGCTATGAAAAAGGTTTGATTTCTCTGTACCATGTTCCAACTAAAGATCAGCTGGCAAATGTGCTAACAAAGGCATTAGATACATCCACCTTTGAAAGCTTGATCTCTAGGATTGGAATGCTGAACATGGAATAACCGGCAAAATCCTGTTTTTCTATGAATAAAAGCATTAAAATGTTTTCAGAAAATCAAAAATTCATCCATCAAAAATAGCTAAAAATGAAAATTTTCATTAAATCCTTAAAAGTCTGCCACAACCATTGTTTTGGTTCAAACATCTGTTCTGTTGATATTCTCCATTGCTGAAAGTCAACCTCTGTTCCTTCATTACCCTTGTTAATCACTGTTATCCAAAATCAGTGTTTTAACCCACTGATGGCTATCCACTGTTAGTAAAAGTCAGCCACTATTTTCATTTTCACTTCAACAAACCATTGATACTTGCTTCATCAGTGGTTTCCTAAAAAACTGTCTTCCATTATTCATTAGAGGTTGGCACGTGGTCAGTACTTAGCCGTCAGATCTTTGTAACTGCTGCCATGTCAGCATTCACATTTTCACTTTATAAAACCCTGATTAAAACCCCAAACAGGGTTTTCACTGTCGAATCGAATTCAAAATTCCTTTCAAAAGCAGTTACCACCAAATTTCCTCAAATTACAAATCTTCCTTCATCCAATTTCTTTCTCAAATCACGATTCACCATGGCTCTTCCATTCAAAACCCCTCATAACTACCTGTGTATACTTGAAAAACCAAGTGAAAACACAACCTTTCACTCCGTTATTGACGCACTCTCGTCTTCAAAGTACAAAACTTTGTTGACCTGCAACCCACCTATAGGACACCCTTCGTGATTTCTGGAAAAATGCACAACTTGAAGTTCAGGACAAAAAGCCCTGGGCTATTACTTTGACAGTGAAGGGAATTAAGGTTGGTGTCACACCAAAAGACATCTCTGAGGTATTTGAAATGAATGATAATACAGGTAAAACCTTTTTCCCAAAAACTGATTATCAAACTGATTTCTTTGAGAGAGGGTATGAAGAAGAAATGAAAAAAGATACTTTGCAAAAGGGCAGTTTTCCACCTGCCATGAGGTTTTTATTCCATACCCTCCTCATGTGTGTTTCAAACAAGACTACAGCCTTTAATGAAATACCATTGAAAATCCAATACTTGGGCTATGCTATTTTGACAGGAGAAAATTTTAATTACTCCCAAGAGATTTTCAATGACATGGTCAAAAATGTTAATAATATCAAAGAAAATAAAAAAAAAAACCATTTTTATTATTTCCAAGGTTTTTAAGTTTTTATTTACAAAAGAAGATTCCAAAAGATAGTTCACATATGCTTATCAAAGGAAATCCTATTCAAATAAACAGCCTATCTTCTGAAACATTCACAAGGCTGTCATAACATTCAAAAACACAAACAGAGGAACCTGAGCAGAATTTAGCAGCAACAACTGCTCCACAGGCCCCTGCTGTTGGGCCCACTGCTCATGGTGATCACAGCAGCAGACCCACTGCTGTGAAACCCACACCAAAACCCACCAAAAAGCCAATAAAGAAAAAATCCCAAAATGTGACACCTGGGTCACTGCGACCATCAAACAAATACCAAACCAATGAAATATTGTATTTCATACTTGGGATGTGTAAAAATATGTGTATCATTTGCACATATCAATTTTTGTTCAATTTCAAACTCTAAATCGCTTTCTGGAAGGTTATACGCGCACCAATGCGTAAATATAACCAGTTTAATGCAACAAACACTCCGGAATAGTGACATTGGCTTAACATACCTTAAATAACCCTTACATAACTTAGAAATAAGTTTTGAAGGCTTTGGTATGGCAAAAACAAGTTAATTCGTCTACAGGGACTAAATTTGACAAACTACGAAAGTATGCCAATCTGAACTGTAACAGACATTCCGGAACATGACCATAAGTTAAACATACCATAAATATCCTTCACATAGCTTAGAAATAGGCTTCGAGGGGTTCGGTGTGCTAAAATAAACTTTATGCTCATTCAGGGACTAAAAGTGTAAAAAAGTGCACAAGTTTGCACTTTCGCGCATATCTTACGTTCTGAATACATCCGGACATCCAAAAATTTATGTAAGCACTAAAATATTTTATTTTAGTGTTTGGCATAAGAAAAATCCATTCGTTGCGTCATTTGGATCGTTTTTCGTGCTTGTGCGCATTTCGTCGTAATTAAGCGAACATCGTGTTCGTACGACCAAACGAACCAACATCCGTAATATTTTTGAGCATGTTTCATGTCCACAATGTTTAGGCATCATTTTAGGGCCTTAAAGTTGGCTTTACGGGCCTTAGAAGTGTCGGAAATGGCCTTAAAACACAACAGGGACCAAAACTGTCATTTCTGAAACTTATTCTGATCAGACAAGGCCATGCGGCCCGCCTGAGTTTTGTCTGATCCTGAAGCGGGCCGCGTCAGCCTCTTAAGACCAGATTCAATGTTTAACAGCTTGTTTGCAGCTGTTTTGCACCCCCAATCCCAATTCCAAGTGTCAATTCCTTATGGTGGGTGGCAAATTTACCTACCATAACATTCCAACAAGAGTACGCATGAGATTCAAGCACGGTTTCCATGAAACGATCTTAACGGTTACCCGAATACTATAAATACCCAACCCTACCCATTGCAAAACCCACAAGAATCTGATCTCAAAGACTCTAAGTTGGAACCATTGTTTCATACCTGAGTTATTTTGATCTAGATTAGCATTCGGGGACCCTTCGTAAGTATTCTTTCGTTCTTTTATTGCTTTTCGAGTTTGAAAGTCAAACTTTGTTTGACTTTCTGCGTTGACCAGTTTATGGTCAATGCGAAATTCGTTTGAACTTCGCAACGTGATTGTAATCACGATGGTTATAGTCCCTTGGGACTATGCCTACTGATTACCACGTTGTCTAGGGCCGTAAGGGTAAGCGATCTGATAAATCGCTTATACCTTCGAACCCGACCCATTTGGTCGATCATTAGGATCCGACCAAATACATTAGGTGACCATAGTATATAGGGAATAACCTTCCGAGGTTATACCTTATGGTCACTTCGTTAAGTAGTTGTATGATAGGTAGTTTATATGCCTTAGGTAAATTACCAAAATACCCTTTTCATGTATAATTGGTAATTTAGCTTATGTAACCTAAACTTTTATACATAACTGATTATACAACATGATAAAACATGTATAGGCATATAATACTTGTCATAGGACTAGTTAGACGTCTTGAACGCGCTTTGCGCGCACGACGCGTTAAAGTAGCATAAGCTACCTTAATGGGTCGCGATGGGTCGAAAGCACTTAGGTTTGGTTTCATAGTAGTATGTAGGCTTTGTTAAACCATATTACATGTGTTCCCATACTCATTTGGTCTACAAGCCCTCATTCTATCCGATCTTCCGACTCAGGCCCGGTTTATTTATATGGTTTTAGACTGCCGATTGATTTCGTGCTCCCTCTAGCTTTTCTTGGTTGTTGTTCAAGACCTCTAAGCATTCTCAGGCGAGTACATTATTCCCCTATTTTACTATTTTCAATTGTTTTGGGGTGACTCATATGTGCTAAATGTTTTCGATGTTATAACGATGGTTTCAAAAACGATTAAGACGATTTATACAAAACTAATAAACGATTTCAATAATGTGAACGAACTTGTTGGTTGGGTTACATAACAAATGACATTCATTAGCAATGATCAAGCCGACCAGTATTAGGTTATGGTACCATAGGATCTGACAAATCCCGTTATCTTACTGCACCCGTGGTTATGTGTGGGGGTGGTGGGTAGCGACTGAATCTGTAATTTGTTAATTTACCCTTTGGTAAGGGTTTGTTAATGCGAAAACGAGAAGCGACGAGGGACGAGTCACGAAGGTTTGAATGTTATTAGCGAGATGACCATATAAGTAGTTTCACGACCTAAAACGAATTATACGATTTGGGTAAACGATTGGTTTTCACGTGATGTATTAACGAGTAAACGATTTGGACGATGTAAACGATTTGTAAACGATTTGGACGACGTAAACGATTTGGACGATGTAAACGATTTGTAAACGATTTGGACGATGTAAACGATTTGTAAACGATTTTGGCGATACGATGTTAAACGATTTGGGTAAACGAATTGATTTTTAGTTAGCGTTTAGATAACGAGACGGGTGTAATGTGATGAAAGCATGGTGGATACGCCGCTGGTACTTCCTATATTTAAGTGGTTTCATCATATTACATACCGTGGCGTTATTTAGTTCACTTGGGTAAACGATTTTTAAAACGATGTCATACAAACGAGGTTTTCGATATGATATAAACTATACGAGTTTTTAACGAGATTTATTAACGAGTTTTATTAACGATTTATTTCGAGATGTTTCACAATTTGCTTTACTAAAACAAATGATTTTGGGTTAAGAGTCATGGCTACGAGGTTTTATAAACTATAACCCGCTTGATTTGAGTTGGTTAATTAAGTTGCAATATTATACTCTTTTCAAAACAAGGTTTTTAATAAAGTATTGCAACATCTAAACTAGCCATGATTTCGACACTCCTACAAAACCAATGTATTCGCCAGCATTTCTTTGCTGACCTCGTTTTCACATATGTTTCAGGTATTGTTGAATGATATCGATTGATAGGATGCATGCTCACATAGGACTGGACGAGGCCTTAGTGACTCAATAACAATGATAGACTATGTTTAAATTGTGTATTTAGATTTCCCGATGATGTAAATATTCAATGTTTAATAAAACGAAACACTTTTTGTATCCATGGTTATGAAACAATGATTCTGTTGCAACACGCCTCGATGTTTCCGCCGCGATTTGTTGTTTTACGCGGTCGGGGTGTGACAGAAAAGTTGGTATCAGAGCCAATGGTTATAGGGAATTAGGTTATTAGTAATGCTTTGGCCTAGACTATAACTTCTTAGGACCCTAACGCGAGTTTACTTGTGTTTAGTCATAAAACAATACCGTCACCTATCCTTAGGCGACGACCACAACAAGAACATAAATTTCAAAACCGCTTTGAAAACTAATCATCTGTTCTAGGATGATTGATTACTAGGTTTTGAACCCTCTATTATAAGGTTTTGAATCTCTTTGAGTTTTCAAAATCTCGTCAAAGTTTTGGGTTTTAAATAATGTGAACACGTGCAAACTGGAAGGGTGAATGCCTGTATTCTGGGTTTTCTGTCTAGGCAAGCACTTCGTATATATCTCATCAGACGCGAGACCAGTTGTGCTTACCTGGGAATTCTTGGGATGAGTGTTCACTTATAGGCGAGGATGTCTTCGCTATACATTATTTTAACCTATTTACTTTGATTAGTCACTGCGTGTCGTTTGTTTGTTCGAGGTAACAAACAAATGATCGCCTTCCTTGGGTTTTGTCAATACCTCTTATGTTTTTCCTAAATTTCAACCTCACTCGATTCTTTTGTTTCCCTATTAGACAATGCCTCCTCGACGCGATCCTCGAACTTTTACTATTGAAGAAATCGCAGCCCTGGTTTCTCAACAAGTGGCTGTTGTACTTCCCGGTGTTGTAACCCAAGTCCACGAGATATTTAACAACAACAACAATAATAACAACAACAATAACGCACAATGTAATTTCAAGAACTTCAATTCTGCGAAGCCACTTAAGTTTTCTGGGTCGCAAGGAGCAACTGCGCTCCTGCAGTGGTTTGAGAGTATCGAGAACACATTCAGACATGTGCAGTGTCAGGATGCGCGTAAGGTGGAATTTGCTTCGAGTGTGTTTGAAAAGCGAGCGCTTACTTGGTGGAATGGTGTTATGCACGATAGGGGTGCCGAAGTGGCTTTGGCACAAACATGGGCGGAGCTTCGGGCTCACATGATGAAGGAGTTTTGTCCCCGTCATGAGATTCGAGTTTTGGAACGAGAGTTTGACGACTTAAAGCAAGATGGGGCTGAACACCGTGCGTACACGGATCGTTTTGAAGAACTCAGTCTATTGTGTCCCACCATGGTTACCCCTCTGGAGAAAGCGATCGAGAGATACATCGATGGTTTACCCGATTCCATTCTAGAGATTTTGATCGGTGTTAATCCTCCTACCCTTCGCCAAGCAATAGAGTTGTCTGCTACCCTGACTGAGACCCAAGTCAGGAAGGGTAAACTCACCCGCAAGGGTGATAAAAAGAAGGCGACTGATTCTGGAAAGGACAAGAAAAAGGGTGAAGAAGGTGAGTCATCGAAGAAATCAAGAAAGCGAAAAGGTGCCCAAAACTTTGCTGTTACAGCAAAGACTGCTCAGAACCTGCAGAACCCACCGGCTCAGCCACCTGCAAAGAAGGCATACGCTGGTACCGCACCTCACTGTGCTCGTTGCAACGGTCATCACGTTGCACAACAAGCTTGCAGGCAATGCACGACGTGTGGTAGACTTGGGCATATGGCCAATGTTTGTCGTTTTGGACAAAATCAGGCTGCTCAGGTTCAAGCTCCGGTTCAAGGGAATGCTGTGAGATTCCCACTGGGTTCATGTTTCAACTGCGGAGAGATTGGTCACTTCCGCCACAACTGTCCGAGACTGGTGAATGCAAATGCTAACGCAAACCCAAATGCGAACGACAACGTCAATGTGAATCCAGCACGTGGACGAGTGTATAACATCAATGAGGCAATCAACGATGCAGCGATAAACGATTAGTATTTTGTATTTCCTCTGGTTGTTATCTTGAAACATTTAAAGACAATGCGGTTGTTATATAAATAAAAATTTGTGGTTTTTATTTTCTTTAACTAATGCAATTGTATGAATGTTTGATCCAACCTTTTGATGTCAACACAAAGACAAACTACTCGTGTGGTTCTGTCATTTTTATGAACACTTGTGACCTCCCCGAGAACCTTAAACGCTTGTTTCTTTTAAATCAAAAGCCCAAAGTTATTTACGAAAAGGATATGTTGCTTTTCTAGCACATGTCACCGAGGAGAAAGGCAAGAGCAAGAGTATTCAGGATATTCCGATTGTTCGGGATTATCCAGAGGTGTTTCCTGATGAACTGCCTGGTTTGCCTCCAGTTCGTCAAGTCGAGTTTCATTTTTGACCTTGTACCCAATGCCAACCCAATTGCGAAAGCACCTTATCATCTTGCACCGTTCGAGATGCAGGAATTATCAAAACGGCTTTCTGCACGAAGTATGGCCATTACGAGTTTATAGTCATGCCTTTTGGGTTGACAAATGCTCCAGCCATCTACATGGACTTAATAAATAGAGTCTGCAAGCCTTATTTGGATCAGTTCGTCATTGTTGTTATTGATGACATCTTGATCTATTCATGTCCCGAGCCGATAACGATCAACACCTTCATTGACACTGGAACCCTTAAAGAAGGAACAAACTTTTCGCTAAATCCTCCAAGAGGAAATTTTGGCTTAAAGAAGTTCAGTTTTTGGGTCATGTAGTCAACAAGCAGGGTATTCATATGGATCCATCCAAATTGCTGCAATTAAGGATTTGATTCCTTGTATGCTTTAAATACCCGTGTCCAAAGATAACAAATTTAAAGGTCAATTTAAACAATAATGCGAGTATGCGATTATGCGATTATGTGATATGTGTTTATGTGTTCTCCTCTATGTTTTTGTGTGATCCGATTTTCAAATCCTCATAGAATCTTTCATATCTTCATACGAGGGATTCATAGTAGGATATTTAAAAGGTACTACCTTAATCCTTATGGGCTTCTACGTGGTAGTTAAGACCCTTGGGTTATATAGTACCATTCCATGATTCGATGAGAGACCCTTGAGTGGTCTAGTTAAAGATTGATTCAAGATCTGGTTAAGAATGGCATGTGATGATACAGCTGAAAGGACCCTATGGTGGTCCAGTCACACTCATCACAGGTTTGTTCATTTGGTTTTACCCTACACATTATAAAATAGACTGTGTGAACTGTGCAAGGAATTGTCTAATTATGGACGCGTACATAATTATGAAATTTAGTGCATAGAAACCCAGTAGGATTTATTATGTGTAAGAACCGATAGTGACAACAATAACAAAATGAGAACGATGTAATGGAGGTACGGTGGACGCACCAATGACGCTTCATATACTTGTATATAAGTGTCCCTCTTGCATTGAAAGCATAATGTTATTTAAAGTTACTAGAAGTTCAGAACCCTAACCAGTGTTGTTTTGTCTTTTCAACTTCATGTTTTCAAGCTCTCACAAGTTTCCTCTGATTAAATTTCGGGACGAAATTTCCTAAAGTAGGGGAGACTGTGACACCTGGGTCACTGCGACCATCAAACAAATACCAAACCAATGAAATATTTTATTTCATACTTGGGATTTGTAAAAATATGTGTATCATTTGCACATATCAATTTTTGTTCAATTTCAAACTCTAAATCGCTTTCTGGAAGGTTATACGCGCACCAATGCGTAAATATAACCAGTTTAATGCAACAAACACTCCGGAATAGTGACACTGGCTTAAAATACCTTAAATAACCCTTACATAACTTAGAAATAAGTTTTGAAGGCTTTGGTATGGCAAAAACAAGTTAATTCGTCTACAGGGACTAAATTTGACAAACTACGAAAGTATGCCAATCTGAACTGTAACAGACATTCTGGAACATGACCATAAGTTAAAAATACCATAAATATTCTTCACATAGCTTAGAAATAGGCTTCGAGGGGTTCGGTGTGCTAAAATAAACTTTATGCTCATTCAGGGACTAAAAGTTTAAAAAAGTGCACAAGTTTGCACTTTCGCGCATATCTTACGTTCTGAATACATCCGGACATCCAAAAATTTATGTAATCACTAAAATATTTTATTTTAGTGTTTGGCATAAGAAAAATCCATTCGTTGCGTCATTTGGATCGTTTTTCGCGCTTGTGCGCATTTCGTCGTAATTAAGCGAACATCGTGTTCGTACGACCAAACGAACCAACATCCGTAATATTTTTGAGCATGTTTCATGTCCACAATGTTTAGGCATCATTTTAGGGCCTTAAAGTTGGCTTTACGGGCCTTAGAAGTGTCGGAAATGGCCTTAAAACACAACAGGGACCAAAACTGTCATTTCTGAAACTTATTCTGATCAGACAAGGCCATGCGGCCCGCCTGAGTTTTGTCTGATCCTGAAGCGGGCCACGTCAGCCTCTTAAGACCAGATTCAATGTTTAACAGCTTGTTTGCAGCTGTTTTGCACCCCCAATCCCAATTCCAAGTGTCAATTCCTTATGGTGGGTGGCAAATTTACCTACCATAACATTCCAACAAGTGTACGCATGAGATTCGAGCACGGTTTCCATGAAACGATCTTAACGGTTACCCGAATACTATAAATACCCAACCCCACCCATTGCAAAACCCACAAGAATCTGATCTCAAAGACTCTAAGTTGGAACCATTGTTTCATACCTGAGTTATTTTGATCTAGATTAGCATTCGGGGACCCTTCGTAAGTATTCTTTCGTTCTTTTATTGCTTTTCGAGTCTGAAAGTCAAACTTTGTTTGACTTTCTGCGTTGACCAGTTTATGGTCAATGCGAAGTTCGTTTGAACTTTGCAACGTGATTGTAATCACGATGGTTATAGTCCCTTGGGACTATGCCTACTGATTACCACGTTGTCTAGGGTCGTAAGGGTAAGCGATCTGATAAATCGCTTATACCTTCGAACCCGACCCATTTGGTCGATCATTAGGATCCGACCAAATACATTAGGTGACCATAGTATATAGGGAATAACCTTCCGAGGTTATACCTTATGGTCACTTCGTTAAGTAGTTGTATGATAGGTAGTTTATATGCCTTAGGTAAATTACCAAAATACCCTTTTCATGTATAATTGGTAATTTAGCTTATGTAACCTAAACTTTTATACATAACTTATTATACAACATGATAAAACATGTATAGGCATATAATACTTGTCATAGGACTAGTTAGACGTCTCGAACGCGCTTTGCGCGTACGACGCGTTAAAGTAGCATAAGCTACCTTAATGGGTCGCGATGGGTCGAAAGCACTTAGGTTTGGTTTCATAGTAGTATGTAGGCTTTGTTAAACCATATTACATGAGTTCCCATACTCATTTGGTCTACAAGCCCTCATTCTATCCGATCTTCCGACTCAGGCCCGGTTTATTTATATGGTTTTAGACTGCCGATTGATTTCGTGCTCCCTCTAGCTTTGCTTGGTTGTTGTTCAAGACCTCTAAGCATTCTCAGGCGAGTACATTATTCCCCTATTTTACTGTTTTCAATTGTTTTGGGGTGACTCATATGTGCTAAATGTTTTCGATGTTATAACGATGGTTTCAAAAACGATTAAGACGATTTATACAAAACTAATAAACGATTTCGATAATGTGAACGAACTTGTTGGTTGGGTTACATAACAAATGACATTCATTAGCAATGATCAAGCCGACCAGTATTAGGTTATGGTACCATAGGATCTGACAAATCCCGTTATCTTACTGCACCCGTGGTTATGTGTGGGGGTGGTGGGTAGCGACTGAATATGTAATTTGTTAATTTACCCTTTGGTAAGGGTTTGTTAATGCGAAAACGAGAAGCGACGAGGGACGAGTCACGAAGGTTTGAATGTTATTAGCGAGACGACCATATAAGTAGTTTCACGACCTAAAACGAATTATACGATTTGGGTAAACGATTGGTTTTCACGCGATGTATTAACGAGTAAACGATTTGGACGATGTAAACGATTTGTAAACGATTTGGACGATGTAAACGATTTGTAAACGATTTGGGCGATACGATGTTAAACGATTTGGGTAAACGAATTGATTTTTAGTTAGCGTTTAGATAACGAGACGGGTGTAATGTGATGAAAGCATGGTGGATACGCCGCTGGTACTTCCTATATATAAGTGGTTTCATCATATTACATACTGTGGCGTTATTTAGTTCACTTGGTTAAACGATTTTTAAAACGATGTCACACAAACGAGGTTTTCGATATGATATAAACTATACGAGTTTTTAACGAGATTTATTAACGAGTTTTATTAACGATTTATTTCGAGATGTTTCACAATTTGCTTTACTAAAACAAATGTTTTTGGGTTAAGAGTCATGGCTACGAGGTTTTATAAACTATAACCCGCTTGATTTGAGTTGGTTAATTAAGTTGCAATATTATACTCTTTTCAAAACAAGGTTTTTAATAAAGTTTTGCAACATCTAAACTAGCCATGATTTCGACACTCCTACAAAACCAATGTATTCGCCAGCATTTCTTTGCTGACCTCGTTTTCACATATGTTTCAGGTATTGTTGAATGATATCGATTGATAGGATGCATGCTCACATAGGACTGGACGAGGCCTTAGTGACTCAATAACAATGATAGACTATGTTTAAATTGTGTATTTAGATTTCCCGACGATGTAAATATTCAATGTTTAATAAAACGAAACACTTTTTGTATCCATGGTTATGAAACAATGATTCTGTTGCAACACGCCTCGATGTTTCCGCCGCGATTTGTTGTTTTATGCGGTCGGGGTGTGACACAAAAGCCCTCCAACCCCTCCAAAAAGGTAACTCTGGAAGATGAGATCCCAGAGATTATACCTGTGACAACACAAAAGGCACCAATAACCACTGCTGCTACTTTCTCACAACAGATGGAAGAAAGATCTTAACCTGAGCCTCAAACTCCTCATGCATCCTCTCAAAAGGATCAAGTTGTATCCATAGGGACACCACATTATGAAGCAATGGATTCACTTGAATCTATCTTCCACAGCCCAGCTCCCGGGGCAAATTCTCTTTCTACCCCTATCCTCACTGCATAAATTCCACCATCAATCATGCCCTTGTTGGATGCACTTGATATGGACCAGACATAAATCATTTCTTGTCAACCACCTGTCAATGAGGATATACCTCAACAAGTGACTGAGTCTGGTTCCTCTATCCTTGCAAACCCATCAACAACTGAGGAGGTTACACTGCAGGAATTACTAGTAATTAATGTCAATAGTTCAAGTGGAGCAGCTACTACAGGTTTTGAATCCACTGATTTACACCTGGACAGTAGTTTCATTAGTAAGACTCCCTTGAAGGCAATTTCTTCTTTGGGAACCATAGTATCCACTGGTGTGTTTCCATTATACACTGGTGTAGTTAAAATGGTAACCTCTGCTGAAGAAATAAGTCCCCAGTACCAAGAACAAGGGGTATCAGTGGATGACTTTTGGGAAACTTTCCCCAAGTCAACTGCTGATACAACCACTGCCAGTGGGAAATCAGATGATCCCATTAAGTTGGGTGATGATTTAAAATACAAAGAATTGACGGAGAGGGTTGATAAAATTGACACATCTGTTGCAGAAATCAAAACTATGCTGCAACAATTGTTACAATCTCAAAAGGCTACACCCACTGCTGCAACATCTGCTCATTCTCCCACTGAGCTTTGGAATTTATTTCAACATATGCTTCATCAACAGAGACAATATGTTGATCAACAGCATGAAATTCAGCTCTAACTTTTCAGAAACATGATGGAAGCTAGGTAAAAGGATACACAAGCAGATATCAAGGCAATCAAGGCCCATTTGCTTCAAACCACTGGCACTTCTCCTCCTACAGTTGTGTTTGTTGAGAACCCCGATGATGCCAAAAAGGAGGAGAAGGGTAAAAAGGGAAAAGAAGGTCTATATTTGCCACCAGACCCAATGTCTAAACTTGTGGTGGAAATCCCAAAGCCAGATGGATCAAAGAAGGTTGATGTGACTCTAAATGCCTTTGCTGAAGAAAAAGCATGGCTAAAAGAGAAAATGGAAAGAAAGGGAGAGAAAAGATTTGAGCAAGAGAAAAAAGTTTTGATGGAAAAGAAAGAGCTGGGTACTTCTACAAAAAGAAGAAAGACTACCAGAAAGGTAAGCCAACCCAAAACCACCACTCCTTCCAAAACCACCAAACATACTCCTCAAATCCCCAAAACTTCTTCACATCAAACCTTCAAACCAACAGATGTTGATACTTCAGTGGTTTCAACATATGTTATTTCAACAACTGCCCTTACCATTTTACCATCCACCACTCAATCCACTGCCATACCACAAACAACACCACCATCACAAAAACCACCTGCCAAAGAGTAGAAGACAACAGTTGACATATCAATTGTTGTAGTGACAACAGTGGTTGAGACACCGGTTGTTTCAACAACTGCTAGTCAGTCACCCATCACTCCAAACATCTCTACTTCCAAACCACAAACAAAATCCCCTTCACCCAAAAAGTTTTATACAAGAAAAAGGAAGTTTCAGGTGAATGATGATGATATACCAGCACCTGTTCCTTTATCCTCCACACCTTATAATGTAATCCCACCTCAACCATTCATTCCACCAAAACTGGCCAATCCAATCAAAGATCCAACAACATTGGTAGGATATAATCCTGCTGATGTTATACCAGTAGCAGCTGATTATCCACTAGAGTTGCATGCAGTAAAGAATGAAATGAAACAATTTTATCTAGTGGATGATCCTTCCAAAAGGAAGTTCCATTCTCTTGCTGGTTTTAGAGATCCTAAAAAAATGGATGAATATCTAAAACTCAAAGCAAAGCAAGCTGAATGGAGGGCAAAATATGAATGCAAAGGGCAAGGTGATAATGACATCTCAAGTCGAATGCAGTTTTTGCTCACCAAGGTTAAACAATTAGAAGATTATGCAAGAGACCTGAGCAAAGAGATGTCCAACCTGCCTCCAGATGCTGATTTACAAGTAGATCTGAAAGAAGATCTCACAAAGTTGATCATGAGTGAAAAATTCTACCCTGCCAAAGCTGAACAATTCCAAGACTGGCCACTCGTTGCTCTCAAAGCTGAACTTAAAAGAATTGAAAGAATAAAAAATGATCGAGGTATGAAAAGAACAGCACCAAACTGGAGCAAATACAGTAAGAAAATTGCTGATCTCTTGGAATACAAAAGGAAAAGAGAAGAGTTAGTTGCAGCACAATATGGAACAACCAGGCAGATAGCAAGGTGGTTAGAGCAAAATATTGATCAAACTTACAAAAGGCTTGAAGAGCTAAGAAAGAAAGACCCCACTGCTCAAAAGAAACCAATCTACAAAACCACTGATAAGCCAAAGAAGCAGGCTCACACTTCTGAACCACTGTTCACATCCTCAGACACCTCTGTCATTGAGATAAACCAAAGAAAGAGGCAAAAATTGACTGATGCAGGAGAGAAAGAACAAGAGGCTGTGTATTTCAAAGAGGCTATCAAGACAATGGTTCAAGAGGAGACTAACTCAGTAAAACTTCAAGACATAGGCAAAAGGGTTCTGAGCAGGCCTCCATCTCCAAACTCATCTACAATAAAAACTCTCCCAAGAAACCCATTGGATTCAAAAATACTAAAGTGGAAGTCTGATCAAAAGACCCACGTATTGACTCTGCTCAAATCCAATGGTGAAGTGAAGCATATATCAAGGGAAGAAGCACTTGGCCTGGGTGTTAAAGATTTACAAGATCTTCTTGAGCTTACACTGTGCAGGGATGAGGATGATGTAGATTCCATGGACTTTGAATTACAATTCAAAGGACAAGTTAGGGAACTACTGATGAGGCAATAAAGATCCAAAAATAATGAAGGGTTTTGGCATCATCTGTTCCAGGGGGAGATTGTTGGGATTGAACCCTACAAAGGAACAGTTGATAAAGCCAAAACTGGATCAGATCAGTGGATCCAGGATAAGCAGTTGTTTGTACTTAATCTTTTCCCATGGAAGTGATCCTATCATCTGCTGACCTCTAAGCACTGCTCTTCACAACAACTGCTGATGCCTAAAGACTGATGAAGATAAAGCACTAATGCTCAAACTACTGATATGGTTCAAGTACTGCTGAAGACACAAAGCACTGCTGGAGTTATAACAGTGGAATGAAGAAGCAGTAGTTTACTTTATTCATTGTATTGTATTGTATTTGTAATCAGTAGTTAGAAAGCAGTGTTTGTATAGAACAGTTGTTAGAGGTTGTTAGGAGGTTAGATGTCACTTTCATGGTGACGTCAGCCAAAGATGCTCAGTGGTTTGTTCGGTACTATAAATAGAACAGTACCCTGTACTGTTCTATTAGCTCTCTTCATCACAAAGTCATTCTGTACGAACAATCATTGTGAGCTTAGGCTGAGGGGGAGATTAGTGCATGCATGCATTGTGATTGATAGTTGTAATAAATACAATCATTCGATTCCAAGTTAAACATGTTTGCTAAAACTCAGTGTTGCAAAAATCGCGACTAGTCGGCGATTAATCGGCGACTAGTCGCTAGTCGGTCAAAGCCGGTCAAAGCCGGTGATAATCGCTGCTAGTCGGCCCATATAAATTGATTGCAAAAGTGGCCCAAATTGAAAAATTAGCCCATTTTCTTATGCCCTACAATCAGTAAATCACTTTTATTCCTTTGTTATCAGCAACTCAGCAAGACAGCAACGATTCGGAGACATCAGCGACAACGGAGACATCGGAGACATTGATCGGAGACATCAGCGGCAGCGGCAGCGTTGGAGACATCGGACCTTTCTTCCTTCGGAGACATCAGCGACATCGGAGACATCAGCGATTGATTGTTTCAGTGACCGATTGATTACTTTAATCCAACAGGTAATAGTTTACTTTAATTGTTTCAGTGGCCGATTGATTGTTTCAGTGGCCGATTGTACTGTTGAACCCGTATATCACCCTTACTGGTTAACACTTAACATTACAAGTAAAAGTAAGAAATAAATTGAGCATATGAACGGATTACGTTAAACAAAACAGCAATGTCTATTCACTTGGTTAATAAACCAGAGTAACTTCTAAGTTCTACAAAGATGTTTAGTAGAAACTAAAAAGCCAAACTAGTATTCCCAGTTAAAAGACCTTACTCAGCACTCACATTATAGTTACATTAGTGAATATCTTGTGAAAGCTGTACTGAATTGGTGATTTTTTTGGTGTAGACGTGTTGTTTAGTATTATATTGATATGGATGTGTGAATATATATACATATTTATAAAAATAAAAAAATATACATGTAAAATTCCCGATCCGATTAATCCCGAGTAATCCCGAGTAGTCGCTAGTCCCTACCTCACCGACCCGCTAGCGACTAGCGAGTTTTGCAACCTTGCTAAAACTATTTCTCTCATTGATTGTGTATTGAAAGTTTGTTTCATCTAATTCCGCTGCATTTAACTCTGTTTCATCTTCATTCTAATCAAACAAGCATAATCAAAGGAAACTCAGATCCTAACAGAAATCTTTGATTTATGGGCTTTTATAACAATTGTTGTTGTATTATGGGTTTTTACTTTTTATTATGAATTTATATTATAGGGGGTTAAGGCCAGTGGCGGACCTAGGATTTTTGAACAATGGGGTCCAAAAAAAAAAACACACACAAAAAAACGAAGAAACAGGTATCGAACCCATGACCTTTTGTGTGTAAACAAGGGGTTTTACAACTGCACTAGGCTCACGTTCATTGTTATGGGGTCCAACTAAATTATTTTATGGGGTCCATAGACAATTTTATATACCGTTTCTACTACTTTTTAAAAAAAGATTGGGGTCCGGGGACCCCGTTCCTCGTAACGTAGGTCCGCCCATGGTTAAGGCCAGATTTCTTTATCTCGCCCAGGGCCCAAAATTTCTTTTAACTTTTTGGTAGAGGGGCCTAAGTACCCGTAGCAAGTGGCAACAACTGCTTACGGTGTAAAGAAGAGAAAAAAAGTGGCCCATTCACATGCAACGACTGATTACGGTGTTAAGAAGAGAAAAAAAAGTGGCCCATTAACATTTATAATTCGGAATTTTTAAAGAGTATTAAATAAATGCATGCAAATTGTAATCATCAATATATTCATCAAAAGTCAGTCAACGGAATTTTTAAAGAGTATTAAATAAATGCATGCAAATTGTAATCATCAATATATTCATCAAAAGTCAGTCAACTCATCCTGAAGTCTTCGTCGTGCTTTTCTTCAGAGGTTTGATCAGTGGCCTCTGCTTCAAACTTAAAACCTTAACCTTAACTTCCTGAATCATGTACTGAGAAACTCAGACTTTGTCGCGCGCGCACAGGTATTAAATACTTACTCTAGTTTCTGTTGCAAAAATCTTTACTTTGCTTAAATTAAGAAAATTTTATCGTATTTAAAGGGTAACTTTATGCCTTTAGGCCATCATTCTTTGGTATATAGAAAGTTATACGTAATCATATAGTTTAGTATAGAAAAATGATAGCTAATTCTCCATTGACAGATCGAGTGACTTTTTGAAACTGTGATCTGGCTTGTTTTGTGAATTAACTTATTTCACCCACAAATACCAGAATCTCGTAAATGAAAGAAATGGCCTAGTTATTATAAGAATACAGCTTGTTTATTATTAGATCTTACAGATGTAGCTAGTTACAGTTTAGCAGTTTTGGCCCTGTGCGAGTTAAAAAAAAAACTTTGGCCCTATTCGAAAACCTCCATTTAATATAAACTCATCAATCACTAAAATTTATTTTATATGTAATTTAAATAGTTATTTTTAGCTAAGTTTAGGAAGTAATATATTAGTTAAAGGGAAAGATACAAAATTAAGCATTAAATGCCACTAACAAAAAAAAAAAAAAAAAAAACCAAAAAATAAGCTAAAACAAAGAATTTGCAAAATTAAGCAAGAGAGTAACCACTAGTACAAGTGCTCATTTATGTTATCTCTTGATTTAGTATATATATATATATTCTATCTCATACAGCGTAAATTCTATACAAAATTAAAAAGATTTGGTCCCTCGGAGAGTTTAGGCCTTGTGGCATCGCCCACCCCGCACCCCCTACGGACCGGCCCTGCATTCTGTTATACATGAGTTAGCTTCCGTTTCTATATTTGCGTTATATAAATGGTTTATTTTCTAGGCTCCGATATCTATATGTAGGCCTGGCCATAAAAACCGTTTGGGTATTTTGGTTCATTTTAAAAATATGGATAGGTCAGGATGGCTAGAGAAATAATTAAGAATGATTCAGAATGGGTTGTAAAATATTTATTTAAAATAATTCGTAAGTCAGCATGGGTATTATGGTGGATAAATGGGTAACTCTAAAAAGAGCGTCACATTCAGATTCTTCATCCTATTTGAGTGTTCGTATAAGTTGACTTCACAAAAAAGAAAATACAAAAAATTAAAAAAACAAAAATAAGAAAAATTTAACAATTTAAAAAAAAATCCAAAAAAATAAAAAAAAGTTCCCCCAAAAAAATAAAAAATTCAGAAAAATAAAAAAAATCAGAAAAATAATTTTCTTATTTTTTCTATTTTTTACTTTTCTATTTTTTTTATTTTTAAATGTTTTTTTATTTTTTTTTTCATTTTTACAATTTTTTTTTACTTTTTTAGTTTTTTTTTCTGATTTTTATTTTACTGATTTTTTTTGGGGATTTTTAATTTTTAAAATTTTCAGTATTTTTTAAATTTTATTAACATTTTTTTTTATTTTTCTCAACAACGTGTACTTAGGCTGGAGGATGTGGTTGGAGCCCACAGGGGCTTTATCAGGAGACGTCAGCGCCACCTAAGATCCACCTCAACCATGGAGCCCCCTTTAATTTGCATGGTGTGGATGGAGCCCCCTATTAAACAAAATTAAAAAAAAAAGATTTCATTGGTTTAAATCAAGTGGGCCCCTCCTATAGCGCCCCTTCTCTATCGTTACCATGATGGAGCCCCTCCTATAGCGCCTCCCCTTTAAATCCGAGGGTGTGGAGGTACAGCACCCCGGGGCGCTATAGATGATGAGTTGGCGGGGTGATGCCCCCACACCCTCCAGCCTTAGAAACTGGCACCTGATAAACGTTCTGCCACATTGATTGCGCAAACAAAGGTGAATGCTGTTGTGTTTTGAATCTGATGAGTGGGAAGGCAACAAAGATGAAGGCTATTGTGTTTTGACTTTTGAATCAGGTGAGGGCAACAAGGGTGAAAAAATATGAATATAGTGAGACTTGAAATTGTGACCTTTTTGTTATAGGACAAGGGGTTTGCCACCACAACAAACTTCCCCTTTTTATTATGTGTTTCATCTAATTATTTTTATGGGGTCTATAAAAAATTTAACATGCCGTTTTTACTATTTTTTTTAAAAACAATGGGGTCCCGGGACCCCCGACCCACATAGTGTGGGTCCGCCCCTGGATGTATGTGCAGTAACAACACTAAAAATGTTAGCAGTTGGAGGTGGTTTTTATCTAACAATGTTATCAGACTAAAGGGTATGGTGAGGCCCATCCCCACGAGGATGGGCCGCCACGTAGGCGCCACATCACCGGCTCGTGGGGGATGGGCCTCCTTCACATTTGAGGGGGATGGAGGATGGGGCTACCCCACCTCATTATTTTATAATTTTCTATGTGTTTTTTTATTAACTTAATAAAAAATTTATAAAAGTTAAAAAATACAACATAAAACAATATAAATAAAGTCATTTCATAACATAAAAAAAATTACATTTCCTAAAAATAAAAAAAAATAAAAAAACATTACCGAACAAAAAAATTACATTTCCTAAAAATAAAAAAAAAAACCTACGACGTCCATTTTTTCATCACCTCTTCCTTCATCCTCCGATACACCTCTCGTTCCTTCTCCGGAACCGAGTCGAGATCCAACCTCATTATCCTAAAATCCTCCGCTCGAGCATAGTCGGCCGACACGTTTTTCTTGTGACTATATTTTTCGGCCGCGAAGTCTTTAAACGAACGGAATTCGGAAATCAACTCGTCCATTTTCGAAGACGCCTTCCCGCCACCTCCACCCGAGCCGCCCCCTCCACTCGAGCCGGCTCCTTTGCGCTTTGCGGCCGCTTCTTTTTTTGCTTTGTCCCTTCCGCCGGGACGTTCGAACTCGTGAGCGGGCACCGCATCCTCGTCATATTCCGGTTCGTCGTTTATGTCGATTTGACAACGAGCGGTGGAGCCTCCCGCACTATAACTTCCGGACTCGGAAGTTTTAGTCCGTTTGGCGGTTGCGACCTCATTTGGAACCGGCCCCCATTTAGGTTCTTTCTTTAAAATGTTCCATGCTCGGATGTGCGGGAAAGGCGGATTTTTTGATTCCCATTTAGACGTCGCAAGGTTAAGAACGTCCTCGTCGCTACTCCCACTAGGACGATTGATGTAAAGTGGGTTATAAATCCCGATAAAATCGTTAATCAACTTGTTCATTTTCCGCCACTTGGCCGATACGGATTCGAGATCACGGTAGGGGCCTTCCCCCATAAGGGTATTAAATCTTTCCGTACATGCCTTCCAAAAACTAGAACCCGTTTGATTGTTCCCTAAAATTAAAAAAAAATTGCATTAGTAAAACTAAAAAATAAATATTTTTAAATTTAAATTTAAAAAAAAATTCATACCGACAATCGGGCAAGTTGAGGCCTTAAGATACGCAATTGCTAGCGCCTCCTCCTCTACTTTTGTCCACTGTCTCGGCTTTGCTCTCGAACCGCTTTTTTTCCGGTGTCGGGTTCGGTTTCAACCGCCTTCCACTTCCCCGTGTTTTTTTTGCGCTTGAGTTCTTTAGGTGGCGATTCGGGGACGACTTCATCATCATCGTCAAGCTCCACCGAGGGTTGCGGTTGCGATTGGAATTGATCAAGTTGAACCGAGTTGCGTTGCATGAATTGTTGGAGTGCTTGGTATTGTTGCATTTGTTGAAGTTGGGACATTTGGGAGAAGGCGTTAGGTGATTGTTGGAAACCCGAAAACAGAAATTGTGTATTCCCCCACGAAGGATCCATAGCCGGAGTGTAAGCGGGACTCGAAAAAAAGTTAGGATTGTTCGGGTTGGGATTGTTCGGGTTGGGGTTGTTTGGGTTGAAGGGATTCATGATTGTATAAAAAATGGGATTGTTTTTTATAAAAAAGGATGAGAGAGTTGGAGAAGAATGGAAGAAATGGGAGAATAATGGTATAAAATGGATGAGAAAGATGGTATATATTTAAAGTTGAAAAGGTAATTTTTTTTTTATTAAACTATCCGTTGTTAAACGGATATATAATTCAAAAAGTGGCCCGTCGAGTTCGAGCGGGAGTAGCCGGTCAAGCCGGGATGGGGCGAGGGGGGCGGTGTGGGGGACCGGCGCCGGGCCTCGCCGGGCCTAAGCCGGCCCCCATACCGCTTAGTCTCATAACAGTTTTGATCCACTAAGTTATCATCATGTCATATCCAGAATATAATCCCCACAAATTATCACTGTTTTACCAATCATTTTTAAAAACTTTTTTGACTAATTATGATTGCATATTATAGGCTTTAATTATGGAATGGAAACCATTTGTTGAAGCAGTAATGCCAAGAGCTGTTGAGAGAGCATGGGACAGCGCCGAGGCATCAATGTCTATGGATGAGAACCATTCAAACTTTCAGGAAAAAGTAAAGACCATGTGTGCAGTACGGGACGATCTGAAAGATCGAACCACCAAGTTCAAGTCAACAACGAGGCGGACTATGGACGATTGGTTTCAGAGGGTAAAGGATGTCGAAAAGCATGCACAAGAACTTGAAAATTGTTTCTTGGCAATAAAAGACACATGGGCATGGACTCGTGTATTTTCGCGAACAAAGTTAAGCAGAAAAATGACAAGCATGTGCTCAGATATAGAACAACTTGTAATGGAAAAAAAACAGTTGTGGGATACGTTGGTCGACAAAGTTGCTGTGCGGGTTTTCAAGATGTCAGCACCGGATATCTCTTATATTCCAAGCCAGCAAGACGTACTGAACCAAATACTACAATATCTTCCTGAGGAAGATTATAGAGCAATCAGGCTTCTAGGAATGTCAGGATCAGGGAAAACAACAATATTGAAAAACTTGAATAACCACGAAGCGGTTGCTCAAATGTATGAAAGAATAATTTGGGTGACAGCATCAGGTGAAGAGAATCACAAGGAGAATTTGAGCACAGAAATGCTGCAGCATGTGGTTGCAGAAAGATTAATAATTGATTTGGAAGGCACAACAGATGTTGAAAGAATTGCAAGAAAAATAAAGGAAGAACTAGAGGGTGTAAAGTTTTTGCTTCTCTTGGATGATGTCAAAGCAGAACTTGATTTAGACTTGATTGGTATTCCTGAAGGTGCAAGAGGCAGCAAGATAGTCATGACAACAAAATTTCAACATGTTAAGCTCCCATTATGTTACAACATTAAAGTGAAGATGTTATCTCCACTTGATTCATGGAACATGTTCCATAAGCTATTGGCTCTTCCCAATAATGTCAAAGAGAAGCCACAGCTTGAACGCATAGGTCGCAAAGCTCTAGAAATCTGTGACGGTCTTCCATTGATGATAAAAATGGCAGCAAGTGTCTTCAAAGCAATAGAGATGAGTGAAGCCAGCGAGATAAGTTGGAGTGATGGACTACAAACATTTAAAAGATGGCCGGAAAGGGAGAATCATATGATGAAAAACTTGCTTGAATTCTGTTGTTATCACTTGAGTGGAGAACAAAAGCTTTGCTTTCTATACAGTGCCATACATCCAGAGGACACTGAGATTTCCAAGGACGGCTTATTGGAATGTTGGGCAGCTGAAAATTTTCTCAAGAATGGTGATGATGCAAAAATTGTTGGACGGAATATATTGCGTCACCTCAAAAATGTAATTTTACTCGAGGAAGGTGCAACAGGACAATTCATAAGGATGAATAAAGTGATACGAACAATAGCATTAAAATTTTTGTTTGAGGAGTTGCAAGATGGGTGTTTGGTGACACATAGTGAAGCCCTACATAGACCAGATGTTCCAAAGCGTCAGTGTGTGGACCTATGGACAGATAAAAAGTGGATCTCTTTGGCCAATGATTCACTTAGTATATCACCTGATGCCCCTCATTCTTCCCAACTTACAACACTTTTTGTCCAGAAATATTCAAAGAAGAAACAAATTCCTGATTCACTCTTTCAGCATATGCATAGCCTTCTAGTCTTGAATCTTTACAAGACAGAGATTATAAAACTACCATCGTCAATAAGCAAGCTATCAAATCTTAAAGTTCTCTATCTGAACGGTTGTAATGTACTGAAGAAGCTGCCTAGTTCGATAGGAAAACTTATTTCTCTTGAAGTACTTGATATCCGTGGCAGTGGAGTTTGTAATTTACCACATCAGATTGAAGGTTTACGTCGATTGAGGCGTTTGTTAGTATCCTTCCCTATTTCAACTCAAGCCAACTATGATGTGATTTTTAAGCTGTCAGGACTTAAAGAGTTGATTGTTGATGTTGATTCAGAAGTGCAAGAGTGCAGTAAATTGATTGAAGATCTCGTTGAAAAGTTTAGCACACTGCCGAGTGTGATTACATTTCAATTATGTCTTCTCAATGAAGTTATAGATGTGATACAAGTTCTTGGTGATACTGTGAAGATCTACATGCCCACAGAAGACCATCTATCAAGTTTTCTTGAGCGAAGGAAAGATCTTGAAAAAAATGATTTCCAAGTCTTCATTGGATGCTTCATTTCTCATGACATTAAAATTCATGACTTCCGTTATAATGACAGGTACGTAAAGTATTACAATGGGAGGCGCCACAATGATGTGTTTAATATAGTACTAGCTTTAAAAGTGCAAGCTTTTGAGTTAATGAACCACAATGTTATTGAACACATACCTGACGTTGAAAGCATGGACCATGTCAAAAGTTGTTTGATTGAAAGTTGCCACAATATGAGGGCAATTGTGGGGGATGATGGGACACTTAATAGGTCATTACTTCATAACATGGAAAGGTTGGATGCAAAGAACTTGCCGAAATTGAAATGTATTTGGGAGGGCCAGGTGCCACTTGGAAGCCTCTCTAAACTGAAGACTCTAGTTCTATGTGAATGCCCAATATTAACAATTGTGTTTTCCATTGATGTATTTAACCAACTTCGAGAGCTCCAACATCTAGAAATTCAAGACTGCGGTACAGTTAAAGAGATTCTTACATGTTCTCAGGAAGTTAGCCCATATGTTTTCCCCAAACTAACTACTCTGATTCTTTGTAGAATGGAAAGTCTAAGAAAACTAGGCTTTACCCTTGTTTGGACTTCCTTAAGGACCTTAAAGATACGCGATTGTCCCACATTGAAAGAATTTCCTTTTAATAACAATAGTGTTATGACACTTGAAAACATTGAGATCGAGAGGAGCTGGTGGGAGGCACTGCGATGGCCAGATCCTGAGGTCAAGGAACAGCTTGAATCATATTTCTTTAGGTAGGTTTCTTTTCCCCAATAAAGTTAAATTCATTTTAGGATAGTATTCGGTTCCCCTTTCAATGTTGAAACCTAAAATCTATATCGTTTCCGACCTCATAAGTATACCACTGCACTACCTCAATTCTATTCCAGGCATGTTCCTTCTTAAGTGAACTATTGCTACATTTTCGCAAGTTGATACTGTTTGGTTTGAACCTTGCATACTTTTATCACGGATCACTGTAAGAGGTTGTTTAGACCTTCTCCATCTCGGGCATCCAAGGGTGTCGGATCTCTCTCTTCCCCTCTCACATATTTTGCCCTTACCTGCCCGTATTGACAGATTTGGCTCCTCTCTCCTGACCACATCAGACTCGCCTGTCTCCCCTCTTCCACATCGGCTACGAGCATTCCCCAAGGGCGATGCTATAGAGATGGCCTGATGTATTTGGTTTTTTTTTTTTTTTTTTTTTTTCTTTTTGTAGCCTTGAGCTTTGTAAAAATAACAACTGTTTTCGTATGAATCATCTTCTTAACAATCCGTCATCTTTCTACAATGATTCCTACGATTTCAGATTATTTTCTTCTATGTTTTCTGCATATTCTTTTTGCATTACACGATTTCTATGATCTTATATGGAATCAATAGGATGAATCATTTTGATTTGTAGTCTACACATCAATGTAATAATCTGCTCATATTCTCATTTCAGGCCTTTGGCATAACAGCTTGGCCATGGAGTATACCAACAAGTTCCAGTCTTCACAAGGGTAACTAGTTATATTCATTCTGTAACTGGATGCTGATCGAGATGTGGGCATAAATTTTTATGTATGTACTTAATTTTAGCTTTTTTTTTTTTTTTTTTTTTGTGGAACAATAAGAAGTACTGTGTCACCTAATCGTTCACTAGTGTGAACAATAACAGGTAAATAAAATTTGATGTCCATGTATCCTAAGATATTCAATTCAATGCGTTAGGGGATACCTCTTGGAGTAACTAGTTTTTTTTTTCTTTTTGTTAGGGTTGGGTTTCTCTAAAAAGTGTGTTTTTCCTACAAAGCTTAGATAGTGTTTTGAGTTATTGGATGAGTGGTTTTAATGGTTTAGATTAGATGAATGATATTTTTGTAATATCTATGTTTTAGTTACTAGTTAATTTGATTGATGGGGGACATTTTGGTAATTAAGCATGTTTTAAAAAAAAAGAAGCAATCATCATTCAAAAACCCACCTTCTTTCTCGCATAACTTCCCCTCTCATTCTCATTGGCCAAGGATAAAAGGGGCTGGGAGGGGCGTCCGACCCCCCGAACTTTTCGCTTAGTAGCGTTATATATGTATTTTTCGTATAGAAATTTTTGGGTATATAAATTTTCGAACCCCCGGTTCTATAGAAATTTTTTGGTATATACGTTTTCGACCCCCGATCATTCGGGTCAAGCTTCGCCACTGCTCATTCTATCCACATTAAACAAAATCCCCTAAAATCGTGGATGAAGATAAAAGATTTGATTATGTTTAAAAGCTAAAATCTACTAAATCAAAGTTCAATTTGTTTTTTTATCAAGTAGTGTGTTTTATATTGGTGATAAAACATAAACTGATATACAATATGCTTATAAAACACATTGTGAAGAAAAAGTTAATGAAACTAAAAACTGAACACACACTATGAAGAAGAATACATTGTGAAAAAAAAAACACACCGGAGAAGAAAAACTCTGTGAAGCAAAACACACTGTTACGAAACTGTGAAAAAAGCACGCTTGAAGAACAAGTTAATGAAACCAGAAACTAAGAAAACACACTGTGAAGTAATAAATCATGAACACGCATAAAACGTTAACTTTAACAAAAATCTACATGTCGCCTAAGTGAAAACACATTATACTTACCATTCCCATAGTCAATAATTGCGTTAGACATCAAAATAAGAACCGTAATATGCAAAAAAATAAATAAATAACAACCATGTGAATAGCAAGATGAATGATGTGTGTTACACTGTTATGTGGTCTACATAACTTAAATAGTCGTGGTATGCAACCATGTCAATTAACTGTTTACAATTATATTTTACTTAAATAACTAATTTAGTCAATTACAATTATGCCCTTTTATTAAAAATCTATAGATGACACATGTCATCATCATAATACTTCGTATATATATATATATATAGGACAAGTATCCGTTAGGAACCACCCTTTATTGCGAGAACCGCGGAAACCAATGTGAACACAACCAAAAATGCCTAAAAATAGTTAAAAAACACACAAATAATTTTTTTTTAATATTTTTTATAAAAAAACCGCTACTTTTAGTAGAAAAAAAAATTTTAAACTTATTTTTTTAAATTTTTTTTGGCTACTAAAAGTAGCGATTTTAACTTAAAAAATGTTTAAAAAAAATTGTGTGTTTTTTTGATTTTTTTAGATTTTTTTTATTTTTTTAGGTTTTTTGAGGGTTTAGTTTTTAGCATTTTAGCTTGGGGGGGTTAGGTTTTTTTAGGTTATTTTAGCTATTTTAGGTTGTGTTCACATTGGTTCTCGCGGTTCTCGCAATAAAGGTGGTTCTCGCATGAACCTTACCATATATATATATATATTGGGTAAGGATAGTGTACATTAATTCAGAAGTGTGAGAAGTGTATTATAACACTATATAACACCGTATAACACTATGTAACACCATATAACACTATGTAACACTGTATAACACTATATAACAATATATAACACTATACATCTATCATAGACATGCTATCAGACAAAATATAGTGTTATATTTGTTATATAGTATTATATAGTGTTATATGGTGTTATATGGTGTTACATAGTGTTATATGATGTTTATATGGTATTATATAGTGTTATAATACACTTCTCACACTTCTGGATTAATGTACAGAATCCTCTATCTATATATATATATATAGGGATGGGGTAAAATAGGAACCACTTTAGATGCAAGAACCGTAGAAACCATTATTGTAACATCCCGAGTCTTCGGGTCAATAAAATTGACGTACATGTTTACATACATATTATTTACAGTATCTTCACATGTAACGAAGTGCGTTTTATATTTATAAAAATGGTTTATACCTTAACATTAAAACACACACAACAGAGGACAAGTGTATCCCATCATATATGCAGCAAAGTATTGGTAAGAGCCAGATATCGATCCATGGAACACGGGCGTTATAATGAACAAAATCATTAGATTACCAGATATAAGGAAAGGTGAATGGTTGTTTAACTAATTTATCTAAATTACAACTAAAACACAAATATACTATTATCTTGTTTCACAAACAACCTGAACATGTTATCTATATCACATATGTCACAAAAGCATTTAATCAATTTTCCAATTTCGAGACAGTTAGTCATCCGCTAGGAGTTTTCTAACATGATGCTTCTTCGGAAAGTTAATGCGATAAACACACGTTAACCACCTAAAATCATTCTTTAGCGAGCTATTGATATTCATTCATGTAAACCTTTAAAGATAGATTATTCATCCGCTAGGAGTTTTCTAACCTCACTTATCAAAGAAAGCAATACCGATGGTCACAATACAGCCACAAGGATAAGCATTTAAGTAGATCATATAACGACATATTTCACCTTTACAAGTCTTGAACACAAATCTACCATGTCAGCAATTTCAGACCAAAACTACTAAACAACGATCATAAACCGCATGCAAGAACATGTAATCAACACCATATAATTCTTTAGAACCCTTACGTGCAAGAAAGTATTCCTAATCAAAATAAGATATATCTTAGATAAAACCAATACCCCTCTCGAGTCTCATGGTGTAAACAAGTTTACAAACAAGTGATTAATCAAGAAATAGTTACCATCCCACTAACCACAGATTCATTATCCAAAATAATCAAACATAATCAGGAACTCAACATCAATGAAACGTTCATTCTATAATCATGAAGATTTAAACATGAAAAAGTACTAAAGTTCCATATAAACAAGATTACAACATAAAGTTCATTCAAGAAACAAGTTTATAACTTACTATTACATAAACTACATTAAACATAAACTAACATCAGCTCATAACTTGCAAAATGATCAGAATACATGTTCAAGAACAAGGAATCGAACCATAAACAAGCAAGGAATTGACGGGTTGGATCGGCTATGCTTCCACTCGATCTTTAAGCTTCAAATGGGTCTGACCAGGACTGCTTCGTAACCCAGAAACAGGGAGAAAACCCCAACATTTTGATCAGTAGCGAATGCTGCTATTTATAGGCAATTTTCAGTTTGGCACAACCGTGCGGATTTGGCACGGCCGTGCGGTCAGGTCATGTCGGGTGACGTCAATTTCAGCGATCCCGGGTCAGCCAAGTGGACTACTGGACAAGTTGCCTGAGTCATCAGATCGGCACGGTCATGCCGTTGGTGGCACGGTAGTGCGATGTCATCAGAAATAGGATCAGAAAACTTGATTTGGCACTGGCACGGTCATGCGGCGGGTCGCACTACCGTGCGGCCCGAGAAGATGTTGGCACTGGTAGTGCTTCTGAGATCGAACGAACGGCACGGTAGTGCCGATGGATGGCACTACCGTGCCACACCTGGCAGTCATCAGAATTTTGCCCTTTTCATCAGAAATGCATCAGAATTTGTCCGTTTTCATCAGAATTTTCTTTTGTTCTTCGTTTAAGACCTGAAAATATAAAAGTACCGATTTTGGTACCTAACCGTCGTGTTTTCGGTCAAAACTGCTTAAAACGGATGTGTTTTGGGGTATAAAAAGATGTATAATTTAACGTATATCAAACATCCCCACACTTGAACTTTGCTTGTCCTCAAGCAAACTTAAAATAAAACAAGGAAACAACTTTGAAAATTTACAAGGTTTACTAATTTGTTTGGTGGTCAAATCGGTTTTCAAAAAGTCATCATCAAAGATTTTAAAACAAACAAGTTTTGTTGAATGCTTGAAAGGATAATTATAAAGCAATGATTCTACTTTCGATTGACTTAGCATGCAAATCTTTACATTTCTCACAATGTTCACACACACTCGGTTAAATTTCTGAATCATACATATAATGTGTATGTTAAACACTCGATGCCTAGTCAATGAATCATGCAATATCATAAGCTTGTCAAAAGATCTAATCTCCACCAATTAATATGTGAAAAACATAAATCAAGAGGTCTTTGATGGGTTGTAATGATAGGCTAAGGTTTAGGGTATGGAATGGATATTTGAAAGTGGCTAAATGGTTAAAACTCGGCGGTTATTTGTAACTAGCGTAAATGAATCAACAACTATACATAAATAACGCTTAAAGACGATTTTACACTTTTCGAGCTATACAACATATTTGTACTATTTAGCACTTAAAATTGCTCTAATTTGATCGTCTTTATTCTGTTTTTCGATCTCTATTTTCTGTTTTTTTTTTACAAGGAAATAATTACAAACAGGCTAGTTGGAAAATAACTTTGACCGAGTTTTAACACAAAGGTATAAAAATAAAAAGGCTAAATTTGGTTAAGTAGGCTAATTAGTTGGGTAAAATTTGAAAAACACGGAAAATAGGATCAACATGGCGAACTAATGGATAATGTTGGGTGCGGGATATAAACAAAGAAAAAGGCTAACACAAAAGGGTATCCTAAGTGCCTCCATCATTTTCATGCAATTTCACATATTCATGATCTTGAAAAGTATACAAATGACAAGTTCTAAATTACATGAAACATCCGGCACACTCATTTTCCGCAAAAACAAAGAAGCATTGAAGAAAGCAGTAAAGGCTCAAAAATATGCTCATGTAAACGGAAGGAATGGGTATAAATATAAAGGTAAACATGCTAGTCTTTCTTTTGTTTCGTCACGCTTTTAGTTATCTTTTTCAAAAATCAATTTGGCTTGTCGGTTTCTATCAAATCTGATGATTTCTAAAGAACACAACTGACCGTTTTTGTATCTTTTTAAAGTTTTTTTTTTGTTTTTTTTTAATATATACAAAAACGAGGACAAACAAAGTTAACCTTAACCCCTCCCCACACTTGAACTTCACATCATCCCCAATGTGAAACACGTATTAGTTAAGCGATTATGAAGAGCTAAACTAATAATGTGAAAAAGGATAGAGGTACTCCCTCAAAGTTGGAGTAGACTTGTATGAAATAGATTTTGAATATAAGTCTTCTCAACTCTGTATGCATTCCTTACAAACCTGCCAAGTACGTCACTTAACTAAAACTGCAAACACAACTATTGATCAAACCGTTAGATGAGTAAAACCAAATCCATTATTCAAACAAAATTAAACACACACTAAAAACAAGTAAGGAATCATACCTTGATTGAAGATTTGAGCTAAATCCTTGCAAAAATTGGTTGATTTTAGGAGTGGGAGAGCCAAGAACGGGTGTGCAGCCAAGATTAGTAATTTTGAAGGTTTTTTTTTTTTTAATTTGAAGAGTAGTTTTTTTATACCCTGAAAAATTACGGTTGCTAAAAAGTCGTACACGGACGTGCACATCAAACTGTGTACTATGGTTTGCAACATTGTGCCGCTGTGCACGGTAGTGCAATCGGTTCACACGGTATTGCGTGTCCGACGACCACCTTATGCACGCTGTTCTTGGTCAGATGTGATTATGAAGTGCACAGTCGTGCGGATCAGGTGCACGGCCGTGTGTCATCTATACATTCTGCAGACAGAAGGAACAGAATGCTCTTCAACTCTTTTTTTTTTCTCAATAGATTTCACCATTTTTGCAAGGTTTTTATATGTTATAACTTTTAAACTAACTTCAAAACTTCCGAAGACATGAATCAGTCTTGTTTAATCCTACTAAAAACATGAATAGTTAACGAACAAGGAAATAAATGCGATAAATTTAATATTTACAAAAATACCGTTAGCGTGTGAAAATACGCTCGCTAAATTTGTCAGCGAGTCGATAGCTAGACTCATTTTTCCCACACTTGTTAAACGTGTGGCACATTGACACGCCCTTTCGGATTCGGCTCTGTGTTTCCTGGAAGACCACCCTGGGGTCTCTCAGACAACATTTTAGCCAACTGTCCAACCTGATTCTCAATGGTCTGTATAGAAGCTTTCTGACTCCGCATCTCCCCTTCTTGGGCCATGAAGCGTTCCTCGTGTTGTTGGTAGCGGTTCTCAGCTATCTGATTAGCACAATTGAAGTTTCCTAACAGTTGTGCCATTATCTCCTCTAGCTTAGAGTTACTTTGAGAGGCGTGCGGCTGGGAACTGTTCCCGGAGCTTTGATGATGGTATTGTGGCTGGAAGGACTGACCTTGAGACTGGTAAGGCTGTGCCTGGGGCTGATGTGGCGTGGGAGCACGCTGAGCGTATCCGAGTGGGTTTTGGTTCCCAGAATTAGGTTTCCACCCTAAGTTTGGGTGATTTCTCCACCCCGGATTGTACGTGTTGTTGTAGGGGTTATTTTGGGGCCTTATTTGATTGCCCAGATAGTCCACTTCTTCGTGGCCAGTAAACATAACACCCTACTCACGAGTACCTGGCTCGTGTGACACTCCACACTGCTCACATGATGATTGTACCTTCAAAACGTTCTGAGCTTGATCAAACCTTGCTGCCAAAGCTCCGATCTGCGCTGCAAGAGCCGTATACGTATCCACCTGATGAACTCCAGGAATAGATGATGCTTTATTTCGCACTCCACTGTGACGAGAACTCGACTTCAAGGTAGCTTTCTCTATAATTGCGTAGGCTTCATTGGGTGTTTTTGTTCCAAGATCGCCTCCTGCATATACGTCTATGCGTTCTTGTGAGTCGTAGTTAAGTCCTTGGTAGAAGTTCAACACAAGTTGTCTTTTGGACAACCCATGATGTGGTACATCGATTAGAAGATCTTTGAACCTCTCCCAAGCTGCGTGTAGAGATTCTCCTTCGTCCTGTTTGAATGTCATGATACGGTTCTTTAGCTTAGCTGTCTTTTCCGGAGGAAAATATTTTTGCATAAAAAGATCTGCCATCTCGTTCCAAGTCGTGATGGACCCTGCTGGAAGTGACAAAAGCCAAGATCGGGCTTTGTCTTGCAAAGAAAATGGAAAGAGTCACAAACGAATTGCGTCTTCAGAAACGTCTCTAATCTTGAAAGTCGAGCACACCTCGAGAAATGAAGCGATGTGCCGACCTGGATCTTCGTGATCCTTCCCATCAAACTGCACAGAATTTTGCAACATGTTAATAATACTAGATTTAATTTCAAAACTCGGTGCTACTATCATAGGTCGGGCGATGCTCGGTAGCAAGCCCTCTCCTCCTGGACGGCCGGTCTCATTCAAAGGCTGGTCGTCCTCTGCCATAATGCTTCCTGTGTCGTCCTCTGAACTATCGCTATCAGAAAGTATCACTGGTTCGTCGATTGCGGCCGCAATCCTTTGTGCAACAACAAGTGATCTTTCACGAAGCCGCCTACTTCTTCTTAAGTTATTTTCTGGTTCGTTGGCTAGCTCAGCGTTAGCGGGTGCAGGGGGCGTGGACATTAGCCTGTAACAAAAAGGAACGCATTATACAGAAAAAAGAACATAATAATAATATAGGAAATAAGTAATAATAATACTATAATATACATATATATAAATATAAGTTACGAAACAAATCTATTTAACTATTTACTTGCTTATTCACTTATTTACACCCGAAAACTCTTTTTGTTTTTGTTTTTTTTTAACCAGAAAATCTGATGAGATCTGATAAAAATCTGATGAAATCTGATTATCTCATTGAAAATCTGAAATTTTTATATTTTACCAGAAATTCTGCTAACTTCATCAGAAGTCTGATAGATTTATCAGAAATCTGATGATTATATCAGAAAGTCTTTTTTTTTTTTTTTTATATATCAGAAAATCTGATAAGATCTGATAAAAATCTGATGAAAATTTTCTTTCCATCAAAATTTCTGATAAATCCATCTGAATTTACCAGAAAATCCGGTAAATTCATCAGAAGTGAAAAATTTTGTCTCAGAAAATCAAATGGGTTTATCAGAATCCATCAGAAAATCTGATAAATTCATCAGAATTTACCAGAAAATCTGATGATTTTATCAAAAAGTTTTATTTTCGTTGAGTATATAAATAAACAATTGGGTACAAATAAATGAATGAAAAAGCAGTTAACTAAATAAACAAATGAACAAGAATGAATAAATGAAAAAATGTAACTGAAATAAATGAATATAAACGAAATAAATGAATGAAATAAATAAATAAATATATAAGCGGTTCGATTCCGAACAGGGGCATAAATATAAATATATACTGGAATGAAATGACTTAATTGAAATAAATGAAATAACTGAATTGAAATAAATGAATAAATAAATCTAAATATAAACAGAAATAAAATAACTGAATTGAAATAAATGAAATAATGAATTAACTGAATTAAAAAATACTGAAATGAAATAAATAAATGAAATAAATGAGTGAATGACAGAAATGAAATGACTGAATTAAAAAAAAGGAAATACTTAAATAACTGTACTGGAATGAAATAAATAAATGAAAATGGTTCGATTCCGAACACATTAACTGAATTAAACAAATAAATGAAATAAAGAAAATGTTAGTCGAACAATAAATAAAAAGTTAGTATGTTAGTAAGTTAGCGGTTAGTAAAGTTAGTAGTTAGCTGGTTAGTTGGTTAGTAAAACAAAAAAGAAAAGTTAGTCAAAAGTTAGTCCTAGTGGGCGTGCCAGGCTAGGTATTCACAAGTTAGTAAATAAAAGAAAAAAAAAGATACAAAAATGTACAAGTATTCACAGGTATTCACAGTTTGTACACCGGTAAAATAATGACTCGGATTGTTCCATAAATTTCGCTGCGTCCCCTGCAACGGCGCCAAAAACTTGACGTACATGTTTACATACATATTATTTACAGTATCTTCACATGTAACGAAGTGCGTTTTATATTTATAAAAATGGTTTATACCTTAACATTAAAACACACACAACAAAGGACAAGTGTATCCCGTCATATATGCATCAAAGTATTGGTAAGAGCCAGATATCGATCCATGGAACACGGGCGTTATAATGTACTAAATCTTTGTCATTAGATTACCAGATATAAGGAAAGGTGAATGGTTGTTTAGCTAAATTATCTAAATTACAACTAAAACACAAATATACTATTATCTTGTTTCACAAACAACCTGAACATGTTATCCATATCACATATGTCACAAAAGCACTTAATCAATTTTCCAATTTCGAGACAGTTAGTCATCCGCTAGGAGTTTTCTAACATGAGGCTTCTTCGGAAAGTTAATGCGATAAACACACGTTAACCACCTAAAATCATTCTTTAGCGAGCTATTGATATTCATTCATGTAAACCTTTAAAGATAGATTAGTCATCCGCTAGGAGTTTTCTAACCTCACTTATCAAAGAAAGCAATACCGATGGTCACAATACAGCCACGAGGATAAGCATTTAAGTAGATCATATAACGACATATTTCACCTTTACAAGTCTTGAACACAAATCTACCATGTCAGCAATTTCAGACCAAAACTACTAAACAAGGATCATAAACCGCATGCAAGAACATGTAATCAACACCATATAATTCGTTAGAACCCTTATGTGCAAGAAAGTATTCCTAATCAAAATAAGATATATCTTAGATAAAACCAATACCCCTCTCGAGTCTCATGGTGTAAACAAGTTTACAAACAAGTGATTAATCAAGAAATAGTTACCATCCCACTAACCACAGATTCATTATCCAAAATAATCAAACATAATCAGGAACTCAACATCAATGAAACATTCATTATATAATCATGAAGATTTAAACATGAAAAAGTACTAAAGTTCCATATAAACAAGATTACAACATAAAGTTCATTCAAGAAACAAGTTTATAACTTACTATTACATAAACTACATTAAACATAAACTAACATCAGCTCATAACTTGCAAAATGATCAGAATACATGTTCAAGAACAAGGAATCGAACCATAAACAAGCAAGGAATTGACGGGTTGGATCGGCTATGCTTCCACTCGATCTTTAAGCTTCAAATGGGTCTGATCAGGACTGCTTCGTAACCCAGAAATCGCCCAGAAACAGGGAGAAAAACCCAACATTTTGATCAGTAGCGAATGCTGCTATTTATAGGCAATTTTCAGTTTGGCACGGCCGTGCGGATTTGGCACGACCGTGCGGTCAGGTCATGTCGGGTGACGTCAATTTCAGCGATCCCGGGTCAGCCAAGTGGACAAGTTGCCTGAGTCATCAGATCGGCACGGTCATGCCGTTGGTGGCACGGTAGTGCGATGTCATCAGAAATAGGATCAGAAAACTTGATTTGGCACTGGCACGGTCATGCGGCGGGCCGCACGGAGAAGATGTTGGCACTGGTAGTCGCACTGGTAGTGCTTCCGAGATCGAACGAACGGCACGGTAGTGCCGATGGATGGCACTACCGTGCCACACCTGGCAGTCATCAGAATTTTGCCCTTTTCATCAGAAATGCATCAGAATTTGTCCGTTTTCATCAGAATTTTCTTTTGTTCTTCGTTTAAGACCTGAAAATATAAAAGTACCGATTTTGGTACCTAACCGTCGTGTTTTCGGTCAAAAATGCTTAAAACGGAAGTGTTTTCGGGTATAAAAACATGTATAATTTAACGCATATCAAAAATCCAAATGTCTCAAATAAAGCCGTAATCGGAACCCCGAACATGTACGACGAGAACCGGCATGAAAAACGAAAAAATCCAGTTTTGGGTCTCGTCGCGCTACGCGACGATGATGAGGAAGTCGGTCGCGTGACGCGATGCTTCAGTTTTCGTTGGAGACACGTGTTGCCACATGACAGCTACGTGGCAGGCCTACGTGGTGACTCATGCCACTTATGTCCTAGTCTACCCCGTCGCGCTACGCGACGGTGATGGTGGAGAGTGGTCGCGTGACACGACGAGACGAATTGCAGCTATAAATTGAGCGAGAATTGGACAATTCAACTTGTTCATTTCTTTTCTTTCTCTCTCGACTTACTGTCCTAATATCCAAGAACTCTAAACCCTCGAAACTCTGCTCCGTAGAAAGTGTACTAAACCCTGATCACTGAAACGATACCCTGTCTGATTGATCCGAAACCAATCAACGGATGCCAAAGTGCTACCTGAATAAGGCTATACTTTGTTAACTACGTTGAGCTTTTGATCTCGTGATTTTCGTTAAAGTTTGATGTGTATTGTACTCTGTTAAATAAGATGATTAGTTATCAGAAGGCATAGAACCAGGACTATAGACTTACAAGAAGCTTACTTATTTGAAGGCTCAAGAACTACAAGCTAGCAAGGTGAGTTCCTCTGAACCGTTTTTAACACATGATGTGATGTTCTGTCTGATTGGTAATAACTTTAGAATCGACTATGTATAGCATCTGTGATATGTGGCAATGATTAATAGGATGATTGAGGGATGATTGTATGTATCTGATTTAGCCAGTAGAGTTTGTATACATGGCCTGGTTATGTGAACATACTGTGCTTACTCTGTTCTTATCTATTTGCCATGATTATATCTGATTGATGTTATAGTCGTTAAATGTATATTTTTAATAAAATCATTTATGTTCATGAACCCACCAGCTTATGCTGAGTCCCAAATATTTTTCGGGCACACATCCTAGGTGCCATGTGATTGCAGGAATCGAGGATGATGAGATATGAGTAGATAGATATCTAGAGGGATGCTGAAGATTTAGATTTGTAGTATAGTTTAAATGATGAAAATGTTACTGTATAATAATACATATGTATAATTCACTTTAATGTTTAATTAAAGTTCGAATCTTCCGTTGTGAATTCTCTGGTTACTATATGTTCTGTATATCCGATGCGTAACACTCCCTAGAGCTTATCTTGGGATGCGGGTGTTACAAGTTGGTATCAGAGTCGTGGTTTAAGTGAATTAGGTATAAGGATGGTATCTAGACTTAAACTAGGAAAGATAATTTAAAGATAAGCTTTGAGATAAGTGATTTGCCCGCATAGGTTTAGTGTAATAGGTGTTAGTATCATGTGGGGGGAAAATGACTAGAACATTGCAAGTACGATAGATAAGAAGTAACACCTGGCTACTGTTGTTTCTTGTTTATCAGTATTATTTTGTTCTAGATCATAATCCATCATCTAAATATGAATTCCTTGCTCCCTTGATGTAGGCTTTAATTATGGCAAAAGGTGGAAATACTCAGGGTAGGAATCGTGGTAGAACGCGTGTTACTAGAAGACAAACTAGGTCACCCGTTAACAACGATCATGATACTAGACCCGAAGCACAACAGTTTGTTGGACCACAATTTCAGGCTACTATTGTGACAACTCGAAATTTAGAACCTTTCGTTGTATGCTTAAACGTGTGAATAGTTAAACTTATGTGATTTAATGAATGATAAGTGAACTTTTATATGATTATGTGTTATATTACATGTGTGCTTATGTGTATGTATTCGAGTATGTATATGAACCGAAAGCCATGAACCCGACTCGAGACCATGTGGTCTCGAGTGAACTAGTATAACACTTGGGCCGGATGGGCCACGCACCCCATTTAACCCAACCGAAACCCATTAGGGTGCACCACATGAAGTTAGTATATATGTTATGCACCTAGCTATCCTTGCCATTTTCTTGGACACACACACTCTCCACTCTCTCACTAAAACCCTAAACACTAAACATCATACTTCTCCTCCTTCTTCTCGGATCCAACCAACCGACCACCAAAGGGATTCTCGGACTTGCTTGTTCACACCAAACAAAGCTTCATCTTTCACCACCTCACAACCGGTTAGTGAATTTATGATGTTTGTGAACCGAATGTGTATTGTGTTTTGAGTTGATAATGATGTATGATAATCGGTTGAGCATGTTTTGATAGTACACATTGATGTTAAGTTAGTGTTCAAGAAATCGATGCATAAATGTTCCATATGATGTGTTTATATTCGGATGTTGATGATGATAATGTGTTTGCTTGCTAAAGATTCATGTATGATTAAGTGTTTGTTTGATTAATGAGCTCTTGTTTGAGTAAATGATACATGTTTAGTTACAACCCTTGTTATGAACATGACCCCTCTAATAAAGGTATAGATTTTTGTATGATAGAAGAATAATGATAATCATCCGATTTTTTTATGTATGAGACTATGGAACAAATGTTTTGTTACAAGATAAGCTTGTTGTCTAGTTTAGGATTGATGATGCTTGTCCGAAAATGCAAGAACTTATGAACAAATGTTGAATGAAGATATGAATATCCGAATATGTGTTGAATGTGTTTTGAATATTTGATGAACATGAAGAACTTGTTGAATATCATAAGAACATGGTTGAATATTTGAAATCTGATTTGTTTGATCCATTTTTAGTAAATTGCTAGACAAGAAACATGTTTAAGGATTTTGGTTGGATAGTACAAACTGCATGAAATCAGAATGCTAGTGGATAGTACACTGTTCCGAATCAGCTCCTGTCCACTCGAAACCGCTAGTTGCGACTCGAAACCATTGCATGATGAGTCGAAACCGCCCAGTTGCGACACCGGTTGCGAGTCGCAAACACCTGGTTGCGACTCGGAACCACCCATGATCAGCACATAAACCTTGTGACTCGAAACCACTGTTGCGAGTCCGGTTGCGACTCGTAACCAAACCAGCACGGACCGAAACAACGATTGCGACTCAGGTTGCGAGTCGCAAACGCCTGGTTGCGACTCGAGACTATACACGCTGTTTGGGCTTTCATCTCATTTCAGACTTAGTTGAATTGGGCCGGACTCTTGGGCCTAGTGTACAGGCCTTATATATATATTACTGTTGAATGTGAATGTCGATGAACTGCCATGATTAAACGTGTAACCCATACGTGCACTACTTGAATGCGAATCTGATTGTATGATACAACTATGATAGGACGTGAGTAGCCACAACATTGCTTGTTTGACCTTTTCTGTGTTTTCTACCGAGCAAACCAAGGTGAGTTCACACCCTCTACAAAGCATGGGATTCCCAGGGGTCGGGAATTGGGGTTAAGGAACTGGGTTCCTCGTCCTCCTTGGGTAGGACAGCAAAGGTTCAGGAATGTAATTCCTCGTCCTCACGGACAGATAACTCGTACTAGACCAAAACTCTATCACGAAGTCCCTCCTTTTTATATCGACTTAATCGCCGGGCCAATGGCAAGCGGGTCATTAGTTAGATAGCGCTATTTAGGTCTGACAAACCTCACACCGTGCCGCAGAGGACGGGCGTGAACTAATGGATCTGGGGCACGTCAATGATGATAGACATTGACAGTTTCAGGGCACATAAACATGACTACAGTCAGCAGTCGATATGGTAACGAGTCTAGTGTATACATGGGGTAGCCCCCACGGCCGAAATGCCAGATAACTAACACGGGGTAGCCCCCACGGCAGGATTGCCAGAGTAACCGGGAATAAACAAGTCACGTTTTTAACTATGGGGTAACCCCCACGGCAGGATGCCAGCTAAAGGAAACTGTTTTCGAAACAACTTAAAATGAACACCCAACCGTGAACTCACTCAACTAGTTGTTGACTCGTTACTACATGCTTTGCAGGTCCTTAGGTTCTTAAGCTGGAGCTTGCATGGAGGAGGATCGTTGTGGGACATGGACGACTGTGTGCCATGTTAAACTTGAAACAATTAAACATTATGCTTTGTTTTTAAGACTTATGCTTCCGCTTGCAACTTAACTATGTTTTGTTTGAACACCAATTGTATTGGGTGGATTTTTATAACTACTTATATGCTTGTTCAATATGATTGGTGGCTGGATCCTGGTCAGTCACGCCTCCAAGCGGTAGTACTCCGCAGGTGGATTTTGGGGGTGTGACAGATTGGTATCAGAGCCATTGGTTATAGAGAACTTGGTTTTAATAAAGGGAAAAACGTTTTGTTAAAACCAGACTATAACCTGTACAGTGCTCAACGGTCCACAACGATGCTTCACTCCACATGCAAGGCTCGACATTCTAGGTGATACGATCTGTGTAGATATTGCCTACTTGTTAGTTACATAGGGCATTGCTCATGGTATGCTTGGTTAGTATAACTATTGTTGCTTGAACACGTGTGCACTTACTCACTCTGACATCGTACTTTCGCGAACCCCTCTCACTCACGTTCTTCTTGATGTGAAGATCATGTCTGGACGCGTTAACATGACACAAGCCCAGTTGACGGCTTTGATCAATGAACGAGTTGCCGCAGCACTTGCAGCTGCACACGCAGGAGGTCAGCATGTTCAGCCACCCGTGTGCACTTTTAAGACTTTCATGGACTGCCGACCAACTACTTTTAGCGGCACTGAAGGAGCAGTAGGTCTCCTACACTGGTTTGAGAAGCTGGAATCTGTTTTCGAAATGTGTGAATGCCCTGAGGCGCGCAGGGTGAAGTATGCTACCGGTACTCTCGAGGGTTTAGCCCTCACATGGTGGAACGCTCAAGTTCAAATGCTAGGGTTGGTTGCTGCCAACGCCACCCCATGGGAAACTTTCAAGGAAATGATCAAAGAGGAATACTGCAGTCGGGATGAGATTCACAAACTCGAGGTGGAGTTCTTCAACCTCAAGATGACGGGGTCCGAAATTGAAGCTTATGTGAAAAGGTCGAACGAACTGGCAATTCTGTGTCCTACTATGGTGGATCCTCCCATCAAACGCATCGAACTATTTCTTCAGGGCTTAGTGCCAGAAATCCAAAGTCATGTGACTTCAGCGAACCTCGCCACCTACCAGCAAACTGTACAACTGGCTCACCGACTCACGGATCAGGCGGTGGAGCAGAACAAGTTACCAAAACGCATAGGTGCTGCAACTACTTCTGGTACCTCTAGTGACAACAAACGGAAATGGGATGGAACTTCAAGTAAGGGTTCGACTTCTGTTCAGTCCCAGTCTCAGCAGAGAAAGACTGAGGACTACAAGAGCCCTAATCAGCAATCGTCTGGTGGTGGATACAAAGGAAATCATCCCAAATGCAATCGCTGCAGCCTGCACCACAGCGGGCCATGCACCAGGGGCAACTGTCATCGGTGCAACAAGCCTGGTCACGCTGCAAAGGATTGCAGGAGCTTATACCCCGCTAATCAGAATCGTCAGCAAGCTCAACAGAACCAGTGCCAGCAACAGCAACAGGGTGATAACAAAGGGTGCTTTCAGTGTGGAGCTGAGGGCCACTTCAAGAGAGATTGTCCACAACTGAACAGGAACCAGAACAACAACAACAACAATAACAACAATCAGGGGAATGGTAACAATGGGAACAACAACAACAATGGCGCTAGGGGGCGGATGTTTGTGATCGGCCAAGGTGAAGCAAGGAATGACCCCAATGTTGTGGCGGGTAAGTTCCTTCTCGACGACTTTTATGTTTCAGTTTTATTTGATTCGGGTGCCGATACTAGCTACGTGTCACTAGAAGTTAGTCGAATGCTTAAGCGTATTCCAACACCTTTGAACAACAAGCACACCGTAGAGCTAGCAAATGGTAAGAGTTTAGAAGCCACACACGTAGTCAAGGGTTGTAAACTTATTCTCGCCGACCAGACCTTCTCTATCGATCTCATTCCTATCGTCTTGGGTAGTTTCGACGTTGTCATTGGGATGGATTGGTTATCCCAACACCGAGCAGAGATTCTTTGCAACGAGAAGGTTGTCCGTCTTCCAGGTCCCGATGGTGAACCTCTCATGATTCATGGCGACAAGAGGAGTGCTGTTGAGAACGTCATTTCTCTCCTTAAGGCCCAAAAGTACTTGCGAAAGGGCCACACTGCTATTTTGGCTCTCGTTACTGACACCTCAGAAAAAGAGAAAAAGATTGAAGATTTCCCAGTTGTACGCGATTATCCAGAGGTATTTCCTGAGGAATTACCTGGTCTTCCGCCTCATCGCCAAGTCGAGTTTCAGATCGAACTAGCTCCTGGAGCTGCCCCCATAGCCCGTGCACCTTATCGTTTAGCCCCATCAGAGTTGAAGGAACTCTCCACGCAACTACAAGAGCTCCTGGATAAGGGTTTTATTCGTCCTAGCTCATCGCCCTGGGGAGCTCCAGTGCTATTTGTGAAGAAGAAAGACGGTACTTTCAGAATGTGCATCGACTACCGAGAACTCAACAAGGTGACGGTGAAGAATCGTTATCCTCTACCGCGTATCGACGACTTGTTCGACCAGTTGCAGGGATCGAGCTACTATTCGAAGATCGATTTGAGGTCGGGTTATCACCAGCTGAGAGTCCGGGAAGAGGACGTCTCCAAAACAGCCTTCAGAACTCGATACGGGCACTATGAGTTTTTGGTCATGCCTTTTGGGATGACAAACGCACCTGCGGTTTTCATGGACTTGATGAACCGAGTGTGCAAGCCTTACCTGGACAAGTTCGTTATAGTCTTCATCGACGACATCCTGATCTATTCCAAGAGTCGGGAGGAACATGAGCAACATCTGCGACTTATTCTGGAACTCCTTCGAACAGAACAGCTTTACGCAAAGTTCTCGAAATGCGACTTCTGGCTTCGAGAAGTCCATTTCCTAGGCCACGTGGTGAACAAGGATGGGATTCACGTTGATCCATCCAAGGTAGACTCGATTAAGAACTGGCCTGCACCTCGTACACCAAAGGAAATTCGCCAATTCTTGGGTTTGGCGGGATACTACCGGAGATTCATAAAGGATTTTTCTAAGATTGCACAGCCTCTCACGTCACTAACGCAGAAGGGCGTTGTTTATCGCTGGGGAAACGCACAGGAGTTGGCATTTCAGCACCTAAAGGATAGACTTTGTAGCGCACCTATCCTTTCCTTACCGGAAGGCACAGACGATTTTGTGGTTTACTGCGACGCATCAATTCAAGGTCTTGGTTGCGTGTTAATGCAACGAGATAAAGTTATAGCCTACGCCTCACGTCAACTCAAGGTTCATGAAAAGAACTACACGACGCACGATTTAGAGCTGGGAGCTGTTGTTTTTGCACTTAAGTTATGGCGGCATTACCTGTATGGTACCAAGTGCGCCATCTACACCGACCACAGGAGCCTCGAGCATATCTTCAAGCAGAAGGAACTAAATATGCGGCAACGACGATGGGTCGAGTTGCTAAGTGACTACGAGTGCGCAATCAGATATCACGCGGGCAAAGCCAATGTTGTGGCTGACGCCCTCAGTCGGAAGGACACAGCGCCTAAGCGCGTACGAGCCTTACAACTCACGATCCATTCTAGTCTTCCCTCCCAGATACGAGCAGCTCAGATAGAAGCACTGAAACCGGAAAACGTCAGGGCCGAAGCCCTACGCGGATCGAAGCAACGCTTAGAGCAGAAGGAAGACGGTGCTTACTACGTGACGGGACGCGTTTGGGTCCCACTCTATGGCAACTTACGAGAACTTGTGATGGATGAAGCACACAAGTCTCGCTACTCAGTACACCCTGGATCAGATAAGATGTATCATGATATCAAGACTACGTACTGGTGGCCTAGCATGAAGGCCCACATAGCGACCTACGTCAGAAAGTGTTTGACTTGTGCAAGGGTCAAGTCGGAATACCAGAAACCATCAGGCCTGCTCCAACAACCAGAGATACCTCAATGGAAATGGGAGCAAATTTCCATGGATTTTGTTACTGGCCTACCTAGATCCCAGCGCGGGAACGATACTATTTGGGTGATCGTGGATCGACTCACAAAATCTGCACACTTCTTGGCTATCAAGGAGACGGACAAGTTCTCCACTCTTGCAGAAATATACATCAAGGAAATTGTTTCGAGGCACGGGGTGCCCACCTCCATTATCTCAGATCGAGATGCACGTTTCACTTCAGAGCTGTGGCAAGCAATGCACAAATCCTTTGGCTCACGATTAGACATGAGCACAGCGTACCATCCTCAGACGGACGGGCAGTCCGAGCGCACTATTCAAACCTTAGAAGACATGCTTCGTGCATGTGTGATCGACTTTGGCAACCGCTGGGAAAAGCATCTGCCACTTGTGGAATTCTCGTACAATAACAGCTACCACACCAGCATTGGAGCTGCTCCGTTTGAGGCATTGTACGGACGTAAATGCCGGTCCCCTCTTTGCTGGGCAGAGGTGGGAGATAGTCAGATCACTGGCCCAGAATATGTGGTAGATACAACCGAGCAGATCGCTCAGATACGAAAACGCATGATGGCCGCTCGCGAACGTCAGAAAGTTTACGCCGACATGGGCAGGAAACCACTTGAGCTCCAGGTTGGGGAGCGGGTGCTACTCAAAGTTTCACCCTGGAAGGGTGTGGTTCGTTTTGGTAAACGCGGTAAACTAAACCCACGATACGTTGGACCTTTCGAGGTCATCGAGAAAATAGGCAGGGTGGCCTACAGACTAAACTTACCAGCAGAACTCGGTGCAGTTCACAACGTTTTTCACGTGTCAAATCTGAAGAAGTGTCCATCAGATGAGACCCACGTAGTTCCTTTGAAGGAACTCACTATCGACGAGCAGTTACGATTTGTCGAGGAACCAGTCGAGATCACGGACCGGGATGTTAAGGTCCTCAAGAGCACTAGGATACCTCTCGTTCGAGTTCGTTGGAACTCACGTCGCGGCCCAGAGTTCACCTGGGAGCGCGAAGATCAGATGAAACAAAAGTATCCCCAACTGTTCGCAAACAGTACACCCACTACTGAGGCCGAAGCTACGGAATTTCGGGACGAAATTCCAGATCAACGGGGGGTGGATGTGACACCCCAGGAAAACCAAACAACTTAACTAGCTTCCTCAGTGAGTGCCTACCAAATTTCGGGACGAAATTTCTTTCAACTTGGGGATGATGTGACAACTCGAAATTTAGAACCTTTCGTTGTATGCTTAAACGTGTGAATAGTTAAACTTATGTGATTTAATGAATGATAAGTGAACTTTTATATGATTATGTGTTATATTACATGTGTGCTTATGTGTATGTATTCGAGTATGTATATGAACCGAAAGCCATGAACCCGACTCGAGACCATGTGGTCTCGAGTGAACTAGTATAACACTTGGGCCGGATGGGCCACGCACCCCATTTAACCCAACCGAAACCCATTAGGGTGCACCACATGAAGTTAGTATATATGTTATGCACCTAGCTATCCTTGCCATTTTCTTGGACACACACACTCTCCACTCTCTCACTAAAACCCTAAACACTAAACATCATACTTCTCCTCCTTCTTCTCGGATCCAACCAACCGACCACCAAAGGGATTCTCGGACTTGCTTGTTCACACCAAACAAAGCTTCATCTTTCACCACCTCACAACCGGTTAGTGAATTTATGATGTTTGTGAACCGAATGTGTATTGTGTTTTGAGTTGATAATGATGTATGATAATCGGTTGAGCATGTTTTGATAGTACACATTGATGTTAAGTTAGTGTTCAAGAAATCGATGCATAAATGTTCCATATGATGTGTTTATATTCGGATGTTGATGATGATAATGTGTTTGCTTGCTAAAGATTCATGTATGATTAAGTGTTTGTTTGATTAATGAGCTCTTGTTTGAGTAAATGATACATGTTTAGTTACAACCCTTGTTATGAACATGACCTCTCTAATAAAGGTATAGATTTTTGTATGATAGAAGAATAATGATAATCATCCGATTTTTTTATGTATGAGACTATGGAACAAATGTTTTGTTACAAGATAAGCTTGTTGTCTAGTTTAGGATTGATGATGCTTGTCCGAAAATGCAAGAACTTATGAACAAATGTTGAATGAAGATATGAATATCCGAATATGTGTTGAATGTGTTTTGAATATTTGATGAACATGAAGAACTTGTTGAATATCATAAGAACATGGTTGAATATTTGAAATCTGATTTGTTTGATCCATTTTTAGTAAATTGCTAGATAAGAAACATGTTTAAGGATTTTGGTTGGATAGTACAAACTGCATGAAATCAGAATGCTAGTGGATAGTACACTGTTCCGAATCAGCTCCTATCCACTCGAAACCGCTAGTTGCGACTCGAAACCATTGCATGATGAGTCGAAACCGCCCAGTTGCGACACCGGTTGCGAGTCGCAAACACCTGGTTGCGACTCGGAACCACCCATGATCAGCACATAAACCTTGTGACTCGAAACCACTGTTGCGAGTCCGGTTGCGACTCGTAACCAAACCAGCACGGACCGAAACAACGATTGCGACTCAGGTTGCGAGTCGCAAACGCCTGGTTGCGACTCGAGACTATACACGCTGTTTGGGCTTTCATCTCATTTCAGACTTAGTTGAATTGGGCCGGACTCTTGGGCCTAGTGTACAGGCCTTATATATATATTACTGTTGAATGTGAATGTCGATGAACTGCCATGATTAAACGTGTAACCCATACGTGCACTACTTGAATGCGAATCTGATTGTATGATACAACTATGATAGGACGTGAGTAGCCACAACATTGCTTGTTTGACCTTTTCTGTGTTTTCTACCGAGCAAACCAAGGTGAGTTCACACCCTCTACAAAGCATGGGATTCCCAGGGGTCGGGAATTGGGGTTAAGGAACTGGGTTCCTCGTCCTCCTTGGGTAGGACAGCAAAGGTTCAGGAATGTAATTCCTCGTCCTCACGGACAGATAACTCGTACTAGACCAAAACTCTATCACGAAGTCCCTCCTTTTTATATCGACTTAATCGCCGGGCCAATGGCGAGCGGGTCATTAGTTAGATAGCGCTATTTAGGTCTGACAAACCTCACACCGTGCCGCAGAGGACGGGCGTGAACTAATGGATCTGGGGCACGTCAATGATGATAGACATTGACAGTTTCAGGGCACATAAACATGACTACAGTCAGCAGTCGATATGGTAACGAGTCTAGTGTATACATGGGGTAGCCCCCACGACCGAAATGCCAGATAACTAACACGGGGTAGCCCCCACGGCAGGATTGCCAGAGTAACCGGGAATAAACAAGTCACGTTTTTAACTATGGGGTAACCCCCACGGCAGGATGCCAGCTAAAGGAAACTGTTTTCGAAACAACTTAAAATGAACACCCAACCGTGAACTCACTCAACTAGTTGTTGACTCGTTACTACATGCTTTGCAGGTCCTTAGGTTCTTAAGCTGGAGCTTGCATGGAGGAGGATCGTTGTGGGACATGGACGACTGTGTGCCATGTTAAACTTGAAACAATTAAACATTATGCTTTGTTTTTAAGACTTATGCTTCCGCTTGCAACTTAACTATGTTTTGTTTGAACACCAATTGTATTGGGTGGATTTTTATAACTACTTATATGCTTGTTCAATATGATTGGTGGCTGGATCCTGGTCAGTCACGCCTCCAAGCGGTAGTACTCCGCAGGTGGATTTTGGGGGTGTGACAACTATGGCAGGCATTATTAGAGATGTTTTTCCTGTAATTATAGTTGAAGTTATAAACACACTAGAGGTCATGCAAACAACAACTACGATGGCGGTGGATAGAACGGGCTTCTTGATAACACTAATGGAAACGGAAACGTCGTCATTGAAACTGGACCTAAGGAGGGATATTCTTACAAAGCCTTCAAGGGATGTGATCCCCTAATATTTGATGGTAAAAAGGACGCCGGGGCCACTTTTCAGTGGATCCATGAGATGTAAGCTGTTATTAACATCAGTAGATGCACGCCCACGCAAGCAGTCATGTATGCCACTCACTCATTCAGGTCCGAGGCATTTTTCCGGTGGGATAATGTCAAACAAGCCAAGGGACCTGGAGTTAGTGCTGCTTTAACGTGGAACGAACTGAAGGAGCTTGTTATGGAGAAATTTTGTCCTAAAATGAAAAAGACAAAATCGAAAGAGAGTTTATACAACTACAAGCTGGGATAATGAGGCATCGTCAGTACACAACCAAATTTGATGAAATGGCTAGATTACTTCCCGAGCATGTAATACCTGAAGCCAAGTGGGTAAAAATGTATGTGCAAGGGTTACCTCCTCACATTCGAGAATTGGTTAGAATGTCTGCCCCAAAGACCTACGAATCGGCAATTGCGTTAAGTGCAATAGCATACGAGGAAGAAGAAGACCAGATAACGAATGACAATAAAAGGAAGCGAAACGAGGAAGTAAATCAGTTGATACAGAGAGAGAGAGAAAGTTTCCGAGGAACAGGGGAAACTTTGTCAAGAGGCAAGGTAAATACGTTAAGAATGACACAGGGAGAAGGTCCCAGGAATCAAAATGTTTAAGATGTTCGCATGAGAATCATGCATGGAAAAACTGTCCAAAGAATAGATGCTTCAACTGTTGAGAGTATGAACATCTACGAAATGACTGTAGGAAACCTCCCCAACCAAATCCTGAAGAGAATCAAAACAAGGCGAAGGGTCGAGCATATGTGTTAAAAGAAGTCGGAGATGAAGCCATAACCGGTACATTCTTCCTTAATAATATATATACAAGAGCATTATTTGATACTGGAGAAAATAAAAGTTTCATTTCGACTGCCTTGATACCTTACTTGAACTTAGTACTACAAACCCTTGAAAACGCATATATAGTTGAGACTGCCAGCGGAGAGCAAGACAGAATCACCTACATCTTTAGGGATTGTGTTATTAATCTAGTTAACAATGAATTCCCTATAAACCTAATGCCGACCACTCTGAGTGGTTATAACATCGTTCTTGGGATGGATTGGTTAAATAAGAAATGTGCTCACCTTGACTGTGAACACAAAACAATGACGGTATGCAAACCAGATAGGGAAGAGATACTAGTTCATGGAAATGATGTAAACCAAAGATCGGAGTCATCTCTACAATGAAAACTATAAAATATGTCCAGAAAGGATGTATTGCCTTTCTCGGATCTACAATGGATGCTAAGGAAAAAAGGCAAGTCAATGAAATCCCAGTAGTGTGTGACTTCCGTGACGTATTTCCGGAAGATCTACCAGGACTCCCACCCGAATGCCAGATAGAGTATCACATTGACTTAATACCTGGTGCAAAACCAGTAGTGAAGGATCCTTGCCGTTTAGCCCCTTCGGGGATGAAATAACTTATGAAGCAGATTCATGAACTTTTGGAGAAAGGCTTTATCGGACCAAGTTCCTCACCTTGGGGAGCGCCGGTGTTGTTCATTTAGAAGAAAGATGGTTCAATGCATATGTGCATTGATTATCGTGAATTGAATAAGTTGAATATCAAAACAAATACCCTCTACAAAGAATAGACGATTTATTTGATCAACTGCAAGGAACTAAGTACTTTTCAAAAATTGACCTTCGATCAGGGTACCATCAACTAAAGGTACGGGAGGAGGATATTCCTAAGACAGCCTTTAGGATGCGCTATGGGCATTACGAGTTTTTAGTTATGTCTTTTAGACTAACCAACGCCCCTGCAGCATTCATGGACCTAATGAATAGAGTTTACAGGCCATACTTGGATAAGTTTGTCATTATTTTTTCGATGACATACTTATTTATTCTAAGAACCAAGACGATCATGCCAGACATTTGAAAATGGTTCTAGAAACCCTTCGACAAGAGAAACTTTATGCCAAATTCACTAAATGTGACTTCTGGAAGAGGGAAGTCCAATTCCTTGGTCACGTGATAAGTGAGAAGGGTATACAAGTAGATCCAGCTAAGATAGAAGTTGTGATGAAATGGGGAGCACCAAATAACCCTAGTGAGATTAGAAGCTTTCTGGGCTTAGCAAGCTACTACCGAAGGTTTATCCGAGATTTCTCAAAGATTGTTACACCCTTAACAGCTTTGACTCAAAAGAATGCAAAGTTTGTATGAGGACCAAAGCAAGAAGAAGCTTTCAATCTTCTAAAGGAAAAGCTTAGTAGTGCTCCCATACCTGCATTGCCAGAAGGTAATGAAGATATTGTAATCTACTGTGATGCCTCACAGAATGTTCTAGGATGTGTGTTGACGCAAAAAGAAAAGGTCATAGCCCATGCATCACGACAACTAAAAGTTCATGAGAAGAACTATACTACGCACGACCTTGAATTAGGTGCCAAAGTGTTTGCCTTAAAGATTTGGCGACACTACCTGTATGGGACCAAGTGCATAATATTGATGCCTATCATGAAGAACATACAAAAACCGGACTAAACTATGTAGATAGAATAAGTCGGGTATCGAACCAGAGGAATATTATGGAAAGTGTTGTAATGCCAAGTATTAATTATCTATTACAGAAATGAAAACTTGATTGTGAATTTGTTGATTTGCTAAATTAAACAAACTAAATTGAGTTTTTATCAATTGGAAAAACAATGGTTCCTCGGAATTCAGATTCTCAGTTAGATTTCAATTATGTGTTTTCTCAAAACACTTACATAGACACAAGTGTTAACCTAATTAACTGATTGTGACATTCACAGACTAAGTACTCCGATCAATACATAACGGGAGGTTATCAAATGAACATCAATTACAATTACCAACCCTAATCCCACCTCAGATATATCCCAATTACTAGAACTTTCGGGAATTGAATGAATAAAGATTAAAGTTCAATAAAATGCAATTGATTACAACCAGTTAATCAAATCAAAAGGTGAAAAGCATTGAATGCTTCGATCACCGAGTTCATACATAATCAAAAACATATAATATCACCTAACTTACACGAATCCTCTATCCAGAGGAAACAACAAAGAAGTTAGCCGCTCATGGTAGCTGGTTGATCATCAAAAGATTGTTGAACGGCTGAATTCATGATCGATTCAATTGTTTAGGAGGAATGATGATGTTGATGAGAGTTGAGAGCCCAAAAGTGGTTATTTGTTGCTTAAGTTCGTTAATGAATGATGTCTTATTGAAATTGGGGTTTTAAACCCTTCAATTCCGTCAAAATAAGTCACCGTACATGCTCCCTTGAATCCGGCCGTAGGCTACGGTCTAAGGACCGTAGCTTACGGTCCAATCATGTTTGCCATGTTTACATCCACCGTAAGTTGTGGCCATGAACCGTAAGTTACTATGTGCACTTGCTGTAAACATTCTCATGACACCCAACTCAACCGTAAGTTACGGTAATCATACCATAACCTACATCGAGAACTCACAACCCACACATAACTTGACTCCAACTTTCAATTATCGACGCAAATACCCCCTGAACTTCTTTCTTTTATATCTCTTGCACATCTAAGCTATATCTTGACCCGACACATGTCCCGAACATCGTCGTTCACCTTGTTTATCAACTTCGGACGTTTGGCTCCATCTCTAAACCCTTTAACTTCCCCGAATTAAGCAATTAACCTGCAAAACCACTATTTTTCGTAGTTATCTTATTCAACGCCTATAATTACTTAAAACAGAATAAAACTCGCAAGATAAACACTTTAAAGCATGGGTTTCACCCTCTCCATCACATTCCCACACTTACCTTTGATTGTCCTCAACCAAACCAATCCGGAACTACTCACCACAGTAACAATACCTCTAAATCCCTTAACCAATTCAACAATCTAAGTTCCCAAGTCATACCTGTCCCATAGACTAACACAATCGAGATTGACAGTCTGACAATCAATTGGTGCAATTTTAAAACTTAAGACTTGTTTATCTAAAACTAACATGCATACGATTCTAACACATGCTACACGCACCTCACGATATACTATCCTCTTGGTTTAATATCTGAACTAGCGTGTAATGTGCTAGTATATATAACACTCAAAACCAAACATGAAATTCTGCAGTCATAAGCTTGTATAACAATCACACCTCCACTGTAACATGTAACACGGCACATATTAAAAGGACTTTCAGGTTTTAGGCTTAGGCTAAGGGTAGGAAAATTTCGGCTTTTATATATATATATATATATATGGTCGGGATAATGTACATTAATTTAAAAGTGTGAGAAGTGTTTTAAACCGTTAGATCTTTGATCGAATGGTTGAGATCAATAGGGACCAAATTATAAATTGTGTTTGAATTATTTGGACTGATTTGAAAATTGTAGGGGTAATAATGTCTTTGTATATGTTTCAAATCAGGTAACCTCTCCTAAATTCTAGCGATTCACTCCTGAATTCTAGCAACACCATATAACACCGTATAAAACTATGTAACACCATATAACACTATGTAACACTATATAACAATATATAACAATATATAACACTATACATCTATCATAGACATGCTATTAGACAAATATAACACTATAACACTATATAACACTATATAACTCTAAATAACACTATATAACACCATATAATACCATATAACACCATATAACACTATATAACACTATACATCCATCATATAACACTATATAACACCATATAACACCATGTAACACTATATAACACTATATAAATATATAACACTATACAGTTCTGAACGAGATCACACAAATTCGTTGATTAATTCTTGATTCGTATTCCTATAATTAAGGGTGGTGGTTATGGAATGTTATCAATTAATTAAATCAATAAGAAAATTACTTGTTTACCCTTTTGAATTAATTTAGATTAGGGACACATGTCATCACCACAATATTTCACACCCTTCTCACACTTTTAGATTAATATACAGGATCCTCTACCTATATATATATATATATATATATATTAGATGTGGCTAACAAACGAATAACCAAACCGTGACAACTTTATTTACATAACATAACGACTCACACTTTTGGGTTGGTTTCTACCAAAGACAATATAAGCAATATTCATAAAAACTCTCTTTTTGTTCTTTTTCTATATTTTTGTTTTCTTTTTTATCTTCTTTTTTTTTTTGTTTCATTTATTCGTAACTTTGTCATTCACGGTCAATATTAAAACAGTTCACATTGGGTGGACAAACGAAAGGTGTATAGGCTCAACAGGGCTACTAAGGGTGATTGTTGGGTAAACATCTAAATAGACACAAAGGGTGTAAAGGAAAATCCTAAAACCTTTATTATTTACATGCACATATCAAATCCACAATTTCAGCATGTATCAAATCACACAAGTTCTAACACAGAATAACATCTGGCATGCTCTCAACCAATGAATTCATAATGCAAATCATTATATTAGTTCTACAGGCTCAAAGATCTCACCAAGAAAGGGTAAAAGGTTACCGACATGTAGCATATGCACTCTAAAGCTTGTTACCCTTAAATAGACATCTCTTTTCAACTCTTTTCACTAAAAACACCTGCCAGACCTACTCTCATGAAACTTAAAGGGACAACCATGACAAGGGAGTAAGGGACTATGTTAGTTTACTACCGGCAAGGAACCCATTAGTGATTGAAACCTCAGGTTTTCGCATCCATTTAGCGTACTTAAGGCGATGAATTTTTTTTTTAATTTTCAATTTTTTCAGTTTTCATCGATTTCAATCACTTTCAATCTCTTCAAGCCTTTATCCACCAATCCTTTCCCGGGTTTCCACATCCCCACACTTGGGATACATTGTCCCCAATGTATAGTGCTTTTAAAACAAACCCAAGAATAACAAACAAACCATCCCATAAGAGGCCAATCCCTAAAACAACTAACACAAACACATTCCCTAAACACATAATAGTTCAACACCACCAAACACAATCAAACACACCAAACAAAACAACATAAAATTGTCTCAAACAAAGTACAAGATCAAGCACGTGGACCTGATCATTGAAGAGCATCAGAGAGTGCTTCATTGGTATGACGGACCCGGTGGCCCACCATAATAGCTCCCCAAGTGATCATAAAACGCACTCATGTTGAAGATGTCCGACAAGCCTCCTCCTCCTGGCGCATCCTGCTGCTTCTGTGATGATGACTACGGCTCCTGTCGCTGTTGTTGTTGGGATGGATACTCGTACAGTGGAGGTTGATAGGGATATGAGCTCTGAAAATGTGGTTCTGAATACTCTTGCGGTAACCTTATCGATCCATGAACCAGAGGCGTCGGATGTCTAACCATGCTAGGCTGATACGGCGGCTCTTGACTATAATCCACATAGGGTGGATTTTCAACATACAGAACTCCCATAGTAATCCATGTGCCGCTGAGTTTGATTTTCATCATAGGCTCTCATGTTGAGCTCCATTTGTGCCTCCAAATATCGCATCCGATCAGTTCAGGCCATATAATCCATTAGCTCCCAATGCTAACGGTCTCTCTATGTCTTGTCTTGAACCATGATCATACAGAGACCTTTGAGACGTCTCCCAACTATCAAAATATGGCGGTCTACTAATCTCTACGCTCGCCTGTGTCTCATCATCAAATATACCCCATGAATACACAGTCTGTCTTGGCTCCTCGACCTGCCTACTCGAGCCCTCACCAGTGGCCATCCCAGCCTCTCTCTTCCACCTCATCAATTCTTCATCACTCGAATCGAGATCGTCCATCTCTCCTCTACTCGGTTTCTCTTTACCCTATTGAAGTACTTTCAACTTTGCCCCGTCACCAAATTTTACCTTGTGCCACAGTTTCGTTTTCTTGTATGAATGTTGCTCATGCACACAAACATCATTAATTCAATACACGGCATGCGGCTTGTTAAACGGTCAATCATTAAGTAAAATCGATTGGTGCTTTTCCAGGAGGGCACTAATCAATCGCACGAGTGGAATTAACTTCTTCCCCTTTTGATTTTGAGACCTCCATATATTCATCAGTACGAAGTGTCGGAATCAAAACTTCAACTTCCCGGTCATGAGAGCATACAGGATTGGAACTTCCCACAGTCTCACCGCAAATCGGTCCCCTAATCGTGGAGCAACGTTAGACATCACAAAACTTAGCAGCAACCGCATCAACGAACTCAGGTGATCCCTCCTCATAGCAATCACGCCTTTATCCAAAAGAAACAACTCCGCATGCATCACATTCTCACTAACCAGCTTCTTTTGATGTAGAAATAAATCGTTCTCGTCAACAAACTTGTAGAACTTATCTGGTTTAGAATCAAATGGAGCCAATTGCTTCATTGTCTAGCACGATAAGGTGACTGGTTTATCATTTACCATTCCGGTCAATGTGGTCGTTTTCGGCGGCCTAGTTCCATCATCTTTCTTTAGCGTGCTTAACCACGCCATCACACTCTTCACATATACAACACCCTTCTCATTACCCCAGAAATCAACCAATGCTTCCCAACCAAGCTCCTTTAGCAATTGAAAGAAACCCAAGGCCCTGAAATCTGGCATGTAAACCGCCTTTTCGAAGCACATGTTATCTTTGATGGAATGCTCATCCCCCATCTTCTAATAAAATAGTTACGCTTGGTATTCTTCCGGGATCTTACTGAGTGGCCCCTGATCCCACTTGGGCTTATACGGATGATCCCCAAACCTTCACGACTCTTCTTGAGGCTGGTCCTCCTGAATATCCTCCATTGTTTCATCTTAAATCACCACTCCTGTACCTCTTTCCTCTTTGGGTTAGTCGGGGCAGCAGATGAATCCACTGCCTTCTCTTTTCCTGCTCGTTGACGACCCATCTACATACAATGCAACAAAACAAACACAAGGAACCAATGAATTTACTTCAAATCACCAAGAAATCAAGAAACAAGTGTGTAATCCCATGAAACCTCCCCACACTTGTTCTATGTTATGGCTACAACTTGTTTAACTCGTGAAATCATCACCCAATAGGTTCACTTCACAAACTTTGTTAAGAAAATCAAAAATTCTTTCCATTCAATGACCTTTAAACAAGTTTCCTACAATACCTAGTAGCCACAACATTCATCTAAGCCAACATTCATACCCCCACCCTCTTTAATTCAGCAATCAAGGTAAAATCACAAGTTCATGACTCACTACATACTTAATTAGCCATTACATAACTAACAAGCATAAATCGAACAACCATACCTTAACCCCATCAAATAAAAGCAAAATTGGGGTAAAAATCATACCTTGTTCACTGAGCACACTTAGAAAACACTTGGATTGCCTAGAATTGAAATTGGAACAAAAGCCCTAAAATTAGATTTTAGGGTTCTTCATGGTCGATTCGATTCGTGGAAATCTGTTGGTTTCCAGAAAAATTGAGATTAGGGTTGTGCTCCTCTCAAAAAATTAAGCAAGTCAGGCTCTTGGATGAGTTGATTTGGTCACGAGATGAGAAAGATGGAGATGTGGGTGGCTATGGAGGTTTTAAGGTTCTTGAGAAGAAGATGGATGATGATGATAAGGAGAATTTGTGGTGGAAGATAGGGTTAGATATGGCAAAAGGATGTTTTGTGGGTCGGGTTTCAATGAAATTCGGGTTTTAATGTTTTATATTTAGACAATTACCTGACCCGTGCCCCATCTGCGCTGCCACTCTCTGAACCGTAACCTACGGTGTCAAACCGTAAGTTACAGTTGACAGTTGCTGTAATGGTCTATGGAACATGGCCGTAACCTACGGCTCAAAACCGTAAGTTACGGTATACGAATGTTGTTCTTACCAGTGAACTCAGACCGTAACCTACGGTGTATCACCATAAGTTACGGTTAGCACTTCTCCTCTGTTTTCTTGTTCCACATCAGACGACCTCTAGCGTAAGTTGTGACTCTTAAAACGTAAGCTACGGTTTTAACATATTTCAAATATATATATATATATATATATATATATATATATATTGAATGATTATATGGTTTTCCTTAAAAATCTTATCTTAAGACTCTTATTTTTCTCGATTTACGCGCCCGCTCCACCCCCTTGAAAAATTCATGTCGTCCTCGATACTCAATTTAGTTCTGAAATGTACCTGGGTGTCTCCAACTTCCCCACACTTACTCGATATTGTGGTAGAATCTATGGAATCCCTTTAAATCATTAAACAAACCAAACGAAAATAAACAAAGTCAAAGTAAAATATGTACCGAAATCCGGGTTGCCATCCGGTAGCGCTAAGTTTTAGTCTTCAGCTGGACTTCTCGTGACCCTCAGTCGGTCGTATACTCCAGTGAACCTGCAAGGAAGTTCACCTCATTCGTAGATTTTGTGTCGAGGTCATCAACATCTAAGTATGGCTTCAACCGGAGTCCATTCACTATTTGCCTCTTTTGGTCCTTCGGGTCTTCAATCTCTACGTCTCCAAACCTACCCACTCTCATGATGACAAATGGACCCGTCCATTTGCTTTTCAGTTTCCATGGAAATAATTTAAGACGTGAGTTAAATAACCATACCCTTTGACCTACTGCGAAGACTTGACGACTCAACTTCGCATCATGCACCGCCTTCATCTTGTCTTTGTACGTTGTTGCGGTATCGTACGCCTCGTTGCGTAGATCTTCAAGCTCATTTACCTTCAGCAACCTGTGGGCACCTGCATCTGAATAGTTAGTATTGACTTGTTTAACGGCCCATAAGGCACGGTGTACGATTTCCATGGGTAAGTGGCATCCCTTCCCATACACCAAACAATAGGGTGTAGTGCCAATAGGAGTTTTATAAGCAGGGTGATAAGCCCACAAGGCGTCATCCAGTTTGGTTGACCAATCCTTACGGTCAATTAGCAACTGTTTTCTGTAAAATCTCCTTAATCTGCCTATTTGACACTTCAACCTATCCACTCGTTTATGGGTGGTATGGTGTTGCAATCCGATGGTCTACGCCATACCGTTTAAGCAGTCCACCAACATTAAAGTTTTTAAAGTGAGATCCCCTGTCACTGATGATCACACGAGGAATCCTAAACCATGAAAAGATGTTCGATTGAACAAATTTGCAGACAACGGCTTGGTCGTTGGTCTTGGTGGCGATTGCTTTAACCCATTTCGAAACATAATCAACCGCCACCAAGATGTACAAATTAGCATTCGAATTGGGGAACGGTCCCATGATATCGATCCCCCACACATCAAAAATATCTACAACCAAAATTGGTTTCATTGGCATTTTATCCCGTTTAGAGATCCCACCCATCTTTTGACAGTTTAACAGTGTTTAGCGAAATCAAAAGCGTCCTTATACAACGTAGGCTGATAAAGGCCACACTCAAGAACTCTATGGCCCGTCTTTTGACCGCTAAAATGGCCACCACATTCAGATGAATGGGCATGCTGTAACACTTCTGCAACTCTGTTTCTGGAATGCATCTTCTGATGATCTGCTCGAAACCAATCTTGAACAAATCTGGCTCATCCCAAATGTAGTTCTTCACTTGCGTGAGGAACTGTTGCTTCCTACACTTATTCCACGCTTCTGGCACCGTACCTGAAACAAGATAATTAGCAAAATTAGCATACCATGGTCCATAACTAACAGACATAATAACTCATCCGGGAATTGCTCGTTAATTTTGGGTGTGACATCCTCTATCCCCGAATGTAGTTTTGACAGATGGTCAGCAACAACATTCTCACACCCTTTCTTGTCTCTGATCTCCAGATCGAATTCCTGCAGTAAGAAGATCCAACGAATCAGCCTTGGTTTGGCATCCTTCTTCTCCATCAGATATTTAACTGCACTATGATTAGAGTAGACGATTACTTTACTTCCCCAGATGTATAACCGAAATTTGTGTAATGCATAGACAACTACAAGTAACTCTTTCTTTGTTGTGGTGTAATTAAGTTGAGCATCGGAGAGAGTTTTTCTTGCGTAGAAGATAACGACCGGTTTCTTATCTACTATTTGCCTAAGTACAGCCCCAATAGCAAAATCTCTTGCATCACACATTATTTTAAAAGGTTTTGTCCAATCTGGTGATTACAAGATCGAGGCTTGTACCAATTGTTCCTTTAACACATTAAAAGCTTTGACACACTCATCATTAAATTCAAAAGGAACATCTTTCAAAAGTAGGTTACATAATGGTTTGGTTATGACACTGAACCCTTTAATGAACCTACGGTAAAACTCGGTGTGTCCTGAAAAGGAATGGACACCTTTAACGTTTGTAAGGGAGGTAATGTAGAAATTACTTTGATTTTAGCCCTATCAACCTCAATCCCCTTACTTGACACCATGTGTCCCAGAACAATGCCCTCCTGGACCATAAAATGGCTCTTTTCCCAGCTAAGTACCAAGTTTGTTTCGACACACCTTTCTAAACCCCTAGACAACTCGTTTAGACAAGTATCAAATGATGAATCAAAAACTGAAAAGTCGTCCATGAAGATTTCTATAGCATCCCCGACCATAGTGAGAAGATACTCATCATGCACCTTTGAAAGGTGGCCGGGGCATTGCACAGCCCGAATGGCATTCGCCTAAATGCGAAGGTGCCATACAGGCATGTGAATGTGGTCTTTTCTTGGTGATCGGGGTGTATGGCAATCTGATTGTACCCCGAATAGCCATCTAGAAAGCAGTAATATTTCTGACCTGAAAGTTTTTCTACTATCTGATCGATGAAGGGTAAAGGAAAATGATCCTTTGACGTGGCAGCATTAAGTTTTCGGTAATCAATACACACACGCCACCCGGTTACCGGCTGAGTGGCTATTTGCTCACCATTATCGCCCTTGACAATCTGAATTCCTGCTTTCTTGGGCACTGTTAGGGTTGGACTTACCCATGCGCTATCAGAAATGGGATAAATGATCCCGACGTCCAACCACTTGATCACCTCTTTCTTCATGACCTCTCGCATGTTGGGGTTTAAGCGCCTTTGTGTATCATGTGCGGGCTTTGCATCTGCATCAGTTATAATCTTATGAATTACTATAGAGGGACTTATACCTTTCAGATCCACGAGAGTCCATCCGATTGCTGCTTGGTGATTCTTGAGCACCTTCAGTAGTGCTTCCTCTTGCTCCATTTCCAAATTCGCTACAATGATTACCGGAAGAGTTTGATCCTCCCCTAGAAAAGCATACTTTAAGTGTTGCGGCAGCTCTTATAGTTGCACCATTGGTGGACTAATCAACAATGGCTTCAATCCCGACGAGATTTCAGCCGAAAGGCTCTCCACTTGATGAGTCCAAGGAGGCCTTCTCTCCTGTATTGCCAGTGCTTCCAAGCTCCGCACTTCTTCCTCCAGATCACATGTGTGATTCTGCTCCGTCCTATCACACAACAAACATAACTTGGAGATATAATCCTCATGATGAGGATGACACCCATCAATGATATCTGCCATGAAACATTCATCACTACAAAACATGTCAGACACGTTAGAAAACACATTCAATCGGACCTTTCTATTGCCAAATGTCATATCGACAGTGCCAGTACGACAGTCGATTAATGCATGTGCAGTGGCTAAGAAAGGTCGGCCCAAAATCATATTTGGTTGCTTGATTTGGTCAGAAGAGACATAGTCAAGCACCAAAAAGTCTATCGGGTAGTAGAACTCCTCCACCTTAACAATCACATCGCGAACAATCCCCCGGGGAAGCTTAGGGGTCAAATCTGCCAACACAGCAGTTGTGTCGGCACGACGCAGTGGACCAAAATCGTATTGGTCATACAAGCTTCCCAGGAGGATGCTCACGCTAGCTCCAAGATCCGACAACGCCCGGTTCATTTTAAAATCTCCCACTTGAATGAGAATTAATGGCATTCCAGGATCTTACAACTTAGGTGGAAGCACTCCATTCAAAACGGCACTGACCCTTTCAGTTAAATCAATTTTTAGGGACCTTGTGTTGTCGTTTTTGAGTGCACATATCCTTCAAATAGTTGGCATAAGCCGGAACCTGTTTAACTGCGTCAAGTAGAGGTAAGTTTATTTTAACTTGCTTAAACACCTCCCAAATTTCCTCTTGTTGAGTCCCCCGATTGTTGATAATACTTTTATTACCCGGATTCTTCAAGGCTTCTAGAAAGGGAGGTGGAATTGGTTCCCCTTCCTTAGCCTTCGTAGGTTCAAGATTTTTGGTACGGGTATTAGAGTTGGTGTTATCATCAATTTTAATAATGTTAGGTTCCGACTCATCCCAGCTCTCACCATCCTCACCTAAATCCTCCACCACACCTTCAATCATTTGTGGTGGAGTGTCGACCCTGTTATAAACTTTACCACTACGAAGAGTACTTACCTGGCCGACTTGACTGCCCTTCTTTTGATGAGCGGGATTCGTTGTTGTATCACTAGGTAGCCGTCCATTGTTCTGCTTTAAGTCCTTCAGCTCACTTGCAAGTTAGCCCATTTGTGTAGTTAACGATTGAATGGCCTTATCACGCACTTCATCCTTTTGTGCTCGCACATCATCCATCTTATTACGCTTCTGCATCTCCTGTTGCATTAACTTCAACATCTCCATCATATCATTACCCTCGGTAGCATTAAAGGGTCCAGTTGGTCCTTTTTAGTTATTCTGATATCCCCCTTGGAACCCTTGATTATTACCCCCTTGGAAGTTGCCTTGAAAACGTGGTTGATTGAAGTTTCACTGACCACCCGACTAATTATTTCCTTGAAAACCCTGGTTGCTCTAATTATTTGCATTCCCGTAACTGAAATTCGGGTGATTTCTGAGCCCCGAGTAGTAAGTATTGGAGTTCTTATTGAAATTTCTACCACCACCTCCACTACCTTGCACAAAATTAACATCATCGACGCCGCCAATAATACTAGGGTACTGATCCGCTATGTGCCCTAAAGCTCCACAATGCCCACAGAAAGGTATTTGCCTACTAACTTCCCATGTAGCTCTTACAACTGAGTGTCGAGTGCTTTTTGAAGATTAAGCCTTTCGCTTCGATGTGCTAGCGTTCTTCTCTAAATATTCCCAATCGACATGCTCGTAATTCGTACCAAATGTACCATTCGACATTGAGCTCAGATCCCTTACATCCCCATCCGTTAAACCCTCATGGAAGGCATTGAGCGGTTCCCATAGTTGTATCCCATGATGTGGGCAATTCTTCAGCATCATCTTAAATCGATTAAATGCTTCATGGAAAAGCTCAGCGGATTGCTGTTGGAAGCCCCGAATGTCTTTCCTAGCATTATTAGTCCGTTGTGGCGTGTAGAACTCATCCAAAAAGAGCTACTGCATATCGGGCCATGTAAAGATCGAAGCAGATGGTAACGAGTGGAACCATTGTTGTGCCTTATCTTCAAGTGTGAATTGGAATAACACCAATTTCACGTCATCCGATGTGAAGCCTTAACCCCCAATTGTATTACACCGAGCGTCATACTGATGTCTGTCGTTAGTGACATGCAAAAACCAACTAAACCAGTAGATAGGGTAAGTCGGATATCGAACCAGAGGAGGATTGTGGAAAGTGTTTTTATGCTAAGTATTGATTTGATTAACTATTACTGAATTGAGAAATCGGGTTGTTTGATTATAAGAATTATCTAAATTAACGAATAAAAATTAAGAAAAAGATTGAGTTATAATAAACAATGATGAGGAAAGGTGATCACTCCGGGGTTCAGATTCTGTAATTACTAATAACCTAGTTCTGATTTTATTGGATGCTATTGATTGAATAGTAAATCTGTCACATCTACCAATTACCTATGCAGTTCAAAATCTTAATATTAATTGATCAGATAAATATTAAAACAAGCATACATAGGAATCATTCAATCAGTAAAAACATAATTGGATTCAACACATAATTATAACTCTGACGGTCACTCAGGATTTGTCTCTCACACAAATTATATAATCATGCAAATAGTCGGCTGTCACCCGACTACAAATCCAAATCTCAATACAAAACAGAAACTAGAATTAAAAGTGTCTCACAAGAATCATTCACCCGAAGTGTCCACGAGGGATTTAGCCGCTCATCTCGATCTGTTGAATGATCTTCACTGGCTTGATACCCGGTTGAAAAACCCCTCTCTTCTCTTCTGTCAAGATGATGATGATTTTTATTTTGTCGGCCGCCAATCAAGTCGCCAAGTCCAAGACCAAGCCCACATGTGCCGTCCACCATAAATCCAATATGTTGGCCCAATATCTCCAAACCGGCCCAATTGGGAAGTCCATGTGCATATGGCTGCCAATATTAGAATAATATTGTGATGGTTCTGTTGATGATGTCTTGTTTCTTGTCTCTCAATATGGCTGCATGTCCAAGAAGTCAAAACAATGATGATGTTGTGTGATCCTTGTAATATTGATGATGATGTGATGCCAATGTGATGATGATCTGTTGTTGCTCTCAAGAAAATCACATGCATCATCAATAAATGTTCAAACCCTTTTAATTCCTTTTTCTTTCAATCCAATATATAGGCCGCCACCATGTATCAATACCGTAAGCTACAGTTAAAATCGTAGGCTACAGTTTAATGTTTCTGATTCTTTTGTCTTTGCCCAATTGTAAACTAAGCATGTAACACCAAAGGCTATGTTTCAACTTTAGATAAAGTACTCAAAGGCCCCTTGACTTTATTATTCCGCGTTCATTGCACATTCAAGCTATATTTTGACTCGTAACGGCTCCCGAATAAGACAGTGTGTCTCGACTATTATCCCTGGTAGTTCCGCTTCATCACCAAACACTCCAACTTTACCGGTTTAAGTCGATTAACCTGTAAAACCACACACTTGCGTAGTTATCATATTCGCAATATATAACCGCATAAAACGCACCAAAACCACAATATTTAAACACTTTAACATCCGGGTTTCACACTCTCCATCACATACGCGACAATATGCAGATACGATTCTTCAGTTGCCAAACCGTGAAATTTTTGTAAACTCTAAATAGATTGAGCTCGAACCTCAAATGACCTACCATGTAGTTGAGGTATAACCACTGGTGAAGGATTATTAGCGATTGTAGGCTTAAAGTGGCACTCCCCCCGTACTGGTCCTCGGTCAAATCTCCTTGGAATACCCTCAAAATTGTTGACCGGTGGAGGTATATTTCTAGGAAGCGGTCTTTACGGGGCTTGCATCTATTGTACGGGCATTTGTTGTGGTATTGGTGGGATCGGAATTTGCTGAGGCATCGGTGGAATTGGCACATTCACCGGTCTTGCGTTAACCGGTTGCTGATTTACCGGTTCAGGTGCGTGAACTGGTTGTTGATACCCGACTGCTTCATAACTTCCTCTGTCAGCCGACCTATGTAACACCCCGTGTTTCGAAAGTTAAAGTCAAAGTCAAGATTGCAGTCAAAGGAAGAAAAGGTTGCTAATTACGATCTGTCACTCCTTGCTCAACTCCTGTTTTGACTTCTTTGACTTGTAAATAAGCTATTTATTTTATCGCATTAGTTGTATTATGTGGAGTGCTTGTTAATAATCGAGGTTTAATCGCTAATTATCGCGTTTTTATTGCATATCACTTATCGCATCGCATTCGCGCTCGCCACTCGAATTCATGCGTTCTGGATATAGTTTTACGTGTGTGTGCTACTTATGTGTTACTTGTGCATGTTTATTTATATTATGTTTGTGGTAATCAATCGAAATACAATCGCAACTCTATCACAAATCGAATAGCAAATGCTAAACGCAAGTTAATTATAGTGATTGTATGTTAGATATAGTAGTTAGGATTAATGGGTAAAACTATCGCATCGCTCCCTCAAATCGCATCGCAACACTCAACGCGCGAATCGAAACGACAAAACTCAATGCGCCGAACACCCGGACCTAGTGGCCACCCGAACGAGTGGCCATCCAATCGGATTGCCATCCGATCGGATAGCCATCCGATCGGTGACCCACTCGACACTTAGGCACTTTCCTCCTTTGGAAACCCTATAAATACCCCCACCTGTCACATAATTTGATGTCACAGCTCGTTCACCCGAACCAGACGCTCAAGCACACTTTTCTCTCGATTTCTCCCGATTCTTGTAAGTTTCTTCCAAAATCTTTGTACTTCTATGATCTACACTTGATTCTTCATCTTTTTCACCGAACAATCTTCACTTTTAACCGTGAAATCACTGGATTTGAGGTGTTCTAGGGTGATGTCATCATGGAGTTCTTATGAACTTCATGTTTTGGCCTCATTCCACCAAGAACAACTTAGATCTGAAGGATTTCCACATGAATAAACGAAGATCTTGCATAGATCTGAACATATTCATGATGAAAAGGATTGAAAGATCGTTTTCCAATTTTCTTTCAACTCTTTTACACTCAATACACTCAAAACCGATAGAATCGGAACTTGTTCTGATCTTCTACTCCTTCTTAGTGATGTGTTGGTTCAAGATCTGAATTATATCCAAGACATAATGATTACGAGTTAGACATGACCAACCGTCACGAGCCGTTAACTGATCGGGTCAGGGTGGTTCCTGTTCGATCTGGTTACTTGGATCTGATGGGGGTTCTGTTGTCTAAAATGTCGTCATACCATCTCGATTAAACCGCAAAACTTAGCAAAAACACCGAGTTAACAACACGATCAGATCGCGGGACGGATCACCGTCCGATCGGACTGCCATCCGATCGGACTGCCATCCGATCGGACTGCCATCCGATCGACCCGCAATCCGATCGGGTGACACTTGGGGTTTGGCACTTAACAATTTTCAACATGTTCAATGCATTACCAGTTCTAGCGGATTGCCACCCGATCGGTAGACCATCTGATTGGATAATAAAACTGCTGTGAAGTTGCTTTCAAAGAAATGTCTCACCGAACGGATCGCCGTCCGATCGAACCGCCGTTCGATCGAACGACCTGTAGGGTAGAGATACTTCTCTGTTTTCAAAATGCTACAACGAAAACTTCAAAAGGCAAACCATCATACACAAACACATCCCTCCCAAACGAGGAGTCAATCCGACCGAATGGCCATCCGAGCGGATTGACACCCGATCGAATGGCCATCCATTCGGATTGCCATCTGGCCGGATGACCACTCGTCACTCGTTCACTTTGCATTGTTTTACACGCCGCTTATCGCTTATACTATCTTTCTGACCAGGCTAATCCCACTCTAGCGCTCCCTTCAATCCATTAACCTTCATCGCTGTGAGTATACTTGAACCCTTTTTGCTTCACGCACTTTTGGGTGTTACATACGTTACTTATTCTAAATCATATCAAACCCACTACGCAATACTTTAACGCTAACCGCTACTGCATGTTATACGTGACTCGATGAATGCTTGTTTGTTATGTTTACTCATAGATTGCTGTCTACCTGCCTTAGCAACGATAGTACTATAGTTTTGACTCAGCACCTATTCACTCGGGGGTTGTTAAGGGCCATTACTCGCATGTTCACAGTGGTGAATATTTGTCAATAACTTACGTGCTTCACATCACACGTTGTACGTGCTGGTTATGCGTAAACGATTTTTGAACTCTATTATATCTATCAAACTTGTATGCTCACCCTTACACTATGTGTATTGATTTTACTTTAATGTATGTGGCAGGTGCTTAAGATGCTAGGATGCTTGGTTTGCTGTGTGATGAAATCAAGGCTAGGAAAGAGTCTAGAAACAAATAAAACAAATTGTATATTTTGAAATCTGAGTTGTCGGATCAGTACTTGTTTGTGAGACAATTATCTGTAATAACTGTTTTATTTGGATATGTTATGGTATGGGACATGACGTTTTACGTATCTGGTAATTATTAGTCATTATGGGTACTCATGGACAATCTGTTTCGCTCAGTGTCGCGCCCCGATGATTCCGCCATCGGTTGGGGCATGACAGATTGGTATCAGAGCCATAACTATAGGGAATTAGGCAAGACTCGACCTAGTCTGGGTCGATGTCTTAGAAACGACCTAGTCTATAGTTAAGTACCAACAGACCGACTTGTGCATACCCTGCAGGGGTTTTTGTACGAGCTTACCTGCTATTTCTCACTATTCTCACTCGCAGAACACTAACACTTCACTCAAATTTTCGAAAATGAATGAGTGATTAGGTTGAGATTAGGTGTGAAAACCGCAAACTCTCGACTAAATCACTTGTTCGACCCGCATTTTATCTACAAACAGGAAATTGCGCGGAATCAGTAGTGAAATCCGTACTTCGACGCAAATTTCCTCTCTATTTTATCAAAACAGGAACAAAGTTATTAAGTCGGGTGAAACCCGAATCTTGATGACTTGTCCCATGCTCTATTTTGTTTTAACAAAACTCTCACCAAAGTCTCGACGGATTCCAACGACTTGTAGTCACACTGTAACTGAAAGGATATGTGTCGATCGCCCGAAACCGAAGCAAGAGCACAGTCTAGAAGGCCGAAGTGTACACTGCAGGTTCTTGAGAATAGTCAAACCACTTTGGGTAGTCGACATCTATCCAGCCTCAGACAATCTATTTTCGATTTCAAGCTCACAATCGTCGATTTTATGTGTTTCAATTCTGAGCCGCAACTGCTGACTCTGATATTTGTCGATTTTATGTGGATTTTATGTGTTTATGTGGCTTTATATGCTTAATTGTTAGCGTATTGAGGTACTACTGGTTTCGATTTAACGCCTTTGTTTCTGCTCGACACACACAACACATTACACACCGCTAACAAATCGTTGTTACTTGTGGATGATCGCATGCCATGTCATTATACTACTCGCTATGCTAATCGCTCTGTACTCGCTAATCATAATCGCTATTTTCGAACGCGCGAACTTTGGAATGATAGGTTTTTGTATTCTGACTGCCTCTTGTGTTACTGTGCCTTACGTGCTTATATGTTTCTGTGCTTATGTGAGTCTGTGATTATGTGCCTATGTGTTTATGTAATGAATGATCGTGTTCCTGAGCTTTAGTAGTATTAGGCGTGTGAGGTGAGATTCGAATATATTGTGTCTGGACCTATGACGATGTCTGTTGCAGACAATGTCGTCATCTGGATCCCGTCACTCTCGAACTGCCCGCCAAAACCAGAAAGGCAAATGCCTTGCTACCCTCGTCGCTAAACAAATAGCGAAAGTTATTTCTCAGATCATTAGCGACCTACACGAGAATGCTAGCAAGTCTTCTGAAGAGTCCAGGACTGAAACTCCTAAAGCTGCTTTTAGCTTCAAGCAGTTCAAAGCTTGTGGACCGAAAGAATTTACTGGCGAAGATGGCCCTACGTCCTTGTTTCAATGGTTTGATTCGATCGAGGTCACCCTGCGCCAGAGTGGATGTTCTGATGATCTCCGCACTCTCAACGCAACCGGCGTCTTCCAATCCCGAGCTTTAGATTGGTGGACGGCCGAGAGAAACAAACGCGGAAATGATGCAGCTTACGGTTTGACGTGGGATGAGTTGAAGGACGTCATGTTGGAAGAGTTATGCCCTCCCCACGAGCGCCAAAAGTTGGAGGACGAATTCTGGCATATCAAGCAGAAGGATGGTGACAATGCTGCTTTAACCGCTCGCTTCAAGCAACTTAGCATAATCTGTCCTGATCAAGTTAAGACTCCTGATGTTACTATTAAGAAGTATATCCGAGCTCTGCCAGATTGTGTCGCAGACTTTGTGCAAGCTTCAAAACCAGCAACAATCGAGGAAACTTACCTGCTTGCCGCTGAGATAAACGACAAGCGAGTCAAGTCTGGCTACTGGGATAAAGCCACCAAGAATCTGCATCAATCTACCACCGCACCAACCGCTGACGCCGCCGCCGCTTCTCAGTCTTCAAAGGCCTCTCGTCGCAAGAGGAAGAACAACAACAACAACAACAGTAGCAAGAGTTGCGCCGTCACCACTGCTGCCCCGCTCCAATCACTTCCAGCTCAACAACAGCAGCAACACCACCAAGTAGTGGCCCCGGTTACAAACGCACCGCCAGCAAAGCGTACGAATACTGGTCCTCACCCGGCATGTCCTACTTGTACTTATCACCACCCAGTGGGAATCGCCTGCAGATTTTGTGTGCATTGCAACATGTACGACCATTTCACCACCAACTGCCGTACAGGTCCTCGTCAAGCTCCAGCTCCAGCTACTGCTCAACAAGCTCTACTTCCTACTCTTCAAGGCCAACAAGCGGCTCCTGCACCCGCGATCACTACTAGAGCTTGCTTTGCATGTGGTGATCCCAACCATTTCGCAAATATGTGCCCGAATCGAGTGGTGAAGCAAGAGCCACAACAGCAGCAGCCCCAGCAATAGCCTCAGCAGCAGCCTCAGCAACAAGTAGCTCGCGCTCGAACTTTCAACATTAATATGCGCCAGGCTCAGGCTGACAACAACGTGGTCAATGGTACGTTCCTTGTGAATGGTATTTATGCTCCATGTTTGTTTGATACTGGAGCCGATAACTGTTTTGTATCGTTTGAGTTCGAAAAGCTCCTTAATCGTAAGCGCGCCCATCTCCCCTCAACGTTCGATGTCGAAGTTTCCACCGGAAGAACCGTCGCTGTCAATTCTCTTCTTCGTGATTGTACTCTCGAACTCCACAATTACATCTTTCCTATCGACCTTATTCTGATGTAGCTCAGTAGTTTTGATGTCATAGTAGGCATGGACTTTCTTCGTGAAAACCATGCTGAAGTTGTTTGCTTCGACAAGATGATTCGATTCTCGCTCGCTAATGGTGATCAATTATGTGTTTATGGAGAAGTCGCTTTGAAAAGATTACAACTCATGTCATGTGTCCAATCTAGCAAGTATCTCCGCAAGGAATACAAAGCTTTCTTGGCTCACATCGTAGTAGCAGAGAAAAAGGAAGTTAAGGAGGTGGACCAGGTCGCCGTTGTCCGTGAATTTCCCAACGTATTTCCAAACGATCTCCCCGGATTGCCTCCGAGTCGTGATATCGACTTCCGCATCGACCTCATTCCTGGAGCAAATCCTGTTGCTAGAGCTCCTTATGGACTCTCTCTATCCGAAATGTGCGAACTATATAGTCAGCTCCAGGAATTACTTGACAAAGGCTTCATTCGCCCTAGCACCTCTCCTTGGGGCGCACCAGTCCTTTTCGTCAAAAAGAAGGATGGGTCATTCCGGATGTGCATCGACTATAGGGAATTGAATAAGCTGAAAGAATCGCTATCCCCTACCTCACATTGATGATTTGTTTGACTAATTATAAGGTGCTACGTGTTTCTCCAAGATCGATCTACGATCAGGCTATCACCAACTACACATTCAAAAGGAGGATATACCCAAAACCGCCTTTCGCACGCGATACGGCCACTATGAGTTCGTTGTTATGCCTTTTGGTCTAACTAACGCACCCGCGGTTTTCATGGATCTGATGAATCGCATGTGTAAACCTTTTCTCGACCGCTTCGTCATCGTGTTCATCGATGATATCCTGATCTATTCCAAGTCGAAGACCAAACACACGCAACATCTACGTTTGGTTCTCGAGCTACTCCAAGGGAATCGACCCTGTGCCAAGTTCTCCAAGTGTGAATTCTAGCTGGAGGAGGTTCAATTCCTCGATCACATTGTCAATGGTCAAGGTATTCATGTCGACCCCGCGAAGATCGAAGCTGTCAAGAGTTGGGTCACACCTAAGAACCCGTCTGAAGTCAGTTCTTTTCTCAGATTGGCGGGCTATTATCGCCGATTTATCGAAGGATTCTCTAAAATCGTCGTGCCACTCACTTCTCTCACGCACAAAGACAAGCCTTTTGTTTGGGGAACTAGACAAGAGACTGCTTTTCAAACCCTTAAGCATATGCTTTGCAATGCTCCCGTTCTTGCTCTACCTGACGGAAACGATGACTTTATAGTCTATTGCGATGCCTCGAACCTTGGTCTTGGTTGTGTTCTCATGAAACGAGACAAGGTTATCGCTAACGCGTCTCATTAGCTCAAGATCCACGAGAAGAACTACATAACCCACGATCTCGAGCTAGGTGCAGTTGTCTTTGCCCTGAAGATTTGGCGACACTACCTGTATGGTACCAAGTGTACAATCTTCACAGATCATAAGAGCCTACAACACATCCTCAGCCAAAAGGAACTTAATATGCGCCAACGCCGATGGGTTGAACTTCTCACTGATTATGATTGTGAGATTTGTTACCATCCTGGCAAAGCAAATGTCGTTGTAACACCCACCCCGTAACCCGGGTGATTGTGCACAATTGATACACTTACATCGGAAACAAACTAAACTTTCATTAAAACTTATAATAGTCTGAGTACAACACTTTATTTATTTACAAACTTTTGGCAACTAAGAACTCCTTGATCTTCTAAAACTCCACAACTGTCAAGTAGTTCCTATAGCTTTCCTCATGACTCACCTAGGATAAGTATACTCAAAACGACGTCAGATATATACTGGTGAGCTCATACTATACAATTTTTATAAAGACATACCACAGTTTACATTATATGCATACACAATATGGGCATGTGACCACATTATAGTCAGGTTGGGCCTCATTGAACCTTATAGGTCACATTTGACTTGTCACAAACCACCGTACAAGAGACATACTGGTCCTCCAGCTGTGTCTCCCTACGGCCGTCACATAGGTATGAGCGTGTGTCGCTGGACCTTATAAGCACGAAGTGCCTGTGGGTACAAGACCTTATTACCCTTCCCAGAGTGACACACCTCATTAAGCATAATAGGATCCCATATACCCCTACTGACACATGCATACTGCAACATTCTCATTATTACCCGTTATGGACGAGTATACTATCACAGTTTAAAAGACAAGTATGATGACTCACCTGATTAGCAATTGCTTAATAGCCGCTAGTACGACTGGGTTATGTCTCAAGGTCCTGACACAATTACATAATTCTAGGTTAGGTAATAGTACACCTAACTAGTCATTATCATGGTTGGATATTGGTTAGTGCTGCCTTGTTTAAGCATGGTTGATCAGGCTATGCTTAACTAAGGCTAGGCTACCCAATACCCGCCCCTAACAATAACCCTGGTACCTAAAAATAATACTAACATTACTACTACTAATAATAATATTACTACTAATAGTAATACTCCTATTAACTACTAAAATTAAATAATAACTAACTAATCATAGACATAAATGAGAACATACCTTAAAACTATCTACGGCACGTTGATGTAGAGTTTCCCTACTCCTGCTCCTACTCACGCTCCAAAAACGACTACTAACAACACCCAACGGGGTATCGTATACTTAGGATTCTCTATACAAGAGCATTCCCGTTAAAGAAACTGGTACCTAAACAAACTACTGAGACTCTTATTTAAAGGAAGCAAGCAAGCACCTCAAAACCCTTTCTGGGTCGATGTGGGATTCAAGTGACGTGCCTACCTGCTTGACCTGCTAGCTTGCTTGCTTGCTTATATATATTAATTCAGCTGCTTCACTCGTTTTTCTTTTATAACTTTTAAAATATGACGTTTTATAAAACGATGAATATGTCATTAGAACAAGCATATTTTTATCTACGTTTTAACCTAAGTTTCATTAAAAACGGAGTAAGGTCAAAAATAATATATTTAATTATTATTATTAAACGGTCTCATATATTAGCCAAGGCTTGTCAAGATATTTCACCTTTCACACAATCATCTTACTCGTTTAACAATATATGAAATATAAATAACATAATTCATACGTTTATAACCAGTACATTAAGGTTCGGGGTATTACATCCTTCCCTCCTTACAAAAGATTCGTCCTCGAAATTTGTCATCACTTAAAAAGATGAGGGTACTTATCTTTCATTATGTTTTCTAATTCCCATGTAAAGTTGGTTCCATGACGTGCGTTCCACTTGACTTTGACTAACGGGATTTCCTTCTTACGTAACTTTTTAACCTTCCTATCTTCGATTTGTAGTGGTTCTTCAATGAAGTTGAGTTTGTCGTCAACCTGTACGTCTTCCAGGGGTATTTGTTAGGCTTCGTCCACTAGGCACTTCCTTAAATTTGATACATGAAAAGTATTATGTATTCCTGCCAGCTGTTCAGGAAGTTTTAGCCAATAAGCCACTGGTCCTACTTTGCTTGTTACTTCAAACGGCCCAATGTATCGGGGTTTCAACTTTCCCTTCTTTCCAAACCGAATCAATCCTTTCAGAGGTGATACCTTAAGCATTACTTTATCCCCTAGTTGGAACTCTAAGGGTTTACGCCTCTGATCTGCATAACTCTTTTGTCGATCTTGAGCACTTTTCATCCTTTCTTTTATTTGTTGGATCTTTTATGTGGTCTCCACAATGATTTCTGGTCCTGATAGTTGACTTTCCCCTACTTCCGTCCAACAGATAGGAGTTCGGCACCTTCTTCCGTATAAAGCTTCATAAGGTGCAGCTTTGATGCTGGCGTGATAGCTATTATTATAGGCGAATTCGATGAGTGGTAGTTGAGTGTACCAACTTCCACCAAAATCAATTACACAAGCCCGAAGCATATCTTCTAATGTCTGAATAGTCCGTTCACTCTGCCCATCCGTCTGAGGATGATATGCAGTGCTTAGATTAAGCTTGGTTCCCAACTCTTGTTGGAAACTTTGCCAGAATTTAGATGTGAAACGACTATCTCTGTCTGATATGATCGATACAGGCACCCCATGTCGTGAGACTATTTCTTTGATGTAAATTTGAGCTAGCTTGTTCATCTTATAGTCCTCACGAATTGGCACGAAGTGTGCAGACTTGGTCAGTCTGTCCACTATTACCCAAATAGTATCATAACCGTGACTTGACCTTGGGAGCTTCGTGATAAAATCCATGGTGATTTTCTCCCATTTCCATTCTGGAATCTCTGGTTGTTGCAAGTATCCAGAGGGTTTTTGATGTTCTGCCTTCACCTTAAGGCATGTAAGGCACTTCTCCACATAATGGGCAACAGATCGCTTCATTCCCGGCCACCAATAATATCTCCTTAAATCTTTATACATCTTGTCACTGCCAGGGTGAAGGGAATACTTAGACTTATGAGCTTCCTTTAAGATTGTATCCTGCAGTCCTCCAAAATTAGGAACCCATATCCTATTGCTGAACCTAAGGATATTATCATTTCCCATTGTCAGTAGCTTCAGTCTCCCAATCATTCTTTCTTTTACAATATGATTCTCTTTTAAGGCTTCTTGTTGTATATTCTTAACTTGATCTAAGAGACTAGTTTTAACCTCTATTATGGTTGCACGAATTTTTATTGGTTGAGGTTTCTCTTTTCTACTTAGAGCATCAGCTACTATGTTTGCCTTACCTGGATGGTATTGGATCTCACAGTCGTAATCACTTAATAACTCCATCCATCGTCTCTGACGCATATTAAGCTCCTTCTGCTCAAATATATGTTTTAAACTTTTATGGTCACTATAGATAGTGCACTTTGTACCGTAAAGATAGTGCCTCCAAATTTTCAATGCGAACACTATGGCACCAAGTTCCAAATCATGGGTTGTGTAGTTCTGTTCATGAATCTTCAACTGTCTAGAGGCGTAGGCAATCACTTTGCCTCTTTGCATAAGTACACATCCCATACCATAGTGAGATGCATCACAGTAGACAGCAAAATCTTTTATTCCCTCAGGAAGTGACAGTATTGAGGCGCTACATAACTTATGCTTTAGTGTGTTAAAGGCTTCTTCTTGTTTAGGTCCCCAATTAAACTTAGAGGCTTTCTGGGTTAGTGTGGTTAATGGTGTTGCAATCTTTGAGAAGTCTTGAATAAACCTTCTATAGTATCCTGCTAACCCCAGAAATCTTCTGATTTCAGTGGGATTCTTCGGTACTTCCCATTTCTTGATGGCCTCGATCTTTGCAGGGTCAACTTGTATTCCACATTCATTTATCACGTGACCTAGGAATTGCACCTCACGTATCCAAAATTCACACTTAGAGAACTTTGCATAGAGTTTCTCTTTCTTGAGCAATTCAAGGACTGCTCTCAGGTGTTGTTCATGTTCTGCCTCATTCTTAGAGTAGATAAGGATATTGTCAATGAAAACGATCACAAACTTATCGAGGTAAGGTTTACAAACCCTGTTCATGAGGTCCATGAACACTGCAGGTGCGTTGGTTAATCCAAATGGCATTACCAAAAATTCATAATGACCATACCTAGTCCTGAAGGCAGTCTTAGGTATGTCTTCTAGTGCAACTTTCACTTGGTGGTATCCAGACCTCAAGTCTATTTTAGAGAAATAGCTTGCCCCTTGTAATTAATCAAACAAGTCATCGATCCTGGGCAAAGGGTATTTATTCTTTATAGTGGCTTTATTCAAGTCTCTATAATCGATGCACATGCGCATCGTCCCATCTTTCTTCTTGACAAACAAGATGGGTGCTCCCCATGGCGACGAACTAGGTTGGATAAACCCCTTGTCAAGCAACTCTTATAGTTGCTTCTTGTGTTCTTGCATTTCTGTCGGGGCTAGTCTGTACAGCGACTTAGCAATCGGTGATGTACCGGGAACTAGGTCAATGCGAAACTCAACCTGTCTATCCGATGGTAGTCCTGGGAGCTCATCGGGAAACACTTCGGGGTATTCTCGTACTACTGGCACATCCTCGACCTTCTGCTTTTCTGTAGTGTTTACGACATATGCTAAAAAGGCAACATACCCTTTCCGTAGGCATTTACGTGCTTGTGCTATCGTGATGAGGTTCTTAGTCTTGTCAGTGCGGTCTCCCGATACATTTAGTTGTTTGTCGTTGGGTAATCGGAGTCGGACGATCCTTTTGTCACATATAACTTCCGCATGATATGGTGTTAACCAGTCCATTCCTATGACTATGTCGAATTCTCCAAGTTCCATAGGCATTAGGTCTATAGGGATAACATGGTTATTTAAGCTTATTTTACAATTCTTAACAATGTCAACTATCTCTCTTTGACTTCCATCGGCCATTTCTATTGTAAAGGCATGATCTAGGTTTTGGGACGTCTGGTTTAAGAAAGGTCTAAAGGTAGTCGACACTAGACTTCTATTTGCACCGGTATCAAATAACACATGCGCATATACATCAATTACGAGATACGTACCCGTAATAACGTCTGTATTGTTCTTGGCTTCTTCCGTGGTGAGTACAAATGCACGCCCTTTTGGCTAATTTGGTTGTGTCATATCATTTCTTTTGAGTTCGGGACATTCAGATCTCATGTGGTTAGGGTCTCCACATTTGAAACACTTCTTCTTTTCCTTGCATTCTTGAAGAGCATGACCCGTCTTTTTACAATTTGGACAAGGAAAACGACATTCCCCCGTATGAAAGCGTTTGCAAATTTGACATTGAGGAAATGTTTTAGGCCTTTTAAAGTTGTTATTCCGGGTGTCCCCCTTTCTTTCTTCCCACTTCTTTTTTGAGCGGGAGATTCAGCCTGCCGCAGAATCATCTCGGCAGCCATGATGGCGCCAGCCTCAACAGTTTCTGCAAAAGTCTTGGGGGATTTGGATTTGATAAACACCCTCATTTCAGAGGGTAGACCCCAAATAAACCTATTGATCAGTTGTTCCTCAGTTAATGCTAAATAAGAAACCAGTCGAGATATGTCGTTGAAACGAGAAACATATTCTCGATAGGTTTTATTTCCCATTTTTAACTGAAAGAATTCCACTTCCAGTTGCTCAGTCTCACTGGGAGGACAATACTTAGCAAGAAACTTATGAATAAACTCCTCCCACTTCATCTCCTTAACCTTTTCTTTTCCCTCTGTTCGGACCACAATGTTCCACCAGTGAAGGGCTTCAGCTTCAAACATATGTACGACGAACCGTACTTTGTTGCGGTCATCACACTCACATATGTCTAATACTGACTCCATTCTGTTGAGCCAGTCTTGAGCTTCTAGTGCTCCCTTTGTTCCGTCGAAGGACTGAGGTTTACAAGACATGAAGTGCTTATAAGTACATTCCTTTGATTTGGAATATTCACCTTTTCCTTCTAGTGGCATGGTTGCAATAGTGGTTTTCTTTTCGCCCATTCTTTCCCTTTGTTCTGGCATGGAGGCAGCTGAGCTTTCTTCAGGTCGTTCTCTTGACTGGTTAACATTACTGGTTTGTGCATTGTTTATTATCTTAGCCACTTCTGTAGCTATATTGCGTATATCTTCAGCATTTAAACGCATGCTCACACTAGACTGAGATCTGACACTGTGAGAGGGAGTTTGACTCCTATGAGAAGCTTCTTCTCTCCTTCTGTTATTCTGTTCATTTCTAGACCCTTGTTCATCTCTATGTTTAGACATTGTCACCTTCCTAAAGGGATATGATTATAAAGAGTTACTGGTATGTATGATACATCATTATAATATAACAACTATATACATCACACACACACACACATATATATATAGCACATAAAAAGGCACAACATAGTTTACTTCTTCTATCGTCACTCAATTGACTATGCAAGTACTTTTCCTGAGAACATGTTATTTGGCCTAGTCTGAGTGTGCTATTAATCTTTAAAGAACTACTGCTTAAAGCTTAGGCATTCCTGCAATACCTAATTCACTAAAACCTCGGGCTCTGATACCAACTATAACACCCACCCCGTAACCCGGGTGATTGTGCACAATTGATACACTTACAGCGGAAACAAACTAAACTTTCATTAAAACTTATAATAGTCTGAGTACAACACTTTATTTATTTACAATCTTTTGGAAACTAAGAACTCCTTGATCTTCTAAAACTACACAACTGTCAAGTAGTTCCTATAGCTTTCCTCATGACTCACCTGGGATAAGTATACTCAAAACGACGTCAGATATATACTGGTGAGCTCATACTATACAATTTTTATAAAGACATACCACAGTTTACATTATATGCATACACAATATGGGCATGTGACCACATTATAGTCAGGTTGGGCCTCATTGAACCTTATAGGTCACATTTGACTTGTCACAAACCACCGTACAAGAGACATACTGGTCCTCCAGCTGTGTCTCCCTACGGCCGTCACATAGGTATGAGTGTGTGTCGCTGGACCTTATAAGCACGAAGTGCCTGTGGGTACAACACCTTATTACCCTTCCCAGAGTGACACACCACATTAAGCATAAAAGAATCCCATATACCCCTACTGACACATGCATACTGCAACATTCTCATTATTACCAGTTATGGACGAGTATACTATCACAGTTTAAAAGACAAGTATGATGACTCACCTGATTAGCAATTGCTTAACAGCCGCTAGTACGACTGGGTTATTTCTCAAGGTCCTGACACAATTACATAATCCTAGGTTAGGTAATAGTACACCTAACTAGTCATTATCATGGTTAGTGCTGCCTTGTTTAAGCATGGTTGATCAGGCTATGCTTAACTAAGGCTAGGCTACCCAATACCCACCCCTGACAATAACCCTAGTACCTAAAAATAATACTAACATTACTACTACTAATAGTAATACTCCTATTAACTACTAAAATTAAATAATAATTAACTAATCATAGACGTAAACGAGAACATACCTTAAAACTATCTACGGCACGTTGATGTAGAGTTTCCCTACTCCTGCTCCTACTCACGCTCCAAAAACGACTACTAATAACACCCAACGGGGTATCGTATACTTAGGATTCTCTATACTAGAGCATTCCCGTTAAAGAAACTGGTACCTAAACAAACTACTGAGACTCTTATTTAAAGGAAGCAAGCAAGCACCTCAAAACCCTTTCTGGGTCGATGTGGGATTCAAGTGACGTGCCTACCTGCCTACCTGCTTAACCTGCTAGCTTGCTTGCTTGCTTATATATATTAATTCAGCTGCTTCACTCGTTTTTCTCGTATAACTTTTAAAATATGACGTTTTATAAAACGATGAATATGTCATTAGAACGAGCATATTTTTATCTACGTTTTAACCTAAGTTTCATTAAAACGGAGTAAGGTTAAAAATAATATATTTAATTATTAATATTAAACGGCCTCATATATTAGCCAAGGCTTGTCAAGATATTTCACCTTTCACACAATCATCTTACTCGTTTAACAATATATGAAATATAAATAACATAATTCATACGTTTATAACCAGTACATTAAGGTTCGGGGTATTACAGTCGTTGTCGACGCTCTCTGCAGACGGAGCTATTTGCACAGCGCCCGTAACGTTCAAGCCCAGCATGACCTCGAAACCCTTATCCGCAAAGCCCAACATGCTTGTTTTACCGAACGAACTTTGAAGAAAGAAAGGATTCTCAACGATGGAGCTCAGCTAGTCAATAAGTCGAATGGGATTTTCCATTATCTGGATCGGATTTGGATTCCCAAGTGCACCAACCTACGAAAGATCCTGATGGATGAAGCCTACAAATCCCGATATTCTATTCATCCCGGTGCCGATAAAATGTACCAGGACCTTCGCTACAAGTACTGGTGGCCGGGCATGAAGAAAGATATCGCTCTCTATGTTTTGAAGTGCCTGACTTGCTCGAAAGTCAAGGCTGAGCATCAAAGACCATCTGGCTTACTTGTTCAAACCGAGATTCCTATATGGAAATGGGAGAGTATAGCTATGGACTTCATAACGAAACTTCTGCGCAGGCCATCAAGTCACGACAGCATCTGGTTTGTCGTTGACCGCTTGACTAAATCTGCTCACTTTCTGCCGATACGAGAAGACTATAAGGTAGAAAAATTAGCCCGAATCTACACCAATGAGATCATTTCTCGACATGTGACGCCTCGCGATATCATCTCTGACCGCGATGGTCGGTTTACCTCGCGTCTTTGGGAAACGTTTCAATCCGCTCTCGGTACTACGCTTAATCTAAGTACCGCTTTCCATCCCCAAACCGACGGTCAGACTGAAAGAACGATTCGTACCCTTGAAGACATGCTCCGTTCGTGTGTCATAGATTTCAGTGGTAATTGGGACGCATACTTACCTTTAGTCGAATTCTCGTACAATAACAGTTATCATTCCAGCATTCAAATGGCACCATTTGAGGCATTGTATGGAAGAAGATGTCGATCGCCTATTGTATGGCACGAGATCGGGGACTAGCAATTAACCGGTCCTGAACTACTGCAAGAAACGACTGACAAAATCCTTTAGATTCGGGACAATCTGCTGAAAGCTCGAAGTCGTCAGAAAAGTTACGACGATAGACGACGCAAGCCCCTTGAATTTGGCGTTGGCGACCATGTACTCCTAAAGGTATCACCTTGGAAGGGTGTGGTCAGATTCGGCAAGAAAGGGAAACTCGCGCCTCGATACGTTGGACCCTTTAAGATTCTGGAAAGGATCGGAAAAGTGGCCTACAGACTCGAACTATCAGAGGAACTTATCAACATCCACCCGACTTTCCACGTTTCGAACCTCAGAAAGTGTCTGGCTAAGCATGATTTACACGTTCCACTCAAGGATCTACAAGTGAACGAAACATTACACTTCGTAGAAAAGCCTGTCGAGATCATGGACCAACAAAGCAAGCAGCTCAGGCGCTCACGCATTCCCATTGTGAAAGTCCGCTGGGAAGGTAAACGAGGCACAGAGTTCACTTGGGAACTCGAAATTGACATGAAGGCGAAGTACCCACAGTTGTTTGTTACTGCTTCGGCCTAATTTCAGGATGAAATTCCCTTAAGAAGGGGAGGCTGTAACACCCCGTGTTTTGAAAGTCAAAGTCAAGATTGCAGTCAAAGGAAGAAAAGGTTGCTAATTGCGATCTGTCACTCCTTGCTCAACTCCTGTTTTGACTTCTTTGACTTGTAGATAAGCTGTTTATTTTATCGCATTAGTTGTATTATTTGGAGTACTTGTTAATAATCGAGGTTTAATCGCTAATTATCGCGTGTTTTATCGCATATCACTTACCGTATCGCAATCGCACTCGCCACTCGAATTTAGCGTTCTAGATATAGTTTTACGTGTGTGTGCTACTTATGTGTTAATTGTGCATGTTTATTTATATTATGTTTGTGGTAATCAATCGAAACACAATCGCAACTCTATCGCAAATCGAATCGCAAACGCTAAACGCAAGTTAATTATAGTGATTGTATGTTAGATATAGTAGTTAGGATTAATGGGTAATACTATCGCATTGCTCCCTCAAATCGCATCGCAACGCTCAACACACGAATCGAAACGACAAAACTCAACGCGCCGAACACCCGGACCGAGTGGCCACCCGAACGAGTGGCCATCCGATCGGATTGCCATCCGATCGGACAGCCATCCGATCGGTGACCCACTCGACACTTAGGCACTTTCCTCTTTTGGAAACCCTATAAATACCCCCACCTGTCACATCATTTGATTGCACAGCTCCTTCACCCGAACCAGACGCTCAAGCACAATTTTCTCTCGATTTCTCCCGATTCTTGTAAGTTTCTTCCGAAATCTTTGTACTTCTATGATCTCCACTTGATTCTTCATCTTTTTCACCAAACAGTCTTCACTTTTAACCGTGAAATCACTGGATTTGAGGTGTTCTAGGGTGATGTCATCATGGAGTTCTTATGAACTTCATGTTTTGGCCTCATTCCACCAAGAACAACATAGATCTGAAGGATTTCCACATGAATAAACGAAGATCTTGCATAGATCTGAATATGTTCATGGTGAAAAGGATTGAAAGATGGTTTTCCAACTTTCTTTCGACTCTTTTACACTCAATGCACTCAAAACCGATAGAATCGGAACTTGTTCTGATCTTCTACTCCTTCTTAGTGATGTGTTGGTTCAAGATCTGAATTCTATCCAAGAGATAATGATTACGAGTTAGACATGACCAACCGTCATGAGCCGTTAACTGATCGGGTCAGGGTGGTTCCTGTTCGATCGGGTTACTTGGATCTGATGGGGGTTCTGTTGTCTAAAATGTCATCATACAGTCTCGATTAAACCGCAAAACTTAGTTAAAACACCGAGTTAACAACACGATCAGATCGCGGGACGGATCACCGTCCGATCGGATTGCCATCCGATCGGACTGCCATCCGATCGACCCGCAATCCAATCGGGTGACACTTGGGGTTTGGCACTTAACAATTTTCAACATGTTCAACGCATTACCAGTTCTAGCGGATTGCCACCCGATCGGTAGACCATCTGATTGGATGATAAAAGTGCTGTGAACTTGCTCTCTAAGAAATGTCTCACCGAACGGATCGCCACCCGATCGAACCGTCGTTCGATCGACCGACCTCTAGGGTAGAGATAATTCTCTGTTTTCAAAATGCTACAACGAAAACTTCAAAAGATAAACCATCATACACAAACACATCCCTCCCAAACAAGGAGTCAATCCGATTGAATGGCCATCCGTTCGGATTGCCATCCGACCGGATGACCACTCGTCACTCGTTCACTTTGCATCGTTTTACGCGCCGCTTATTGCTTATACTATCTTTTCTGACAAGGCTAATCTCACTCTAGCGCTCCCTTCAATCCATTAACCTTCATCGCTGTGAGTATACTCGAACCCTTTTTGCTTCACACACTTTTGGGTGTTACATACGTTACTTATTCTAAATCACATCAAACACACTATGCAATACTTTAACGCTAACCGTTACTGCATGTTATATGTGACATGACGAATGCTTGTTTGTTATGTTTACACATAGATTGCTGTCTACCTGCCTTAGCAACGATAGTACTATAGTTTGGACTTAGCACCTGTTCACTCAGGGGTTGTTAAGGACCATTACTCGCATGTTCGCAATGGTGAATATGTGTTACGAACTGCCTTACGCAGTCAACCCGCAGTCATTGGTATTGATAGGATCTTTGTCGATAACTTACGTGCTTCACATCACACGTTGTACGTGCTGGTTATGCGTAAACGATTTTCGAACTCTATTATATCTATCAAACTTGTATGCTCACCCTTACACTATATGTATTGATTTTACTTTAACGTATGTGGCAGGTGCTTAAGATGCTAGGATGCTTGGTTTGCTGTGTGATGAAATCGAGGCTAGGAAATAGTCTAGAAACAAATAAAACAAATTATCTATTTTGAAATCTGAGTTGTTGGATCAGTACTTGTTTGTGAGACAATTATCTGTAATAACTGTTTTATTTGGATATGTTATGGTATGGGACATGACGTTTTAAGTATCTGGTAATTAATAGTCGTTATAGATACTCATGGACAATATGTTTCGCTCAGTGCCGCGTCCCGATGATTTCGCCATCGGTTGGGGCGTGACAACCTAAATCCCGTATTGTACCCTTCTTGATTTCCAACATTCATCACCTGTCTATCATATTGATTAACCCCGTAACCCTCATATGCTTCATATCCACTCCCGAATTCTATTGCACCATCCTGTTGCTCAAACATTGCAGTTCTAGTAGAGTAGTATTGTTGCTGATGTGAGGGTTGGTAATATGTAGGTTGAGTTGGGAGAGGAAGGGTGGTAGATGAATTAGAGCACCCAATTTGGTTAGGTGGGGTGATGGTTTCATCGGTAACAATCCTCACATATGGTGAAGAGTGCTGAATATTTGAAGTTTGGGTATATGATGGGTATTGAAGAGAACCATGTTGGTTTGTGAATGGTCGTAGGTTATCTAAATTAGGGAATGGTGGTGGTGGCATAGGTGGAAGTGGAGTAGTAGTAGTAGCTTGGGTGGATTGTGGTGGTGGTTCAGACGGTATAGAAGTGTTTGGTGCGGGTTGAGTGGCTGTCGGTGAGTTGAGTTTGTTGAGATGGGATGACAGGTTCATTCTCGAGATTACTTGAGTTTTCCATTAGCTAGAGTGCCGGTGTTGGTGATTGCAAGATTTTGTTTTCTCGGTGCATAACTTGGGGTTGCCGAACTGTCCTCTCAATTTCTGGATCAAAAACTAGTGGTGAAGACTTCCCAGACTTCCGAGTATGATGCATGCACATACGAGATCACATGCGCAACACAAATAAGAAAAACCTCGCGTAATTCTAAACAAAACAAAATAAAACTATTTTTGGATTTTTATCTATTTTTTCTAAAAACTTAACACTAAACACTTTGGGCACGACTCCCCGGCAACAGCGCCATTTTGACATCTGTCGTGAAGAACATACAAAAATCGAACTAAACTATGTAGATAGAATAAGTCGGGTATCGAACCAGAGGTGTATTGTGGAAAGTGTTGCAATTCCAAGTATTAATTATCTATTACAGAAAAAGAAAACTTGATTGTGAATTTGTTGATTTGCTAAATTAAACGAACTAAATTGAGTTTTTATCAATTGGAAAAACAATGGTTACTCCGGAATTCAGATTCTCAGTTAGATTTCAATTACGTGTTTTCTCAAAACACTTACATAGACATAAGTGTTAACCTAATTAACTGATTGTGACATTCATAGACTAAGTACTCCGATCAATACATAACGGGGGTTATCAAATGAGCATCAATTACAATTACCAACCCTAATCCCACCTCAGATATATCCCAATTACTAGAACTCTCGGGAATTGAATTATTAAAGTTTAAAGTTCAATAAAATGCAATCGTTTACAACCAGTTAATCAAATCAAAAGGTAAAAAGCATCGAATGCTTAGATCACCGAGTTCATACATAATAAAAAAACACATAATATCACCTAACTTACACGAATCCTCCATCTGAAGGAAACCACGAAGAACTTAGTCGCTCATGGTAGCTGGTTGATCGTTAAAAGATTGTTGAACGGCTGAATTCATGATCGATTCGATTGTTGTAGGAGGAATGATGATGTTGATGAGAGTTGAGAGCCCCAAAAGTTGTTATTTGCTACTTAAGTTCATGAATGAATGATGTCTTATTGAAATTAGGGTTTTAAGCCCTTCAATTCCGTCAAAATAAGTCACCGTACATGCTCCTTGAACCCCACCGTAGGCTATGGTCTAAGGACGGTAGCTTACGGTCCAGTCATGTTTGCCATGTTTTCATCCACCGTAAGTTATGGCCATGAACCATAAGTTACTATGTGCACTTGCTGTAAACATTCTCATGACACACAACTAAACTGTAAGTTACGGTAATCATACCGTAACCTACGTCGAGAACTCACAACCCACACATAACTTAACTCCAACTTTCAATTATCGACGCAAATACCCCCTGAACTTCTTTCTTTTCTGTCTCTTGCACATCTAAGTTATATCTTGACCCGACACACGTCTCGAACATCACCGTTCACCTTGTTTACCAACTTTGGACGTTCCGCTCCATCTCTAAACCCTTTAACTTCCCCGAATTAAGCAATTAACCTGCAAAACCACTATTTCTCGTAGTTATCTTATTCAACGCATATAATTACTTAAAACAGAACAAAACTCGCTAGATAAACACTTTAAAGCAAGCTCGGGTTTCACCCTCTCCATCAAATATATTTAGACCATAAGAGCCTATAACATATCTTTAATCAAAAAATGTTAAATATGAGGCAGAGAATATGGATGGAGCTTATCAATAACTATGACTATGAAATAAAGTACCATCCAGGACCAGCTAACGTAGTTGCAGATGCCTTAAGTCGAAAAGAAAGAGTTAAACCGATTAGGGTAAAGGCCTTGAGGATCGACGTCAAGCTTGATTGGAAAGACCAAATCAAGAATGCTCAAAGTGAGGCCTTGAAAGACGAAACTATCAAGACTAAAAGAATGTTGGGCAAATAAAAATTACAAACTAAAGGGGCAGATGAAATCCTAAGATTTGTTCAGAGAATTTGGATTCCGAAATTTGGAAATATTCAAAGTATAGTATTGGATGAAGCCCACAAATCCAAATACACAATGCACCCAAGAGCAAACAAAATGTATAGAAACATTCGAGATCAGTATTGGTGGCCTAATATGAAGAGATCCATAGCCCAGTAAGTTGAGAAATTCCAGACATGTTTGCGGATTAAGATCATCAAAAGCCTGCATGTTAACTACAACAACTGGAGTTGCCAGTATGGAAATGGGATAACATGATAATGGATTTTGTTACAAAACTTCCAAGAACACGAAAGGGATATAATGCTATATGGGTACTAGTTGACAGGCTAACCAAGTCAGCACATTTTCTACCCATAAGTGAGAGCTATCCAATAGAAAAGTTGGCTAAGATATATATGGATGAAATTGTAAGTAAACACGAAGTGCCTTTATCCATTATTTCAGATAGATATAGCCGATTCACATCCAGGTTCTGGATAAGTTTCTAGAAGGAACTTGGAACCAGAATCTGTCTAAGCATGGCTTATCATCATCAGACTGATGGACAGAGCGAACGAACAATTCAGACTTTAGAAGATATGTTGTGTGCCTGTGTGATTGATTTTGGAGGTAGTTGGGATGATCATTTGCCTTTGATCGAATTTTCATACAACAACAGCTACCACTCTAGCATAAAGGTTGCACCCTTTGAAGCCTTATATGGAATGAAATGTAGAACTCCCATCTGTTGGACAGAAGTAGGAGATGATCAGTTGACCAAAACTGAGATTATTCTTGAAACAACTGATAAGATCCAACAGATACGTAAACGATTAAAGGCTGCCCAATATAGGCAGAAAAGTTATGCCGACAAAAGAATGAGACCCTTAGAATTCTGAATTAGAAATTATGTAATGTTAAAGGTTTCACCATGGAAATGAGTGATGTGTAGGTCCACTTAGAGGATCAAGAAACCTACTTTCTTGTTGTTAGAACACAAATACAAGTGCGGAATCCTTGTATAAATGCAACCGAAGCAAAGTATAAAGCACACACGTAACCAAAGATTCACTTATCTTGATTAAATGGAAGAGAACACTTACAAACACATACACACAGTGTTTACAGACTCACCAAGCTCTCTTAACTATTATGCATAACATGACTGCCTTATGTAGACCTCCCAGCCTAGTAACATCACGAAGAATGTTACTGGGCCCACGAAGAACTAGGTTCTTCGTGAACTATCACTATGAAGAACCCAAAGGTGCACGAAGAAGGTTCTTCGTGAAGGTCCAATCCCACGAAGAATAAGTTCTTCGTGGGAGGCTGCAAACAGTAGACTGTTGACAGTTAAATGCAGAAACAGATAAGAATAAGCAAAACACATGCAAACTGCATACATTGCAGTTGCATTACAAACATACATACATAAACTGTACAACTGTCGTACCAAGTTAGGATAGGAGGACATCTTGACTTGGTCGACTCGACCAAAAACGTACAGACTCGATACTACGAAAAGACTGTTTCATTACATTACAACGCAAACAAAATAAGAACAAGCGACAGACACAAAAAGTGCATCAACATGATGCGATTTGGAAAACGTGGAAAGTTAAGTCCCAGGTACATTGGATCGTTCAAAATCATTGCAAGGGTTGGCCCAGTTGCATACAAGCTAGAATTACCCGAAGCGTTAAATGGTATCCAAGATACTTTTCATATATCAAACCTAAGGAAGTGTTTGGCAGATCCAACCCAATCAATACCATTAGAAGACGTGCAAGTGGACAAGAAATTGAACTTCACTGAAAGACCAATAAAGATTCTTGACTTTTAAGAAAGAAGACTAAGGAAGAAGATAATTCCCCTAGTGCTGGTCCAATGGGAAGGTCAGAAAGGACCCGAGAAACTTGGGAGTTAGAAGAAGAAATGAAAGTCAAATACCCTCAACTGTTTTAATAACCTTCGAATTTCGAGGACGAAATTCATTTTAAGGAGGGGAGAATGTAACATCTCATATCTTCGAGTCAATAAAATCCAAATGTCCAAAATAAACCCGTAATCGGAACCCCGAACATGTACGACGAGAACGAGCATGAAAAACAAGAAAACCCAATTTTGGGTCTCGTCGCGCTACGCGACGATGATGAGGAAGTCGGTCACATGACGCGACGCTTCAGTTTTGGCCTAGAGACACGTGTTGCCATGTGGCAGGCCTACGTGGTGACTCATGCCACTTATGCCCTAATCTACCCCGTCGCGCTATGCGACGGGGATGGTGAAGAGTGGTCGCATGACGAGACAAGACTGAATTGCAGCTATAAATTGAGAAAGAATTGGAAAATTCAACTTGTTCATTTCTTTTCTTTCTCTCTCGACTTACTGTCCTAATACCGAATAACTCTAAACCCTCGAAACTCTGCTCCGTAGAAAGTGTACTAAACCCTGATCACTGAAACGACACCCTGTCTGATTGATTCGAAACCAATCATTGAATGCCAAACTGCTGCCTAAATAAGGCTATACTTTGTTAACTACGTTGAGGTTTTGATCTCGTGATTGCCGTTAAAGTTTGATTCAGTTTTTACACTTATGTGTATTCTACTTTGTTAAATAAGATGCTTAGTTATCAAAAGGCATACAACCAGAACTATAGACTTACAAAAAGCTTAATTATCTAAAGGCTCAAGAACTACAAGCTAGCAAGGTGAGTTCCTCTAAACCATTTTTAAAACAGGATGTGATGTTCTGTCTGATTGGTAATAACTTTAGAATCGACTATGTAGAACATAGGTGATATGTGGCAATGATTGATAGGATGATTGAGGGTTGTTGTATGTATCTGATTTAGCCAGTAGAGTTTGTATACATAACTTGGTTATGTGAACATACTATATCTGATTGATGTTATAGTCGATAAATGTATGTTTTGAATAAAATCATTTATGTTCATGAACCCACCAGCTTATGCTGAGTCCTAAATATTTTTAGGGCACACATCCTAGGTGCCATGTGATTGCAGGAATCGAGGATGATGAGATATGAGGAGATAGAGGTCTAGAGGGCTGCTGAAGATTTAGATCTGTAGTATAGTTTAACTGATGAAAATGTTATTGTATAATAATACATATATATAATACACATTAATGTTTAATTAAAGTTCGAAGCTTCCGTTGTGAATTCTCTGGTTACTATGTGTTCTGTATATCCAATGCGTAACACTCCCTAAAGCTTATCCTGGGATGCGGGGGTTACAATTATCCACCCTAGATCTCTCATGTATGAGTGGTTGAGATTGAATTGTTTAAGTTTGATTTGTCCTTTTTAGTGATTTTATTGATTAAAAAAGAATAAATAGTATAAAAAGGGTATTTCGAAAATTTTACTTGTGTATTATTCATGTCAACTTGTCAAACTGACAATCAAAAATCATATACTACATCACTCTTAATGTCAACATTAATTACGTTTATCTATTTAAAAAAAAGAATTAATTATAACACATGATTTTTATACTAAAAAATTAAACTACATGTATAAAAAGAAAATGTCTTCAATCTCTGATCTTGATCTTCATTTTTTTGTTCGTTATCCTCGTCATTTGAACGTAAAAGCCCAACACCTACGAAAATGAAAGAAAAAACAGAGTGTTTACATTTCACAAACGTTTAGAGGAGCTCGAGCCTACGATCAAGTGCGTAAAAAATATGTTTTTATCGTGTGTAATAAAAAAACATTTTTTTACATTTAGCACCGTGCGCGATTTTTTTTTTTTACATTCGACACCGTGCGCGAAATTTTTTTTACATTCACGACGTACGAGAAACAATTTTTCAAACGTATGTAAAAACTAAACATTTACGAGTGTTGTTTTTACATACGTTTGAAAAATAGATTTACACGTGACGTTTAGAAGATCTCGGACAGACGATCAGGGGCGTAAAAAAACATTTTATTTTCATTCGACACCTTGCGCAAAAAAATATTTTACATTCGACAACTTACGTAAAAACATTTTTCAAACGTACGTAAAAACTATTTTACGCCTTTCGTTTTTACATACGTTTGAAAACTAAATTTACGCGTGACGTTTAGAGGAGCTCGGGCCGCCGATCAGGGGCGTAAAAAACTTTTTTTACGCACGTTGTCAAAACATTTTTTTATTTATTTTTTTACATAGTGGTGTTTTCATACTCAGTTCGTGTAAATGTTTACGCACGTTGTCAAACTTTTTTTAAGCACGTTGTCAAAACTTTTTTTGCGCACGTTGTCATAACCTTTTTACGCACGTTGTCGAATTTTTTTTAAAAAAAAGTTGTAGTGCAAAGTCATCAATCTTTAATGAATGAAATAGAAATTCTCAATAAACATATAAGACAAATATAGCTTGCATTTTATAAAGAACATTATGTCAGAATTAGGGAAAATAGAGCAAAAAGAAATAGATATCATTTTCGATAATTTTGTATTCTCGAATAAACATATAAGACAAATATAGCTTACATTTTATAAAGAACATTATGTCATAATTAAGGAAAATAGAGCAAAAAGAAACATATAGCATTTTCGCTATTTTTATATTTTCAAATTACGTAATACTTTTGGTGTTTGAATTTCAAACCTAAGATATTTTTTTTCCAATTTTAAATATAAAAAGTATAAAAGAGATGAAATGAGAAAGATATTGTTATGTCAGATATATAAATGATGGTGTGATGTTTTTAGAGATAAGAGAGAGGGGATGTGACATTGAGAGAAAAAGACTAAAATACCCTTTTAAATTAAATTGATTACAGATGATGTGTTAATTGGATGGAGGAGTTCTCATGATTCTTGCAACTGGTAGTTGTCCCTCCTTGAACCGAATCCTATGTGTATATATATATAGAATTGGGTTTTGGAGAAAACGGCAAAAACAGTGAAAACGATTCTCAGCCACAAGATCTTTGTGATTTGTGGCTGAGATTGATGCGATGACATTTTTGTAAATACTAGGACCAATGTTGTAGAAGGCGCTAGGCGCTAGTCGGGCGGTGAGGTACCGCCTAGGGATTAATCGGGATTAATCGGATCGGACTTTTTAAGTATAATTTTACAATTTTTTTATATATATAGATAACTTTATACTTTTTATTAATAAATTTACAAGTTTAGGAGATAACTTTATTCTTTTTATTAATAAATTTAAAAGTTTAGAAACCATATGTAAACTAGTGAAAGATAGAGGGGGTTAAATGTTAAAATATCTAAACTTATATGTTAAAATCGGTCTATAACTAAAATTTGGGCTTTAAACCATGGGCTAGGTTTCAAAAATTGGGTTTTTTGGGTCAAAAAACATGGGCCCGACTAGTCCGATTTTGACCGATTTTTACCGATTTTGTCCGACTTTTACCGATTTTGACCATAACCGATTTTTTTGACTGACTAGCTTAAATTTAGGCAGTAACCCACCGCCTAGCGCCTAGGCGCCGATTAATCGGCCGCCTAGGCCGATTTCTGCAACATTGACTAGGACCCATAGAACTATCAACAGGGGTAAAATAGAAAGATCCTAACAAGGATGCATATGCTAATCACATGTCATTTCCCACATAATTTTCAAACGTTCATAACTTTTTTAGATCTATTTTAAAAAAAAAAAATACACCATAAAATCCAACGTTTTCTTATCTTTTCAACGAGTATACTATTGATATACTTTAAAAAAAATGAAGTGGGTTTCTTATGGCGATTTCAACTTTTTTTATTTATGGCGTTTTTCAACTTTGTTTATTTATGGTGTTTTCAACTTAGTTTTTCATGGTGTTTTTCTGAACTGTGTTTTTATGGCGTTTTCAATTAGTATTTTTATGGTGTTTTTTTTTAATTTGGTGTTTCTATGGCGTTTTCAACTAGGTTTTTTAATGATGTTTTCCTGAACCGGATAATTTGTGGCATTTTTAACTGTGTATTTCATAGCGTTTTTCTGAACCGGATGTTTTTATGGTGTTTTTATTTTGACATTTTCTGTGGCGTTTTTCGAAAATTGTATAAAAACACCCACTTCATGCCATTTTTTTTAATTTCAAAAGTAGAGCAATAGTATATTCGTTGGAAAGATAATAAAACACTTGATTTTATGGTGTATTTTTTTTAAAAAACATAATCACGTATAAAAAAGTTATGGGAGTTTAAAAAAGACGATGGAATATGCATGTGATTTGCATGTGCATGGTCTTTGGTATGTGAGCGGCATGTGCATGGCGTTTTTGATAGTATTACTCTTAGTGTAAGTTAGCACAAGTGCCACATGTCAACACTAAAATCGTTCTCACCGTTTTCACACTTTTAAAAAAGCCAATATGTTAATAAGTCATTTTCAAACTCAGTCCCAAACATGCTCTTAGTATATATGTAGAGTCAATAACTATATATGAATCTCCAAGTAAATATCTTGGTGGTAAGTAGTGTACTTTACAACCAAAAGGTTGGGAGTTTAAATCATGTAGAATGTCAGTATGGTGTATTTATCCATGAAAATGTAGGAAGTGCTGCTAAAAATATAAGTTTTATAAGAGCACCAAAACGTCCATGTAATTATTGATACTTTACTTCGTCAAAATCTAGGATTCCTCAAACAACGTGATCTCTCACACCATGTAAATCCTTAACATTACCCCCTCTTGCTAGGAATACAGAATGTTCTTGTGAATTATAGCTAATATCAGGTATATAAGCATTGATTCCAATCTAGAGGTTAATTGTACTCTGTAATTTACATAAGGCAGAATTTTGTTTTTGATTCATCCCATTTTTGAGGGCAAACAGAACCTTAGTAGATATCTGAGTTATATTCCTTTGATATTTTTTGGTGATGAAAATTCTGACTATAGTTATCAATATAGAACCAATGACTTGGTTTCTATTCTTGAGAAACTAATTGAACCCTCTTGACATATTAAGCGATCTAGATCTAGAACCAACTCCATATTCCGAACCAGTCCTATTAGTTATATAACAAGGTTTTTCTAAAAATGAACGATTTGTCATTCTTTCTTCAGTGCATGAAAATGTTGTATAGCATTTTTTTATTAGGAAGGACATATGTGCATTCCTGTAGTAATTATGTGATGTGATTATTTAGTAAATCAATGATTGGTTTGGAGAAAGGAGATACTTCAAATAATGCACTTCGTTTCATATAAAAGAAGTTTTGGCAAAGGCTAAGTTCTAGAAGCATTCATTATTTTAGTACTATAGGTTGATTGAGATATGGATGAAGTGCAACCTAATCAAGATGAAGATTATTAAAGCTGGTTTTAGGGTAGCTTTTAGGTGTTAAGTGTCAAAGACAATTGATGTACATTATCAACTGTTGTTACACACAAATTTGGCAATTAAGAGACTAGTGTTGGGCTCCTCAGCCAATTATACAGGATAAAAAATCAATGACACAATATATAACCACCTGTCTTTTACACTTAAAAGAAGATTCAATTTTGATAATCACTTATATATGCTCTAATATTTCTTAGACTACTTCCAAAGACTCCCCATTTCTCAAACATTTGGAGGAAGTTTCTCTAGCTTTAAGTTGAAAGAAAATGTATACCTGGGGGCAAAAGAGCATTTTGTAATCAAACAAAGAAACATCTCAATCAACAAACATCCAATCCTTAAATCAAACTTCAACATTTTCAAACTCCAGAAATAAACTAAACAAGATTTCACATCTAGCATATCTTACTGATTACCATCATATGCATAATTTGACAACAGTTGTGGAGAGTTGGTAGTGCTTAGCGGATAGTAGTTTCCATCATCTGATCCTAACAACTCACCATCATACTCCTGAGCCCTACCAGAAGCATGAGAACCATACTCTTGAGAGACAAAGTATAACTCCGGGTGGTGGAACTTGCAGCCTGCTCCATAGCCGCACCAACGATTATGCAGATAGAAAGAGCATAGTGGCACACCCTGCTTAAAGAGATTATAAAATCAGTGATACTTAAGACCTTAATATACTTCACTAAAGACTTTATAGGACTAAAATTTGTTCTTCTGCTCTTACTGTGCACAAAAAAAAAAAAAACAAAAAAAAGATACAAGAAGCAAACTACCATTCGCATAGGAAGTTCATCAGAGTTGTATTGAAGTGGAGGATTTGGCATTGAGTGATTAAAGTCACACTTAGCTCCATACATGCAAAATCCAGAACGGAAAAACTGCAGAAAGAATCATTAGAAGCAATCACAATGAGGCCTCCCTTATCTGAATCATACATTTATATATTATCTTTTTAAACAACTTTTTGGAAATAAATATACGTGAAGTGTAGGATCAAATACAAATCGATGTAACATTCTAAACATATAAATAACTAGAGTAGTTTCTCTACAGTTTTTTAACTAGAGTAAATATTATTATCCTACTTCATTTGTGGTAGTCTAATTACTCTAGTTCAAAACTATAGAGTAATAATAATTACTCTTGTTATTTATACATTTAGTAAGTTATTTTCAGTTGTACATGATCCCACTCTATATATGTATATGTAAATAGGGTGATAAAAAATGTCAATGACAGAATATATATCCAACTCAAAAGATAATTAATTAAGACGTACGTATGGTATGTTGGAACATGATCAATACTATTGAAGCTAATACATACTCCATTGTCATGATTATCACATAAGTAAGGCTTACGATTTACGATATGAGTTCATCTCACAAACCTTATATGAACAACTACATGATTCTACTGAAGTTCTAATCCCTCACATCCAAGTACGAGGGTTGTTTAGTAATTAGTTAATAGTTAGTTTAGATTAATAGTAATATCATTTTGTTTTGTTAAAACATATAATTAAGATTTTCAACTTGAAACAACTTATTTTTCAATAAAATTTATATTGAATGCATATATATTGGTCTAGTGGCAAGGTGTCCTTCTTACAAATATGAGGTTATGTATTCAAATCTTTGCAAATACAAGGTAAAGATAAATTAAGGTGTTAAAAAATTGTTGTAAAAACTAATTTATATTGAAATTATAGCTATTTGTTAAATTTTTTCTTAAAAAAGATTAGGAATGCTACCTTTCAGACAAGAGTCAAATTAATAGGTTAAAGACGCAACGAAACGTAGATTGTATTCTAAACTTTATTAAACATTATATATAAAAAGTTACAAAGGAAAAAACATTTTTTTATTGAATTTAATTGTATTTGATTTGTTCGATTTTGGTAAATTATATAAAAAGGTTACAAATGAAATAAGAAATTTTTATTGAATTCAATTGTATTTGACTTGTTCTATTTTGAATGCAACTTTTATCGAAACGCATAGAAAAATAACATGTGACAATGTTATATGCGAAATTTCTTACATCATTATATCACATTATTAAAATAAAGAAAAAAAAACGATGTAAACAACTAAACAATAATAGCTTTGATAATATATATATATATATATATATATATATATATATATATATATACATTTTTGTTTCGATTACCTGTACATTACAATGCACAACTCGGTTTTAAATAAATTATTTATCGAAAAGTACGTTTCTAGGATATACTCGATATTTATAAAAGATCATATATTTGTAAGCTATAAGGTTTAAAATTATTTATAACTCTTGGTTTTCCCCTGTGCTATGCAGCAGGAACTCAGTTGGTATTAGTTATGTTCACTCTGGTACCGGCATTCGCTATAGCAATTGAAAGAGAAAACTAAAAAAATAAAGTTGTGATATGTCCATCGACATGTGTTTTACATCAATCGAAAACCATAAAACGAATACCGGTGGGGGCGAACACCAATGCCATTAATAAACCATTACTTTTAAATGAAACTAGTATTAAGCACCCGGTGTTGCGGTGGGGGCGAACAACAATGTCACACTACTGCCAGCGACCATTAACACTGAAGTTGTGTCGTATTAATGCGAAGAAATTAAACCGAAACGTAAAACATATAAAAGACTAATTAAATCGATCTAAGACTCGCGCGTTATGATGAACCTGTCAAACGGGAACAAATGGTCGACGTAAAAAAGTTTAACCACACAAGCACATTATGTCGTGTTAACTCGCAAAATTTAATGTAAAATGATTTTTTGCGAAAAATGAAAAATATAAAGGACTAAAGTTTAAAATAAAAAAAAATTGTGATGTTAAATTGCAAAAGATGCAAAATATGGGATTAAAAGTAAAAAAAAAATCAAATAGTTTTTGGTTAAAAGTAAGGATGAAAAGTTTTGGGGTTAAAAGTAAAAAACTCAAACAGTTTTAGGTTAAAAGTAAAGAATCAAATAGCTTTTAATTAAAAGTAAGAAATTATTTTTTTTTTAAACTTGTAAAGTACAAGTTACAACACCCATATACCAAATAATATAATTGGTAATTATACCAAATACCAAATGAAATTTTCAGATAAAAAAATAAAATAAACACTTAAATATATATTCATCAAAAGTTGAAATTCACAAGCATAAATACTTAAATATTCTGATCACAATTCATCAAAGTTCAAATTCAAATTTATCAATTTGTCTTTAACCTTTTAGTCTAATAGATCATAACTTTTAAATGAAATTATACCAAAGGAAATTTTCAGATCAAAAATTAAAATAACTACTTAAATATTCTAATCACTATTCATCAGAAGTTTAAATTCACATATATAATATATATATAATAAAATTTTTAATTCAATCAACCCTATATAAAATTTGTTTTTATTTGTTTTTCTCTAAACACTTGATTGTGATTTTTTTTATTTTTTAAACCAACTTATTATACTTCTTTTAATTACTTTTTAACTTTTTCATTTTAAAATATATTACTCGTTTTCTTATGTAGTCTACATACAAGAATCGTATCGTATCAAATAATAGTATCATCATGTTCTAATATAGTTTCAGATAAATTTATATAGTTAGTTCTTACTTTTCAATAACTAAAAAACAATGATCTTTGTTTTTCTCATTCGACATTAAATATCATATCAAATAATAGTAACTAGTGGGATTTTTCTTCGCATTGCGATAGGAATTCGGTTTTGGTTTGTATAGGTATAAGTCCATTACAGTATTAGTATCGTGTCGATACTCGATATAGTTTAAGATTTCAAATTTGAATACAACTTTGTTTTCAATAAAATTCATATCGAAGTTAGAGCTATGTATTAAGATTTTCTTAAAAAAGATTACAAATGCAACATAATAGAGAAAATTCAAATAAAATACATTAAAGACTTCTCGAAACGTGGATTATATACTAAAATTTATGAAACATTATATATATAAAAAGTTACAAAGAAAAAACAAAATTTTATTAAAAAACAAATAACAAAAAAAAAATCATTCATACTTGACTCGTTCGACTTTGAATAAAACTTTATCCAATTGATATTTGATTCGTCCGATTTTGAATGCAATTATTATAAGCGCAGACAAAAATAAGCATGTCACAGTGTTATATGCGAAATTTCCTACATCATTTTATTACATTATTAAAATAACGAAAAAAGAAAAGGATGTAAAAAACTAAACGGTAATGGCTTTGATAACATATAACTTTTCTTTTGTTACTGGTATTGAGTAAAACTTATATCGAGATTGTCGGAAAGAAGAGAATAAGTGAAGAATATTGCGAAGATTTCCAGCCCAATCACAGCTGTTTTACAACCAAGACTCCAGCTCAGCCATTTATTGTCTTTCCTTTTATTCTTGTTTTCAGTTTACTATAAATTGGGCATATGTATGTATTCAAGCAATGAACTTAGTAATCGAAAAACATCTTTTTATCTCTATACCTTCTGATATGGTATCAGAGCAGTGTTTCTGAGTCTTGAACACTTTGCTCATCATCTACAATCTATCCCAGCCAATCCAACCTCAAACCAGAAAACTCAAAAATCACAATCAAACTCCGAAAAATCAAACAAACAACCGCTGCATCTTCGCTACCTCGGAGAAAGCACTCAGCCCGAAACAACCACTGTAGGAACAGAGAGGTTCCAAAGTTTTTTTTTGTTTCACAACTGTACAACCACCGTCATTGTGCCGGAATCGCATACGCTTCAACGTAGCCGTCAGATCCCGACGGAGAGCCAGACATCGTAACCGTCACATCGTTCTCCGACCGCCGCGGAACACTCGTCGGCTTCTCATCTCCGGCATCAACCACCACAGCACACGTCCGCTTCAGCGTCGAGTTCCAGTGGTTTTTTCACCGCCATACGCGGCTGTTGACGACAACCGTAAACCAAAGGCCTCCATCTCGCCTCTCTCTCTGATTCTCCTCTCTATCTCTAAAATGTGCAGGGGCTAGGTTTTTTGTGTTCTATGTGAAGAAGAAAGATAAAGTAAGTAAATAAGGGGTATTCTCATAAAGGGGAGGCACGTGAAGGAAGGAAATAAAGGTTTTTTTTGGGAAATCTTTTTTTTATTTTATTTTAAACAGCATTTAAAAAAAAGGAGGATTTTGCAAATGATTAATTATAGGAATTATGAGTTGTTGAAAGACTATCCGTCAATAAGTGGGAAGCCTATTTAACAACACAGCAAAGCGGTGATCAAGTCAGTTCTTGGATTTTTGATTGTGGAGCCACTGATACGATGACGTACGAGTCATCAGACTTCGTGTCTACAAAGAAACCAAACAGAACCCACATCAAGACTGCAAATGGCGAAAATGCTTTAGTAAAGGAAGGAGGAACTGTCGAAATATCTCCCAATCTGAGATTGTCAAATTGTTTATATGTTCCTTCGTTAACACACAAATTGTTATCAATAAGTCATGTTACAAAGGAGCTCAATTGCACAGTTCTAATGCATCCTCATTTTTGTATCTTACAGGACATCATAACTGGAAAGATAATTGGGCATGGCACTGAACGACAAGGCTTATACTATGTGGATGAGGTGACTCAGTCAGGGACTGAGATGCTTGCTCACGGAACAAAGAGTAGAGAAGCATGGCTTTGGCATAGGAGATTAGGGCATCCTTCCGCCGGGTATCTTCATCTTTTACTCCCTAAACTCTTCCCGTCAAACACTACATTAGATTGTGAAACATGTGCCTTAGCCAAAAGCCATAAAAAACCTTTCAAACCAAGTAACACTAGGGTCAGTGAACCCTTTTCACTAATACATTCCGATGTTTGGGGTCCAGCTGAAACGAATGGAGGTCAAAATCTTCGTTTCTTCCTATTATCTGTTGATGACTGTACCCGGATGACATGGGTATATTTTTAAAACACAAATCTGAAGTCTTTGACAAATTTAGACTGTTTTACACCATTGTCCAAACTCAGTTCAAAACCAACATTCAGATCTTACGATCTGATAATGGAGGGGAGTACGTTAATACCTCCATGAAACAATTTATTCAAGAGAAAGGAATGATTCATCAAACCACTTGCCCAAAACACCCAGAACAGAATGGTGTAGTTGAGCGGAAAAATGGCATTTTGGTAGAAATGGCCCGAGCCCTTATGCTTGAATCCAAAGTCCCTAAATCTTTTTGGCCCGAAGCTATAAACACAGTTGTATATCTCCTTAATCGTTTACCAACCAATGCTCTTGACCTAAAAACTCCCCTAGATACCTTATCCACATTCACCAAACTACCCCCACCTCTTACCTTACCACCTCGTGTCTTTGGGTGTACCGTTTTTCCCCATATACCCAAAACCGAACGATCCAAACTTGATCCATGTGCCGAAAAATGTGTCTTTGTTGGTTATGGGGTGAATCAGAAAGGATACCGATGTTATAACCCATCACGACGCCGTGTGATTACCACTGTCCACTGCGATTTTCTTGAAATAGAATATTACTATCAGTCCCATCTCAGTGGTCAGGGGGAGATAGAACATGAAGACTCACAGAGCTGGTTGAAGTGGATTCCATCTGCAAGCGAAGATGAGTCATCTCATACATCCACACATACTAAGCCTGTCGAAAGTCTCACCCAAGAATCATCCAGACTGGTGTTCGAGGTAAGTGACTCTCCAAACCTTGAAAATGTGCCTGAATTTGATCCAGATACCAATAACAATCAGGAAAGTCCTGAGACAATGGAACAGGTGGAGATTGCTGAGCAAAACAACGAAGTCCAAGGAGAAGTCGAATCTAATGAACAACATGATGGAGGCTCTGGAACAACACCGGGAACATACGTTTTACCTCCTAGAGCCAATAGAGGGGTTCCTCCAAAACGGTACTCCCCAGAAAGGGAAACCAGAAATTCAAGGTATCCTACAGCCAATATGGTTGACGGGAACTTATCTAACAGTGCGAAAGCATTTGTTACCTCACTATACTCCGAACAAATACCGAGTTCCGTAAAGGAAGCCCAGGGTAAGAAGAACTGGAAGGAAGCAATGGAAACGGAGATGCGTGCTCTTATGAAAAACAACACGTGGGAGAAATGCGTTCTTCCTAAAGGAAAGAAAACTGTTGGTGTCGGTGGGTATATTCAATCAAATATAAACCAGATGGTTCCATTGGAAGATACAAAGCTCGGCTCGTAGCCAAGGGTTACACTCAGACGTATGGGATCGATTACTCTGAGACATTCTCTCCGGTTGCAAAAATGGACACCATCAGAGTCCTCTTCTCCGTGGCAGCCAATAAGGAGTGGCCTCTCCACCAGTTTGATGTTACAAACGCATTTCTCCATGGAGACTTAACGGAAGAGGTCTACATGGAAGCACCTCCAGGTTTTTCAGAGAGTTTTAAAGAAAGGGAAATATGTCGGTTGAAAAAGTCATTATACGGGCTAAAACAATCTCCTCGGGCATGGTTTGGAAAGTTCACTTTGGCTATGAAAGAATACGGGTATCACCAAAGTAATGCTGATCATACTCTATTCCTCAAGAGAAGAAACGGCCTTGTAACCTGCTTGATCATATATGTAGACGACATGATTATTACCGGAAATAATGTAGAAGAAATAGCACAGCTGAAAGAGAATCTGTTTTCAAAATTTGAAATGAAAGATCTAGGGAATCTCAAGTATTTCCTCGGGATTGAAGTTCTCAGGTCTAAACGGGGGATCTTCATTTGCCAAAGAAAGTATGTCCTTGATCTTCTGGCGGAAACCGGGTTGATTGATTGTAAACCCGCAGATACTCCAATGGTGGTGAATCACAACCTTCACATGGAACTTAATGGGGAGCTTGCGGACAAAGAAAGGTATCAACGGCTCGTGGGCAAGCTAATTTATCTCTCTCACACTCGTCCTGATATAGCGTATGCGGTTGGAGTAGTAAGTCAGTTCATGCACCAACCGCAAGTTGCCCACATGGAAGCTGCTCAGAGAATTTTAAGGTATCTCAAGGGGACCGTAGGCTACGGAGTGTTGTTCAAAACAAATGGACATCTGAATGTTGAGCTCTACACTGATGCAGACTGGGCAGGAGATAAGGGAAATCGAAGGTCAACATCAGGGTACTTTTCCTTGGTCGGTGGAAACCTTGTTACCTGGAGAAGTAAGAAACAAAAGGTGGTTGCTCTGTCGAGTGCAGAAGCAGAATTTAGAGGTATAGCTCGAGGGCTAAGCGAAGTTCTTTGGATCAGGAAGCTACTAGAAGACATTGGTTTTCTTCAAAAAGAACCCAGTAAAGTTATGTGTGACAATACGGCTGCAATACAAATCTCAGAAAACCCAGTACAACATGATCGAACAAAACATGTGGAGGTAGACCGACATTTCATCAAAGAGAAACTGGAGGAAAGAATCATAGAACTCCCATATGTATCGTCAAAAGATCAACTCGCAGATATTCTTACAAAGGCCGTCAACGGAAACGCTTTCAGTAGCTGCTTGAGCAAGTTAAGTATTAGTGACCCCACTACTCAACTTGAGGAGGAGTGTCGGAAAGAAGAGAATAAGTGAAGAATATTGCGAAGATTTCCAGCCCAATCACAGTTGTTTTACAGCCAAGACTCCAGCTCAGCCATTTATTGTCTTTCCTTTTATTCTTGTTTTCAGTTTACTATAAATTGGGCATATGTATGTATTCAAGCAATGAACTTAGTAATCGAAAAACATCTTTTTATCTCTATACCTTCTGATAGAGATATACATAAAAATAAGCATATCCCTGCTATATACTTGATATTTATAAGGGTTATTAGATTTTAATAATTCTAACTTTTACCCATTTACCGGCATTAATCTCAACTTACAAAAATTTCTTCTGACAATTCCAACTTGTAAAAATATGGCCACCATCAATCATTTTCTAACTGGGTTAACCCAGTTAGTTTTTTGTTGGTGTGACAGCTTACGTGTCACAAACCTAGTTATTGACTGATGTGGATGCTTATGTGTATGCTTATGTAGCACCGTCACTGCCTTCACCTCCATCATCACAATCAGCAGCCGCCGCCACCACCACCATCAATAAGCTTGAGCTTCTTGTTGTGCTTATCAAATGATTCAAATTCAAACCATCACCCATCAAACCACTTGTCCTTTACTATAATCACCAAGACTAACAGTCTAATGTGTTGAATTTGGCCACCTATCCCTCTTCCCTACTGCTACATTTTTGCCCTTTTATCTTACAGTTATTTTGAATCAACCAGAGTGCCCTTGCTATCACACTTTTACCATCTTTCTTTAAATCAAACCCCAAAAAGTTAAACAAACACACATCTCATTTCAATTTCCCTAAACCCTGTATTTTTTAACAAAACCTTTCATTTTTTTCTTTACAATTTTGAAATTCGTGAGGCATTTCAAGAGTAAGTCATATAGTTTAGTTACCTCAAGTTTTAAACTTTTGATCAATAATACCATACCCAGAAAAAAGAAACAGAGTACAAAATGTTATATATGGGTTGCAATCTTTAAGGTGGAAATGGTAAAAAAAAAAACTGACAATTTGGGGTTTTCAAGGTTCTAGGTGAAGCTTCCGATGGAAAATTCAAGTGATCAAAGTGTGAAGGGTTTGAATTTGAATCATTTGATAGCAGAACAAGAAGCTCAAGGTTGGTGATGGTGGTGGCGACTGACAGTGGTTGGTGGGTGTCAAGGGTGTTGATGGTGGTGGTGGTGGTGGCTGATGGTGGTGGCTGTTGATGGTGGCGGCTGATGGTGGTTGTTGTTGATGGTGGTTGTGGTGGCGGCTGATGGTGGTTATGGAGGTGGAGGTGGTGATGGTGCTACATCAGCCAATAACTAGATTTATGCCACGTAAGTTGTCACGTCAGCAAAAAACTAACTGGGTTAACCTATTTAAGAAAGGATCAATGAGGGCCAAATTATTATAAGTTGAGATTAGGGTTGTAAACGAGCCGAGTCGAGCCGGGCTAGACCCAGCTCGAGCTCGACTCGATTAGAATTCGAGCTAGCTCGGCTCGGCTCGATCTAGTTCGAACTAACAAAGAACCGCAAAATTTACTACTTAAAAAGCCCTTAAAAATGAATTTCTTCGAACTAACAAGTATAAATATTTAATTCACTTTATACATTGTCTTTACCTTCTTTTATAAGGGAGATACTCTCTTAGTTTTTGTTTTCTAAGCGATGCGGGACAAAAAATGAAGGATGTAAACCTTATCGAGCCAGCTCACGAACTCATGAGCCGAGCCAGGTCAAGCTCGAGCTCGCCTCGTTTACAAACCGAGCCGAGCCGAGCTGGCTCGTTTACAACCGAGCCAATTTTGAGCCGAGCTTTCTTCGAACGAGCTTTCTTCGAACGAGCTGCGAGCCACGAGTTTTTTTAACACCCCTAGTTGAGATTGTCAGAGGAATTATTTAAGTTGGAACTTGGAATTAATGTCGGCCAATGAGTGAAAATTAAAATTATTAAAATCTGATAACCCTATTTATAAAATATAATATATTTGTAAATTATAATTTTTAAAACTATTCATAATTATAACATAAGTAAAAATTATTTATATAAATATACATTATTAAAGGTCATTTATGACCCTCTTTCTAATTCTAAGTATGTAAAAGTTAATATAATGAACAAAATATACATTATTAAAGGTTCTCTATCTAATTTAGTTTTAAAAGAATAAATTGGAAAGAAGATGATAGACCGAGAAACACATGGATTCATCGATGGAGATTATGGCAAATTGGCAATCATAAATCATCATGACAAATCAATAGCCATGTGTGTAATCCGCTTCACCAACGTGTATACATGCACCTTACCATACGAGCACAACACATGAGATCCTTCCTCTTTGTGAAACTATTCATGAGGCTTTATAATTTTAAAAAATTTTAAAAGAATAAACTCAGGAGAGAATGATAGACCGAGAAACGCATGGAGTCGCCAATGGGGATGATGGCAATCATAAATCATCCATGACAAATCAATAGCCATGTGTGCAATCCATTTCATTAATGTGTATATATATGAGTGCAACATAGAAGATCATTTCCCTTCTGCGACACTATTGATGAGTCTTTACAAATTTTAAAAGAATAAATAGGGAAGATGATGATGCACCGAGAAACGCACGGAGTCGTTAATAGGGATGATGGCAAATTGGCAATCACAAATCATCCATGACAAATCAATAGCCATGTGTGTTATCCGCTTCACCAACGTGTACATATGCACCTTACCATATGAGTGCAACACAGAAGATCCATCCCCTTTTATGACACTATTCATGAGCCCTTACTATTCATATAAGAAAATCTAATTCTAAATAAAGGATTACGAATAATGTCATATGATACTCTCCCACAACCACACAACTTATATTTATATTTTTTTTAATTTTAATAATAAATACATAAATATCACTTATCCTTATCCGTATATTCATAATAGATTTTTAGTTATATTCAAATTTAATTAAAAACCCACTCGTGATTATAATCCATACATACATGTATATATTTTATTTTTGGACAAAATAATTAATTATTTATCAGTGTAGATAATTCATTCAGATTATTATTTATCATCATCATCATAATTAAAAAAAAAATCTAATCAAACTTCTACGATTCTAAATAATATCATATGTCATTCTCTCCTTCCTACGGGGTAGAGGTAAGGCTGTCTACATCTCACCCTCCTCAGACCCTACCTTAGCTTTGCTATTGGTGGGATATACTGATGATGATGATGATGATGATGATGTCATTCTCTCCTTCAACTTTAAAACTTTTATTTATATTTTTTGTTATATTTTTTAGATTGTAACAATTAATACACGGATATCAATTATCTTTATTTTTATTATAATAAATTATTTCAAATAATGTCATCTATCAGCAATATCTCTTCTCCTAATATTAATATTATATATAAATCTCTTCTTCAAATTTCAATATTATATTATATAATATAATATATTATTTTTATACAATAAAAACCCGTTTGAAGTTGAAAATCTTTGAAATAACATTGAAAACAATATTAAGATCACCATATTAATAATAAATAAATCATATAATAGCACAAACGATAACAATTTGGTGCCCGAAATACAATATTTGGATGATGATGATGTCTTCCATTATATTAAACTAGACAAACTAACTGATTGATTATAATTTAATTCAATTCCTTATATACATTGTTTTTTAATGGCAAAATTGGATCACTAACAGACCACAGAGTATCATCATGTCACTAGTAGAACCACCCGATCATATCCATCTCCACTAAGCAATAATGCATAGACACCAATTTAGGAGTAAACCCAATAAATCTGGGAAACACCCCCTTGTCGGAATCGAACCCAAGATCTAATAGTCACTAAGACCATGTGTAGTCATAAAGCCCCTTAGGGGGCGTTATGCGACAAATGACGAAACGCTTAAGAGGAGGGCTTTATATCACAAGAGGATGTAGTCATAAGCCCCTTAGTCATCATTACTTAATTATTAATTTTCTATTTTTTCATTTAATCTCCAATTTATTTAAAAAAAAATTTATTAAATTTAAAAAAAAAACATTACAATATTTAATAAAAACGTTACGATAAAAAAATACATTTAATTTTCGTCTTTATCGTCGTTCTCTCCTTCTTCATCGTCGTTCTCTCCTTCCTCTTCGTTTTCTCCATCATCTAAACCTCCGTCTGCAAAGTTCTCAGCTTCGAATTCTTCTACTTCTTCTTCTTCCTCGTAGTCTTGTTCGAAGCCGCCATCGTGTCCAATTGGGTGAATCGCCCAAGTATGCTCGACCAAATCCACCTTTAATGCATTATGTATTTCCTTAGATCGCAATAGTTGAGCATTTAAGATTCTCTCTTCCATTGTTGCTTGTGTTCCTTCAACGACATCTTCTGGAAAATAGTTTTGGCATATTGCTTTTCCATCGTCTTCTATAGTCATTTTATGCATTATGATGCAATCATACAAGACCATTCGAATTTTTTCCTTTAACACCGCATGCTCTTCGCGAGGATTCAGAATCACCAGCCCATAGTGTCGGTCGTAGCGTTGTAGTGCGGCGCTATGGGGCACTATGCAAGGTTTGGCCATGATATGTCGCCTCACTACGGGTGGCCAAAGCCTTATCCCACGCTCAAGATGTCACTAGGCTATACCTAAAGTCCTAGACCCATGATTCTAATTCAAACCAAACATATTTTTCACATTTCAATACATGTGATACACGAGCTATAGTATTTCAGTGCTGCTGATTCGTATATGCCGATTTTTGTGATAAATTCAAGTTAGTTATATGAACTATTATATAATAATACCTCAGTTATATGAAGTCTTTTTTTCACATAGGTTATAATTATGTTATTCATATATATATGTATCAATTTGAAACATAACCGAACAACAGTGAGAAACAGTGAGTTGACGGTCACGCCGTTAGTCTTTTGAAGCCAACACAAAACCCTAGCTCTGTTTCTACACCCCACACACAAATTATTATTATTCTTTCCCCATCTCTCTCAATCATCGGAATCTCCGGTCAATCAAGCATAGATCGATAGATACAGAGAGAGATATATAGAATACTAGACCGATGGAGACGGAGCCAGCTATGCCGCACATCGGCGGTGATGATGATGGTGGTGGTGTCGCCTGTGGGTTTAACGTCGGCGGCATAGATCGGAAGACGGGGGGACGGCGTAACGAAGATGGTTACTAGGTAATGATGTTTTTCTCTCATCTCTCGCATATATCTTTACATGTTGGATTTGATGTTCTTTGTGTGTCCTTCTCTGTCGGCCCTCGCAAATCTCTCTGTCTCTCTAGAATTTCTGATGTTTTTTAGTTGTTTGCTCGGTTATAGTGTCATGGCTAACTAACACATGTAACTAACCTATATTTCATTATAAACCTTTTCATTTGTCTATTGAAACTGAAATTTGTAGTTGGGGATTTGTGATGGATAAGGACATTTGAAACCCTAATTCTAATTGGGGAAGATGAATAGTAACCTGCAGCTACAATTTTGTGTATAGGTGGAAGGTACAACATCTATCCATTCATCTGTTATTGTAGTAGTAATTGTGATCTTAAAATATGTATTTTAGTTTAAGCATGTCTCATGTATCAACATCAAAAAAGAAGAAGAGTGATCTGAATTGTTTTTTAATTTGTTGGCAGGTTGACAGTGCCTACAAGAGAAGGAGTTTGTTAGAAGTTGTTCGTGTTTTAACCGAGCTAAATTTACAAATTAAAAAAACTCACATATCTTCAGATGGAGAATGGGGAGAATGGTTTATGGATGGTAAAATTGTGTGTGTATATATACATATAGTTTTAATTATTGTAGTTGACAATGGAATTTCATGTCGTTAGTTGATTATTTGTGCTCACACACAATGTTAGTTATAGTTGAATTTGATGGTGGTGCTGCTGTTTTTAAACTGGAGTACATAACTATAAGAAACAACCTGCATGTCTTGCATAGTCACCCTAGTTTCACAAACAGATTGGCGGTATCTAGCGGTTATGGACATGTGTTTGTGGTGGCTATTGTTTTGAGAGTTGATGAATCCTATACACATAGGCATTTGTATGTAATCAACTGAAAATACATTAGCTCTCGATGTGTTCCACGAGTTCGATGCCTAAATTCAACACATTTGTTTCGCTTTGCTTCTATATCCCTTCAATCAGGTACTTTGTTGTTGTTGATGTATATGGTTAAGAAACTGTAGATCTATAATGTTGACTGATTATTTTGATTACAATTTCGTCGTATGGATGATTGGAGATTATGGCGGTACTCTAGAATCAAATTCTCACGCCGTCACCTCTGTAGTTCCACAACATCGTATCATATGGCCGAATAGAATACAACTTTGTTTTAACGGTTCAAAATAGAAGGTCACGGTTCTTGATATTGAAGACATGAAGCGTTAAAGGTACTGTATAATCTGATTTGTAATCACATTTTCATGTTATTGCTACTGTTAGACACACAATTAAAATTTAACTTTTACCCATTATACAACCTATTTGTACCATATTGCCCTTCACTTTTGGGATTTTTTGCCATTTTCGTCCAAACGTCTAATTTGGGGTTTTTTTTAGATGAAAATGGCAAAAAATCCCAAATCTCGGACAATTTTGGAAAAAAAGTTAGACGATTGGATGAAAATGTCAAATTAGCCCAAAAGTGAAGGGCAATGTGGTATAAAAAAGTTCTTTGGGATGAAACTGGCAAATATGCTGAAACCTCAGGGACGATTTTGGCAATCTACTCTTTGAATAATTTTGGAACTTGATTTAAATGAACAGACATTGTGTCATTGCTTCTGATGCACAGTTTAAAAATGGTTCTCGCCCTAATATCTAACCCATTAGTTGCTGTACATATTGTAATATAGTTATAAGGCTTCTTATTTAACTAAAATTCATTTTGATGGTTTTAATACTTTATATATGTGCTTATAGAGTAAATATTTTCAAAATCTTGAATATTGGTCTCACCCTCTAGAATTTTTAATGTTTCAGGCATGCTGGGTCTGAATTTTGATGATGCCTGTATGTGTAAGAAGAGTACATTCATAATTCTCGATGCTTCTTTGGGAGGATATTTGGACCCTAAATTTGGAGCAACCGTAATGGGCATCTTTTACTGTCTTTACTGAATGTGTTTCAGAATGAATTATCTTGGGACAAAGTTTATAATACATGACACCCGACGTTCACAATTCAATGCTAATGTAACATTGCCGGGCCAGTCAAGTCGAAGATTTAACTCTACGCTTGTATCATCAAAAGGTGCCAAGTGGCAGCTACAACCACGGGACATGGGGCCCATTCAGGATGCACTGCGTCATGCAGTCAATCCCAACCTCATATTCATGGTATAAACTCATGTATGTACCTCTGTAGGAATTAAGGGGGTGTTTGGATGTTTGTTTTGGTAAACCTTCAAAGGATGTCATTTGGAAGTAAGACTATAGTTCTGATCATTGTTTGGAATAAAGGTTTAGGAGGATATTTATACACATTGTTTGGCTTCTCTGTGAATATGTGAGGGTGAACCCGGCCGCAACGCGGCGGGTGCTCCTTCTAGTTTCTATTATACAATCACGTGTAATACATGGGTGTATAACCTGGTATATAAATATAATATCTAACATGATTTCAAATAAATTTATTTAATTCAGTCCCACTTTTTAATAACGAAAAAAACTACGCTTCAATTGTTTTTAGATTTGGAAAAAATAAATTCTTACACCATGTTGATAGGTAAAAACGAGTTATTTTATAAGATTCTGGTTTAAAAAATTGTAGAGATTATTTATTAAAAGCTAGGTTAGAACCCCGTGTATTACACGGTTTAAATAAATGTAACTTTATACACCAAATAATATAAAAATATAGAGTTAACTGCCAAAATCGTCCCTGAGGTTTGGGCAGGTTTGCCATTTTCGTCCAAAATGACACTTTTGTACCAAATTGCCCCCAATGTTTGTAACTTTTTGTCGTTTTCATCCAAACCACGAACTTAGTTTATTTTTTCAGTTAAGTTGAGGATATTTGGATGAAACTGACAAATATAAAACCACAGGGACGATTTTAGCAATTTACTCAAACTCTTTTAAATTTCTTTTATTTAATTAATTTTGTAACATATATAATAAAAAAGAATATACATGCAATTTTTATATGAAAAAATAATAGCTTTGTCACATAATTTTTATAAATTTTCATCCAACCACTACTAAGTTAATTTTTTCTATTAAGGCGAATGATGTTTATAAACTAAGACAGAAATTAATTTCTAATTTTTTATATAGATCAGTTTTATAAAAATAAAATCTACTTAAACCTCTAAATTTTATAAAACAAAAATGCTGGTGATCTTATTGAAAAAGGTCAAATAAAAAAATCTTATCATATGTACCAAGTTTGTAATTCATCTTCTACTCTTTTAAATTCGCTCCTAAGGAAAATCAGAAGCCAGTGCCCCCCCCCCACCCCTATCAAACAACGTATCGTTACCAAACCTTAAAATTACCCACCAAATTGTAATTATAATGCTATGAACCAAAAGTTTCTTTACTCAAGCCACTCAGAATAAGTATTAGTTAGTTACCCTCATAATCTTAATTAAATAAATATTTTATTTCTACCAACATATTTCCTAGGTGCTCAACACATTTAAAAAATATGTAACGTTTTACAATTTTTTTCTATCTCTATAACTGATAAATACTAAAAATTGTAATCGATTGTTATGTGTTGCACACCAACGACGTTTTCTCTTTATAAAACTGATTTATATAAAGAAGCTGTAAATTAATTTCTGTTTTAATTTATAAAATTTAAAACATCCTTCACCTTAACAGAAAAAATAAACTGAGTTAGTGATTTGGATGAAGATTTATAAAAATTATGTGACAAAACTATTAATTTTTTTTTCTCTAAAAACTCCATGTATATTCCTTTTTATTATATATGTAACAAAAATAATTAAATAAAATAAATTAAAAGAGTTTGAGTAAATTGCCAAAATCTTGGCTTGGATGAAAATGACAAAAAGTTACAAAACGTTAGGGGCAATTTGGTACAAAAGTGTCATTTTGGACGAAAATGACAAATGTGCCCAAACCTCAAGGACGATTTTGGCGATTAATTCAAAAATATACATATCTTTAAAAATCTCATTTATTACACGGATTGAATAAATGTAATTTTATATATCAAATAATAAAACAATATATATTTAAAAATCTCGTTTATTACATGGGTTGAATAAATGTAATTTTATATATTAAATAATAAAAAATGTTGTATTTTTAAGAATCCCGTGTATTGTACGGGTTGAGTAAATTTAATTTTATATATTAAATAATGAAAAACATTACATTTTTAAGAACGTCATTTGTTATACGGGTTGAGCACATGTAATTTTATATACCAAACAATAAAAAATTATATCTTTATAAACCCTATGTATTATATGGATTGAATAAATCTAATTTTATATATTCTACATAATAAAAAAGTTATATTTTTAAAAACCCCATGTATTACACGAGTTGCGTAAATGTAATTTTGTATAGTAAAAAATAAAAATATTATATCTTTAAAAAACCTCGTTTATTACACGGGTTGAATGAATTTAATAAAAAATTATATCTTTAAAAAAACTAACGGATATATTCTATATACGATGGATGGGATGATTGCGGTGATGGTTCTTATAAATGTCACGTAAACATAATGATTACCGTATTTGAGTTGAGAGTTGAACACGAAAATAAAAGTATAGAACCAATAAACATTGATTAGTATTTTTGTTTACCCCTTATAAATATTTTTTAAATAGATTCTACCCTTAACTACTTTAGTTTAATAAAATAAATAAATCATTTACATTATATTAATTTATATCTAGCATACATCTTTTGTTAATTTCAGGATAAATAATTTTGAAATCTGATAAATATTTTAAAATATTAGATTATCTCCTATACGAATTGTTTAAATTTATATTAAATTTAATTTTATAATTATCTTTTAATTAATATTGATTATCTATAAAAAAAATAGATGGCTTCAATGAATGACATATGTCCTTCCATTGGTTTCTTTTATTATATAGTATAGATACGTAGTTTAATTTTATCTTTTTATCTTATAAGCAATATGTGATATCACTAAACACTTTTTTATCATCAATCAACTTCTTATAGTTTTTTTTAAAGAGAGAGAGGTAGTTGGCTAGAAAGCCTAAGTTTCCTAGAAAGTCTAGAAAGCAATAGGAATGTGACATGTGGCATGAAGGGTTTTTAATAAAAAGGGCATTTGTGTAATTTGAATATTTTTGTAATTATGGATTATATTATTTGGATAACTAACTTACCAGAAAATTATGGAAACTAAATATCCCATTTAATTCAAATCGACAGTTTTAATTTAAATCATACAATCCATACAACATATTCACAAGGAATTCGTAAATCTGATCTTTCACAACATCTTTACCAGCAATGATTTTTGCTAGAGGATTTCTTGATTTCTTGACATTGTGTTTTACCAGCAAACATACTAATACCATTGAGTATTAAACTTGATTTTTTGTTTGATTTCCTGGAAGAATTCTTGACATTGTGTTTTACCAGCAAACAGATTAATACCATTGAGTATTAAACTTGATTTTTTGTTTGATTTGCTGGAGGATTTCTTGACATTGTGTTTTACCAGCAAACAGACTGATACCATTGAGTATAAAACTTGATTTATTGTTTGATTTACTGGAGGATTTCTTGACATTGTGTTTTACTAGCAAACAGACTATTACCATTGAGTATAGACTTGATTTTTTGTTTGATTTGCTGGAGGATTTCTTGACATTGTGTTTTACCAGCAAACAGACTAATACCATTGTGTTTTAATAGTTTTAGTTTAAATCATACAATCCATACAATGATTTTTGCTGGAGGATTTCTTGGCATTGTGTTTTACCAGCAAACAGACTAATACCATTGAGTATTAAACTTGATTTTTTGTTTGATTTGCTGGAAGAATTCTTAACATTGTGTTTTACCAGCAAACAAACTAATACCTTTTAAACTTGATTTTTTGTTTGATTTGCTGGAGGACTTCTTGACATTGTATTTTACCAGCAAACAAACTAATACCATTGAGTATAAAACTTGATTTATTGTTTGATTTTGCTAGAGGATTTCTTGACATTGTGTTTTACCAGCAAACAGACTATTACCATTGAGTATTAACTTGATTTTTTGTTTGATTTGCTGGAGGATTTCTTGACATTGTGTTTTTACCTGCAAATAGACTAATACTATTGTGTTTTAATAGTTTATCATTGGATTGATTAGAGGATTTTTGTCGTTGTGTTTTATCAGTTACTGGTTTCATAATGTGTTTTATTAGTTACTAGTTTCAGTTACTGTTTAATCACAATGTGTTTTATCAGTTACTTGTTGATATGATTTTGGCATTCTTGATGCTGTGTTTTAGCAGTCAGTCACTAGTTCGTCACATTGTGTTTTATCGCTAAAACACACTACTATGAACACATCTAGATCTGATTTATCGTTATTTTTTGTATGATTTGGTGTTTTCAAATATGAGGGACTAGAGAGAGAGAAAAAAATTGTGACATTTTTTGAGGTGGTTTTATGATTGGTAGTTATTTCCTTATTTAAAACAACTTAAATGACACATTTACCCCAATCAATTAAATTAACCTATTTTAAAGACACGTATATTACAAAAATGTCATCGATATGATCTCAACCATTAAACAAACCCATCTGATGGCCCAGATCGCTTCCTACACTTTCTAGGAAAAAGATACTTTCCGTAGGATCCTCACTATATATATATATATATATATATATAGGGTCAGGATTTAGAGAAAACGGTGGAAAGTGTGAGAACGGTGAGAACGCTTATAAATCGTCCGATCAAAACAATCTATGGACTAGATTGGCGTCGTGGCGTTTTCGTAAATAACATCAATTTTATTACGTAGACGCGCTTCATTAAGGGTAAAAAGGTCTTTTGACTTCTCCACACAAAACGCCATCTCATAAAATAAAACGTCATACAAATAGCACACACCATTCTAAACTAAAAACGCCATTAGATATAAAACGCCAAACTTAATTATTATAAAATCCCGCCTAAAAAAACCGCCAAAAAAATCCTATATATACAACTTCTCAGACCTTCAATTAAAAAAACACACAAAACCCCAAACGTCATATTTAATATATACCATTCGTCTTAGAAACGCCAAAAAACCCAAACATCAAATATCCTCTAAACCAAAACGTTTATTTGAAATTCAGTTTGGTTGTCTGTAAGGTTTCACTCAATGTAATGGACAAAAATCATTAAGTGAGGATATTGTCCATTTCATTGAGTAAAATCTTATTGACTTTATCCTCAACTTCCATCTAATTTATAACCCCAAAACATACAAAAACATTATTGAGGTTTGTTGTCAATAAAGTTTAGCTGTATGGGGTGGACAAAATTGTCAGATATCTTTCTTAACTGAGAATTAACAATGTTGTCCATCTCATACAGCAAAATATTATTGATTTTAGCATGATCAAATTTTGAGGTTTAAGGTGCTTTTATTTAGTGGCGTTCTTTTTATCGGTAAAACATCAAAAGTTAAAAAATCAAACATCGTTCCTTGGAAATTCAAGATTGTTAGCTAAAGTGTGTAACTCAATAACATTTTGCTGCATGAGATGGACAAATCTTCAAGAAAAAGAGGTTGATGTCACACTTTATTCTTCCAAACGGAGACAAAAAAACCACTTCAAAAACAAAATGAATCATACGAAAGTCGAAACAGCCAGTTAAGATGATTCAAAAAAGAAGAAAGAGACTGGTGACAGTGAAGATTTGGAAGATCAATTATTTATATTTTTTAAAATTTTCTTTTATAGTTAATTGTTATATAATATCAACGCCATATATAATAAAAACGCCAGACAACCAAATGCTTGTTAAAACGCCATCATGCCATAAAACGCCCCAAAAACTACCAAACTATAATAAAATTACTTTGGACAAGTATTATAAAAAACACAAAATAAAAAAATAAAAACCAAACTTGAAAATGTAACTAGAAACAGTAACTACAAAACAGTAAAACTGAAGAGACGGAAAATTTATTATATTAGAATCTAAAACGCAAAACTTGAAAGATGGGACGTGTTACAGACTTCAGAGATAAAAGCTTATCAATAACAATAATTACAAACAGTAACTGAAACGACGAATACTTTATTATAATAATGCACCGCCTAACCTATGCCGCCAAAAGAAATCCTATAAAATAATACCTCTCATGTCACACCCTGGCTTTGCGGAAGCGTGGTTAATTTGGTGTGACTTCTTAATACCATAGCTTAACCATAACAAGCTATATGAATTAAAAACATGCAAGATCATCCATTAAGTTTTTGAAAACCAAACACAATACCATTGTTTTAACGTACCCTGACAAACATAATCTTGTTCAACAACCATTACAAACTTGAAACATAACATAGACATGGTTTAAGGACTGTGTCTTGTCCAGGAAAGAGACACATCCCCTAAACCCCGGATGACCTTGGAAACTAGTGCAGCGGAAAACATGCCATACCGTGCCAGATCTCGTTAATTTCCTGAAATACATGTAAGTTGAAAAATCAACAATAATGTTGAGCGAGTTCATGTGCAAGTGAGTAAGTAAAACACTTGTAAGTATAAAAGTTTCCTGGTATGTAGCAGTGTAAGAGGACTTGTGATCACCAATGGTTTGCAAGGCCATTAGCATGTAGTGAAGTGCAAGTAGGAAGATACAAACCTAGCGTATTTGGCGTTGGGGCACCAAGTCACCACCTGGTCCATTATGCGGGCTCAGGGGTTGGGCTCGCTACACCCAGATAGATCTACCGCTTAAGTCCCTCGGTGTTCTAACTACCCATTCACATGATCTAAAACCTCCTTACGTTAATCATACCATGTATAAAGTACTTGTAAACAAAGTAACATGTATTTCACCCCCGCAGTTAAGAAAACTGAAAACAGTTAGAGAAAAGGGGGACATGAACTCACAGTCGGTGCGTCTCTACCAAGTACTCCAAGTCAGAAAGCTGTGCGACGACCTACAAGTGCTAATTCTATTAGACGGACGGCCGTGCCTTAGCTTTATAGTTTAAGTCTTTGGGAAATAGTTAGACAACTATTTCGTGTTTACATTCTGTATATACTTGGTAGTTAATTTCCTTCCCAAGGATGGGGGATACAATACATGTGCGTAAGTTACGTTTTATCATTCGTGTGGTAATGTAATTACCGGTGTAACTTATATAATCATAGTGAAAGCGTTCGCAAAGTTTTGGAATCATTAACGCTTGTAAATATTATTTTTACTCTAAAATAATATTTATGCATTTTCACAAAATAACCATAAACAGTGTTGTGACAAAACATATTTATCACGTTAACTTAGTGAAAATCCCACCTCCGAATATTTAGTAAATAAAGTCGTGGCGAAATTTTATGTTTCGAAAATATGTCAAAAATAGTTCTAACACTTGTTGCGTAAATAATTCTAAGTGTTAGGTTTTAGAAAATTTCGCCAGAGTTTCCTCTGTAACTGGAGGTGGCCACGCTCTCAAGCGTATCATTTTCTTTTTGAAAACAACCCGCGATCATCAACAATCAACTCTTACGTTTTAACTCGCGAAACGCTACCCTTGTCGTTACAGTTTCAATATGTGGAAACTGGACTGTTTTCGGACGACTAAATAAAATACTTAACCCTTTCCAAAAATTCCCAAATTTTTACGGGTCGTCCTAATCGACCCAGAAATGATTGTATAAAAATATCGGGGTCCAGTTTCTTATCAATAATTTATAGAAAATCGTTTACCGAACCGTGATCAGATTTGTCACATTCTGATCACAGTTTGTGGAAAAATTCGTCAAAAATTCCTCGTATGTCCGTTTATCGAAATTCCAGTTTGAGGGTCACAAATACATCCGTGACCATCTTAGATAAAAGTTTCAGGGGCTGGTTCGGTTCGGGTTTTAAGTTGTGATCGAAAACGCACAGCCCAATTTACTGCAGTAACAAACAGCCTTAGCTGCTGTCATGAAAACAGGTTTTTAAAATAGTAACCGACATCAGAAAAATACGATTCCAGCGCCATTTTCTTCGTTTTTCGAAATGACACGATTTAGGCTTTTGAAATTCCGTTTTTCGAGTTTTTAAAGTCCGTTTACAGCCTGATGAAGGCGGCTGAAACAGTGACTCAGCTTGCTGTTTTGCGGTTTAGATGTTATTAAATCGTGTTATAAGTGTCCGATTAGCGGGTTAAACAAGAAAACAACTTTTGTACACGTTAAAACACTTTTACCCGAGTAAAGCATTTTTACACAAGTTCATGTTTCATGTGTGGTAGAGTTTCACCTTTTAACCCTTGTTTCTTCTAAAAACAAGCTTATGTGAAGATCCATGATCTTACAAAGTCGGGTTAAACGATGATCCGAGCTACCACATCATAGATCGGGCCTCAATAATCACAAATTCCAAATACTACAACTTTTACACAACACATGTGTTATTAACCACCACTTTTATAGTTTTTACTAGACTTTTATGCATCAAAATGTATGTTTACGATGTTTAACCGACAATATTCCTTTTAACCACTTTAGATTAGTTCAAAAATGAGTTGTAAACAATATACCTCTAGCTCAAGGCTAGGGAAGATTCTTGGCGAAAAACGAGTGGATAAAAGCCAAAGAAAGTGGTCCTTCGCGCTCCGAGTGCACCAAGACTCCTAATACGTGACCCTTGATGTTTGTATGAACTTAGAATTGCTTGAACAAGATCGAAAATATGATGAATGGGAGAGGGATGTTTGGCCGTAAGTTTCTAGAGCAAGAGAGAAGTGTGTTGGTGAATTTTGGAAAGTGAAGTGATTAGTGTGTCAAGCTTAGATTTAATAGGCAAATTAGTGTGCATTACCCTTTGGATATAGTGTCTAGTTGATACTAGACATAGGAGATTATAAAATCAAAGAAGTACAAATTGTGTTCCCTATAGTTGGGGCCGGTTACAAGGGGGGGGGGGGGGGGTATCTAGTTCGGTTACAAGTGCTAGTTAGGTCAATAGTTATGTTAAATAGGTTAAGTTAAGTGTTTAACCTCGTTAGTAATATATAGCGTGTTATGACGGGTGTTAGGGTAATCAGAGACCCTAACTAGCTCAGAAAAATATAAGTAGTGAAAATAATAATATTCTCATGTTCCGGGTAAAGTCCGGTTGTTCAGTTGGATAGTAATCCGTTAAAGCGTTACAAAAGCTTCAAAGTGTCGTTATTGTTATTTTTAGTGACACATCTAGTTTCCAACACTTTAGAAAGTGCCTAGTGATATTTTCCCCATATTTTGGCACTTTACTAGTCAGCTAGAAGCTGAATTATTTATTAAAGTGCTGTGTTTGGTACTTAAAGTACGTTTTTGGCACATCCGAATCAGTGTATCTTATTCCTAGAGACGCAGTACCACAACCCTTATATCCCTACACTCACTACCAGTGTAGCCAAAATATTAGAGGCTCTTAACAGGCCTTAGAGGCAGTGTCTGCCTGATGCTGGTTATATCAGCATGTTCACTGTGTATCCGTTTAGTGCTACTGTGCTTTTTGTGCATCATGTTTGTCACTAGGGTTCCGCATGCAAATAATGTAGTGACAGCAAGTAAAGTATGATGCAAATAAGTTCATGTATCAGTATTCAAGTAGCAGTTCATCAGCTAGTTCAAACAAGCACAGTAATTAAGCAGTAATTAATCATTAATTAAGTTGTACGGATACCTGGTTTAGTGCGGGTTGTCACATTCTCCCCCCGTTAAATAAATTTCGTCCCGAAATTTAAGTTCTGCTTGTAGATGCAGAGTTCTTAGGAAATAAGTGGGGGTATTTCTCTTTCATCCGGTCCTCACGTTCCCAGGTGAATTCAGGACCATGTCTGGCATTCCAACGAACTTTGACGAGTTTGACACTACTCCGGCGGGTCTTGTTAACTTTCCAATCCGTGACCTCAACAGGTTCTTCAACGAAGTGGAGCGTGTCGTCAATATGAATCTCGTCGATGGGAATGGCAACGTCAATTTGAGTTGGACTTTTCTTCAGATTGGATACATGAAATGTATCGTGAACACCATTCAGTTCAGCAGGTAGGTCCAACTTGTATGCTACTGTTCCAATTCTTTCCAGAATTCTGAAGGGACCAATGTAGCGCGGATTTAACTTCCCATGCTTTCCAAAGCGTGCCACCCCTTTCCTGGGTGAAACTTTCAATAACACCATTTCTCCAACTTGGAAAATCCACATGCTTCCGGTTTGGATCCGCGTAGGCCTTTTGCCTGTGGCGAGCAGCTTCGATGCGTTTAAGTATTTGCGCAATCTTGTCTGTCGTCTCTTGGACGATCTCGGGACCAGCAAGCTGCCTATCACCTGCGTCAGACCAACATAGTGGTGATCGGCACTTGCGTCCGTATAGGGCCTCAAATGGCGCGACACCAATACTGGTGTGGTAGCTGTTGTTGTATGAAAATTTGACCAAAGGTAAGTGTTTATCCCAGCTACCGCCCAAATCCATAACACATGCCCTCAGCATGTCTTCCAAAGTCTGTATCGTTCGCTCGCTCTGGCCATCAGTTTGCGGATGAAACGCAGTGCTCAGATTCAATTGTGAGCCAAAGGCTTCTTGGAAAGATTTCCATATTCTTGACACGAATCTTCCGTCTCTATCAGAGATGATCGAGAGAGGTACTCCATGACGTGCTACGATCTCTCTCATGTATATTTCCGCAAGTTTACTAATACTGTCTTTCTCCTTGATTGGCAGAAAGTGTGCGGACTTTGTTAGGCGGTCAACAATCACCCAAATCATATCATGGCCTCTTGGCGTTCTTGACAGTTTTGTAATAAAATCCATGGAGATTTGTTCCTATTTCCACTTGGGAATCTCAGGTTGTTGCAGAAGTCCCGAAGGCTTCTGGTATTCTGCCTTGACCTTAGCGCACGTTAAACATTTGCTCACGTAGACAGCAACATCGCCTTTCATCCTAGGCCACCAATAATATTCCTTGAGGTCCTGGTACATCTTATCCGATCCAGGGTGGATAGAGTACCGTGACTTGTGCGCTTCGTCGAAAATAACTTCCCTTAATCCACCAAACAGAGGAACCCAAATCCTTTTCTCAAAACATAATGTTCCTTCCTCGTTTGGTACCAAAAGCTTTTCCATTCCACGGAGATATTCTTCCTCAAGGTTTCCCTCCTTGAGAGCTTCCTTTTGTGCAGCACGAATGCGCAAGGAAAGATCGGTTCGTATGATCATTTCCAAAGCTCTAACCCTTATGGGTTTGATTCTTTCTTTACGACTTAGGGCATCGGCGACTACATTCTCCTTCCCTGGGTGATACTTTATCTCGCAGTCGTAGTCGTTTAGCAACTCAACCCATCGTCTTTGCCTCATATTCAACTCCTTCTGGTTGAATATATGCTGTAGGCTTTTGTGATCTGTGAAGATTGTGCACTTCGTGCCATACAGGTAGTGTCTCCAGATCTTTAAAGCGAAAACCACTGCGCCAAGCTCTAAATCGTGGGTGGTATAGTTCTTTTCGTGCACTTTCAGTTGGCGTGATGCGTAAGCAATGACCTTTTGGCGTTGCATCAACACACAACCCAATCCCTGACGCGATGCGTCGCAGTATACCACAAAATCGTCAGTACCTTCTGGTAGAGCTAAGATTGGCGCGTTACAAAGCTTATCCTTCAGTATCTGGAATGCTTCATCCTGTTTGATTCCCCAATCAAACGTCTTATCCTTCTGGGTGAGGAGCGTCAACGGTTGAGCGATTTTCGAAAAATCCTCGATGAACCTTTGATAGTAGCCAGCCAAACCCAAGAATTGTCGAATCTCGGTTGGCGTTGTAGGCGTTTCCCAATTCTTGATTGCCTCGATCTTTGTGGGATCAACATGGATTCCATCTCCATTCACCACGTGCCCAAGGAATTGGACTTCGCGTAGCCAAAACTCGCACTTGGAGAATTTGGCGTACAGTTGTTCCTTCTTTAACAGCTCCAAAATGGCTCTAAGATGTTGTTCGTGTTCAGCCTTCGTCTTTGAGTAAATCAAGATGTCATCAATAAACACAATCACGAACTTGTCTAAGTATGGCTTGCAAACTCTATTCATCAAGTCCATAAAGACTGCAGGTGCGTTTGTCAGACCAAACGGCATAACGAGGAACTCGTAGTGTCCATAACGAGTTCGGAAGGCTGTTTTCGGGATACTCTCCTCTTGTATCCTTAACTGATGGTATCCAGATCGTAAGTCGATCTTTGAATAAAAGCTTGAGCCTTGCAGTTGATCAAACAGATCATTGATTCTTGGCAGAGGGTATCTATTCTTAATCGTCAGCTTGTTCAATTCTCTGTAGTTGATGTTTATTTGAAAATCATCATCCTTCCTTTTGACGAGTAGAAATGGGGTTACCCCAGAAGGAAATTTTGGTCTGTTATCTTCCTTCTCTAACCATTGCCAACACTTCTCTGTCAATCCTTGCATCTCCGAAAATGTAAGTTGCTATGATGCATCGACTACGGGTGCAGTGCCCGGAATTAAATCGACGCGGGATTCGACTAATCGTGAGGAGATGATTTCGGCAAGTCTTCGAGGAAGACTTCAGGGTATTCTCCAATCACAAGGATATCTTCGAGTTTTGGTTCTCCGACTCCCTTTTCCATAACATGAGCCAAGAATGTAACACATCCTTTGTGCGAGAATTTTTTTTTTTTTGGGTTTTCTTAGTCTGATAATCCGTAGGAGCGTATCCTGCTCCATGAGTCACGATCATTTCTTCGTTCGTTGTCGGGGCGCGGATGACAATCTCCGCATGGTTGTTCGTCAACCAGTCCATCCCAATCATCATGTCGAAACTTCCAAACTCAACTGGCAATAGATCTAGCGTAAACTTACGCTCTCCGGGTTCTATCGTGCCGATTCCAGTTACTGCGTTGGCTTCCACTAGCTTCCCCTAAGCTAGTTCTAATGGGTACTGGAATAACTACTCACTCACTACGTAAACCAATTATGTCCTTGAATACTAGAATTGTGGATCGTAAAATTTGCAACAGTAGTTGGCAATACAGACGCATAATATTGAGTAATGTGGGACGTACCGCTATCCATGCTTGGATCTCTGGCGTGCCTCCCTAGCTCCGATGGGGAGCTTTCATCCCTGCGCCTGATTGCTTTTCGGGCAATATCTTCTGAAATGCTTTCTGCTTCCACAGTTTAAACATCTTTGAGCACGCTTCTGTCTATCACTCATCCTGCCTTGACAATTATCATTGTCGTTGTCCCCTTCGTGATTCTCACTACCGTCTTGGCCCCCATTACTAAGTTCAGTATTTTGCCAACAAGTTTCCTTGACATGTCCCACCTTGCCACAGTTACCACAATTTCCATATTTGCATCGCCCGACATGATAACGCAAACAATTGTCGCACTTAGGTAGGATACCCTTGTAATCTTTTCCCTTTTTGGCCTTCTTCTTGTTACTTACCCGAGTAACCATCTTGAAATTTGCAAGCTTCCTCTTGTTATCCCCAGATGCCTTTATAGCAGTCTCCTTTTTCTCCTCCGCAGTGGAAAATTTTCCTTGTCTAACTGCTTCTTCCGTGAGTGCTATGCTTATGTTGATAGCCTCGGTGATCGTTGAGGGTTTTGATGCTGTTACCAGGCTTAGAATCTGAGGTGCCAATCCCCTTATGAACTGTTCAATTCTCTTAAACTCTGGTGTCCCCAGGAGTATGGCAACTTGTGATAATTCGTTAAATCTCTGCACATACTCTGCTATCTTTGGTCCTTTCATTTTCAAGTTCCACAGTTCTGTTTCAAATTTCTGGACTTCTGCCCTCGAGCAATATCTTTCACGCATCAAATTTTTCAGTTCGTCCCACGTCATAGCATGCGCAGCAGTCTCGCCCATCGTCCGAATTTGATGGTTCCACCATGACAGAGCCTCATCCATCAATAGCCCAGTTATATACTTGACTTGATGTTCGTGGTCACATTTGCTCAATCGTAAAACAGAATCTGTCTTTTCAACCCAGCGTACGAAGGCTAAGGCACCCCCGGTACCGTCGAACTCTCGAGGTTTGTGGTCTAAGAATTGCTTGTAGGTGCAGCCGTTGGGTGGGTTATTTCCTGAGGTACCTCCGTTGCGCTCGGAGTGATGGGCCTCGTATTGTGCGATGACTGCAGTAATGATTCCCTGAAGTTCCACCTCGTTGGTGGGTATGCGTACACCCCGTTTTGGAGGCATTTCCTAAAAGATGTTTCACGTAGGTTAGGTCATCGCAACCAAAATGCACGTATGCATTAACAATATCAACACATAACATCTCATGCTATCAATAATTCATCCACATAACACCTCATGTTATAAATAAATTAGCCTCTGCAATGGTCGAGGCTTCGAGGTAGTAACCATACCCCTGATCTGGGGTGCAAGTGTCCAAGTGAATCGTTCAATCCTTTTGAACTCCGGTTTGACTAAGTAGGGGACGACCCTAGACAAGTCGTGAGATTGCTGGATGTATTCCGGAATCTCTGGGCCGTCCATTTTTAATTCCGGAACTCTACCTCAAGCTTCTGAATTCCAGTCTTAAAGCAACCTTTCTTCTCAATCGTTCCCTTGAGCTCGTCCCAGCTCAGTGCATAAGTAGCATCTTGTACCAGGGATCTAATCCTGGAGGTTCCATTAAGAGAGTGTGCCATCTAGAAATATCCCTGAGATGTAGGTAACACTCTGTTGGGGCGAACAGTTACTTATTCTTAGAATGGAGTCGGTCTTTTCGGACCAACGAACAAATGCAACGGTGCCTCCTGCTCCATCAAAGTCCAAAGGCTTGCAGTTCAGGAACTGTTTATAGGTGCAGCCAGTTGGAGGGTTATCTCCAGTAATACCATCGTTGTGCTTAGAGCGGAGGGCTTCAGGTCGTGCATTTGCCCGTGAGATGCGTTCTTGCAGCTCGGCTTCTGTCCTTGACAACGTACTGGTGTTCGTGTCACGTCCGGGTGACATTCCGTCTTGTCGGAATAATGCGGGCTAGACAACGTGTCAATTGTCTTATGAGATACATAGCACCATAAGCCATCATGAAATCGCCCAATTTTACACGTAAATATACTCACTGTATGAGTGGGGAAGTAAATTCCCGAGCCTTCACATAGGCTGGCCAATTTGGCTTGTTGCTTGTAATAGAATGAACTCGAGGCTACATCGCCTTGGTCATTCGTGTTTAGGTTATTTCCTGCTGCATGGGTTATCATTAGCTCGACCCGCAGAGTCCACCAGGATTCCTGTGCACTACAAGTCGTTATTACGTGGGCCCCCGTAATAATAAATTGTCTTGCACAGTTACCCCAAATTTTCTCTCGTCCACGCAGATGATCAATCAAGGAGCAACAGCAGGTGCATCGGCATGAACAGGGTCATGCTCCAATGCGGGGTCAGGAGCAACGCCTGGCTCAGGGGCCACGGCTAGCTCCGAATCAAAAACTCTATCTCAAAATCAGCTGGATCAACAAACACAGGGGTCGACAGGGGCTACAGGATCCCCCAAGGGCTGGTCTAAGTGCATGAACTCAATGTCATGGTCTGGATCAACACCAGGCGGAAAAACAGAATCGTCCTCATTATCGCGATCAAACTCAAATCTGCGTGCGGGATCCGGTGCAGCTGGTGATGCCATATCAGGGTCGGCGTCGTGTAAGTAGTGCAGCATTCCCTGTATGTGCGAAGATGCGGATGTCAGAGACTTAAATGAGTCTGGGATAGGGAAATGAGTTTTCCCCTACAGGAGTGTCCGCATGCAGTAGTCTAATGCCAGCAGCAATAGGGCCTTGCCCTCAAGTGGGTCCTCCTCTTAATAGTTCGACATCGTCTTCAGAGACAACGTCGGGGGCATATCAACAACGAGATAAGCGGCAAGGGGCACAGGAGCAGGGATCACTGCCAGTGGCAAATTCCCAACAAGATGGCCATTAGTAGGCTCTGCTACGACTTCAGGCAGTGCACAAAGGGCTGAAAGTCGTCATTGTCTGTGCCGGTAGTATCAGAAATGCACACCTCGTGCCCTGTTGAACTATGTCGTCTGATACTATGGTCATGGGGTTCGTAGTGCCCATCTTTCTAGTACTTGATGAAAGCATAACGTTTGTAACACAAACACATATACGTATAATAATCAATCATATAATCAGTTAATCACATAAGTCACCAAGTAAGGTATCACATACTTCTCCTAGTCTTACTAGCCAATTTCGTCCAGTCTACAAGACTGCTCTGTCCTTCACTTAAACCAAACCTCGATCCTCCAGATCGATCCTATAACAAACCAACGTGCTCGACTACCTTGATCACCTCGATCCTCCAGATCGATCCTCAGCCCTCCAAGCTGAGCCTATAATTAATAAAATGTGCTCAACATTCGTTTGTAAAAAGTTGTGGATCTGGACTTAAGTGGTATGCAGAAAAATGTTTTCGTGAGAGCCCTAGTGATCATAGTCTAGACTCGAGAAGGAATCCTAGTTCGCTATGATCAGAGCTCTGATACCAAGCTGTCACACCCTGGCTTTGCGGAAGCGTGGTTAATTTGGTGTGACTTCTTAATACCATAGCTTAACCATAACAAGCTATATGAATTAAAAACATACAAGATCATCCATTAAGTTTTTGAAAACCAAACACAATACCATTGTTTTAACGTACCCTGACAAACATAATCTTGTTCAACAACCATTACAAACTTGAAACATAACATAGACATGGTTTAAGGACTGTGTCTTGTCCAGGAAAGAGACACATCCCCTAAACCCCGGATGACCTTGGAAACTAGTGCAGCGGAAAACATGCCATACCGTGCCAGATCTCGTTAATTTCCTGAAATACATGTAAGTTGAAAAATCAACAATAATGTTGAGCGAGTTCATGTGCAAGTGAGTAAGTAAAACACTTGTAAGTATAAAAGTTTCCTGGTATGTAGCAGTGTAAGAGGACTTGTGATCACCAATGGTTTGCAAGGCCATTAGCATGTAGTGAAGTGCAAGTAGGAAGATACAAACCTAGCGTATTTGGCGTTGGGGCACCAAGTCACCACCTGGTCCATTATGCGGGCTCAGGGGTTGGGCTCGCTACACCCAGATAGATCTACCGCTTAAGTCCCTCGGTGTTCTAACTACCCATTCACATGATCTAAAACCTCCTTACGTTAATCATACCATGTATAAAGTACTTGTAAACAAAGTAACATGTATTTCACCCCCGCAGTTAAGAAAACTGAAAACAGTTAGAGAAAAGGGGGACATGAACTCACAGTCGGTGCGTCTCTACCAAGTACTCCAAGTCAGAAAGCTGTGCGACGACCTACAAGTGCTAATTCTATTAGACGGACGGCCGTGCCTTAGCTTTATAGTTTAAGTCTTTGGGAAATAGTTAGACAACTATTTCGTGTTTACATTCTGTATATACTTGGTAGTTAATTTCCTTCCCAAGGATGGGGGATACAATACATGTGCGTAAGTTACGTTTTATCATTCGTGTGGTAATGTAATTACCGGTGTAACTTATATAATCATAGTGAAAGCGTTCGCAAAGTTTTGGAATCATTAACGCTTGTAAATATTATTTTTACTCTAAAATAATATTTATGCATTTTCACAAAATAACCATAAACAGTGTTGTGACAAAACATATTTATCACGTTAACTTAGTGAAAATCCCACCTCCGAATATTTAGTAAATAAAGTCATGGCGAAATTTTATGTTTCGAAAATATGTCAAAAATAGTTCTAACACTTGTTGCGTAAATAATTCTAAGTGTTAGGTTTTAGAAAATTTCGCCAGAGTTTCCTCTGTAACTGGAGGTGGCCACGCTCTCAAGCGTATCATTTTCTTTTTGAAAACAACCCGCGATCATCAACAATCAACTCTTACATTTTAACTCGCGAAACGCTACCCTTGTCGTTACAGTTTCAATATGTGGAAACTGGACTGTTTTCGGACGACTAAATAAAATACTTAACCCTTTCCAAAAATTCCCAAATTTTTACGGGTCGTCCTAATCGACCCAGAAATGATTGTATAAAAATATCGGGGTCCAGTTTCTTATCAATAATTTATAGAAAATCGTTTACCGAACCGTGATCAGATTTGTCACATTCTGATCACAGTTTGTGGAAAAATTTGTCAAAAATTCCTCGTATGTCCGTTTATCGAAATTCCAGTTTGAGGGTCACAAATACATCCGTGACCATCTTAGATAAAAGTTTCAGGGGCTGGTTCGGTTCGGGTTTTAAGTTGTGATCGAAAACGCACAGCCCAATTTACTGCAGTAACAAACAGCCTTAGCTGCTGTCATGAAAACAGGTTTTTAAAATAGTAACCGACATCAGAAAAATACGATTCCAGCGCCATTTTCTTCGTTTTTCGAAATGACACGATTTAGGCTTTTGAAATTCCGTTTTTCGAGTTTTTAAAGTCCGTTTACAGCCTGATGAAGGCGGCTGAAACAGTGACTCAGCTTGCTGTTTTGCGGTTTAGATGTTATTAAATCGTGTTATAAGTGTCCGATTAGCGGGTTAAACAAGAAAACAACTTTTGTACACGTTAAAACACTTTTACCCGAGTAAAGCATTTTTACACAAGTTCATGTTTCATGTGTGGTAGAGTTTCACCTTTTAACCCTTGTTTCTTCTAAAAACAAGCTTATGTGAAGATCCATGATCTTACAAAGTCGGGTTAAACGATGATCCGAGCTACCACATCATAGATCGGGCCTCAATAATCACAAATTCCAAATACTACAACTTTTACACAACACATGTGTTATTAACCACCACTTTTATAGTTTTTACTAGACTTTTATGCATCAAAATGTATGTTTACGATGTTTAACCGACAATATTCCTTTTAACCACTTTAGATTAGTTCAAAAATGAGTTGTAAACAATATACCTCTAGCTCAAGGCTAGGGAAGATTCTTGGCGAAAAACGAGTGGATAAAAGCCAAAGAAAGTGGTCCTTCGCGCTCCGAGTGCACCAAGACTCCTAATACGTGACCCTTGATGTTTGTATGAACTTAGAATTGCTTGAACAAGATCGAAAATATGATGAATGGGAGAGGGATGTTTGGCCGTAAGTTTCTAGAGCAAGAGAGAAGTGTGTTGGTGAATTTTGGAAAGTGAAGTGATTAGTGTGTCAAGCTTAGATTTAATAGGCAAATTAGTGTGCATTACCCTTTGGATATAGTGTCTAGTTGATACTAGACATAGGAGATTATAAAATCAAAGAAGTACAAATTGTGTTCCCTATAGTTGGGGCCGGTTACAAGGGGGGGGGGGTATCTAGTTCGGTTACAAGTGCTAGTTAGGTCAATAGTTATGTTAAATAGGTTAAGTTAAGTGTTTAACCTCGTTAGTAATATATAGCGTGTTATGACGGGTGTTAGGGTAATCAGAGACCCTAACTAGCTCAGAAAAATATAAGTAGTGAAAATAATAATATTCTCATGTTCCGGGTAAAGTCCGGTTGTTCAGTTGGATAGTAATCCGTTAAAGCGTTACAAAAGCTTCAAAGTGTCGTTATTGTTATTTTTAGTGACACATCTAGTTTCCAACACTTTAGAAAGTGCCTAGTGATATTTTCCCCATATTTTGGCACTTTACTAGTCAGCTAGAAGCTGGATTATTTATTAAAGTGCTGTGTTTGGTACTTAAAGTACGTTTTTGGCACATCCGAATCAGTGTATCTTATTCCTAGAGACGCAGTACCACAACCCTTATATCCCTACACTCACTACCAGTGTAGCCAAAATATTAGAGGCTCTTAACAGGCCTTAGAGGCAGTGTCTGCCTGATGCTGGTTATATCAGCATGTTCACTGTGTATCCGTTTAGTGCTACTGTGCTTTTTGTGCATCATGTTTGTCACTAGGGTTCCGCATGCAAATAATGTAGTGACAGCAAGTAAAGTATGATGCAAATAAGTTCATGTATCAGTATTCAAGTAGCAGTTCATCAGCTAGTTCAAACAAGCACAGTAATTAAGCAGTAATTAATCATTAATTAAGTTGTACGGATACCTGGTTTAGTGCGGGTTGTCACATCTCAGCAACTTCCATTTGATCAAACCAAAAAAAAACAAACGCCAATACTACTAAATACCATTCACTGTAAAACGCCAAAAAATTAAAAAAATCAAAGATGGCTAATATTCTTTATTGGATATTAAGTATTATTCTTCGTGAAGTTTCATTGAGTGGATTGTTACGTGAGGGGAGTAACTCAGTAAGATTTTGTTGCATGAGATGGACAAATCTTCAAGAAAAAGATACTGATGACAGTCATATGTCATTTTGTGTTCTTTGTTCTTGAAGAAGGCTTGGATGAGGAGAAGAGATCAATGACACTGAAGAGTGGGATGATTATAAAGATGAAGATCAAGTTGAAGAACAAAGCGAAAAACCCACCCACATGTCATAGATCTATGTCCCCAAACATCCACAAAAGCCACTTCAACAGACGAGCAGGCAAAATAATCAAACCGATGGGTTTGTTAAGTTTTACATAAAATGCCATATATTTGGTGACATTTCTTGTAGTGTTAAAGAAGAGAGAGACTGATGACAGTAAAGATTGTGAAGAGAGATCCGATTAGGATTTTTAATTTATTTTCTTCGCTTCTATTTTTTTCCCTGTGGTTGTAATATAATTTTACAATTGTAAAACGCCAAGATACCACAAACGCCAAAATGTATATAAAAATAATAGAACAATGGGCCATCTTGTCTAAAACGCCTTGAAAAACGCCATTCAGAGAGATATTCTGACACCTTGAGGTTCCAATGGCATACGATTTGAAAAACGCCATAAACGTCAAAATGTTAATACAATGAAACCATTAAAACTCCATTAATTATTGAATTTGGTTAACGCCAAAAATCCTAAACACCAAAAATAAAACAATATTGTGAAAAGCGGAACTGGAAAAGCGGAAGATAAAATGACAAAAAAAGCCCATACGCCCTGAAGAAACACTGACCTTTACGGTAGTATCCAACTAGGGCTTCAACTCTCAGTGACCCGAACAGTTAGTTGCAAAACAGAAACACCGTTAGGACTCGTTACAGGAATGGGGTTATTCCTGTAACCACCCTCCGGCGTGAGAATAAGTCTCGGTTTTGGGAGTATAAGAGAAGATATGGAGAATAAAGTTTTATGAGAATAAGATGATCTGTACCTTATACGTTTACCTCTATTTATAGTTTATCATTAGGGTTTCCCCTAACTTAGGATGGGCTCCGATAAGTTAGGGATTTGCATGATCTTCCCAAAAAGTTGGAGATTCGGTTGCGTGATCTATCCATGCAGGATGGAATGTTCTAGAACAAATGTCTATAACTATTTTATTTATAATAAAATAATAGGTAATGACCGGGTCGGATTGTCCGATTTGGGTCATACCTCGTCATGCCCCCCCAGTCCGAAGTTATGAAATGAAATTCATGAGATCGGACTAGAAGAAAGAAAAGTCCACATACCCTATTTGGGGCAAAAAATATTAATTGAAGTGCCACTATGTGTTATGAGAAAATGGCGGCGATGGGATAGGATATGGCAGTTAAGTCATCATTGGGATGACAACTGTGTTTACCCTGCTCTGACGCGTATTTCCGTCCTTTCATCTTTTTGAATTTTGAAAAGTCACATTCCTGTATAAATAGTATCCCTGTTTGCGAGATTTGAACTACATTTTCTCAAAATACCTTCTTGCACTTCCCTTCTTATGAACAAATGGCCTCTAAGACCACTGAATCTTCCTCCTCTGCCTCAGCCAGTTCTGATACCCTGTACTGCAAATGGGGATTCGTGTCTTATAACAACCTTATGCAAGATTATGGGATCAGGGCTGAATGGAATCATGTGTTGCCATCAAGAATGGACACAGCATTTCCGTTGAAGGAAGGTAAAATCACGTTGTTTAGTGATTTCTTCAAATTTTGCAATTTCCGGCTGCCTATTACCAAGTTTTGCAAATTGGTTCTTGACCATTACCGTGTTCACATCTCCCAACTACATCTATTAGGACTAGTGAAGCTTCGACAGTTCGAATTTGCTTGTGCGGCTTTAGGGCACATTCCAAAACTTATTGTTTTTAGGGCTTTCTTTGTGCTTGTGTGGAAATCCCCCTTTTTCACTTTTGACCGGAGAGATACCGATGCGTCTTGTTTGAGGGACATTCCTACCAGTTCTAGGGACAAGGATTGGAAAAAGAAATTTTTCTATATCGATGCCTGTGTGATTCCCGGCGAGATGCACTGGAGAAATATGGGCCCAAAAGACAAGGTTAAGGACGACAGTCCTTCTGAAGATGCTTATATTTCAAACGCCCTATATACAAGACTGTGTGGTCGCCCTTTCGAGTGCACAGTAATCCCAGAAGGGGCCCTAGTAATGGCGGGGATGAGTCTACTGTGGCGCGATATCAAGCAGTATCCCTCATTTCGAAGGGATGACGAAGGTACTCCTATGTTTTGCTAGTTATGTATTCTGCCATTTTTGAAAATAACATATATGTATCTTTCAGGGGAATGGAGCTTGTTTGACTTTGTGGACCCTCCGCGGCATCTGGCGTTGAGGGCCGCGGACCGCGTGCTCAATGAACAAGAACCGGATGTGTTGAAAGTTCACCTTGAGCAGTTTTTATTACCCGCTCTGCCTGTGGATCCTGTTGCCTACATTTCCCCCCTTACCCTCAGCGGGGGTAGTAACGTTATCCTTCCAGAGAAAAAACCGACCCGGATAAAGGTTACCGGGAGGAAATATATGGCAGCTGGGGAGGCCACATCTTCCGCTGGTGGGGCGGCACTCGCCAAAGGTGATATCACTACTACTGCTGAAATGACAAGCCCCACCCATGTGGCGAAGAAACGAAAGACGTTTGTTACTCCTACGCTAACTGAGTTTGAGGCTATGCAAGCCGCCTATACCCTGCCGTTTGGTGTGTGTTTTATGTCTTCGAGTGTCAATGTGAATTATAAGCTTCGTGTTACTAAAGCTTGTCTTTGATACAGGTACTTCTGCCGAGGTCCGGACTGAAAATGTGACACCCACGCCCTTGTCATCTGTGGGGGCGGTACTTCCTATTGCTAGCAGCCTTTCAGAGCTTATACCTTCGACGAATGTTACCGTCGCTGTTAGTTGTGCCATGTCGCCGCCTACGCTTACCGCCGCCGTGACTGTAACAGCTATAACAGTTTCCACGCCACTGACCTCCAGTGTCGTTCCTTCCGCTCTGTTTGATTCTCCATTGAGTATTTTTTCTGCTACCGGGAAGGAGATGCCTGCCGTATCTCTTGCTCACGAGGCGACGAGTGCTGGAGATCACGCCGCTGGCGATACTGGGGGGTCCAGCAGTGGTATTGCTGACGATGGGGCCCGCTTGCGTGACGATCTTTATTTGCCTACCATTAATTGGGATCCCAACGCTCAGGATAAACGCTACCAGCCCCAGTGGAAAATTGCGGAGTCTTCTAGGTTGATTTTTCCCCAAGTGGTTCAGCACTGGTTTGAACGGGCTTACCCTCCAGCAGAGGCGGCGTATGTTGAGGGACTGAATAACGAGAATTTGATGAATTCTGCAATTGTTGATTCTGCATGTCAGCCCCGGAGGCTTTCAGAAATCCGGCGCAGGTGGATGCATGACAATAATGAACTCCACCAGGCACGAGCCACTATTGAAGAGCTCAAGGATGAGAAATACCGCCTGGAGAGTCAGCTCCAGGCCGCTGGGTTGAGGGAGAGTCGGTTTTTGTCAGAGAAAAACAAGGCTGAGGATGACTTGAAGAGGGTAACTGCCCACCTTGCTGAGGAGCGGCTTATGTGGGCTCGCGATATAGCGGAGAAGGACCGGGTTCTTGCTCACGCTAAAAGCGTACAGGAAGAGCTAGAGCGTAAAGATGTTAGTGAGGCTCAGAAGGTGAGATATGAGATAACTGCTCTTGTGGAAAAATTCCGAATTGACACTGAATTTGTGTCTCAGGTGCAGGAGCGCTATCAAGCTTTTACCGTTGAGGTGGAAACTTCGAATGCTAAAGCCCAGGCAAAGCAAGCGGAGCTGGAGGAGCGGGAAGGGCAACTTAGGGAACTCCAACAGCATTGTGATTCCCTTCTTTCTGAAAGAAATACACTTACCCAATCCTCTGCTGCACGCCTGGAGGAGGTGGAAAGCGCCCTGGAATAAGCGAATGCTGAGGTGGATAGCTTAACTAGCCAACTGGCTGCTATACGGGGCGACAGGAATTCGTTGATAACGAACGGGTTGGTAGGGGCGTTTGAATACCTTCGCCAATCAGCGCCTTTTACCGCGCTGATAGACCGCCTCTCCGCTGCTGCATACCAGTCCGGTCATCATGATGGCGTTTACAAAGGATACTTCGACTGCCATCAGTCGGAAAAAGTTGCTTCGGGCTTCCATGCGGCAAGGGGCAAGTTTCAGGGTGACATGGAAGATGCCTTGGAGGCAGCGTACAACGAGCCATTGCCTGGGTATGCTGACCTGATGGACAAGGTGAATGAAGAGGGCATCGAGTCTTTGCGTTTGATGCTGGACCCCGCGGAAGAGACAGAGGAGGAATAAGTAATTTGTTTTGTTTATGTATCTTACTTCCTCATGCCTTTTGTAATGACACTGTTTAACTTGGTTTTTGCGAAAATATCTGAATGGCTTGTCAGACATTTAATGCTAATGTAATGATGTATACCGCCGCCATTCTTCTGAAATGTGGCGACTTGACCTGTAATGATTATTTACCATTAATGTTGCTATCGTCATTACTGTTAAACTGTTTGCCCTTCTATAAATTGTGGTTCTCTTTCCAAATTTGGTAACCCGAAAGGATGAGCCGGAGAAGTTATAGGCAGAGACTTTCCAACATTTTCCGGCGTTTGGATGCCGCCGATGGTCTGGTTCAACTGCAAACTCCGGTAACGAAGTCAATGATTCGGAGAAGAAGACCACCTTCTAATGCTGTTCCATCCCGGGTGAACCGGTCGTGCAAGAGTGTTGTTTATGAAGATCCTTTGTCAGCTGATGCTAATATGGCATCACTATCAGCTGATAGTCTAATGAAAATCATCCCGGCTGATAATGTTCAACGTTGCCATTTGGTGTATGAGCGTCGCCAGGGTGGTTGTGCTGTGAAGGATTTTGTTGATGACCCAATTATGGTAGCTCTACCGATGATTGGAGGATCGACCGATGACTTGGCCGCTGATCCTTATGTGCTGAGCTGTGGTGAGGTGCTGCATACCCCTGCAGAGGTGATGGCGACCTGTTCCCACAAGTAGGTGTTAGAACATGTTCTTTTTTGGTTTCCCCATGTTGGTTTTTATCAACAGGGACAAGTACTTGGTTTGTGTAAGATAGTTCGTATGTATTTATTACCAAAATACCTATCTTTTTGTAGCGGTTAGCGTATCTATTACCAAGATACCCGCTTTCAGCACTGTATATTTTGACCCTATGACTTATATGCATGAAAATATTTCGTGTTTATGGGTACTTTTGTTGTTTACCGTTATGTGCAGTTTGTTTGCGATGGTAAGTTTTATTGTATGTTTAAGTAATGAGAGAAAACAAAAGGAAATAACTTTTATTAAACTCAAAACTTAGATGAACAGAAGCGACATCGCTGTGGATGGATTACACTTGTTTATTGAAAAAAGAAAAGTTTGCTCTTGCTGTTAGGAGCAAGGCATTACAGGTAACATTTTTTCAATTGAGCTATGTTCCAGCTGCGCGGTACAGCGGTGCCATCTAGTCTGGATAAGCGGTAGGCCCCTTTGCCCAGATCTTCTTGAATGACGTAGGGACCCTCCCAGTTGGGTCCCAGTTTGCCTGCGGGTTCCGCTCTACTGGCTTCGTTTTCGCGCATGACGTAATCGCCTTCTTTGAAAGTGTGCTGTGCCACGCGTTTGTTGTAGTACTTTTCCAATGTTTTCTTGTACTTTGCCTCGTTAATGGCGGCAGCTTCACGCCTTTCTTCGAGTATATCCAGGCCTTCCCTTAACAGCCTATCATTATCATCTCCGGTAGTAAGGCGACGTAATGATGGCAATCCCGCCTCCGCGGGTATCATTGCTTCCGCACCATAGGTCAGGCTAAAAGGGGTTTCATTATTGCTTGTCTTGGGCATTATCCGGTGTGCCCATAGGACATTTGGCAGTTCTTCCACCCAAGAACTTCCTTCATAATCTTACCTTCTTTTCATGCCGTCCAGCAAACTCCTATTCGCCCGCTCTACCTGTCCGTTTCCCTGGGGATGCACTACAGATGTGAAGATTTGCTGGATCTGGAGATCGGCGCACCATTCTTGCAGAACTTTGTCGGTGAACTGTGTTCCATTGTCGCTCACCAGGTATAGCGGTAATCCGAACCGACATACTATGTGTTCCCAAAGGAACTTGTTTGCATTTTCCGCAGTGATTTTAGCCAAAGGTTTGGCCTCAACCCACTTGGTAAAGTAGTTGATCACCACAATTAAGTATTTTAGCCTTCCGGGAGCCAACGGTAATGGTCCAACGATGTCCACCGCCCATTTTTGAAAAGGCCAGGCCGCTATAACCGGGATTAAGTTGTTTTTTGGGCCTGAGTGTTTGAGGGGCGAATTTCTGACAGCTACGACATTTTCTGAGTTCTTACACCGCGTCTTCGTGCATCCCGGGCCAATAATACCCGACATTATGGATTTTAGCTACGACTGCCCGGGGTCCGGCGTGGATGCCGCATATGCCTGCGTGGATTTCCTGGATCAGGTACTTAGCTTCCCCCGGGGAGACACACTGCAGGAGGGGTCCCAAGTACGACTTTCGATATAGAACGCCACTGTTTACTTCATATTGCAATGCCTTTGTTTGTATTTTCTGAGCGTCGCCCCTAGCGGGGGGTAACTCCCCCTTAGTAAGGAACTTTAATATCAGGGTGTACCAACACGGTTCCACCACTGTGACGGCGGAGACGTTCCGGGGTTCAATTGAGGGTGTTTGCAATGTTTCCACCTTTACTTCTTTTTCCGTGCCCGAAGTAGCAAGTTTACTCAAAGCATCCGCTATTTGGTTTTTTCCCCTGTGTACGTGATTGAGTGTGACATTATCGAAGGAAGCCATGAGTTCCTTTGTTTTTGCTAAGTATCTTGCCATTGACTCGTCTTTGGCTTCATACGTCTCATTTACTTGATTATTAACCAGTAAGGAATCGACATATGCATCGACCCATGTAGCTCCCATAGATTGGGCCATTCTTAAACTCGCGAGTAGCGCTTCATATTCTGCTTCGTTGTTGGAACATTCGAAATTGAAGCGTAAGGCGTACATCAGTCTTATCTCGTCTGGGCTTATCAACATTAAGCCCGCCCCAGATCCTCTTCCACTTGATGACCCGTCAGTATAAAGTTTCCAGGTCTGTCCGGCAGTGCTGGATTCCGGGATGTCCCGGATGGCGGGGTCCACTATAGTTTCTCCTTCAGGGATCTCAGCTAAGAAGTCGGTGATTACCTGCCCTTTGACTGCTGTTCGTTTTCGATATTCAATGTCCAAAGCGCCCAATTCAATCGCCCATTTGGCCAGTCTCCCGAAAATTTCTGGCTTGTGCAAAATTTGCTGTAGCGGGTAATTCGTCAAGACCTGTACGCAGCGCGCTTGAAAATATCTTCTTAATCGCCGAGTGGCGTGAACTAGTGCAAGGACCAGTTTTTCAAGGTTGGATACTGCGTTTCGGGTCCCGCCAATACTCGGCTGATGTAATATATGGGTGTCTGCTTCCCATCTCTTTCCACCATTAGTACCGTGCTTACCGCGTTATGGGCTGCTGCCAAATACATTTTAAGCACTTCATTAGGGGATGGCGCTGTCAGCATGGGTAATTTCTCAATGAAACGTTTCATGTCTTGCAGGGCTTCTTCCACTTCACCGGTCCATTTGAAATTCTTTTTGTTAAGGCAGTCTTTTAACGTCTTAATAAATGGCAAAGATTTTTCGGCATGTCTTGCCAAGAATCTGTTGATCGCCACTAAACGCCCATTTAACGCTTGCGCTTCTTTCAAGGTTCTTGGAGAGGGCATCTGCGTTATAGCGGCTACCTTTTCCGGGTTAGCTTTAAAGCCGTCCCGAGTGACTATTACGCCTAAGAACTTTCCCTCCTCAACCCCAAAAGAGCATTTCTTGGGGTTGAGTTTGATGTTGTATTCTCTAAGCTTTTGGAAAGTTTCCTCAATGTCTTCCAGCATTTGTTTCTCTTCCCTGCTTTTGATCACAAGATCATCGACGTATACTTCCAAATTTCTGCCAATTTGTGTTTCGAAAGCTTTGTCCATGAGTCGCTGGTAAGTGGCCCCGGGATTTCGTAGGCCGAAAGGCATCTTTGTGTAGCAAAAGATGCCAACATCAGTGTGAAACGCCGTTTTTTCTTCGTCTTCCTTGGACATCTTAATCTAGTGGTATCCTTTATACGCGTCTAAAAAGCACTTATACCTGTAGGGGACCAGGGAGTCAACTTTGAAGTCCATCTCAGGCAGTGGGTACGCGTCCTTGGGGCATGCTTTATTTAGATCTTTGAAATCGATGCACATCCGCCATGTGTCGTCTGGCTTCTTCACCATTACCGGGTTTGATACCCACGTGTGGTACTGTGTTTCTCTGAGGATTCCGGCTTCCACCAATTTCCGTACCTCTCTAACAACTGCTGCCTTTCTATCCAGAGCCATACTGCGTTTACCCTGTGCGACTGGCTTAATGCCTAGGAGTGTTGCTAACTTGTGTTCTGCCTTATCGCGGGGTATTCCCGTCATGTCAGAATGTTCGAAGGCAAAGATATCTACATTCCTTCTCAGCAGCTGTTTTAAATCGTTTTTAACCTCGGAAGAGAGGCTGTCTCCGATTGTAATTGGCTAGTCTGGATGGCGTGTGCTTAATACCCATCTTTCTGGACCAACGGCTCCGGTAGGGCCCTGGAGACATCTTTTGCCGTTTAATACCTCCCCTAGTTTGTCCCGAAACACTATCGCAACACCCCGCGGGGTAGGGAACTTCATAAAACCTCGCGCCGTAGAGACTATAGCGTCTAATTTACCCAGAGTAAACCTTTCGATGATCACATTGTGGTACGATTCGGCACGTACCACAAGGAATGTTAGGAGTATGGTTCTTTCCCGGGGCTCTTATCCGAATGTGACCGGGAAGGTAATCTGACCAATAGGATCCACCTTTTCCCCTGTGAAACCTTTAATGGGGGCGTGTACTGATTCCAGCAGCCTTTTGTCCTCTGGTTGCATTCTGTTGAAACAGTGTTCGTAAATAATGTCTTCTGAACTCCCGGTATCTACCAAGATTCTTCTCATGCGATAATCTCCTACTGCGGCGGATATGATCAAAGCATCCGTAGTGAGGTGTAAATCTTCCATGCGAGGGTCAATGGTCATGGTTGCTAACATCCAGGGTTCGAGCGTGGAGAAACTCCGTTTTGCCCTTTTTCCTTTGTCCGCGTATACCATATTCAGCTCTAGCGTCCTCTTGCCCGCCGCCTTGTCATTTTCTTCCTTAACCGGGAGCGGGCCCTGCTTGATATCTCTCACTAGATGTGCCAGTTTACCAGCTTTCACGAAGTATTCAATCTGCTTCTTTAGTTGAAAGCAGTCGTTCGTATCGTGGCCGCTCCCTTTGTGGTACTCACAATATTTACTTGTGTCTTTGTTGGGGTTGTCTTTCAGCGGATTTGGGGGATTAAACTTGAGGTTCTCTGAGGCTAGGATCTCTGCTGGTGTCTTGCTTAGGTTGGGGTAGTCGAATCGAGGTTTTAAGGACTCATTCCTTGGATAGGTGCCTCTGGGTCTATCGTACCGCGAGTCCGTCTTATCATTCCTCTGATATCGGTCTCCTCTACCCCTACCTTTAGAACCTCTCTGTTCCCTGTCTTCTTGGTTTTTCAGAGCCTCCTTCTTCCTATTGGCCGCGTGACTGGTGGCTACTGCCTTTTCCTGTATGACATAAACTTTAGCTATCCGCAGTATTTCATCGATGGTGGGAGGTACGCCATCCCTTCCATGTAGCGTTCTCAACAACTCATCGTCGTTTACTCCTTGTAGGAAAGCTCCACACGCTAGATCGTTTGTTACGCCCGGGATTGCCAGGCTTTCTTTGTTGAATCTAACAATAAAGTTTTCCACCGTTTCGTTGTCTGTCCGGCGGATATGGAGGAGCTCGTTCCTATCCTTCGTGTGCCTGCGCTGCTGGCTGGACTGCAAGATGAATTTGGACTCTAGATCTTCGAAACTGTCAATCTCCCCAATGGGCAGACTGTCCCACCAGACCCGAGCCGCGCCTACCAGTGTTTGCACAAACATTTTACACCATAGGGGCATAGTCCAACAGGCTACCTCCCCTGCACTTTTAAATAGGTTAAGATGGTCATCAGGGTCCCCTAGACCATCGTATTTGCCTACAGTTTGAGGCATCTTGGGTTTTTCCTTGATAGGAGCTTCCGCTATTCTTCTAGTGAACTTGGATTTGAAGGTTGCATCCACTGTCTTGTAAGGTCTGGTGAGTTCGTCTTCCTCTACGTTGATGGGTTGTACTAGAGGAACGATTCCGCTCTGGCTTATACCCTGAGTGGCTGAGGGTTGAGCCGAAGTGACGTTTAGCAAGGAACTGGGGCCTCCCCCCGGAGAGAATCTAGGTCTGGATGCGTTTCCTCTGTCATAAACAGGTTCCGCCGCTGGCGGGGTTTGAGTGTAAACCGGTTGTGACGTTGGAAAGGTCCACCAAGGTGCCATATAAGCCGCGTATGGCGATTGAGTATGGCCTTGTGTGGCTCCCTGGGGTGTGCACATTGAATTACCGTACGGGGGTAAATACCCATACGGGGGTGCGTAATAGTACCCGGGGAAATAAGCCTGATTTCCCAGCGTAACCGGGGCGTTCATAATTCCTGCTGGCATGATCGTTGGTTGGTGAGGTGGCGTTGACAATGCCGCTGTTAGTGCTGCAGAATACAAGGGCGACATGGCATAAGTGACTGAGGGTTGGTAATACTGAGGCATGCTTGCCTGTGGTATAACAGTGCTTGGGTTTGCCGATGTAATAACTGGCATAGAGTTAAGGCGCGAGATCTGCGCACTAGTGGTTGCCACCGGGGTGAACATGTTACCACCAATTATACTTGGTTCCACCGACTGTAACCGTAGAGATGTGTATGGAAACCAATCTGCCACCGTGGTCCCGGAGGAGACGGTGGTAATGCCTGTGAAACTTGGGGGTGGTCCTTCCGCCTCAAACTCCAGGTCAAGCGACCTTGTGACAGCCGGCGAGGCTGGCGTGATGGTGACAGCCGGCGAGGCCGTCGTGGTGGTGACAAGGTCTGCTCCCGACACCGGATTGTTGTCTGTCATTGTTTGGTTTGGGGTAACTGCTACGTTCTGATCACTTACCATGGGGTTCAATCTAACTGTTACCGAAAAGGTCCCACGGATGGCGCCAATGAAGAAACACTGACCTTTACGGTAGTATCCAACTAGGGCTTCAACTCTCAGTGACCCGAACAGTTAGCTGCAAAACAGAAACACCGTTAGGACTCGTTACAGGAATGGGGTTATTCCTGTAACCACCCTCCGGCGTGAGAATAAGTCTCGGTTTTGGGAGTATAAGAGAAGATATGGAGAATAAAGTTGTATGAGAATAAGATAATCTGTACCTTATAAGTTTACCTCTATTTATAGTTTATCATTAGGGTTTCCCCTAACTTAGGATGGGCTCCGATAAGTTAGGGATTTGCATGATCTTCCCAAAAAGTTGGAGATTCGGTTGCGTGATCTATCCATGCAGGATGGAATGTTCTAGAACAAATGTCTATAACTATTTTATTTATAATAAAATAATAGGTATTGACCGGGTCGGATTGTCCGATTCGGGTCATACCTCGTCACGCCCTAATTATATCGCGCGCCACGTGTTAGGCCAGGATGCGTTCTCATCGTTCTCACACTTTTGGGCGTTTTCTCCTGATCTCGTTTCTAGATATATATATATATATATAGGGGAATGCTAAAATGAGAACCACCTCGAGTTGTAAGAACCGTGAGAACTACACCGTAGGGGGCGCGGTGGACCAAATTTTTTTTTCATAGACGTAGATGCATGTATAAAAACACCATTTGTAAAAAAAAATTCAAAAAAAAAATGTCGTGTGTGTAGTTTTGAGCGCCACAAGTTTGTTTTTACGGGACCCGTAAATATGGTCGGAAAATTTACGGGTCCCGTAAATGCACACTTGAGGTGCTCAAAAACTTTTTTTTTCGAATTTTTTTTTTTTACAAATGTTGTTTTTATACATGTAACTACGTTTATGAAAAAAAATTGGTCCACCTCGTCCCGTACGGTGTAGTTCTCGCGGTTCTTACAACTCGAGATGGTTCTCATTTTAGCATGATCCTATATATATATATATATATATATATATATGTAACACCCCGTGTTTTGAAAGTCAAAGTACAAGTCAAAGTCAAGGGAAGAAAAAATTGCTAATTGTGATCTATCTCTCCTTGCTTAATTATCGATTGTACACCTTGACTTGTAATCGAGAATCTATTTTAATCGCTTTAGTTGTATTATGTGGGATACATGTTAACAATCGCATTTTAATCGCTAATCGATCTATCACTAATCGCACCGCTATCGCATCGCAACCCGAATTATGCGTTCTGGATATTGTTTTACGTTTGTGTGCTACTTATGTGTTACTTGTGCATGTTATTTATGTTATGTGGTGATTACTCGAAACGCAATCACAACTCTATCGCAACGCAATCTCATCGCAAACTCGAGATTCAAGGTTTATATTTATGGTATTTAGTAGCTAGGTTATTTGTGTAACTAATGGGTAATACTATCGCATCGCTTACTCGAAACGCAACGCAATGCTCATCGCGCAAAACGAAAATACGAAAACCAACTCGCAACGCCAGTCGATCGAATGATCGTTCGACCGAATGGCCATCTGAACGGATGACCATCCGATCGGATGGCCATCCGATCCGACACCTGTGCGCACCTTTTCCTCTTTTGGAAACCCTATAAATACCCTGTCACATCAACATTCATTGATGTGACAGCCCTCTCTCCGACCAGCTCGCTCAAGTCTCCTTTTCTCTCGATTTCTCCCAATTCTTGTAAGTTTCTACCCTGAATCTTGTACTTCTATGATCTACACGCATTTCTCCATCATTTTCACCGTTAAACCTTCACTTTTAACCATGAAATCGCCGAGTTTGAGGTGTTCCAGAGTGATGTCATCATGGAGTTCTTATGAACTTCAAGATTTGGCTTCATACCATCAAGAACAAATCAAATCTAAAGGATTTCAACATGTTTAAACAATATTTTTGCTTAAATCTAAACGTTTTCGAGGATTAAAAGGATTGAAAGATGGTTTCATCACGTTCTTTCAACTCTTTTACACTCTATGTGCTCCAAACCGGTAGAGTCGGAGCTAGTTCAGGCCTTCTACTCATTCTCTAGTGAAGCGTCGGTCCCATATCTGATATCCTACCAAAGAGACAACCGATTTCGGGTTGAACATGAACAAACCGTTAAGAACAGTTGACCGGTCAGATTGGGGTGATTCCCGTCCGATCGAATAGCTTGGGCTTGGTGGAGTTCTGGTTGTTTAACACGATGTCAAACCGTCTCGATCAAACCGCAAACTTTCAAACTTAACAAGTTTCCAAAACAAACAAGTCACCGGGCGAATTGCCATCCGATCGAACAGAAATCCGCACGGATGACAGGTGAACCCTCAACACTTAAACATTTTCAAAGAAGGTTAGTTTCCAACGAACCGCCATCCGATCGGACGGCCATCCGTTCGGATGACCATCCGTCCAGTTGTCCTGAATAGTAGAAACCCTTCTCTTTTTATACAATACTACAACGAAAACTTTAAAGCCATCATACACAAACACATCCATCTCAAACGAGTGGCCACCGACCGAATGGCCAACTGATCGGATGACCATCCAATCGGATTGCCGTCCGATCGGATGACACTTCGACATCCTTATCACTTGCATCGCTTTACGTGCTACTTGTCGCTTATACTAACGTTCTCTAACTAGGCTGACTCTCTAGCACTCTCTTCAATCCATTAGCTACCATCGTTGTGAGTATACTCGATCCCTCTTTGCTTAACGCACTTTTGGGTGTTACATACGTTACTTATATCAAATCACATTGACACACAACACAAACACTTTTAACGCTAACCACTCTCGCATGTTATACGTGACTCGATGAATGCCTGTTTGTTATGTTAACACATTGATTGCTGTCTACCTGCCTGAGCAACGATAGTACTATAGTTTGGACTCATCACCTGTTTACTCAGGGGTTGTTAAGAATATTACTTCACGTGTTCGCAGTGGTGAACATGTGTTGCGCACTCGCTACTCGCAGTCAAATCGTAGTCATTGGTATTGATAGGATCTTTGTCGATAACTTACATGCTTCACATTATACGTTGTACATGCTGGTTATGCGTAAATCGCTTTCGCTACTATTATACTATTAAACTTGTATGCTCACCTTTACACTATGTGTATTGACTTCTATTTTAACGTATGTGACAGGTGTTTGAGATGCTAGGATGCTTGCTTATTGTGGAATCAAGTAGGATGAGTCTAGAAACAAACAACTTAAATCTGAGTTGTCGGAACAGTTTTCTATTTGTCTTTGAGAACAATTGTCTGTAATAATTGTGCTACTTTATATGTTACGGTATGTGTAACACCCCGTGTTTTCGTAAGTGAAAGTCAAAGTCAAGGTCAAAGCCAACGACCGATTCACGCAACTTGACTTGTAGAAATGTCTTTATTTTATTTGTATTATGTGGAGTAAGTGTCGTTCATTACAATAATCGATGAATATTAATCGTATTTCAATCGACCTACGACTGTGAACTATAGGAAGTAACAATGCGATAAAGTTAATTAAGCTATGCTAAATAAATCGACATCGAATCGTAACTCGAACTACGTAATTTTACTTATGGTTTATACGTGTGTGTGTGCCTTACGTGTTACCTGTGCATGTTTATTTATGTTATGTTGTGATAATCAAGCGAACTCAATCGAACTCGAAATCTAACTTGAATGCTATCGAACTCGAACTCGAATCACAATCGAAGTAGTGGAGACTGAAAGTAATTTGACTAGGAAACCCTATCATATCGAACCGCTCGCAATCAAAATCAAAATATCTGAAATCATCGCGCAAAACACTCGAAAAGTGCAACCGATCGAACAGCCAGCCGAACGGACTGTTGTCCGATCGGACAGGCTGTCCGATCGAGCTGCCAGCCGATCGGCTAGCCCTTTCCTCTTTTGTCATCCTATAAATACCCCTGTCATTGTCATCCTTTACCACTTTTGGAAACCTCTGTTCGACCAACACGCTCAACTCGCCTTTTCTCAGATTTCTCTCGATTCCGGTAAGTTTTCGTCCTAAATCTTGTACTTTCTTGATCTATACACACTCCTACACCTTTCTATCTTTTAAACCTAAACTTTTAACCGTGAAATCATCAAGAATCAAGTGTTCTAGGATGATGTCATTACGGGTTCTTGAAGAACTTCATGTTTTGACCTCAATCCACCAAGAATGACTGAATCTAGCCGATTCCACGTAAACAAACAAGGATCTTTCCTAGATCTAAACATATACACAGTGACAAGAGCGGAAAGACGGATTTACCAACCTTCCTTCAACTCTTTGTCACTCAGTAACCTAGAACCAGTAGAAACGGAACCTGAGTCGGTTTACAAATCACTTCAGTGGTTATACGGCTCAAGATCTAGGTTCTATCCACGAGGTTAACTGACTCCGAGTTAAATGTTAAACTTCATTCCGAACAGACCACCGGCCGGATTTGGGTGATTCCTGTCCGACCCGGGAAACCAAGTGAGGACGAGGTGCCTATGATTTTACTCGCTGTCAAAACACCTCGATAAAACGACACACGAACAGAACGACCAAGGTGTTAGACGCAAGGCTGATCAGGTCAGGATGCTGACCGATCGGACTGCTGTCCGAACGGACAGCCAGCCGATCAGATAAACCAGCCGATCGACTGGCCAGCAGATCGGCTAGCACATGGTCCCACATAAATGACTTGTTTTGAAGAATGGTATTGAACGAACTGTTGTTCGATCGAACTATTGTCCGATCGGATTACTCTTCGGATCATGAGATACTATGCTTTAACACTTAATCAATTTTCAACATGTTTAATGCACTAGAAGTGCCACCCGATCGAACAGCCGTCCGATCAGGTGACACCCTGCTGTCCGATCGAACAGCAGTTGTGCTATTCGGTCGACCAACCATCCGATCCACTGAATCACACTTTACATTCACTAAAGTCTTTGACTTGTTGACTTGCCAACCGATCGAACACCTGTCCGATCAAACACCTGTCCGATCCAAAGACTTCACTTTGAATTTCTGCTGAATGCCTAACCGATTGGGCTACCGGCAGATCGAACAGCCGTCCGATCGACTGACCTGAAAGGCAAAGGTACTTCAATGTTTTCAAAATGCTACAACGAGAACTTCAAAGGTCAAGCCATCATACACAAACACATCCTTCTCAAAGGAAGAAACAATCCACTCGTACAGCCATCTGATCGGCCTACCGACCGATCGAACGGCAGACCGTACGGACTGTCAGCCGAACGGTCAGCCGTCCGATCGAACTGTCGTCCGATCGACCAGCTGTCCGACTCCTCCATACTTGTTTCCTGTTTTACGTTTCACTCACCGTTATGCTACCGAATCTATTCAGGCTAACCGTATTCGCTAAGCGCTCCCTTCAATCCATAAATCACTATGAGTATACTCGATCCCTTTTTGCTTTGAGCACTTTTGGGTGTTACATACGTTACGAATATTCAAACTACAATTATCACACTACTCAAACTATTTGAACGCTAACCGTTAATGCATGTTATACGTGGCTCATGAATGCTTGTTTGTTATGTTTACACATGGAATGTTGTCTACCTGCCTTAGCAACGATAGTACTATAGTTTGGACTCAGCACCCGTTTACCCGGGGGTTGTTAAGGATCCTTTACTTGCATGGATTACGGTGGTAATCATGTATTGCTAACTGGCTCAGGCAGTCAACCCGCAGTCATTGGTATCGATGGGTCTATGTCGATAACTAACGTGCTTCATTTCACTATGTGTACGTGCTGGCTATGCGTAAACAAATTCGAACTCTATATGCTATTATCAAACTTGTATGCTCACCTTTACATTTTATGTATTGACTTTATTTTAACGTATGTGACAGGTGCTTAAGAAGTTTACATGCTTAGCATGCTGTGAACTTGAGGCTAGGAAAGGTCTAGGATGCTCTCTGCGCTGTGATGAAATCGAAGCTAGGAAATGGGGTCCTAGAAACCAATAAATAAACTATCTTTACTTTTATTTGAATCTGAGTTGTCGGAACAGGATATTTGTCTTGATGTATATCTATAATAATTTGTTTACTATTTGAGACGTGGTATGGGACATGTTAACTTAAATTAAATGGTAATGATAGTTGTTGTGGAAACTTCTGGACAATCTGTTTCGCTCAGTGCCATGCCCCGATGATTTCCGCCATCGGTTGGGGTGTGACAGATTGGTATCAGAGCCATAACTATAGGGAATTAGGCAAGACTCGACCTAGTCCGGGTCGAAGTCTTAGATACCTAGACTATAGTTAAGAACCAGCAGACCGACTTGTGCATAACCAGTAGGGGTTATGTACGAGCTTACTTCTCGTTATTCTCGCTTGTTCTAAACTCTCACTGCACTCGAATTTTCAACTATGAGTGGATAATAAGGCCAAGAAAAGGTGTGAAAACCGCAAACTCTCGACTAAAGTTGCTTACTCAGCTCGCATTTTAGCTACAAGCGAGGAGAATTATGCCAAATTAGGAGTGAAATCCATATTTTGATGAATAATCTCCTCAGTTTTACCAAGACAAGAACGAAGTTGTTGAGCCAGGGGTGAAACCCTAACCTTGACGACTTGTTCCGCTTTTATACAAAACTCTCACCAAAGTCTCGACGGACTCCAACGACCTGTGGTCACAATATGATCAACGGGATGAGTGCCAAACGCCCAAGACTCGAGGCAAAGGCATAGTCCTAGATGTTAAATGTGCACAACGGATCCTTGTGAATAGTCGAACCACTTTGGGTAGTCGAAGTCTACTAGCCGCAGACGATCTATCTCCCGATTTTTTTAGTATCTCAAAGAAAGTTTGTCGATTTTATGTGTGTTTTATGTGCCATTTCCCATTTATGTGCTTATTTTGACTCCCAACGATTGCGTAACGACACGTTCAACGTGCGAAAACCGTGAACGTGCGTGACCAAACACACCAGAACGTACAATTTACCGTGATTCTTGTTATGTCCCGGTTTTGACTCCGAAACGATTGCGAACCGAACGTGTGACGTGCGGAATCCGTACACGAACGAGATCGAAACACACGAGACGTAGTATAATCTGTGATTCGATATAGACGTAGAAGGTACAAAGAAACGTGAATCACCTTTCGCCTTTCTCTCTAGTTTCTCCCCCTAGCTTACATTATGCTCTTTTCGGACAATCGCAGACTTGGAATGATAGGTTTTTGTTTTTCTGATTGCCTCCATTAGTTAAGATGTGTATGTGTTTCTTTATTTCTGTGCTTTACGTGCTTAGGAATTAAATGACTATGTGCTTTATGTGCTTATGGGGTTTTGTGATTTCGTGGTAAGTATTTGCGTAAGTGTACGTGTTCCTGAGCTTTAGTAAGTAATAGACGTGTGGGGTGAGATTCGAATACAATGTGATGAATCCTGTGACGATGTCTGTTGCAGACCATGTCGTCTGGATCCCGTCATGCACTCTCTCGCCAAGAAAAGAGGGACAAACGCCTTGCTTCCATCATCGTGAAAAGCGTAGCAAAGGCCGTGAGTGATGTTTATGAGAATGCCAGCAAATCATCAAAGGAATCGAGAACCGAAGCTCCTAAGACTGCCGCAAGGCCCTTCAGTTTCAAGCAATTCAAGTCGTGTGGGCCAAAAGAATTCACTGGCGAAGGAGGTCCTACTGCACTATTTCACTGGTTTGATTCCATTGAGGTTACTCTGCGACAAAGTGGTTGCCCTGATGACCTTCGAACTCTGAACGCTACCGGTGTTTTCCAGTCCCGTGCTCTAGACTGGTGGATGGCCGAGAGGAACAAGCGAGGGAACGATGCAGCCTACGGTCTGTCATGGGATGAGCTCAAGGAAGTTATGCTAGAGGAATTCTGCCCTCCTCACGAACGTCAAAAGCTGGAAGATGAATTTTGGCACATACAGCAGAAGGATGGTGACAATGCTGGTCTCACTGCTCGTTTCAAACAGCTCAGCATTATCTGTCCCGACCAAGTCAAGACTCCCGACATGACCATCAAGAAGTATATCCGAGCTTTGCCCGATTGCGTTGCTGATTTCGTGCAAGCGGCTAAGACCACAACGATCGAGGAAACCTATCTGTTGGCCGCTGAGATCAACGACAAACGGGTTAAGGCTGGGGTATGGGATAAGACTTCGAAGCATCTGCATCAAGCTACCGCTACCGCACCAACTGCTGAACCCACCTCATCGAGCAACAAGAGGAAGAACAAGAGAAAGAACACCTCCACCAATAAGAACTGTGCGATTACTGCTGCACCAATTCAAACCGTACCTTCCCAACAGCGTCAAGTAGTGGCGCCTGTGGCCAATGCACCGCCTGCAAAGCATGCATACACTGGGCCACACCCGCTCTGCCCTACTTGCACCTACCACCACCCGACTGCTATTCAACGCCGCTTTTGTGCTAACTGCAATGTATACAGCCACTTTACTGCCAATTGCCGTATTCGTCAAGTTCCTGCCAATCAAGCTCTAATCACTGCCCCACAGGGTCAACAAGCTCCTCCGGCACCCGCAGTCAAAGCCAGAGCCTGCTTCGCGTGTGGCGACCCGAACCACTTCGCCAACGTGTGCCCAAACAGGGTCGTGAAACAAGATCCTCAGCAACAGCAGCCACAACAGCAACAACAACAGCAGCAGCAGCAACAACAGGCCGCACGTGCCAGAACTTTCAACCTCAACGTACGTCAAGCCCAGGCCGACAACAACGTGGTCAATGGTACGTTCCTTGTGAATGGTATTTATGCTTCATGTTTGTTTGATACCGGAGCCGATAATTGCTTTGTGTCACTCGAATTTGAAAAACTCCTTAATCGTAAACATTCCCAACTCTCCTCGAAGTTCGACGTAGAAGTCGCTACCGGAAGAACCGCCGCTGTTAATTCTGTTATCCGTGATTGTACTCTTGAACTCAACAATCACATCTTCCCAATCGACCTTATTCCGATGCAACTCGGAAGCCTTGACGTCATAGTAGGCATGGACTTCCTTCGAGAAAACCATGCTGAAGTTGTGTGCTTCGACAAAATGATTCGTTTTTCGCTCTCCAATGGTGACTTATTTTGTGTTTATGGCGATACTATCTCAAAGGGGCTCAAGCTTATGTCATGCATCCAAGCCAGCAAGTATCTCCGTAAGGAATACAGGGCTTTCTTGGCTAACATCGTAGTAGCGGAGAAGGAAAAGAAAGAGAATAAGGAAGTGAAAGACGTACCAGTGGTTCGAGAATTTCCTAATGTTTTTCCAGAGGATCTTCCCGGACTACCGCCAAGTCGTGATATCGACTTTTGTATTGACCTCATTCCTGGAGCCAACCCTATCGCCAAAGCTCCATACCGACTCGCACCGTCAGAAATGCGCGAACTCTCAACCCAACTCCAGGAATTACTTGAAAAAGGCTTCATTCGCCCGAGCACCTCTCCTTGGGGTGCACCAGTCCTTTTCGTCAAAAAGAAGGATGGGTCGTTCCGGATGTGCATCGACTACCGGGAATTGAATAAGTTAACTATCAAGAACCGCTACCCACTGCCTCGTATCGACGATTTGTTTGATCAACTACAAGGCGCTACGTGTTTCTCGAAGATCGATCTACGTTCAGGTTACCACCAGCTACGCATTCAAGAGGAGGATATACTCAAAACCGCATTTCGAACCCGTTACGGCCATTACGAATTCGTTGTCATGCCTTTTGGTCTAACTAACGCACCAGCGGTTTTCATGGATCTGATGAATCGCGTGTGTAAACCATATCTCGACCGTTTCGTCATCGTGTTCATCGACGATGTCTTGATCTATTCCAAATCGAAGGCCGAACACGCGCAACATCTACGTTTGGTTCTCGAGGTACTCCAGGGAAACCAACTCTATGCCAAGTTCTCCAAGTGCGAATTCTGGTTAGGGGAGGTTCAATTTCTGGGTCACATTGTAAATAGTCAGGGTATACACGTCGATCCTACAAAGATTGAAGCTGTTAAGAGCTGGGTTACACCTAAGAATCCGTCCGAAGTCCGCTCCTTTCTCGGACTAGCGGGCTATTATCGTCGATTTATCGAAGGGTTCTCGAAGATTGTTGTGCCACTTACCTCTCTTACTCATAAAGACAAGCCTTTTGTTTGGGAGACTAAACAAGAGTCCGCCTTTCGAACCCTCAAACACATGCTTTGCAATGCTCCTGTTCTCACATTGCCCGACGGAAACAATGATTTCATTGTCTACTGTGATGCTTCCAACCTTGGTCTCGGGTGTGTTCTTATGCAATGGGACAAGGTCATAGCTTACGCATCTCGTCAGCTCAAAATCCATGAGAAGAACTATACAACTCATGATCTCGAGCTAGGCGCGGTTGTTTTTGCATTAAAGATTTGGCGACACTACCTGTATGGAACTAAGTGTACGATCTTCACCGATCATAGGAGCCTACAGCATATCTTTAATTAGAAGGAACTTAATATGCGTCAACGCCGATGGGTAGAACTTCTCAACGATTACGACTGTGAGATTCGTTATCACCCAGGCAAAGCAAATGTTGTTGCCGACGCACTTAGCAGACGAAGCTACTTGCTTAGCACTCGTAATGTTCAAGCCCAGCACAACCTCGAAACTCTCATCCGCGACGCTCAACACGCATGTTTCAACGAACGCACCATGAAGAAAGAAAGAATCTACCATGATGGAGCCCAGCTTGTGAGCAAATCGAATGGGATATTCCACTTCTTAGACCGAATTTGGATTCCCAAGCGAACCAATTTGCGACAGATTATCATGGACGAAGCCCATAAATCCCGCTACTCAATTCACCCCGGTGCTGACAAAATGTACCAGGACCTTCGTTACAAGTACTGGTGGCCGGGCATGAAAATGGATATCGCTCTCTATGTCGGAAGATGCCTAACTTGTGCTAGAATCAAGGCTGAACATCAAAGACCATCTGGCTTGCTCGAACAACCACCAATTCCCATATGGAAGTGGGAGAGCATAGCTATGGATTTCGTAACCAAGCTTCCACCCACGTCATCAGGTCACGACAGCATATGGGTTGTGGTCGACCGATTGACTAAATCAGCTCACTTTCTGCCTATACGAGAAGACTACAAGGTGGAACGATTAGCCCGAATCTACACCGACGAGATCATTTGTAATCATGGGACGCCTCGCGACATCATCTCTGACCGTGATGCTCGGTTTACTTCACGATTGTGGGAAACGTTTCAAACGGCACTCGGTACATCGCTTAATCTAAGTACTGCTTTCCACCCTCAAACCGACGGCCAGACTGAAAGAACGATCCGTACTCTTGAAGACATTCTCCGTGCGTGTGTTCTAGACTTCGGTGGTAGTTGGGATAAACACCTGCCGTTAGTCGAATTCTCGTATAACAATAGCTATCATTCTAGCATCGAGATGGCACCTTTCGAGGCATTGTACGAAAGAAGATGTCGATCGCCTATTGTGTGGCACGAGATCGGTCACTCGCAACTAACCGGTCCTGAGCTATTACAAGAAACGACAGACAAAATTTTCCAAATCAGAAACAACCTGGTGAAAGCTCGGGATCGACAGAAGGTTTACGCCGATAAAAAGCGCAAGCCCCGTGAATTTGGCGTTGGTGACTACGTACTCCTAAAGGTATCACCTTGGAAGGGTGTAGTCCGATTCGGCAAGAAAGGGAAACTCGCGCCTCGATATGTTGGACCTTTTAAGATTCTGGAAAGAATCGGAAAAGTCGCCTACAGACTCAAATTACCGGAGAAACTTAGTAACGTCCACCCGACTTTCCACGTGTCAAACCTCCGAAAGTGCATCGCCGACCACGACTTACACGTCTCTCTAGACGATCTACAAGTGAACGAAACATTACACTTCGTGGAAAAGCCTATCGAAATCATGGATCGCCAAACCAAGCAGCTCAGGCGCTCACGCATTCCTATTGTGAAAGTCCGATGGGAAGGAAAACGAGGCGCAGAGTTCACTTGGGAACTCGAAAGCGACATGAAGGCCCAGTACCCGCAGTTGTTCCAAGAGAAAGCTTAGATAGAGAAAGTCCTCACGTGATTCATGGCGGTTGTAGCAGCTTCCAGCTTAATTTCGGGACGAAATTCCCTAAACAAGAGGAGGCTGTAACACCCCGTGTTTTCGTAAGTGAAAGTCAAAGTCAAGGTCAAAGCCAACGACCGATTCGCGCAACTTGACTTGTAGAAATGTCTTTATTTTATTTGTATTATGTGGAGTAAATGTCGTTCATTACAATAATCGATGAATATTAATCGTATTTCAATCGACCTACGACTGTGAACTATAGGAAGTAACAATGCGATAAAGTTAATCAAGCTATGCTATATAAATCGACATCGAATCGTAACTCGAACTACGTAATTTTACTTATGGTTTATACGTGTGTGTGTGCCTTACATGTTACATGTGCATGTTTATTTATGTTATGTTGTGATAATCAAGCGAACTCAATCGAACTCGAAATCTAACTTGAATGCTATCGAACTCGAACTCGAATCACAATCGAAGTAGTGGAGACTGAAAGTAATTTGACTAGGAAACCCTATCATATCGAACCGCTCGCAACCGAAATCGAAATATCTGAAATCATCGCGTGAAACACTCGAAAGGTGCAACCGATCGATCAGGCTTCCCAGCCGATTGAATAGCCAGCCGAACGGACTGCTGTCCGATCGGACAGGCTGTCCGATCGAGCTGCCAGCCGATCGGCTAGCCCTTTCCTCTTTTGTCATCCTATAAATACCCCTGTCATTGTCATCCTTTACCACTTTTGGAAACCTCTGTTCGACCAGCACGCTCGACTCGCCTTTTCTCAGATTTCTCTCGATTCCGGTAAGTTTTCATCCTAAATCTTGTACTTTCTTAATCTATACACACTCCTACACCTTTCTATCTTTTAAATCTAAACTTTTAACCGTGAAATCATCAAGAATCAAGTGTTCTAGGATGATGTCATTACGGGTTCTTAAAGAACTTCATGTTTTGACCTCAATCCACCAAGAATGACTGAATCTAGCCGATTCCACGTAAACAAACAAGGATCTTTCCTAGATCTAAACATATACACAGTGACAAGAGCGGAAAGACGGATTTACCAACCTTCCTTCAACTCTTTGTCACTCAGTAACCCAGAACCAGTAGAAACGGAACCTGAGCCGGTATGGGACGTAGTGATTAAAATATTTGGTAAACATAGTTGTTATGGAATCTCCAGGACAATATGTTTCGCTCAGTGCCGCGCCCCGATGTTTCCGCAATCGGTTGGGGTGTGACAATATATATACATATATGGTAGGGATAGTGTACATTAATTCAAAAGTGCAAGAAGTGTGAGAAGTGTTTTAAACCATTAGATCTTTGATCTAATGTATGAGATCATTAGGGACCAAATTATAAATTGTGTTTTAATTATTTGGACTGATTTGAAAATTGTAGGGGTAATAGTGTCATTTTATATGTTTCAAATTAGGTAACTTCTCCTAAATTCTAGCGATTCACTCCTAAAATCTAGCGATTCAATTTTAAACTTATTTTAAATTTCAGACATTCTAAAACATCCAGAAATATGTAACTGCTACAAGAAATATATAACACTATACATCCATCATAAAACACTATATAACACCGTATAACATCGTATAACACTATGTAACACCATATAACACCATATAACACTATGTAACACTATATAACAATATATAACACTATACATCTATCATAGATATGCTATCAAACAAATATAACACTATAACACTATATAATACTATATAACTCTAAATAACACTATATAACACCATATAATACCATATAACACCATATAACACTATATAACACCAAAAAACACTATATAACACCATATAACACTATGTAACACTATATAACACTATATTAAAAAATATAACACTATACAGTTCTGAACGAGATGACACAAATTCGTAGATTAATTCTTAATTCGTATTCCTATAATTAAGGGTGGCGGTTATGGAAGGTTATCAGTTAATTAAATCAATAAGAAAATTACTTGTTTACCCTTTTGAATTAATTTAGATAGAGGACACATGTCATCACCACAATATTTCTCACCCTTCTCACACTTTTAGATTAATGTACAGGATATTCTACATATATATATATATACACACACACACACACACACACTAGTTTATAGACCCGCATATTACACATGTTGAATAAAGACATCATGTTACGTAAACCCGTTTAACGCATAGACTATAACCTAGTGACTTAGATAATAATAATTCATAATTATAATAATATAATAATTACGAATAGATAATAATAACAATAGCAATAGTAATTTTTCTCATTTGTTCCTCAGTTTTGCTTTTTTTTTTTTCATTTTCATCAAGCCCATTAACTTCATCAAAAAAGTCAGTTTAATAAGGAGCATTTTTGTCTTTTTACTTATTACTTATTTAATTTATTGTTTTTTTAATCCAAATAAAACCCACCCAATTAATTTATATCATTGCTCAAATGTGAACTTAAAAAGCTATGTAAATATCTTCTATTTAACTTAATCATTGTTGATATTAAATTACAAAAATAATTAAAATATAATCTAAATTATATAAAATATAATCTAAATTTTAAACTATATACCATATTCGTTTTTATAGGTTTATTGGCATGGCGGTATAAAATTCATTGAATAAAGAGTTATATTCTCAATAAAGTGTTTTTTTTTTTGGTATTTGACATCACATGTGTTATATATTAATAATAATTGGATATTAATCTAATATATTATTAATAAAATAATAATATTGCTAAATTAAGAGATACCTGTGTATAGTTATTCGCAAACAGAATATTTGGTTAGATTAGAAAATCTAGGTCTACAAGTATATGACCTAATTTGGTTTGACCAACAATGACTAAAAAATAAAATTTAATCTCACATATGAAAATAAAAAATAATAAATAAAATACTACAATAGTATAAGATAAATATTTTTATGTATTACGTATTTATCTATACTTATGTATACATTAATAAATTGGATATATTAATATGATATAATAACAATATGTATTTATTTCTTCTTGTGCATAAATTAATAAATTGTATATTAATATGATATAATAATAAGAAGAATATTAATAATAATATTAAAGGAGAGAATGACACATGGCATTAAGATTTAATTTTAAGGAGATAATGCCATGTGGCATTAACATGATTCTTTTATTAGTATTATATATATATATATATATATATATATATATATAAACTAGGTGTCACACCCCAACCGATGGCGGAAACATCGGGGTGCGGCACTAAGCGTTCTGATGTGTGAAATATGTATTAATTAAATTCAACAACTTGTAAAAATTGGAAAAACTCGTAAACCACACACTACCGGCAAGTGTACCGGTCGTAAGTAGTAAAACAAGTAAGTCCGAGTATCGAACCGTGGACACAATCTAGCGACTCTTGATACTAAACCTCTATCGACCCCTAGCCTAATAAATTGGTTTTGTTTTGAGAAAAAAATAATTTTAAACTAAAAAGCAATTTAAATAAATAGACGATCAAACAGCAGCAAGCGCAAACAACTAGAGACTGGCCTGAAACTCAAGTATGGGAAAAATATGTTACCTAGGCAAGAATCCCTAGACTTATGAATAAAATCCTAACTTTGGTTCTGAATGAAGACTCTGCCTAACCCGATAAACCCCTGGAAGGTAAACTGAACCTGACAGTATGACAAGTGATGAAGTGCTAAAATGGACTGACTCGAGTTATCGACCACCAAGTCCCACAACTATCAGGTATAAAGAAATTTATTTACTAAAACCCTCAAATTATGAAGCAGAAATAACTAAGAACACCGAGACCCTAGGAAACTCTAGACGCGAATAAACAGATGAACCCGAGTTATCGGCCACCCAAACTGCCAAACAACGCCCAGCTAATAACCTAGCAATTCTAGATTAGATTTATCACCTCTAGAAAAGATTGCACGTTTTAATTAATTGGTTTTAATAATTATTACACTTGAATTAGATTTCTCACCTTCAAGGTCTAGACCGAAAGATTACAACCTAGACTGACTCATGGCTCTAAAGTATATTTCTAAGTATCTAGAGCAATGGAACCAACAAATAAATTATTAAACCAATCAACACCAACGCACAAATAATTAGAATCGGATTAAAAAATTATAACATGTAAATCATCACATTCATTCAAAACCAAAAGTTATTCATTCAAACAAATCGTCTAGTTCATCAACCCTAGGCAACCATAAAAAGTTTAGCCAACAATCATATTCAAGAAAAATAAACAGGTCTCAAATAAATAACAAATCATGTTCATGAGTTCGACTAAAATAAATATATAAAAATCAAACTAACTCGTTCGCGAACCGACCCAATTATTGATCTCAAACTTGAACCTTGATCGCGGCCTTTTTCTTTTTCCCTTCTGTCGTCGCTTGTGTTTTTACAGCCTTAAAATTCAACCGTCTATGCTTGTTTTCGAAAATAAATAATCAATTCGCCTCCTCCTTTGCTGTTACCTCGCGTCCATATACATGTCCCTCCACTAGGGTTTTAGTTTTTTTTTTTTTTTAGCATCCACTAGACACATGTTTCCAAGCCCAATAAAAATACAAAACAATACCCTCACTGAATGTCGTTGAAACCATGCAAAATTGTTACTTTGGCAGCCCATGTCTAATATAATCAGTTCACTCCCTCAATAATATATATAGAGATAGCGGGCTCGTCTCAATCATGAAAAATAGCAGCAATTTTAATTTCTGTCACTGGCGTTCTACTCTGCCCAACTGGCTGGTCATTTAATTATTACTCTTTTTCGCTCCATTTGCATCAGGACCTGGCCAAACACAAAATAATGTAATATAACACTAAAAACTAAATGAAAACAAATAAAACTATACAAAAAGAGTACACTTTACACGGGACAAATATGTATATTTTATCACACATCACGTTCAGATTGCTCATGAGATTTCATAACACTATCGTTTCATTATAGATTAAGTAGATTCAAACATTGTCTAAACATCAAATGTCACAACCATAGAATATCGAACACAACCATTTCAAATAATGTTCAAAAGATTCTAGATTATCTAGGCGTGTGTTTCTAGCTGCCACCTAGCTTGTTTTTTGATTCAGCATCCTATCAGCCTGCAACATGTATTAAAATATCAATACAAAAGTATTGGCGAGTTTACAAGTTTGAGTATATAGCATAGTAGATTATAAGACTCATATCCAACATGTAAATGATAAAAAAATAGTTTCAGCCATGCTAGTGTTCGCAGTCCAAGTGATAGCCCAAGTGTCCCGATGCTTTAGGTGCTTTCCCAAGACTCAAGGAAAACTAGAATCCTCCTAACAATACCCCCGAGAATAATGGGGAGGTGCATCTTCCTATAGCGCTAATATTGTTAAGGCGGAACTACACACAAGGATTAAACGTTCACATAGCATAAAGAATCAAAAATCAAGAATCACAAGTTTCATATACACGTAGGATAGAGTTTAGATTCCAAAAGTATCAAGTTTCAAGTTTCATAGAATACATGTTGCATCCCAAAAGTTTAAAACAAAAAGGGATCGAGTATACTCACAGTGATTGCTTAACAGTATAAACTGTTATTGGATCAAAGGGGGCTCTTTAGGTTTAGCCTGATTAGATTACAATAGATAAGTGTCGGACAGAATAACGAGATTGCGTAAAGTGTCGGATCAGTCTCCTGATCGGATGGCCATCCGGTCGGATGGTCATCCGGTCGGATGACTTTGTGAGTTGGGACGGGCCTCCATCCGATCGAATGGTCATCCGGACGGATGGTCATTCGATCCTAAGTGTAAGTTTCCAAGTTCAAAGTTTCTGATTCAAAAATAGTTTAAGTGTTTGAAGGTGGTGGGGCATGTGTCACTTCGATCGGATGGCAGTTCGATCGGACGGCAATTCCAATCGGATTGCTATTCGATTGTCATAACTTTGTTCCTTTTGCAACCTTGTAAAGTTTCCAAGTTTCGAGCTTAACGGTGACGGCATGGTACGTATTGAGACAACGGTAAACACATCAATGTTCAGCCTGCCTGATCGGATGGGAATCACCCCGTCCGTTCAGGTGTCTGTCCTTGACGGTGTCTATGTCGGAATCCGTACTCCGGCCATCTTCTCCGGCAATAATCCAGCCCCAACCCGACTCCAGACTAATCATCAAGTCTACAGCCCGTTTGGATTCCAGATTTCACCGTTTTAAGCAAAAGTTTAAGAAACGATGAAGAAAACATGAGTTTTAGCTGAAAAAGCCTAGATTTAGCATAGATTAGGTGTAAAAGCACATGAAATTCCTTAGATCTGAGCTAGATCTAGACTAGAATGACATCACACAACAGTTTGTACAAACCGCCATGATGATGTCATCCTCAAGAGCTCAAATCTTCGGGATTTCATGGTGAAAAGTGTGATTTCAAAGAAGAATCATGTAGAGGATAGTGTATAGATCGACGTTGTACAATAATATAAGAGAAAACTTACAAGAATCGACCTAGAATCGAATAAAAGTGACCAAGAATGAGAGTGCGTGTGTCTGGTTCGGAGGAGGCTGTCACATCAATGAAGAATGATGTGACATGTCCTATTTATAGTGTCAGAGAGGAGTTAAGGCGGTGTGGCATTTGGTTCAGATGGCTGTTCGATCGAGTGGCCATCCGATCGGATGGTCATCCGGTCGGATTGCCATTCGGTCAATCCCATCCTTTTTGCCATTTTCCGTCTTTAATTCGTTTTGCGAGTTAGATTAAGCGTTGCGTTGCTTATTATTGTGTAATAGTATCACATATGTAGGTTACATCATTAACACAAAGTTTCCAAGTTCCATAGTTTCCGCCAGTGAAAAGTCTCCAGTATCTCGTTCAACCAAGTCTCAAGTTTCACGAGTCTCAAGAGTCAAGCACCAAGTATCAAGTATCAAGAATCAAGCCTCAAGAATCAAGCCTCAAGAATCAAGTATCAAGAATCAAGCCTCAAGAATCAAGTATCAAGTCTCATAGTATTAAGTATCAAGAATCAAGTTTCTGGAATCAGGCCTCATAGAATTAATTATCAAGTATCAATAAGATTCAAGTATCATAGCTTCAAGATTCCCAAGTATCAAAAGTGTCGAGAGTCACATAGTATAAAGACTAAAATTGACAAAAGCTAAAAGTTTAGGGACGCAGGCGTTACAGTCTCCCCTCCTTTAGGAGATTTCGTCCCCGAAATCTAGGAGGAAGACTCTGGAAACAAATGTGGTACTTGGTCTTCATTTCACTCTTGAGTTCCCAAGTGAACTCAGCACCACGCTTTCCTTCCCATCGAACCTTGACAATGGGAATTTTGTTGCGCCTTAATCGCTTGGCACTTTGATCCATGATTTCAACCGGTTTCTCCACAATGTGTAAAGCCTCATTTATTTGCAAGTCTTCAAGGGGAACCTGAAGTTCCTCTTCGACTAAACACATACGAAGATTAGATACGTGGAACACCGGATGTACGTTGTTTAGTTCTTGTGGCAAGTCGAGTCGGTATGCCACCTTGCCAATCCTTTTGAGTATCTTGAAAGGACCCACATAGCGAGGAGCGAGCTTTCCCTTCTTACCAAAATGAACTACTCCCTTCCAGTGAGATACCTTGAGAAGAACCCGATCACCAACATCAAATTCCAAAGGCTTGCGCCTTTTATCAGCATAGCTCTTTTGTCTGCTCCTAGGCTTGATCAAGTTATCACGGATCTGAAGAATCTTATCTGTTGTCTCTTGAATGATTTCAGGGCCAGTAAATTGCTTGTCACCAACCTCATGCTAGCTTAGCGGAGATCGGCACTTGCGACCATATAAAGCTTCGAAAGGAGCCATCTGAATACTGGAATGATAACTGTTGTTGTACGAGAACTCAATCAATGGTAAATGTACATCCCAGTTACCACCAAAGTCAATTACACAAGAACGGAGCATATCCTCTAGGGTTTGAAAAGTACGTTCGGTCTGTCTATCCGTTTGGGGATGAAAGGTCGTACTAAGATTCAAATGAGAACCCATAGCGTATTGAAACGTTTGCCAAAGACGTGAAGTAAAACGACCATCACTGTCAGAAATGATGTCCAGAGGTATGCCATGACGACATATAATCTCATCTGTATAAATACGAGCAAGTCTCTCCACTTTGAAATCCTCACGAATAGGGAGGAAGTGAGCTGACTTGGTCAAACGGTCAACGATCACCCATATACTGTCATTACCTGAAGGTGTACGCGGTAGCTTGGTTATGAAGTCCATAGCAATGCTATCCCATTTCCATACATGGATCTCCGGTTGTTCCAGAAGGCCAGAAGGACGCTGGTGCTCAGCCTTGACCTTTGAGCAACTGAGACACTTAGAAACATACACAGCTATTTCCCTCTTCATGTCGGGCCACCAATAAGACATACGCAAGTCATGGTACATCTTATCAGCGCTAGGATGAATCGAGTATTTAGATTGGTGAGCCTCGTCCATAATGAGCTCACGGAGGTTGTCGTGATCTGGCACCCAGATGCGGTTGAGATAGTACTGAAGTCCATCAGGTTTAGTTATAAGCTGTTCAATAGAAGCACCTCATATTTCAACGAGTATACTACCTTCGTTTGCTGATGAATACTGAGCGTCACGAATACAAGCATGAAAATCACTAGAGATTTGAAAACAATGGATGCTACTAGCATGAGTCTTACGACTAAGAGCGTCAGCCACGACATTCGCCTTTCCAGGATGATAGCGAATTTCACAGTCGTAGTCGTTCAGCAATTCCACCCAATGCCTCTGTCACATGTTCAGTTCCTTTTGGTCAAAGATGTGTTGAAGGCTCTTATGGTCAGTGAAAACCACACACTTAGTTCCATATAGATAGTGTCACTAAATCTTTAATGCAAAGACGACTGCACCAAGCTCCAGATCATGAGTAGTATAGTTCTTCTCATGTATCTTGAGTTGTCGGGAGGCATAGGCGATTACCTTGTCTCGCTGCATGAGCACACAGCCCAAGCCACGGTTCGAGGCATCGCAATACACCACGAAACCGTCATTCCCATTAGGGAGAGTAAGAACAGGAGCGGTACAAAGTAGATCCTTGAGAGTCTGAAAAGATTCCTCTTGCTCAGGACCCCAAGCAAAAGGTTTCTCTTTCTGAGTCAAAGAAGTAAGAGGAACGGCGATCTTTGAAAAGTCTAAGATGAATCGGCGGTAATATCCCGCCAATCCTAAAAAAGAACGAATCTCAGATGCAGATTTAGGTGTACTCCATTTCTTCAAAGCCTCGGTTTTAGTAGGGTCAACATGAATACCTTGCTTGCTAACCACATGACCGAGGAATTGCACTTCCTTGATCCAGAATTCGCACTTAGAAAACTTAGCGTATAAGCGTTGACTACGTAGAAGTTCAAGTATCAAGCGTAAGTATCGTTCATGATCAACTTGGGTTCGAGAATAAACGAGAATATCATCAATAAAGACTATCACAAAACGATCCAGATAAGGCTTGCAGACACGGTTCATAAGATCCATGAACACAACGGGTGTGTTGGTCAACCCAAAAGGCATAACCAAGAACTCATAGTGTCCATAGCGAGTGCGAAAAGCTGTCTTAGGAATGTCTTCTTCGAGCACACGTAGCTGATGGTAACCAGATCGAAGGTCGATCTTAGAGAAATAACTTGCGCCTTGTAGCTGGTCAAATAGATCATCTATACGAGGAAGAGGATAACGATTCTTGATGGTGAGTTTGTTAAGTTCACGGTAGTCGATACACATACAAAACGAACCGTCTTTCTTCTTGACGAATAATACGGGAGCACCCCAAGGTGAGGTACTTGGACGAATAAAACCTTTGTCGAGCAGTTCCTGAAGTTGACTAGATAATTCTTGCATCTCGGAAGGTGCAAGTCGATAGGGAGCCCTGGCTACAGGAGTTGCGCCAGGTACGAGATCAATACGAAAATCAACAGGTCGAGGAGGAGGAAGACCAGGAAGATCTTCAGGGAAGACGTTAGGGAAATCACACACTACTGGAACTTCACTTATGCTCTTTCCCTTGCCCTTCTTTTCCACAATGTGGGCCAAAAAGGCAAGGTACGGTTTACGTAAGTATCTATTCGCTTGAGTGCAAGACATCAACTTTAGTCCTCTCAAAGATCGGTCTCCATAGACGTGTAAGGTTTTACCGGACGGAAGAGGAAGGCGAACAAACTTCTCGTGACAAGCAATATTGGCATGATTCTTAGGCAACCAATCTATGTCGATTATGACATCAAAACTACCAAATTGCATGGGTATAAGATCAATAGTAAATACGTGGTCGTTAAGAGTCAGGGAACAACCATTGAGAATAGAATCAACTAGAATCGATTTACTATCGGCAACCTCAACCAAAAACGACTTAGGTAACTTGAAGCGTGCGCAGTTTAACAAAGATTCAAATTCCACGGACACAAAGCTTCTGTCGGCACCAGTATCAAATAGTATCGAAGCGTAAAGGTTATTAACGAGAAACGTACCATTAACGACATCATTGTCGTTGCGAGCTTGGTTAGCATTGATGTTGAACGCTCGTCCATGAGTGGTTGGCTGTTGCTCCTGGTTTAGCTGTGGACACTGATTACGAAAATGAGTAATGTCTCCACACTTATAGCATGCATGAACACTGTTGATTGGTCTGGGGTTCTGTGGAGGAGCTGGTAGGGCTGGTACGGCTGCTTGAGCTGGTGCTTGCTGAGCTAGTTGGGTCGGGTTAACTTGACGGCAGTAGGGAGTAGTGTGACCATAATGATTGCAGTTGGTACACAAATGGCAAGCAGAGGTAACAGGGTGATGATAGTTGCAAGTAGCACACTTAGGATGAGGCCCAGTGTACTGCTTTTTTACTTCAGGAGCAGGAGGGTTTAGAACAGCAGCAGCAGCAGGAGTAGGCTTAGCAGCAGGGGTAATCGCATTGCACCCTGAACCCTGAGACTTTCTCTTCCTATTTTTGCTGCCGCTAGGCTGCTGGGTAACTTGGTTTGCTGTCTTAGAGGGAGCAGGAATAGCGAATTGTTTATCTCGAACACAATTGTTGTTTAAACTTGCTGCAAGACGGTAGACTTCTTCAATAGTACTGAGCTGAGCTGCTTCAATCAAATCACGCATCGCAGGAGGTAACCCATTAATATACTTGGTTATCATACGCTTCGGGGTAGAAACCAAGTGGGGAACAATCAAGCTGAGTTGCTTGAAATGGGTAGTATAAGCCAGATTGTCATCACCATTCTGCTTTAAATGCCAGAACTCTTCTTCAAGCTTCAGTTGTTCATGGGGAGGGCAGAACTCGAGCATCATCAATTCTCGCACCTCGGGCCATGGAAGAGCATAGGCTTCTTCATTAGTATGGATGTTTCTCTCATTTGACCACCACTCCAGAGCTCGGCCTTGAAATATTGCCGTTGCACTCCTAGTCTTTAAATGTTCTGGGCACTCGCTGTTAATGAAGGTAACCTCGATGTTGTCAAACCATTCCAGCATAGCAGTCACCCCATCACTGCCTGTGAAAGGCTTAGGGTTGCAAGAGACAAAGTGTTTGTAGCTGAATCTAGTAGGCTTCTCCTTCTCTGTCTTAGAATCAGCAGAGGATGGAGGAGTGTTTGATCCTTGGATCTCAGAGACGATCTTTGGCACGACGCGAGCGATCTGGTCGGCCATAAAGGACATCATCTTTTTTTGAGACTTCTCCCTGGATCTCTTGAGAGTGTCAGACATCTTACGGGAAGACATCTAAAGAAAAGGATCGTATAAGTCTAGATCACAAAGTCTCACAGTATATAGGTTCATACACGATAGATTAAAGACTCAAGATTCAACAAGATTCACATAGATTCAAAGATTTAAGTTTCGAATTAGTTTCACATAGATTCCCATAGATTCCAATAGATTCAACACCGCAAACCCACGACCTTCGCATGGCACGTTGTACGAGGTTTGGCAACATGTCAGAAACGCTTATATATAGGAAGTACCAGCGGCGTATCCACCACGCTTTGGGCACATCGCTTTCGCCTCGTACTCGGTGTCATGTTACGTGTCGCAATTGCCAAACATAACAACACACTCATCATCATCTTCATAAACACGTAGATTAACCTGATAGATTCACATAGATTAACCCAATAGATTCACATAGATTAGCCCAATAGATTCACATAGATTAACCCAATCGATTCTCATAGATTAGTGTTAACAATCTCTCCACAAAACAACGAACTCCAGCATGGCACGTGCTACGAAAGTTTGGCAACATGATGGAAGCACTTATATATAGGAAGTACCAGCGGTGTATCCACCATGCTTCAATCATGCCACGTCCGTCTCGTCATCGGTGTCATGCTTCGCTAATCACAACATTAGATTCCATCTCAAAATTCCCACATAGATTAACCAAATAGTTTCAACAACTTCAACCCGAGTCTACAAAACTACGAACTTCACTTAGCGCGTGGTACAAAGGTTCGGTAACATTCCAGAAACACTTATATATAGGAAGTACCAGCGGCGTATCCACCATGCGTCGGACATGCCACGTCCGCCTCGTCTTCGGCGCTAAGCTACGTTTCGTAGTTTGTTACTCAAAACTACACATTCCTAGATCACACATAGATTACGCTAGAGTACACATAGATTACACAAGTAGCTTCCCATAGTTTATATAGATTGAATCACGTTAATAGTCAGACAAACCACTTCCGTGAGCTACAAAACACATAATCTCCCATGGCACGTGATACTAAGGTTTGGTAACATGATAGAAACACTTATATATAGGAAGTACCAGCGGCATATCGACCATGTTTCGATCATGTCACGTCCACCTCGTACTTCGGTGTCACGCAACGTGTTCGTGACAGCACAATTTTTCACATAGATTAAGGGATTATATTCCCAAGATTCCACATAGATTTGACACAATGAGTAGGCTTCATAAATTAGTTTGATCCCGAAAAGATTATGATTAGAGTTTTAGATTGTAGACATACGTGCGATTCGTGTAAACAGTCTCAAAATACCCGAAGAATCAAGTTTAAAACCACACATAAAAATCAAGATACCACAAAAGATAGGCTCATAAAACATAAGATTGTTCCGGGTAGAGGAACGGTGACTAATCAGAGTGAATCGAACCCATTTCGAATTGAGGTAACGTGTCTTGACTTACTTAGACAAATACATCATCGATGTTAGGCCTACGATATTCGTCCTTTTGATCATTTCACGTCCCTAATTGATTGGAACTTCGAGGCTCTGGCGAGACAAAACAGCAAGGAGTAGGACTAGTTATCAAGATGTGTTTTTCTCCTCTAACTTGACAACATCGTACCCTAAATGCGTTGGTACTCATCATCAGATAAGACCTACTAGAATATAGTATGGAAATTTCCCATCAAGATTCGGACGTCACTCCTGACTTGAGGGTAAATCTCGTGCAAAATACAAACACTACATACCAGTGTTTTCAAGTATTTAAGTGTATATTGTGTCAGCCTTAGGAAAGGCAAGTAAGTTTAACAGGAAAGTGCTGCTCGGAAGCAGATACGGTAGAATGCATAAGTCTTAAACAACAGATAAGAGTCGAGATTCCTAGAACTATAGACTAGGGCAAGTATTTCTACTTATCCTAATTCCCTATAGTTATGGCTCTGATACCAATCTGCCACACCCCAACCGATGGCGGAAACGTCGGGGTGTGGCACTAAGCGTTCAGATTGCTCATGAGATTTCATAACACTATCGTTTCATTATAGATTAAGTAGATTCAAACATTGTCGAAACATCAAATGTCACAACCAAAGAATATCGAACACAACCATTTCAAATAATGTTCAAAAGATTCTAGATTATCTAGGCGTGTGTTTCTAGCAGCCACCTAGCTTGTTTTTTGATTCAGCATCCTATCATCCGGCAACATGTATTAAAATATCAATACAAAAGTATTGGCGAGTATACAAGTTTGAGTATATAGTATAGTAGATTATAAGACTCATATCCAACATGTAAATGATAAAAAATAGTTTCAGCCATGCTAGTGTTCGCAGTCCAAGTGATAACCCAAGTGTCCCGATGCTTTAGGTGCTTTCCCAAGACTCAAGGAAAACTAGAATCCTCCTAACAACACCCCCGAGAATAATGGGGAGGTGCATCTTCCTATAGCGCTATTATTGTTAAGGCGGAACTACACACAGGGATTAAACATTCACATAGCATAAAGAATCAAAAATCAAGAATCAAAAATCAAGAATCACAAGTTTCACATACACGTAGGATAGAGTTTAGATTCCAAAAGTATCAAGTTTCAAGTTTCATAGAATACATGTTGCATCCCAAAAGTTTAAAACAAAAAGGGATCGAGTATACTGATGTGTGCAAAATGCAACATATAAATTACATCAATTGTGGCATAAAACTAACCCTTTTTTAGTACTAATGTTCGAAAAAGTGTGTTTTTGTCTTCCTTTTGTATTTTCTGGATTAAATGAGCTCAAATTAACAACAGAAGCAAAAAGGCAGCTAAATCTAACATAAATACAAGAAAAGGAACAAATGTGGCATGCCCGACCTCCCCGAAAGCATCTTCCCAAGCAAAACAAGAGAACAGAAGGCTGAACACGCCCCGTGATCAATGAGCACGAGGGCGTGCCCAAGTGTCAGCATAAAAGACAAAGTTGTAGAAGCTTCCATCGCCCACCACGGGGCCGTGCTCAGCGGACACGGAGCCGTGGTCAACTATAAGATTCGCAGAATCCAGGCAAATCTTGATAGTACAGATTTGCTTCTGCACACGGGGTCGTGCCCAGCGGACACGGGGCCGTGGTCAACTAATGCAGACAAAAGCAATTAATGAAGACAGAGAAGAGGATGGACACGGGGCCATGCCCGAGCTTCTGTTCAACCTATAAATAGTGCTTGGCTCAAGCTCAAACCATCCCTTGGCACACCACCTCTCTCACACTTCACCCACCACCCACCACCACCATAACACCATCATCCACCACCATCATCCATTGTCCATCATAGAGTGTGTGAGTCGTCTCGGGATCCAAGATTGATCGTAAGAGTTCTTGACAATCAAGGCCATGTTTGCCTAAGTCTCTTACATCACTTGGTGAAGACAAAGTGTCTAGTGTAATACTTTTTATTTTTAATCTTTTCGCACTTTTTAATTGGTTATGTATTAATGACTTTAATAACTAGTTTCTTATGTCTAGTGCAAAGGACCTGGGTCAAATTTAGTAGGACCTCCTTCAATACTTAACGGTATTGGATGGCGGGGGTCCAAACTCTTTGATCCCCTCATAAGTTAAACTGCTATTAAAACTTTAACCCGGCTACTTAGGACTGTATCCCTGCTAACTCAGACTACTTAGCCGAGGGTAACGTCGCCTTCAAAAGAAGGGCCTACCACAATATGCATTAATAACTTAATTAATTATCTTTCAATAATCTAACCCTTTAGGATTGTATCCCTGCTGACTCAAACTACTGGGTTGAGGGTAACGTCACCTCCAAAAGAGGGGCCTACTACAATAACTAAGATAATCTCTTAAATAGTGCAAAAGTGCGGAAATAATCAAAGGTTACACTAAACACGAGTCGGAGCCAAGTGATTCATCTTATCTATCTGTTTTTCTTTTATGTTTATTTTTCAGCATTTTAGTTAGTTTTTATTTTCTTAGTTTAAAACATTTTTCTAAACTTTTGATTTGATTAGACATTGAGGATAAACCGGTACTAAAAGCTCTTGTGTCCTTGGACGACCTCGGTATCTTACCAACACTATACTAAGCTCACGATGGGTGCACTTGCCCATATGTGTGTTTAGTGTTAGTAAATATCGTGTTTTATAAATTTAAAACTTGGCTAAAGAAAGTGTAAAAGGGCTTAAAATATACTTAAACTTATATACACACTTCACACGCATCAATACTAACAGTGATTGCTTAACAGTATAAACTGTTATTGGATCAAAGGGAGCTCTTTAGGTTTAGCCTGATTAGATTACAATAGATAAGTGTCGGACAGAATAATGAGATTGCGCAAAGTGTCGGATCAGTCTCCTGATCGGATGGCCATCCGGTCGGATGACTTTGTGAGTTGGGATGGACCGCTATCCGATCGGATGGTCATCCGGACGGATGGCCATTCGATCGAATGGTCATTCGATCCTAAGTGTAAGTTTCCAAGTTCAAAGTTTCTGATTCAAAAATAGTTTAAATGTTTGAAGGTGGTGGGGCATGTGTCACTTCGATCGGATGGCAGTTCGATCAGACGGCAATCCGATCGGATTGCCATTCGATTGTCATAACTTTGTTCCTTTTGCAACCTTGTAAAGTTTCCAAGTTTCGAGCTTAACGGTGACGGCATGGTACGTATTGAGACAACGGTAAACACATCAATGTTCAGCCTGCCTGATCGGATGGGAATCACCCCGTCCGTTCAGGTGTCTGTCCTTGACGGTGTCTATGTCGGAATCCGTACTCCGGCCATCTTCTCCGGCAATAATCCAGCCCCAAGCCGACTCCAGACTAATCATCAAGTCTATAGCCCATTTGGATTCCAGATTTCACCGTTTTAAGCAAAAGTTTAAGAAACGATGAAGAAAACATGAGTTTTAGCTGAAAAAGCCTAGATTTAGCATAGATTAGGTGTAAAAGCACATGAAATTCCTTAGATCTAAGCTAGATCTAGACTAGAATGACATCACACAACAGTTTGTACAAACCGCCATGATGATGTCATCCTCAAGAGCTCAAATCTTCGGGATTTCATGTCACGGCCCCCGGCCCGGTTTTACCCGTTTCAGGAGCCACGAGACAGAAATCCGTGGTAATTATTACGTTGGCAGCGGAATGTTAACAGGATCGTTTAAAACTTGAAAATACCCAATTTATTTTATTTCACAAATTGGGAATAACACCCATAATTTACAATAAGGGTGATTTCACTGGGAAATCCCTGTTTTTACAAAAACATGTTTCTTTATTTTATTGAGCCACTTCTTCAAGCTTGTAGTGCTACACGGCACTTTTTCCTTGATCACAGCAGATCACCTGAAACATGTTTTAAAAAGATTTTATCAGTAGGGAAATACTGGCGAGTCACTCAAGTTGCACAAAACGACACATTGTTATAATATACAGTATTAAGGGTGATTACATTGTTTCTATCCACCAATTACCCCAAATCGGTATTTGTCACTCGACTGTATCTGTGACTATGGTCAGATCACCCATTGGCTAACTCGTTGTCCAATGGTGACGGGTATCAAGTAATGTATACAAAACCCCACATACCGGCAGTAATTGAAGATTACAAAGACTTAATCCATGTAATTATAACTTTGGAAACAAATAGGGTTTTGCAAACACTTCGGTAAAAAGAGAATGACTCACTTTGCAAGTTTAAACGGGCAGAGTTTAGCCTACTGATAAGCCTTGTAACCTAAATTAAATGACAATGCATACGAACTAGGTCAGTAACTTAATACAACATTTACGATAACTCACGAGATCAAAACCCTCACGACGAATGACAAAGTGCAATACTTAAACACCCATCGAATTCACGGCGAATGACAAAGTATAGCCCTAATTTGGGCAGCACTTAAACATCCATCGGATTGGTTTCAATCGATCGGACATTGAATCGTAGCAGCGATCGAGTTAATACCCTGTATCGTAGCAAGGCCTTGATACCTTAATAGCTCGTTTTCTGCAGAATTTGGTCGTTTTGAAGTGAAAATTTTGAGTGCATGTGAATGCCCCATGCACAGGCTACTTATAGCCTGATTTTGAGTTTTACGCGGCCCGCATAAGCCTTAACAGGATCTTACGCGGCCCGCGAGAGCCCCTAGTCTACGTGTAGGCTTGGTGTGTCACGAGTAGGTTTGCCATGTGGAAGACACGTGGCTTAAACACTTATCCGGAACAATTTTAAGTTGACGTGGCCCGCGTAAACTTATCTTATAGTTTACGCGGCCCGCGTGAAACCAGAAAATTGATTTTTCTTATTTTTGATATAGATTAGGGTTTCAGGGGTCCAGGTTTTCACTTACGGGTCGTTTTGGGACATTTTTGAAGGTCCTTACATCCTCCCCACCTTATTTAAAATCTCGTCCTCGAGATTTATTGAAATAAGTGAGGATACTTTCGCTTCATCTCCGCTTCCAACTCCCAAGTGTACTCAGGTCCTCTCTTCGAATCCCACTTGACTTTGACCAGTACTAGTCTTTTGTGCTTGAGAAACTTGACCTTTCTGTCTTCTATCTGCAGTGGCTTCTGAACAAATTTTAACTTTTCATTTACCTCTACATCTTGAAGAGGTACTACCAGGGATTCGTCAGATAAACATTTCTTGAGGTTGGATACATGAAACACATCATGTACTCCTGCTAGTTCTTCTGGTAGTTGTAGGCGATAGGCAACTGGTCCTATTTGCTGGATTACTGGGAATGGTCCTACGTACCTTGGACTTAGCTTTCCCTTCTTTCCGAACCGAACTACTCCTTTCCAATGAGAAACTTTCAAGAGTACCTTATCTCCAACTTGAAATTCTAGCGGCTTGCGTCTATTGTCAGCATAACTTTTCTGGCGATCTCGAGCCGTCTTTAGTCTTTCCTTGATTTGAGTGATCTTGTCGGTGGTTTCTTGCATGATTTCAGGACCTGATAATTGGCTTTCTCCTATTTTTGCCCAACAAACTGGAGTTCTGCACTTTCGCCCATACAGTGCTTCGAATGGGGCAGCTTCAATGCTTGCATGATAACAATTGTTATAGGAGAACTCAATTAAGGGTAGGTGGTCATCCCAGTTTCCACCAAAATCTATTACACATGCCCTAAGCATGTCTTCTAGTGTTTGAATCGTCCTTTCACTTTGTCCGTCTGTTTAGGGATGATAAGTTGTACTTAAATTTAATCGCGTCCCCATGGCTTCTTGGAAACTTGTCAAAAAATGTGAAGTGAAACAACTATCCCTATCCGATACAATGGAGAGTGGGACTCCATGTAAAGATACTACCTCATCTACGTATAACTTGGCTAACCTTTCCATGCTAAAGGTTTCTTTCATGGGTAGAAAGTGAGCTGATTTGGTTAATCGATCCACAATTGCCCAAATCACATCATTACCTTTTCTGGTTTTGGCCAACTTAGTAACAAAATCCATGGTTATTAGTTCCCATTTCCAAACAGGCATTTCTAATTGTTGGAGTAACCCTGAAGGTTTCTGGTGTTCTGCCTTAACTTGTGAACAAGTTAGACACTTAGATACATATCTAGCTATGTCCTTTTTCATTTATATCCACCAGAAATTATTTCTTAAATCTTGGTACATTTTATTATTTCCAGGATGCATGGTATATCGAGATTTATGGGCTTCCTCTAGAATCTTATTTCTTAAGTCTCCTTGCTTAGGTACCCAAATCCTCTTCTTGTGGAATCTCCAAATTCCATCAGCTCCTTGCTCTAATTCCTTTATTCGTCCTTTCATTCCTTCAGCATCATCCTTGATTGCTGTTTCTTGAACATTCTTCAATTGTTCCATTAAGTCTAATTGTAAACTTAATCTAAGAGCACGAACTCGCTTTTGCTTTTCATGATACTTACGACTTAAGGAATCCGCTACTACGTTTGCTTTTCCTTCGTGATATTGAATATCACAGTCGTAGTCACTTAGAATTTCCATCCATCTTCTTTGCCTCATATTCAATTCTTTTTGGCCAAATATGTATTTTAAACTCTTATGATCTGTATAAACAGTAAACTTACTTCCATACAGATAGTGTCTCCAAATCTTAAGGGTAAAAATTATGGCTCCTAATTCTAAGTCATGAGTCGTATAATTTTCCTCGTGCTTCTTCAATTGCCTTGAGGCATACGCAATTACCTTTTTGCATTGCATTAGCACACATCCTAATCCTAGCTTTGAAGCATCACAGTAAACTTCAAAATCTTCTGTCCCTTCTGGTAAAGCAAGAATTGGGCTATTTGTTAACTTTTGCTTTAAATTTCTAAAAGCTTCTTCTTGCTTAGGTCCCCATTCAAACTTAACTGTTTTACAAGTTAGCTTCTTCTATCTTAGCAGGATCTACGTGAATACCTTCGTGATTCACCATGCGACCCAAAAATTGTACCTCCTGTAGCCAAAATTCACACTTCGAGAATTTGGCATAAAGCTTTTCCTTTCTTAACAAAGTTAAGAGTGTATGCAGGTGCTCACAATGCTCTTCCTGGCTTTTGGAATAAATAAGTTTATCGTCGATGAAGACAATTACAAATTTATCCAAGTACGGTTTACAGATTCTATTCATCATGTCCATAAATGCTGCCGGAGCATTTGTTAATCCAAAGGGCATGACTGTAAACTCGTAGTGACCATACCAAGTTCTGAAAGCGGTTTTAGGTATGTCTTCTTCTTGTACCTTCAATTGATGATATCCGAAGCGTAAATCTATCTTAGAAAAATATCTAGCTCCCTGAAGTTGATCGAAAAGATCATCAATCCTAGGCAATGGGTATCGATTCTTAATTGTAACCTTATTCAATTCCCTGTAATCGATACACATTCGCATCAAACCATCTTTCTTTTTCACAAACAACACGGACCCTCCCCACGGGGATGAACTTGGTTGTATAAATCCTTTGTTTAATAATTCATCTAACTGTTTTCTCAGTTCTAACATTTCAGTGGGTGCTAACCGATAAGGTGCCTTTGCTACGGGTGTAGTTCCAGGAATCAAATGAATTCTAAATTCTACCTTCCTATCTGGTGGAAATCCTGGTAATTCTTCTGGGAATACATCCGAGTATTCTGATACTACCGGAATTTCCTTAAGTTCTTTACCCTTAGTGCTAATGATTACCGAAATCATATACACTATTCCTTGCTTTCGTTCATAACTAGCAATTTTCATTACTGAAATGAACTTCATGGGTTTATGCGGCTTATCCCCTGTAATCATAAATACTTCCTGTAACACCCCGTCCCGGAACGGTCCGAAGTGTCACAATAACGGTGGTCAGATCAAAAACATAATTCCATTTATACTTAAATGTATTACAAGGCTTTACAATTTAATAAAGGATCTCTAATCTAGTACAATTATTTCTACCGTCTTGTCCAAACACTCGAGCACTCTTCCATATCCCCTGTCCCAGATTGTCCTGATAACCTGACGTAAAGAAGAAAACACAACAAAGAAAAACGTACGTCTGAGCAAAATTTGAATAAAGTTTTGCCCAGTGTGCGGATAGCGGAAAACAAAAACTTATTTTATTTTGATAACCGGATGGAACTTGACGATGCAAATAACTTAATTTCATAATCATATCTTACGGATGTACCCATGAGCAAACTGAAAACTTAAAACGTGACAATACACAGGTAGCTACTCCTGCATACTTATCACATGAAATGGCAAGTTGGCATACCCGTTATCCATTTCCTGAAAACTTAAATCCTAGGATCGATCCATACGCCCCCTAATCTTATATGTACCACACTTGTACTTAAGAGACGCCGTGAACTAATCTCTCCGTCACGGATGGAGCACATGATGTCGATGCCGCAACAACATGCTCGTGGGACACTCCACGAGAAGCGATACTCAGGGTATCAGAGTACAAATGGTCTTATTCACATAACTTATAAAACTTATTTTCAGAACAGAACGGAACATATATTGGAACATGCGATAATGAGTACAACTTAATAGAAAACTATCGCATGATAGGAAAACTTAATCAAATTGATTAGAATCGGAATCGAACGGACTGTCAAAGGAATCTATAATCAAAGATGTGAGGAGTTTTATAATCAAAGAGTGGAACCAGTCACCAAGGTATGGATATCAATCCTATCTTGACAATTTCGTCCCCAAAATGTGGTTTATTAAACGAACAAGATAAAACCTTGACTCGTTAACAAGGAACCACTAGAGTATGAAATGAAAACCACTTTGTAAAACAAAACCTTTTCAAAATGTTTGGAACTTCCAACATGTATTTCCTAACTTAATCTTAATACGGAACTTGTATTCAATTGACATAAATCAAAAGAAAGGATTCAATCCGTACCCAACGGACATAAATTGAAAGAAAGGAATTCTATACGTACCTAACTGACATAAATCGAAAGAAAGGATTCTATTCGTACGAAACTTATAACTTATTTCATAACTTAATCTTAATACGGAATCTATAACTTATTTCATAACTTAATCTTAATACGGAATCTATAACTTATTTCCTAACTTAGTCTTAATACGGAATCTATAACTTATTTCATAACTTAATCTTAATACGGAATCTATAACTTATTTCATAACTTAATCTTAATACGGAATCTATAACTTATTTCATAACTTAATCTTAATACGGAATCTATAACTTATTTCATAACTTAATCTTAATACGGAATCTATAACTTATTTCATAACTTAATCTTAATACGGAATCTATAACTTATTTCATAACTTAATCTTAATACGGAATCTATAATCAGAAATGATATACTTGTATCAAAACGATCTAAATCGAAAGAAAGGATTCTATCCGTACCCAACGGACATAAATCGATAGAAAGGATTCTTATAAAAATGACATAAATCGAACGAAAGGATTCTTATAAAAATGACATAAATCGAAAGAAAGGATTCTACCCGTACGATATATCAGAATTGACAGAAATCGAAAGAAAGGAATCTACCCGTACGATATATCAGAATTGACAGAAATCAAAAGAAAGGAATCTACCCGTACGATATATCAGAATTGACAGAAATCGAAAGAAAGGAATCTACCCGTACGATATATCAGAATTGACAGAAATCGAAAGAAAGGAATCTACCCGTACGATATATCAGAATTGACAGAAATCGAAAGAAAGGAATCTACCCATACGGAACTTATAACTTATACTTAGATCTTAATACGGACTTTAAAATTAGAAATGATATACTTGTATCAATTGAAGTAAATTGAAAGAAAGGAACCTATCCGTACCTTAAAATCTCCAGGTGATGCTATCTTGTTTTCAATTGTAGGTTTATACGGGCAGAGTTTAGCCTACTGATTATCTTCTTAACCTAATTTGCTCACAAACTAGGTATTTAACTTAATACAGCATTTACGATAACTCACGAGATCAAATTCTCACAATGAATGACAAAATGCAATACTTTGCCCATCGAATTAACGATGATCCGTTGAATTAACAACGAACGACAAGGTATAATACTTTACCCATCGAATTAACGATGATCCGTTGAATTAACAACGAACGATAAAGTATAATACTTTACCTATCGAATTAACGACAATCCGTCAAATTAATGACGAACGATAAAGTATAACCCCAATGTGGGCGGCACTTAAACATTCATTGGATATATTGATTGATCGGACAATGAATCGTATCAGCGATTGAGTTAATACCCTGTTCTGCAGCACCCTGCTATGCTTAATTTGTGTTTCGTGTGTGTTAATTGAAGTAATTGGATGATAACTCGAAGCCTGAGACGAATTTCTTCGTCGTTGAACACCAGAAAGCGAGTGCCAATGTCCTCTATTTATAGCCAAAATTTGAGAAGCCCTGCGCATCGTAGGCTATCAATACCATACGCATCGTATGGTATTTTAACCTGGCTGCGCATCGTAGGCCATAAACCCCTACGATGCGTAAGGGTCAAAAGTAGGTTCTAGGGTAGCCACGTGTGGGACTAGCTTAGCTGAGTTGCCAAAATCGAATTCTTATAATTTGACAACGAATTTAGTGGATAATCATCCACTAGGTTTTATCCCCCCTTAGTTTTAGGGGCCCTAATCCTGATTCTGAAAATTCTGAAAATCTTAGGGTTTGTACAGAATTACTTGGGTATCTTAATTAGGGTTTCCTATTGGACTATAAATCATAAGAAATAATAGTTTTTAATGAGGGTTGTTATATTTTTGTTTTAAAATTTTCGGGTGTTACACTTCCCCTGTGGGTGCACGAATTTCTATGGAATTCTTATCACAGAGGATTCGAGCATGGTTGGCTACTAACCAATCCATTCCTAATACGACATCGAATCCAGCTAAATTCATGGGTAATAGGTTTGCAGAAAATTTATGACCTGAAAGTTCTATAGTTTCTTTTTGCAAAACCGTATAAATCTGCCTAAGTTTCGTTAGAGGTTGCTTAAGAGCTTGGCAGAATGAAGTATTTATAAAACTTTGGTTTGCACCAGAGTCGAATAATACTTTCGCATAAACATTGTGAACTAAGAACGTACCAGCTATTACGTCAGGAATCAGTTCAGCTTCCTGCGTGCTTAATTGGAAGGCTCTTACGTTCTTCTTGTTAGTCCCTTCAGCAAGTTTAGCTTTGTTATCTACTGGTTTGACCAATTTAGGGCATTCTGGTCTAAAATGCCCAGCTTCTCCGTAGTTATAGCAGATCTTTGTTTTCCTTCTGCAATCTTCTTCACGATGTCCTACAACTTTGCAGAAGTTGCAGGTTTCATTACATTTTCCAAAATGTTTTTTTTACAGTTCCTGCAGAATGGCGGAGTGGAAGATGATCTCGTTCCCTTCCTCTTGAAATTGCTATTATTACCCACCCAAAATCCTTGGGTAATTTTCTGAGCCAATTCCTTCTTCTTATTTTCTTCTCGCGTACGCACCAGTCCGTCAGTCAAAGTGTTGGCTAATTCCACTGCATCATCAATCGTGCGGGGTCTCGCAGCTTTGACAATATCGCGGATCTCGCTAATTAAACCCCATATATAGCGAGAAATAAGTACCGGTTCTGGCGAAGCCAGAGTAGGCACAATTCGAGCATATTCGAAAAACTTCGAAGCATACCCTCGACAGTCAACATCCACCATTCGGTGGTTCAGGAATTTGTTCGCCATTTGTTCTTTTTCATATTCTGGGCAGAATTTTCTTTCCACCAAACGCTTAAATTCTTCCCAACTCATGGCATAGGCCATGTCACTTCCCTTAGCTTGTAATACCGTATTCCACCATTCTAATGCTTCTTCCTTGAAAAGATGAGAAGCATACATGACTTTATCCTCCTCGGCACATTTACTTATTTTAATTACTGCCTCGGTTTTCTACAACCAACGCAGTGAAGCAGTCGCCCCTTCATTGCCTGCAAATTCAACAGGTTTACATGCAAGAAATTCCTTGTAAGTGCAACCAGGCGTTGCAGCTTTCATTCTCTTAGGAATTGGGGCTTGCATCACATCATTGTTATTGTTAATATTGCCGCCTCCATTTATGCTATTACTGAAGTTGTCTTCATGAGTACGTTTGCTGGGAATAATTTGTTGAGGCTCAACTAGATTTCGGGCAGCAGCAATGATTGCTGGAATAGCATTGGCAATTCCCTGAGTAATGATATTCTCTATATCTTGCCTATTCAGAAATTGATCTTCATGGTTTTGCGCGGATTGGTTACCCTCGTTAACTTGATCATTACCAGCGTGTTCCATCTGGTAATTAATATATATAAGTTATTAGCATAAAATAAACGACTAGATGCAAAACAATCGCACAAAAATCACGTCACACATATAGCCAAAATTGTCGATTTTTTTACTTCCATATTTTATATATTACTATGCGTCCGTACACACGCGTTATATTACAAGAGTTTTATTTTTAACTTATTTTACAGGATTATATTTTTATTACTATTATTATTATTTTGTTATTATACAACCACAACCACATAGTCACACCATTCCCGTCAGCTGGCATTTCAAAAACGACGTTCCCTCTCGTCGTACTTCCATGATATCCTCTCTCCCACATCTCGGATTCTATTCCTGGCATCCACCAGCTCCTCGCCATAGTGGCGGAGTTCAGCCAAGTTCTCGGTACTCATTGGTGGGTGTAGTGGAGGCTCAGGGTCAAATTGAGGGAAAAAGGTATGAGGGTTATTCAAAAGGTTCTGAAATTGCCAGTCAGTGGTCCACCATTCTTCCAGCTCCACTAGAGGTCGGGGGTTAATAAGGGGATCTGGAATAGCAGGTTCCAGATTGACTGGAAGTTGTACTTCCATCGGGTAATTGAAGAGGTTTTCATCGGCAGGTCCGATGAGGTCACTAAGTGCCAGTTTATGATCCAACTCCTCCCATGATGGCATTTCCTAGTCTTTCCTGGAACTCTCTCTGATTTCTATTCCTTTGCCTTTATCCATCGGATCCTCAGTCTTTATAACTTTCCGTGTCGCTGGCTTCTTTCTACGCACACGCCTCCAGCCCACGAATCTTCTTCTCTTTTTCGGTTTTGGTTTCTCCTGAGGTTGGGCTTGGAATACCATTGGTTCCTCAGTGTCGGCCTGGTAGCCAGTGAAGGTACTGGTGGTATCCATATCTGTGCTATGGATAGAAAAGTTTTGAAGGGCTTCTGATAGTTCATTCATGTTGTTAGCATACATGAAGAAACATACAAAACTCTAAGTTAAAATTTTGTAAATTGAACTTTCACATAATCACAAAATGGAAATAAAAAAAATTAAGTATTTCTAAATACTTAATAGGCTTAAATCAGTGGCTCTGATACCACCTTTTTCTGTCACGGCCCCCGGCCCGGTTTTACCCGTTTCAGGAGCCGCGGGACAGAAATCCGTGGTAATTATTATGTTGGCAGCGAAATGTTAACAGGATCGTTTAAAACTTGAAAATACCCAATTTATTTTATTTCACAAATTGGGAATAACACCCATAATTTACAATAAGGGTGATTTCACTAGGAAATCCCTGTTTTTACAAAAACATGTTTCTTTATTTTATTGAGCCACTTCTTCAAGCTTGTAGTGCTACACGGCACTTTTTCCTTAATCACAGCAGATCACCTGAAACATGTTTTAAAAAGATTTTATCAGCAGTGAAATACTGGCGAGTCACTCAAGTTGCACAAATCAACACATTGTTATAATATACAGTATTAAGGGTGATTACATTGTTTCTATCCACCAATTACCCCAAATCGGTATTTGTCACTCGACTGTATCTGTGACTATGGTCAGATCACCCATTGGCTAACTCGTTGTCCAATGGTGACGGGTATCAAGTAATGTATACAAAACCTCACATACCGGCAGTAATTGAAGATTACAAAGACCTAATCCCTGTAATTATAACTTTGGAAACAAATAGGGTTTTGCAAACACTTTGGTAAAAAGAGAATGACTCACTTTGCAAGTTTAAACGGGCAGAGTTTAGCCTACTGATAAGCCTTGTAACCTAAATTAAATGACAATGCATACGAACTAGGTCAGTAACTTAATACAACATTTACAATAACTCACGAGATCAAAACCCTCACGACGAATGACAAAGTGCAATACTTAAACACCCATCGAATTCACGATGAATGACAAAGTATAGCCCTAATTTGGGCAGCACTTAAACATCCATCGGATTGGTTTCAATCGGTCGGAAATTGAATCGTAGCAGCGATCGAATTAATACCCTGTATCGTAGCAGCGCCTTGATACCTTAAAAGCTAGTTTTCTGCAGAATATGGTCGTTTTGAAGTGAAAATTTCGAGTGCAGGTGAATGCCCCATGCACAGGCTACTTATAGCCTGATTTTGAGTTTTACGCGGCCCGCGTAAGCCTTAACAGGATGATCTTACGCGGCCCGCGAGAGCCCCTAGTCTACGTGTAGGCTTGGTGTGTCACGAGTGGGTTTGCCAGGTGGACGACACGTGGCTTAAACACTTATCTGGAACAATTTTAAGTTGACGCGGCCCGTGTAAACTTATCTTATAGTTTACGCGGCCTGCGTGAAACCAGAAAATTGATTTTTCTTATTTTTTTGATATAGATTAGGGTTTCAGGGGTCCTGGTTTTCACTTACGGGTCGTTTTGGGACATTTTTGAAGGTCCTTACATTTCATGGTGAAAAGTGTGATTTCAAAGAAGAATCATGTAGAGGATAGTGTATAGATCGACGTTGTACAAGAATATAAGAGAAAACTTACAAGAATCGGCCTAGAATCGAAGAAAAGTGATCAAGAATGAGAGTGTGTGCGTCTGGTTCGGAGGAGGCTGTCACATCAATGAAGAATGATGTGACAGGTCCTATTTATAGTGTCAGAGAGGAGTTAAGGCGGTGTGGCATTTGGTTCGGATGGCTGTTCGATCGAGTGGCCCTCCGATCGGATGGTCATCCGATCGGATTGCCATTCGGTCAATCCCATCCTTTTTGCCATTTTTCGTCTTTGATTCGTTTTGCGAGTTAGATTAAGCGTTGCGTTGCGTATTATTGTGTAATAGTATCACATATCTAGGTTACATCATTAACACAAAGTTTCCAAGTTCCATAGTTTCCGCCAGTGACAAGTCTCCAGTATCTCGTTCTACCAAGTCTCAAGTTTCACGAGTCTCAAGAGTCAAGCACCAAGTATCAAGTATCAAGAATCAAGCCTCAAGAATCAAGCCTCAAGAATCAAGTATCAAGAATCAAGCCTCAAGAATCAAGTATCAAGTCTCATAGTATTAAGTATCAAGAATCAGGCCATCAAGTATCAATAAGATTCAAGTATCATAGCTCAAGATTCACAAGTATCAAAAGTGTCGAGAGTCACGTAGTATAAAGACTAAAATTGACAATAGCTAAAAGTTCAGGGACGCAGGCGTTACACTAGGTTAATACCCGCGTAATACGCGGGTTCAACCAAAACCATATTATTTACTTTGAAATGTAATATTCTGTACAAACGCATACATTGGAAGAAACAAATAGAAAATTATTAAATCCCAGAAAAATTTTCCTTGTAGACTACATTTGTTGTTTTACTCGTTACATTCCCATCTTTGTCTAGTATAAGCAACTTCACACCGGCTCTGCTTTTGACTCTAGATAACGCAACATAAAGCTGACCATGTGAAAAAACTGGATATTTCAAATATAATCCAACCATTGATAGAGACTGTCCTTGACTTTTGTTTATAGTCATTGCTAAACATACATTTAAGGGGAATTGTCGTCGTTGAAACTTGATAGGAATTCTTTTATCCAACGGTGTCAAACTGATTCATGGAATAAATGTTCTTGTCCCTATGTTTCCTCCGGATATAATCTCAGCCTCTATAACACGTTTATAAAGTTTAGTAATTCGTAGTCTCGTACCGTTGCATAAACCATTTTGTTGATCGATATTACGAAGCAACATTACAGGTACACCGACTTTAAGGACTAATCGATGATTAGGTAGACCAGATATTTTAAGACCAATCAGAACATCGGGAGAATATAGTCTCGCATGTGCTTCGTTCTTTGCTTGATCAGTTTGACAAATACTATTAGAACTCAAATACTCCACTTCATCACCAGGAAACGAAGCAACCAATCTTTCATTAATTTCTTGAACAACCTCATTTGTTGGTGCCAATATAGCTCTTTTAGCAAAATAATCTTTATCTTTGTACAGTTGAAGAAGTGAAGGGTATACAAAATCGATCAAAGCTGACATAGGGTCCACAGAGCAATTGATTAACAGATCTTCAGGAATTTCTATAACCACCTCACAATCGTCACTGCCACCAATTTTCCCCTCCCCAAACTCGAGCAACCAATTCGTAAAATTTTTAATCTCCTCTATATCAGATGTGTTGGCTCCTACAGTTAACCTCATGTTTTTCGTTAACGTAAGGACCTTGCAAGTACTCCAAATATACGACGACGTGATTGAAGCATTAACGATTTCTCGCCTACTGCCATTTGGTACAACCGGAAGTATCTGTCTAAAATCACCATCGAATACCATAACTTTACCACCAAAGGTCATCTCACATTTGAAGATATCTTTCATTGTTCGGTCAAGTGCTTCGAACACATGTTTATGATTCATCGGTGCTTCATCCCAAATTATCAATTTCATTTTCCTTAATAAAGCAGCAACGTCATCATCCGGTTTAATAAAACACATCGAGCTTTCTGTTAAATTCAAAGGTATATGAAACCTTGAATGTGCAGTACGTCCACCAGGTAACAAAAGAGATGCGATTCCACTTGATGCAACGTTTGATACAATATCTCCTTTACATCTAATGGATGCAGATAATGTCTTCCACAGAAACGTCTTACCAGTCCCTCCGTAGCCATAGACGAAGAACAGACCACCTGCATTACTATTAACTGCTGCAATTATCTCATCAAACACTAAACGTTGCTCATCGGTTAGGCTTCTTAAATTATTATCAAACTCAATGGCAGTATGCTTACATCGTACCCAAGCTCGTCAGTAATTAAACGGTTGTCTGCTGAATATATTGATTCACTAATGGGTTGAGGCATAGACGGAAACCGACTTAAACTTGAGTTGTTACGTAATAAGTAACGCTAAATTTCCAGCAACGTTAGGTTCCTTATTTGTTCTTCTGGAAGAGACAAACCTATTACAATTATATAAAAAAATTATTAAAATTCTTATAAATAAAATATGAAATTCATAAACACTAATATATAAGACATAACTGTGAAAATATTAAATAACAATTTGCATACCTTCGATCCTCAAAAGCTTTTGGTGATTGTATAAAATACCATCCGCAAGGTACTCCCATGTGTTTTCCCAAGCATGTTCAGGCCTTGATAATGTATTAGACGCCAACATTGTAGCAAACAGATTACGAAGATAGTATCCTGAACCTGTGTAGTATGCCTCTTTGATAGCTTCTATATACTCCTTGTCGTCGTCTAAAAGGCCTCTAGCGTAGCACGCATCGCTAAATGTTGGGAAGATTTGTCCATTCACAGTACGAATCTCTTCAAAAGACTTAGGCCCTTTTACCTTATTAAGAAGGATTCTTAAAAAGTAAGTCGCGCCCATAGAAGGATTAACACAGTGAATTCGACCATTGGTTTTGCCTATTATCCGTTTATCCCATGTCCTTTCCTTCAGCTTCCAAACAAATTTAGTTGGGAACTCAACGTAAGTAAGGCTGTGCGCCAACGGATCTTGTTGCTTCTTTTCCATCCACCCCAAAAACATCGTTGAAGCAATAGATGGTTTTTTAAGAACACTATCAAGATCGTCATCAGGTAGATGAAACAGAAGCCTAATTACAGATGGATACCGGTAATGAACATCAAATGCAAAGATGCGCCATGAAGCTTAGCAAGCCGATAGATATCTGCAATCGTAATACTCTTTGATTTCATCTTTACCATCTTCACACTGACCTTCATCGGCTTTTTGTACAAAACTAAATTTTGCCCTATCTGGTCCTTTGTTAATGTATTTAAACAAATACTTTATGGACGCAGCCTGGTTACACCATTCGACGTTAATGTGTGCCTGATAACGTCTCAAAAGGGTTTTGCTATACGGAACCACACTTCTGTTATCAAGCTAAATACCAGATTTCTCAACAAAAAATCCTAAATCTGCTCGTCTATATACCGGATAACCATTTGAATCTAGAGAAGTCTGCTCAGAGAACTTCTTAGGAAATTTCTTCAAACAACTACCTTCTACCATACACAGACAATTTGGTTTTGCAACACCACAAGGTCCGTGAATCATGTAGTCACTGACAAGAGTATACAGATCTGGATCTAAGTTTTTGTCAGGTATCAGCAGAAATAAAGTTGTCAACATGATCAACCGAATGAAGCTTACTTTCGTCATTTAAGAACAGACAGATATGGGCATGCGGTAGACCTCGTTTCTGAAACTCTATCGTATACACAACTGCAATAGGATAATTAATATTAAATGTAACACCTCGTAAATTCTTATCCAATATTATATCGACACGTGTCATGAGCATTAAACGTGTAAAGAATTACTTTAGAGGGACTAAAGTTGACAAACAAAGAAAGTATGTGAATAAAAGGATTCAAAGTGTCAACATTGGATAAATATACCTTTCAACGACCCTGCACGATGTCTATACCCTTAAACGAATGAATTATGAAGCATATGAAGACGTTTGTGAAAGAAAGTGAGAGTTTACACATCGCAAGGGTTAAAAGTGTCAACATGTTTAATTTATACCTCTGAGTGACCTTTTAGCGAACCCGAAGCTTTGTAGTAATTAATTATGCTCACTAGAATACGTGATAAAAATTTCACAAGGTTTCGATATCGTATGAAAAAGTTATGCTAACATTCGTATATGAGGGGTTAAAAGCGTCAACGTTGAAATTTATGATTTTTCGGGTGATCATAAAGTTAACCGAGGACTTAACGAAGTTTGGATATGTCTTAGAGCCCTTAAAAGTTAAGTTAGAGGGTTAAATATGCAAAAATGGAAGTTAAAACCACTTCAAAAAGGACCAGGGACCTAAAGTGCAAAAGCTAAAACTTGTTTAACTTGTTCTGGATCTCCATACCAGCCGCGTAAGACCCTTGTGGTCACCTACGCAGGCCGCCTGGCACTGCCAGTGACAGAAAATGTCTAGCAGCTGCCAGTTCAACCTGTTAACTGACTTAGATGGCTTGTTTTACATACCAGGGGCTGCCCCAAGGGTTTTTCATGCAATAGGGGCACTTGTAATGATCTGGAATCATGCATAGACTTATTTGGAATGATCCTATGCAATTTAAATCCCTATATAAGAACTCCAAAGTTGCAAACATTGGACACTTGCATTTCAAAACTTTCACAACTCATTCTCTGGAGGTTCCTGAAGCTCAAGGCCACTTTCTAGAAGTCATTAGTCGTGCATATGACTATTGTAAGCTCCCTTAACCTTTCTTAATTCAGTTTTACTTAGTTTAATGGACTAAAGTCAAACCGTCGTAATTAAGGTTTGACTTCGTGATTAATTAAAATTTGTCCAGACAAATCTCGAATTGAAAGTACCTATGAGTTGGTAATTATATGAGTAATAAACCCTTAAAAGGGCACCCTCTGATTCCCACTCTAACTAGGTCAATTGTCGGGTCAAAGTAAATTATAAAAAGTCAACAGAAAGCAATTTTTCAAATAAACACATAATTAACAATGTAGAAGCCATGCAACCTGTTTTATCACTCATATAACTTGGTAATTAATGTAAGAACATGTCTAAACATGTTCAACCCGACAATTTTCAGTTTAAGCTCGGTTCGGAACCGAAAGTCGCAAAAGTAGACTTTTGCTTTGACTTTCAATTCTGACCCAATGTAGCATGTCTTAGAATTTCCTTAGAGCTCTATTAGGACCAGGTTATAGATTAGTATAACCCTCTGAGGTTATACAACTTGGTTCATTAGTTATCCGATTCATATGCATGTTTCCGTTATATGCCTAAATGTTGGCCAATATGCCCTTTTGACCTTAAAACGAGATTTTTGAAAATGTGAGAGGACAAAAACCTTTAATACTGAATTATAAACATGCCCCTAAAATTTCACATCAGTTTGAGGTCTAGATTAAGAGTTATGCTCAATAGCGTAATTAGAAAGCTTTTTAGTAATTAAACGGCGTAATTAGCATAAAGCCTATCTAAACCCAATTTTTGATACCAAACTTTTTACCTACTGATGTAAAATAATATTTTGGTATTTTGAAGATTTTTATTTATTTTTAGGCTGAGCATAACATATGGTCATAGGCTCATAGCTTTGATTCGGTAATTGTCAGTTTTGCCCTTTTGGCCTATAAAATGAGTTTTACATAATAATTTGATAGCAAACCTTTTTGCTACTGATTTTATATAATAAATAAATTATTTTAGCCTTCTGGAATAATAAAAATATCAGCTTTTCTTATAAGACCTGGGAATCGCTTAAAACCGCCTTTTTACGCATTTTAAACGCATAGTATGTATTAAAACTATTTTAAATATATAGGACTTGACACCTACTGATATTTTTAGTAAATTTTTATACTTTAACAGTAAGAAAAAGTTTTAAACTCAGATTTCAAATCTTGACCTTTTAAGCTTATGTGAAATTACCAAAATGCCCCTTCGGTGCATAGTTTGGTTATAAAGGTAAATTTCACATATATGCCATACCCTACTGTTATGACTTATAAAAATAAGTATTTTTACTGAATATATCAGACCTGAAACTCAGATTTATATTTAAATTCTTTTATAAGCTTTAAAATGACCAAAATACCCCTACGGGACATAGTTTGGGTTTAAATCCGTTTTGGGCATATTGGGAGGTATCTTACTGATATCACAACATATTTAAGGAATATTAACTTAGGAAACCTGTATATGACTCACTTGGTTACCCGTAACGCATTATTCGCATTCGGTGCGGTTTATGTAACTAGTTTGCATAAGTTAGCCGAAACGGGTCAAACCTTATCATTTTTATCTCAAAATCCAGAATGTGTTTAGTTTCCCATATCATACAAGTATAAAAACTTGTTGGGTCTAAATCACATTCTAATCCGGTCTTCGCTTAATCGTGCGTTTGGAACCGTATATCTTTCTTTAAAACTAACTGGTCTAAGTTTAGGCTTAATTAAGACCCGTTAGGAATCTAATAGGTTATTAAAAACCTTCGTTCCAGATTAGGAGACCAGTAAAAGCTATCTGCACTTGCTGATTGAATACGGTTAAGATAAATTTGAATATTTGCTCAGGTAAATACTTTTAACTTATTTTTCGTTATACGGGCTTGGGATACGGTATTATAATAATGCCACTTGGTCAGGTATGTAGTTGTTTAAATCGGATTGTGATTAATATATTTACATACCCGTTTTAATCTGTTTTATTTGATATATGGCCCTTGGGGGGTTAATGACCATGTCCCGGGTATCCTTGGCATCATTCATTGAAATGGCCACGACCTAAGCACGGGGTGTAGGCATACACCTGACAGTTGCATATGTAAAAACTGGTAACCCACTTTAAGGAATCAACCTTGTGGGCATTATACATGTGGCATGTCAGTTAATCTCGTCCGGCTCTTCTAACCGGCCCTGATGGACGACAAATAAGTAAAACTGTATACAAGATTATTTTTAAATAATTGTCCCAAGTTATAAAAGATATTTTGTGCCTTGTGCATTCAAATTAATTTTCTTAAACTCTTTTCAAAATGAGTCGGTTAATTGTATTTACCAGTGTAAACTGGCGTATTTTCCAAAAGGTTAAAGTGCAGGTACTAAACGGAATAGGCTGGCTACTCCAGAGTGAATAAATAAAAGTCTTGCAAGCTTGGTCACTTAGAATCTGTTGAACACGTTATCTTTTATCTTTTGATCCGCCTGTGGATCCTTTACAGTCCGTTTGTAATACTTTGATATTACTTTTTTTATTCGGTTTGTAATGTGATTCATCTTTTGCTTCCGCTGTGCATCTAAATTGTGTTGTTTGACTATGATGATATCAACTACGTCACGATACTCCCCACCGGGCCCACCGGTAATACGTGGAAATTTGGGGTGTGACATTAAAATACTAATTTTTTAAGTTATGGTTATCAACGTAGCAGACCACAAAAACTATAATAAAGTAATTCAATTAAATGGATGCTTACTTGCCGATGCGTTGCCGAATAAAGATTTCTCTCGCAAGTCTTTCATTATTGCGTCAAGCTTAATTTTGAACAATCGGCATAAAATGTCTGGTCTATCTTCCGGATTAATGTTCTTGTCCTTCAGAAATCGTTTAATCTCCGGCCATTTCGGATTACACGTTATCGTAATGAAAAAATCGGGGTAACCAAACCATTTACAAATGGCCATCGCATCATAATAATTCCCCCTCATATAACGCGATCCTCCGGTAAACGAAGACGGTGGTAGTACGCGTGTTCCAACGTTTGACATATCTGGATTACCATTTTGTCCAAGCTTTCTAAGGTTCTCATATATCTCAGATCTCATATTATTTTGCTGTAGACGTATGAATAGTAATCGTTCACTTTCAATCATCGTATACACGTCAACCAAGAACTGTTGCAAAAGTCTTCGAGCATTGAGAATCCAAGAGAAATGATTGACTCTATCTTGAACATGGTAAGCAAAATACTCTCTCATTGAACATTTTGACTCTTTCTTCTTCGTTGATGACCTTCCTTCTCTATGAAGAATATCAATTCGGTAACCATCTTCACCAAAAGGGAAAAGCAAATGATATTGAAGCGCGAGATACGATGGATGAAGCTCGCTAATACGCTGTAGACCATCTTTCTTTGACTTAACAACTACATCACGATTATCAAGAGCGTCCTCAATGTCTCCAACTATAAGCGCAGCAACTTCGGACGACGTCGGTTGGTTGTATGTACGACCATCTTTAGACCTATTTGCCTTTAGCCGTAATTTTAGGTCAACATGAGGATTATCAACCAACCGATCTTGTACACGCCTATAAGTTTTCACCAGCTGATTATTTGAATCTAAAACCTCCTTATGATACTGTATGAGTTCAGTGTCAAGCAAATCAGAAGTTGCGGAAGCTGGTTTCTTTGAGTTACTGTAATGCAATTGTAAGACAAAAGCGAAAGTATCAGTAAGTGTTTATATAACATAAAACCAATAATAAATCAAATAAAGAAATAATGAAATGGTTTCAAGGGATACCTAAATACGGTTTTCCGATTACATACTTCATTATCTGTGTCGTAAATGTAAAGCTGTGCAAATTTTGGTTCAGCACCTTCTTTAGGAAGAAGACTTCCCAATGAATGATAATTCTCGCCACTAATTCGGTATACATGCGGAGCATTTCCTCTATTGATTTTTGAATTAACTTTACCACCCATTGAAGTGAACGCAAACATAGAATTAAAACGACGAATATTCAGTAAGAAATGCTTGCTCTTCTTGTCTAAACTCTTGAAAAGATTTTGATATTCCTCACACGTCTCTTTAAAACCTGGAAGATGTACTTTTCCATAACCACAACAAAGCGTGTAACTTGTTCTTCCTAAGTAAACCCTTCCTTTTCAGGCTTCAAATTTCCACAACTTAGCGTTACATACGTCACATACAACTACTTGATCTCCATGATCCAAATAATCTATTATACAAAAATATAAATATCAAATTGTGATCATTGTTACGAAAATAATATAATGAGGTTCTTCAAATGAAATTTAAAGTAGTGAATGTGTAAGCTACTTACTATTAGAAACTCCTTTATATGGATCTTCAGCTAATTTTTGAGGAATAATAGGATCGTCGGAAGATAAGTCAACCATTGGAATAGGATATACGCAGCGACCTTGGGTAGAGAACCTTTCTTTACCTCTTCGTATCGTGTTCACATTTGATCTTTCAGTTGAGAGCGAAGGTTGATTTATTGAATGTGGAGTTGATGAAGTTCTCTTTATTTGGAATGTAAAACATGGACTCATATGAATATTCACATTGTCTTTGACACCTATATATTGATAGCAACGAAATAAAATAAAAAAGTCAAAATTAATATAAACAAATCTGAAATCCGTAAAAAAAATACAACCAACCTGAAGTAGATGTTTCAGACGGATTTGTTGAAGGTGTGGTTGGCCAAAAACGTCGATCGACGGCATTCATTTGTATTGGATGCTGAAACATTGGATGACCGAGTAATGTTTTTTGAAGTGGAAGATTTGTTATTCACATTACGTCTTTTATTATCCAAATGTAATTTCCTAAATTTTATTCGTTCAGCTGATTGTTGATGATCAACATCATTAGGAGCAACTGAAAAAAAATATGGATATCGATAAAAAATCAAATCATACATTAATAATTTTATTCCTGTATAAAAAAACTAAAGAGTTTACCATTTGTAATGTCAGACAAAGGAATTCCTCCAGAATCAACTGCAACGTTGGTTGACCGAATCACGTTCTCTGAAGTGAAAGATTTATTATTGGCATTACGGTTTTTGTTATCCGAATATACTTTGCCAAATTTTTTTCCATTCAACAGATTCTTGATGCTTAACATGATTATGAGAAACTGAAAAAAAAGGATGCATATACATAAAATATCAAATTATAAATGAAAAATTGTATTCATGTGTTAAAAATAATAGAATTTACCATTTGTAATATTAGACAATGGACTTCTTCTACTTTCAACTGCAACAAAAAAAGATCAACTTACGGTATGAAAGATGTTTATGTTTTATATAATTAGTTATTTTAAGCAAAACAAACTCATAATCATAATGAACAAAATTTAAATACATAAGTAAATAAGACCAACCTGATGTATACGCCTCAGACATACGTCTTATAGGTGTGGTTGGGAAAACACGTCGATCCATGGTGTTAATATAAGAAGATGAACGAATTGGTGTTACGACACGACATTCATTAGTATTGGATACTGAAACATTGGTTGACCGAAACACGTTCTCTGAAGTGGAAGATTTATTATTGGCATCACGGCTTTTATTATCCGAATATACTTTCCTACATTTTTTTCGTTCAACAGATTGTTGATGCTCAACATGATTATGAGAAACTGAAAAAAAGGATGCATGTCCATAAAATATCAAACTATAAATGAAAAATTGTATTCATGCGTAAAAAATAATAGAATTTACCATTTGTAATATTAGACAATGGGCTTCTTCTGTATTCAACTGCAACAAAAAAAGATCAACTTACGGTATGAAAGATGTTTATGTTTTATATAATTAGTTATTTTAAGCAAAACAAACTCATATTAATAATAAACAAAATTTAAATATGTAATTAAATAAGACCAACCTGATGTATACTCCTCGTACGGACTTGTTAAAGGTGTGGTTGGCAAAATACGTCGATCCATGGTATTGATATAAGAGGATGATCGAATTGGTGTTACGACACAGCAATCATTTGTATCGGATACTGAAACGTTGGATGACCGAATGACGTTTTGTGAAGTGGAAGATTTTTTATTTGCATTTCGTCTTTTATTATCCAAATATAGTTTCCTTAATTTTCTTCGCTCAACATAGTCTTGATGCTCAACTTGATTAGGATCAACTGAAAAATAAAATACATATAAAAAATAAAACAATTTATAAAAACAAAATTAGTTCGTGTCTAAAAAATTGAAAACTTTACCATTCGTAATGTTAAACAAAGGACTTCTACCAACACCACCGGCAATAATTTAAGTAAAATTAACGGTACGTAACATCTTTACATATTATATGATTTTTTTATTATATTTGTAAACACAAATAAGAATAAATTACGTACTATTAGAAGGTTGAGCACCAGTAGGAAGTGGAAATGAAGGTAACGTTTGAGGCTTTGCACGTTTAGGCATATCCTAATATTGTATCATATAGAACATGCAAATAAATAAAAATAGGTATTAGAATAACTTAAATGTATAAGTATAATACAGAAAGATAACATTTACGTGTATGAGAAATGACCAAACCTCAAACTTCAAAAATGAATGAATGTCGTGAGAGGGTGTTTTGTTTTAGAATTGTTGAACATTAGTCTAAAACATTGAGTGTGTATTATGCAATAAGAAGAGAGGTTCTTATAGTATTGGAGTGTATTGTAAAAAAGGAAACTTTAAAATTTTAAAAAAAATCGGTTATAAGTTTTAAAAAGGAAACAATTTAAATCAAAATAATTTGCAGGTAAATCTATAAAAATCTCGCAGATTTTTTTGTAAAAAATTAAAGATTGTCGGTTATATAAGTTAAAAAAGAAAACAAAATCTTACCAATTTTATTTGTTGGTAAATGATTAAAAAATTGGCGGTTTTTTAAAAATTTGATATTCTACGTTTGAAATTATTGAGGATTCTTAAAAATATAGTTCTACTTATTATATAATTAATACAGTATTTAAATTAATTAAATTAGTTCATATGAAATCTTTAATTGTTATTTAAAGATAAAACCAAAGTAATAATACTTTTTAAAATAATACTTTGTAAAACACAAAATTTATACATGCATAATTGTTTTTTGTCTCTATAATAAAACTTGACAAATTTGTAAATAAAAAAACATAAACAAAAGTTGTAGGAAATAGTTTATACATGCAAAACAATAAAACAAATATAAATGAACCAAAATATAAACCTTAAAGGAGTATAACTCATATGCAATAATCCAAACACAAACAGTACTTTGTTCAAAAACCAAACTTTAAAAACAACCAACCATAAGAAAAATATCCAAACCAATCAAACATCCAAAGCAAACCAAAGCATCAAAATTCGGAAAACAGATAAATTGTTTTTGCGACACATACTTCAAACATGAACTACTTTTCAATCTTTGGAACCAGCATGATGGTTTCCTCACCATCAATTGCGACATCTGCGACACCAGCCTTTTTAACCTTTGTTGATGATAGAGAGGTGGTTTCTTCAACTTCATACACGTCTGCAAGGTTACGCTTCAATTCCACAGACGAAGTCTTTGAACAATCTTTAGATGTGCAATCGGGTGTGAAGCTATCCCCAATAGAATCCACAGCCTCCTGTATGATATATTCAACATTAGAAAGTAAAAAAAAAATGTTTTCGAAGTTTGGTATTTTATGAAATTAACTTAAATTTCATACCTTTAGAGCAAAGGGATTTTGAGTTGATAAATCACTAAGTGAAACATCAGCAACCGGCTCGTCCACACCCTGCAATTCATAAAATAATAAGGCTAGAGACAACAAAAATAATAAATTTCCTAACTTGTCTTTAATTAAAAGTTTGGTATGACTTAACCTGATCAGCTGGAATTTGGCTCTCTAAAGATTCAATTATGGCTGGATCATTCACCAACTTATGAACAGCATAACCATCAATATTGAATTGACCAACTTGAATCTTGAAAGCATACTTTTTATCATTCAAAATTTTAAACTGATAGGGCATGGTTTTCTCTTCCGAAGATGCCTAAAATACGTGAATTAAAATTTATTGAAAACATCATAATCAGATATCGACATTACTAATATGTACCATATATAACAATTTAAAATAAGACTGATGTAAAATAATTTACATGTTCCACTTTTGACTTCTCAAGCAACTGAATTGCAATCATGCCCAACATTTTTCTGGCTTCACGGTCAAACAAAGTCAATGACGCAATAGCTGCAGAATCTTGTAATCTGATCAGAATCCTAAAACTAAATGCACAAAAAGTATTTCACAAAATAAATTCAATTAACATTTGTAAAGTAGAATAACAAAACAAAAACGATTATAAATTAACAACAAATATAATTAACTTACATTGGTGTCGCACTGACAAACTCTTTAGGACATTCAGGATATGAGCAAACCAAAACCTGTTTAAACTTGGGTTTCTCAGCACCGTCTTCAGCCTCATCAATGACCAAAGTTGTTTCCACCTTTCGGTTGCACTCTTCACATCCAAGGTAATACCAGTCATCTTAATCATCAATACCCAAGACCGTACCAACAACTATGACCTCACATGGCTGAAATTAAATATAGGAAAATACAGATTGTAAATATAAATTGATGAAAAAAGTGTCTTTAGTTTATTTATTTAAAATATTAAAAATTAGATACATACCTGTTCGAACAGAGTAATATCACGGAAATTGGAAAACGGATACTTAACTAAAAAGTCATCCGCAACACTGATGCTTCCTGATGAACCAATTGATTTCTGACCATTAGAGGATGTTTTACATACCTTCTCCACAAACCTGTTTACAATAAAATAAGCAATGAAAAGTTTAACAACATCAATAAGTAGTTCATATTAATTAAAACCATGTTTACTTGGTTTTGAATGACCGAATCTCCTCTATGTCAGCATTGATAAACAGTCTTGTTATATGGAAAGCATTAGAGAGTGTTGTCTTCTCTGAGTAAAAAAGTTAATATCAGTTAATGGATATTGAATTTTATAAATCATATAAAAAATTATGTAAAATTAACAAAGATTATAAACAGCGAATACCTTTATACTTGTTGAAACTACCAAACTGCACAAGAAGAACAACATGGACTTCTTCTTTATGGCTCTGAATGTAACCAAACATCTCATCACAGTACTCGTCCCATAAGGTGCAGTTTAACTTGATACCCCTACATAAATAGAAATTAAAAAAATCAGAGGATATCATGAAAGAATAAATATATAATACTAAAGTTTCAATGAATTTAAATTAGCTAAATCAATAAACAGACTCTTCATCCAGCAATTGCAAGTTCATGTATTTGCTATCTTTTCCCATCTTCGTTTTGGTCGCTTCTGGTTCAGATCATTCATCTACATATCCAATAAAATCTGTAAAAAAAAATTGATTATAACCAAATATACTCAGCACAAAAGCAAACATTTTTTTAAAAAAAATATTTATATATTATATTAATTTCCGATGTGGTTGTTATATATGATGAAGTACAAACCAACTTGATAGTTGACATCGACTTCACCGGTTTTAATGGACTCAAACGATGCTAACCGGATACCGTATACACTTCCATCAAAGTTCTCACACTTTTTAACAGATGTATCAAAGTTTAAGCTAATAGCATGTTGCTTGTCAAAGTGTTTGAAATTTGACTTAATCACAGAAAGTTGAGATTTATAAATGTAATAAGACTCATTTTCATTAAGCAAAATTTCATGTTTTTTCATAAACTTGTTCCAAATAGTAGCCTGCATCTTCGTCCCCTAATCAAAAACACAAAATGAAAGTCGTTAACAAAAACAGCAAAATAAAAAATAAACTACATTTTAAAATAAAAATGACAGTCAAACTCTAACCTACTCATCCATCACCACCATTTCAATAGCAAGGGTTTCGCCTTCTCTCTTTGGATTCACACGCATCCAAAGTCTTAAAACCTTGACCTTGATGGTAAACAACTTCAATCTCCAATCAAGATTGTTTAACATAGTAACATTATTTTCATCCATTTCGATAAAATAACACCAGAATACAGATGATTAATGATGAAACTGATTTGAAATTTATAGAAATACTAATTAGTAAGTAAATATATATACGAAATCGGTTAATTTATTTATGTAAAGTTGAAAATTAGCTTTATTAAAAGAATAAATTATTACCGTAATTATATAATTTTATTTATAGAAATGGATTGAAATTTCTTAAGAAACTACAAATCATAAAAATTTTAAGAGATATTTTCTCAGTATTACAAAATATGTAATACTATAGTATTCACATATACATACAAAACCTATCGAAAAACATATTCAACGTTTCTTCAAAAGAATCCTAATACTACATTCTACAGCCGTGCATGAAAAAGACACAAATGCAGTACCACCGAAAACAATAAACACATACAATAAATCAAATTAAGTATTAAAAAGGTAAATTCGAAATTTTACTTTATAATTTTTTTTAAATTTACTAATAGGTGTACATTACCTTGGATATGTTAGTAATGAAAATTTAATATTTACTTAAAATTATGATACGGTTTGGTAGTATATTAATGTAATATTTTGGTTTTATTTGAATTTTGTTTAATAAAGCTAATGGATTGATTAAATGTGGCATGATTTTAATGCTTTTAAACATCATAGTTTACCTAAAAAATATAACAGGTCTACCTGCGATTTTTAAAAAAGCTTCCATATAAAACTTTGAAAATCTGTTTTTAGTTTCCAAAAATTAAATAAAACATCATTAAGAATTTTGATTAAAATTCATATAAAACGGCCTTTTAGAATTCGAAAACTGAAACGTGACAATTAAGAAACATATCGAAAGGAAAAATCAGTTACTAATCTATATATTGAAAGGAAAATCTATTACCATATTAAAATTTACAAAACCAATATTTGATTAAAGGACATATTTGAAACTTTAAAAAAATTTATATTTACTTGGATCAGATTTGTCTAACAATATCATTTAAAAGATTGATTTTCATGAATTAAATTATTTAGCAATGTCATTCGTTGATTTAAACACTTGAATTTAACCAAACATAATCCAAAAGTTTTGTTCAATGCTTTAATTGTACCATAATCTAACAAAAACACATTTTCAGTCAGTAATCATTTCATTTTCAAATAGAATATTAACATGATAGTGTTAAATATATAAGTCAAAAAGTTGTAGGGAAGTTCATATAAACACCAAAAGGTAGCAAAAAACTTAATCAAAGTCAGGACACAAGCATGCTAAGTCTACGGATGCTAATAGCCACACATAAAAATGGCTACAAAAAAAGTATCACCAACATATATCAAGTCATAACGATCATCGTAATGACTGCACCAAAAGAATACTACTAATCATTGTCTAACCACAACCTGTTTGTTCAAAATATACTACCAACACATACCACGTACCTTCACCAGCTCAGTTGTAAAGCAACATACCTTGACTTTTAACATATATCATCTGAAACTGGGAACCATATACCAACTGTTTGTCTCTAACAAACTCTCTCATACCGGTGACATTGTAGCGCAGACAGCCTTGCGAGAACTCCACACCAATAGCCACGTCCCAAGTTTGACCTGCGCCGTCCTTGACGGTCAAATCCATCTTCCAATCCATGTGTTTGTGCCCATTTCTTCTTCAAACGCTACAAATAAGAATACAAATTTTTATTAACAAATTTCTTAAACACTAGTATTCAAGTAATTAGTAGGAATATAACCAGAAATTTGACATTAATAGTATGAAGAAGTAAATAATAGAAACTTACAAAATGATTGTCAACAACAAAAGTAATCGGTACTTCGTCATCATGACTCTGTTCAATACCAAGTGCAGCAATCGGATTAGGCACTTCATCATCAGACACTTCAATTAACTCATCAGTTGGTTCTTTTTTGGTAACACAGAGTTCAGGTGGGAAAGTTAGAAGGGCAGGCTTACAGCTAAAAACACTCAAATCAAACGTCCTCAAATCAACCATTTCAAAAACCAACAAATGATCATCCGTTATAGACATCTCCTTCTTAATTCGACTCCAACCTGTAGTAATGTAAAGCTCATTGTCAAACACATCCATCCGAACAAACCATTTACGATTTCCAGCCGACCGCACCACAACAGGATATGAAGGACAGGTATTCAGCATCTTGTGATGAACAAACAACCTGTTCACATACTACACATAGTACAAATCCATATATCAGGATCGATAGTATAGATGATATACAAAACAATGTATGAATGCAAGGATAAAATAATTTAAAATTGTATATGTTCAAGTACCATGCAGTTGTCTCGGTCTTTTACATTTCCAGGTTTGTAGTACAAATAGTCAGAAGGCGCAAGAAGAAGAACATTGATAAAAGTAGAACAGCCGGAACGAAGATAAAGCTTCTTCATACTGGAAAACAACCCACGAATTGTCTGGTAACTTCAATGATGTGACCACATCCAACCATCCGTTGTAAAGAAAGTAGTCGCCTGCAAGTTTCATAACTTTGACTTCAAAGATCCTCCCATCGAGGGTCCGAATGACTGCATTCTTCTCTGGATAAGCAAACGTCTTAATCCAGTCACCATAATCAGCAGGAAGTTTCTGTAAAAGGAAAAGGCAAGTATAGTTAATGGCAATTATAATATCAGTACTCACAAAGTCTTATATTATAAAACAATTTTTTTAAATGCTTATAATATCAATACTAACCAACGATTTTTTGTCGTTCTTCCACACACGGGCAGCGAATCCGTACACCATCTCGCCTTTAAACTTATGTACAGTAAATGACAGCATAAAATTGAATTTAACTTAGGATCAATAAACCAACGTTTATCACATTTACAAAATAACAGTTCAAATAAGACTTCCATCTAAAGACTGTTTAGTATAAAAAAACAACAAAAATCGGCGTTTCACTTTCAATATTGAGTATCGACAGTCAATGTGTTCATCTAAAACACAAAACAAACAGTCCATATAAAATCGCTTTTCAAATAACATTCATTAACTTATAACCATAAAAAACAAAACATAATCCGTCAAACACCATAATCACTTATTTAGAACACTAAAGAACAAATTGTACACATAAACAACATCAAATGAAATTTACACTTTCAATATTGAGTATCGACGATCAATGTATTCATCAAGAGATGGAATAAAAAACAACATAATGTATTTCAGTACTACAAATTGTATAAAAAAGTCCAATAAAAAAACCTAAAGCTTAAGAATGATATGAAAGTTCAATATAAAAAATTACAAATGTATAGATTAACAATGATCAATATCGACATCAAAAAACAACTAACCAACCAATTCAGAAACAAAACAACTTCAAATCCGCATTGATTGCTGATGAGTAACAGACAATACTGAACGATTACATCCAAATATAGAGGAAATTCAAAACAAAATCAAATAGGATATCAAAAAGTAACAAAAAAGGATTAAGTTATTCGAGTTTCAAATCATATAAAAAACCAATATAGAGCATCAATAACATCAAAACGGCTGATGATAAACAACAAATACAAGTACATGAACACAAAAATTAAAACCCTAATACAAAAAACATGTATCAGTCAAACAACAAAATCGTGTATTACAAACCCTAACGTTCAAACTGTAAACAAAACCAACATCAATCGGGGTTTAAATTTCAACAATGACTACAAACAGGGGCTGTGTTCATCAAAAGATGGAACCAAAATAATAGAATCAAACCAAATGAAATCTTGTGCCAAAAAACAATAACAAACAGACAATCTAACATCGATATTTAACTAACATTCAATCACTAAATCAATAAATAACAAAACCGTCGATTATTCAATAAATCAATCGTAAAAGAAGAGCATATCGGAATCGTTACCGTCGATTATCACTGATGAATAATGAAGATTGATAAAGGCCGTCGCACAGGATCGATTGAAGAGGTGAGAAGCAGAATCGCCGTTTAGGGTTTTGGGGGTAACCATTTGATGTTAATGATCGAATGAGACAGAGAGAGAGAGAATATGAAACTTACAAAACAAGCTTCTCCAATCCTTGATTTTGAGCTATGCCACATGTATGATGATGTGTCTGCTTATTTGGCATCAACCATAGGGTGACATGTGTCCCCCAAGGTTTCATTTATTATAGATAGATATATATATATATATATATATATATATATATATATGTGTGTGTGTGTGTGTAAAGATCAAATACAAATGTGTTTTAACATACAAAATGGTTTTAGCATGAGAAGTGGAGAAATCTTTTTTGTAAAAATAATTTTTTTCTATATGATTGTGGTTGAAAAAATGCGCGAAAAGTATTTATAAAAGAGATGTAGTTTAGTTTTTAATTTATCTTTTAAGTTTTAACCAACACAATATAATATTTTACATCTTTTTGTATCAATTAATCCATTATCCCTTTTCATTTCTTTAACTAAATCATATTTTTAGTTTTTTAAACAAACTCATTATACTTATTTTTATTTACATTTTTTAACCGAACTATATCAAATACATTGATACAAGAGCCTATATTGTGCTCAGGGGCGGATCTATAGGTATCCCATGTGTAGCCAGGGATACCCCTCAACTTTCTCTGCGAAATGTAAAAAAGAATTAAAAATGATTCGTTTCATGTGTTGGATACCTCTGAGCATAAATTTGGATACCCCTGACTACAAAAAGAAATAGATAACGTGAGTACATGAGCAGTTTAGATGAATTAGCTTTAGACGAGAAAGATGACACTAGCTGCACCCTATATTTGTTATTACATGGGCTTTTTCTAAAGTCAAAGTTTATGGCACATATCAAAACATAATATATAAACCAACTATTTTTGAAAGTTAAAACACAAACACTTAACATTTACCAACATCAGCTTTATTGAACATTAATATTCATTTTTATTGGTGTAGTCGATACAATCCATTTTGTAGGTGTGTATTGAAATATCACAAATCTCAAATAAGTTTCAGCGTATAATATTTTCTCTGAAGTATTAAAAAATATGCATTTATTTTGTTTTGTTATTGCTTTTATTTTATTTATTTACTCTATTACCGTTTCTTTTTAATACATTTAATTTAACGGAGAGATCATTGTTTTTTAATTAAATCTTTTATAAAAATATCTAGCTTACTGTAGCACCTTAAAATGAATATAGTGGTCATGGTACATCTTTAAAAAAATGAATATAATTTTGTGTATGTAAAGGTAACATTCGACTCCTTAGTCATGAAAGTCTCGTTTCGCTAGAGCAAAGGTATTCTAGCACAAGATGGACGAAATTGGATTTTAGGTTAGGGCTTAGTTATTAATTTGGTTTATAATATGTATTGGATTGTACGAATGTATGTAAAAAAATTACATTGTATGAATGTACGGTAAAAAAAGGCCAATTGAATTTTAACACCTTTAACTTTGAAGAATTGGCCGATAACACCCGCAACTAACACTTTGATCTGTGACACCCCAAACTTTTAATTTTGTTTGTCATTTCACCACTCAGTTAAAAAATCAGTAACTGAGTTAGTGTTCAATCCTACCTGGCTTCATTAATCCTACATGGCACGAGTGACGTGGCTAACACATGTTATAAGAAGCAAAACCCTGAAACCTGGCATTGTTGTTCTGTTCATTTTGGAGGGAAAGATCAAGGGTGACGTGACCTAGCTTCTCAATCCATCAAGTTTAAACTCCGATCAAGGTACGATTTCACATGATTATGCAATGGGGGAAACGATTGATGTCATGCTTTGGTATGGTGGTTACATTGAGTTAGGTTTTGGTGTTCCACAGTATGTTGGGGGTGCATCTAGGTTAATTAAAGTTGATATAGACCACAAAGAAACATACATGAGAA